>CM037151.1:841090-1441090 GCA_020921065.1 Vaccinium darrowii | reverse complement strand
TTGTGTTCTCTGCAACAGTGATCCAGAGGAGTATGGGCACCTGTTCTTTACATGTCTCATGCAAAACAGGTCTGAGCTTATTTCACCAGAACTTTTTAAAAACTTTCCCCAAAATGTGAAGAGGACTAATCAAAACTAGGGATGGCAATGCATACCATCCAATCCAATCCAATCCGATCCGATCCATTATCCGCTTCGTTCAGGCTGGAGTTTAGGTAATTTTTGGGGGGATCACATCGGATTTGGAGGTTGAACTTAAAAAACCTTAGGGGATGGGTTGGAATTGAAGCAATGGCTCTAATTCATCATCTTGGATGACCATTATGGCTAGTTTTATGGGTACTATGACCTCCCTCTTATTGTTAGTTAAGGTGGCAACGAAAGAAAGAGAGAAGAATTTGCCAGTGGATTCGCCCCAGCCGATGGTGCAAAAAAAAAACCCTTTACGAATGGGATTTGTCTGAGATTCAGATTAACTTTATTTTGCTTTTAGTCTCATTATATATTTGTTTCTCCTGTTCTTTCTTTTTGTTTTTCAATACGAGCATTGGAAGTGTCATGAGCCCGAAAAAGTTGTCATCGACAAATTTATATGTTGAAGGGATGGAACAAGAGAGGGAGTTAAGGATGTATAGGAAGCCACAAATTCACTTGTCGTTTTAGCTTTTCAGCTTTAGGTGATACAAGTAATGGACTCATACAAGGCATGATTGATGGATTGACGGGATTGAACACGATTTTGAATTTCAAATCTATGAATGTAAAATTTGTATGCAACAAAGGTAGGGTAAGATAGAGGCAAAAACTCTATGACCCCACACAAAATACACACATATACACATGCATTCACATGAGTTTATGATTTTTGTGTAAGTGTGCAGTGGTATCCGGGGATCTTGTAGTGCACTCTGTAAGTATGCAATAGTTCGGATATGTTTGTTAACTCTTACCGGTAAAAATGCTTCTACAAATTGAACGATCGATTGTGGAAATGGATGACTCGGATGCCACAGTGTAGGGTTTCTGGCTCCATGTGCAGTTGTAGCGTTATTGTTAAAGAAAAGAACATAAAGATTTTCCAATATCAGTAAGGTGGACCAAACAGAAGAATTGGCTGAGTGAGAATTGCAATTCCATCTTCCACCATTAATTCCCAGCCAAGCAAAAAACCATAAGGAATCTAATGATATCAACAGAGAGTGACCTTACAACAGAAAAAAAGTGAGTAGGAATACTAAAATTTAGAAGCAGATTGTGGAAAAATCAGCCAATGCACTTTTAACTTTTAGCCATCATATTTTGCTCCAATCACTGAAATATGCACACTAACAATTATTTCTTTTGTTACTTAATTACTTCCTCTTTTGTTAGATCAACCTGAAAAAGAAAAAGTCTCTCACTTTACTCTTCCCCTACTTTGATTGTCACCAAACAGAAAGGAATCCACACTGAAACTACCCAAGTGGATCCCTCCTTCCATGAAGCTTCCTCCTCTCTTCAAGGGACCAAGCTCCAGTCCAATTTACCCCTAGTCCACCCGGGCTCACAACGGTTAGATAAATCATTTATCTTTTAGGTCTTGCATAGTGATACGTATATTAGTAAATTAACGTGATTGAATACCGATAGACATGCCGACAACTTACTTTTCTAAATAGACAATGCAGGTTTGAAATTTAGAAATCACATTTACCGTTTATTTTTTGTCTTCCACAAAAGTTAATAGTTGCATAACTATTGAGCTCCAATCGCACTCGTATTTTTGAAAGACATTCTTATCTACGAGACCTAAAGTATAAACAATTTTGATCACGGTTATGGGGCAGGTTGAAAATTAGATCAAACCAGAAGATAGCAAATTGAAACCAGAGCCTCAGTTCCTCTTCAGGAGGAAGAATTCACTTTGATGCCCTTTCCAGTACCAACTTTCTTGAATCCCAAAAACCTCGTCAGTATCCCAATCACCTTCCCAAACGCAGATGATTTTTTGTTCTTCTTGCCATCAGAATTTCTTCCCTCAGACGACATCGTTTTCTTGTCAACCACCAACTGTTCGACAGAATGCCCCAGAGATGCTCCAGTCCCCTTAAAAACCGCAACCATATCTGGGTACCATGATTTCATCAATACCTTGAAATTTTTTGAAACATTTATCACCGGATCCGACTGACCCGACCTGGCTTCCCCATAGCACCCGACCACAGCTCTAGAGTTCATGTAGGCATTACAGGCAGATAAAATGTGGGTTGCTCGGTCTCGAAAATGGGCTGTTATAAGTGGTTCGAAGTTTTTGGCGGGCCGTTGGAGCAAGTAGACCATGGTTGTGCAGGATAAGATGAAGGCGTTCTCTGTGTAGGCCATTGATTTCTGGGTTTTTCGACCCGGGAGGAATGCGGTGCCCGGTTCATTGAAGTATGGGTTTTTGTTGAGGACTAGGCCTTGGATTGATACTAGGACTTGAAGCACAGTGGACTCACCTGTAGTCAATGAACCAAATTTATTAGGAATTCTTCTTATCAATTTACTTCTTAAATTCAGCACATTATAGTACAAAACACACCCACAACTATAAAGATTGCAGTGTGTGATGGTGAGAATTTCGACCACGATCCGTAACAAAAATTTTAAGGTGAGCAAAATAAAAAGTGGAGAGGGGAGATCCAGATGGATTACCATGCAAAACTCATTATAGCACGCATTTTATTTTCTATTTTTTGTTTTTCAAATGGTACTTTCATGCATAAAAAGTTTTAACAACTGTAAATTTTAAATTAGTTAAAAAAAAAGGAAAATTATAGGGTTCATCTTAATTTAGTCTCCAAAAGTAATAAAGTGGGTTATGACGAACATCTTTTTAAAAGATTATGTTAACTGTCATGACATTCTTAATGGGGATTATAAATATGTTGCGTGAGAGATAATTATGTGGCGTGAGAGATAACTGTGTCGTGCCTTACCACTCACGCCACTTAATTATCTATCACGCAACAATTTTATTCTTTATACTATAAGAATAGTTTATGTCTTGTGACTTGTGGCTTATCGCTCACGCCACATAATTATCTCTCACGCAACAATTTTATTTCTCAACAGTGATTATTAACCGCAAAAAGCCCTCTAATTCATTTTTTCGATAACTCATGGCAGAACCCGAGGGCTTTGTCGTACCTTAGGAATGGCAAGCCCTACCAACCCATCTGAGCTGTCCATCTCTGCAATTTATGACTGAGATTCGCAGACTATCTTCCCTAAAGATAGTCTATAATTAATTTTAAATCAAAACCATCCAAAATACTTTTGGACAGTTCGGATTGGGGTTGACAGGTCCGCCGGCCCATGGGACAAAAGAGCCCTGCTCACTTCAGAGCATCACTAACTTCTGAGAGACGATTTCATTGTCTAACTAGCAGAGCGCCCAATTGAATCAAGGTAAAATTCAGCATAAACTCGCAAAAATTGAAAACACCTAGAGAGGTCTCAGATTTGAAACCTTGGGAGAAAACTATGCCCAAAATCTCAAGCTTTGACCACAAAGCCAAGCCCAGAGGATTAAAGTGATAGCTCTAATCATCATCTCGGGCGACCGTGTTGGCTAGTTTTGAGGGCACTATGCCCTCCCTCTTATTTTTAGTTAAAGTGGCAACGAAAGAAAGAGAGAAGAGTTTGCCAGTGAATTCGCCCCAGCTGATGGTGCAAACAACCCTCTTATGAATGGGATTTGTCTGAGATTCAGATTAACTTTATTTTGCATTGGAAGTTTCATGAGCCCAAAAAAGTTGTGTTATTGACAGATTTAAATGTTGAAGGGATGGAACAAGAGATGAAGTGAAGGATGAATAGGAATGTGGAGGACCCTACACCATATGAGTTTTTTTGTGTGCAATGAGACTCGTCGATCCTGTAGTGCACCTTGTAAGTACGCAATGGTTCAGATGTATTTGCTAACTCTTGCCAGTAAAAGTGCTGAAAAATCCTAGATCGCCTAGGTTTTATAATTTGCTAGATTATTTTATCTCAATAAAAACAATAACATCAATCAATATATGACCCAATCACAACCATAAAACAAATAAACTGATGAACACCAGATATACGTGAAAAAAATCCTAAATGGGCAAAAACCACGGGAAGGAATCAAACACTATAAAACCATTGTGTAGTTACAAGTAATCTTACCCTACGATTTGAATCACTCACAATCGCTCTAAGATGCACCTGTCGAATCCTCGTACACCACACCCAGTATTTGATTGCCGCTACCTTGAATACTCGAGCCTTCCAAACGTTCTTCCAGAAATCCTCTGGAAAACAACCTTGAACTTGACTATTGATAATTGATGTACAAACCTCTTGAAGCTTTGATTAAAGTTCCATCGATCTTGAGCTTCAAGATTCACTTTCGATATTCTAGGGTTTTGTGGCTTTGAAAGCAAGTGGTTCTAATGTTCTCTTTTAGCCGACATCCTTATCCTAGATCTAAAAACCGTGACATATTTATAAAGTTGCCATTCCGATCAATCGCATTGCAAACCGATTGATCGGACCATTATAGATTTGATTTTTTTAAGCTGCTCGAGCAAGAACCCGATTGATCCATCTATCAGTCACTATGCTCTGAACCTGCACGCCCTGTGCAACCTTGTGGCTTGTGCTATATTGGAGACACCTGGCTAATAAACCGATTGATCCCATGATCGATCTTCCCGTTCTAAATGCACCATATTGATCGGCAACAAAACGACTAAAGCACTAACTTTCAAATTACATAATAAAGAGATTCCTTCCACTCTAATCCTATACAGACTCGCTACTTAGAAAATTAAGGAAAAACAATAAAATTACAACTCGATAAAAATATGTGTTTTGTCATATGCCAAAACAAGATGACTCCGGAATTTGGTCCTTACAAGTGCTACAATCACGAATTGAACCATCGATCGC
The DNA here is from genome assembly GCA_020921065.1 of Vaccinium darrowii. Classification (NCBI taxonomy): domain Eukaryota; kingdom Viridiplantae; phylum Streptophyta; class Magnoliopsida; order Ericales; family Ericaceae; genus Vaccinium; species Vaccinium darrowii. The sequence continues at coordinate 1,436,149 of CM037151.1, read as the reverse complement.
AAAGATGAACGACTCGGATGCCACACTATAGGATGCACTATAAGGTTTTGGGCTTCGTGTGCCATTGTAGCATTATTGTTAAAGAACACATAAAGATTTTCCAATATCAGTAAGGTGGACCAAACAGAAGAAATTGGCAGAGTGAGAATTGCAATTCCATTTTCCACCATTAATTCCCAGCTAAACAAACAACCAAAAGGAATCTAATGATATCAACAGAGAGTGACCTTGCAACAGAAAAAGAGAGAGTTAGGAATACTTCAGAAGCAGATTGTGGAAAAATCAGTCAATGCTCTTTAACTTTTAACCATCATATTTTGTTCCAATCACTGAAATATGCACACTATAATAATTATTTCTTTTGTTACTTAATTACTTCTTTTGTTAGATCAACTAGAAAAAAGAAAGTGTATTTTACTTTTTAAAGACAAAAACCTTAAAATATCACTAAAGGCACTGGCGACTGCGATGGACGTCTTTAATCATCGGACCGACACCGGCACGATTGCCTTGGGTGCCACCACCCACCCACCCACCCACTGTCCAAATTGGTTCACGTTCACCTTAAGGGTGAACAAAACCCTCTCTCGTAAGGACACGGAATCACATCACTTTTTGGTAATCATGACATATTTTGTGGTGGACATCAGCACTTTTTGGTAAGCATAATATCGCTTTTTGGTGGACTCCATATATGTATTCCACCAATCATAGTGAGGGTTTTATTCTTCTACATTAGGTGAAGGTAAACAAATTTGCACTTGTTTATATGTCACATCTAGGTGCTCTGTTACATATCGATAGTTACGTCAACAAATTTGCATACCGTACGAGCCACAAAATCTTACATGGAGTAATTTGTACCGTAGCATCACTCCCGTTATGGGCCAGGTTCAAAAAATTAGACCAAACTAGAAGATAGAAAATTGAACCAGAGCCTCAGTCCCTCTTCAGGAGGAAGAATTCATTTTGATCCCCTTTCCAGTACCAACTTTCTTGAATCCCAAAAACCTCTTCAGTAGCCCAATCACCTTCCCAAACTAGGATGATTTCTTTTTGTCCTTCTCACCGTTAGAATTTCTTCCCTTAGACGACATCGTTTTCCATTTTCTTGTCGATGACAAAGTACCAGCCCTAAGCATCAAAAAATTGAAGAGCAAACTCTCAAGTCATGCATTCTTTTTCATATTCATTATTGGCCCATTAGCATACATCATTATGTATGTGATTATATATTTCAAAACGTATCCCATTAGGCCCATTAGCATACATCATTATGAAGTTATATAAATCAAAACGTTATCTGTGGACACAATGAGTGTAGATCTGTCATCTAGATGATAAGTTCAACGATTACTTGAGGCAACAAGACATAAACTATTCTTATAGTATAAAGAAAAGCAAGATATAACCGACGTAACATGGTATTATAAATTAACGACTCAAGAATATTATAGCTACGTACCGTTGCCGGCCACCTTGATTTTTAATGCAATCACCAGAATTGACGCAGAGTACTTTATTTTTGAATTTGTCTTATATTCTGTTCTCCACATGGGTATGGTATTAACAACCGCGGCGGCCACCTTGATTTTTTAAGCAATCACCAATTGAGCCCGGAGGTCATTCTTTCTGCATTTGTCTTATATTTTGTTTTGCACATGGGTATGGTATTAACAAGCGTGGTACTCGTGCTATACGGAAAAACAAAAAAATTCTTTTATGTTTTGATGTAGTATCAGTTTACAATTTAATACTAATGTTAAATTTTTTGTAAAAAATAAAGTTCGAACGTGAGGGAAAATGGGACTGGAAGTTTGAAATTTTTTTGTTTCCCTGTAAAGTGTGAAAAATTAAAAGATATGCGAGATGAATATTAGTGGCTGAGTTAGATTTTTGTACGATTTTGTATTTTTCTTAAGGGAGTGTGTTTGTATGTAAATATGTGGCGGTGTTGTCCTTATAAATTGACACAATCTTAAATTATAGCCAAATGAAGTAAACAAATCTTTGATAGTAGAGGGGCTAAAAGTGTTAAAACCTGGATACATAGGGGACTGAGTACATAAACTATGATGGACAAAGCAAGCCTTAAGAATTTGAGTTCCCTTGATTTGGTTAAAAATTTGAGTAAATTTCTATCTGGTATGAATTTGAGTTATAGCAAAATTTTTACACTAAATTTGATATTATGAATTAATAGGCAGGGCAGGAGTTGCAATTGCGATTGGCCTAAGACTATTGAACTTCTATATAGTTAACATTTGTTTTCATGTAGTGTATACGGGAGACAACAATGGAGCTGTATTTGTAGCCTAGAGGCTTTGATCCAACGGCGTCGGCAATGTACATATGTGCCAGGAGAAAGGAGTTCAGAAGTTCTACACCTCTTCTAATATTATGTGCTAAGCTATTGTAACAATACTTACTTTCGCTATGCAAAATAAAATAAAAGAAAGAAGCAGCTACGGTTGTATCCTCTCCCTCTCGGGAATTATCACCACGCATTCTTACTTTCTATTAATGACGAATTAGCAGCCCCAAAAGCACCAAAAAATTGAACGGCAAGCTCCCAAATACTGCCCAATTTTTGGTTTTTATTTAAATCACCGTTTGCCATAAACATTTACTAATATTATTGATTGTATTTTTCGGATCTCATAAAGGTCAACCCTCACCCTTCCTCTGATTTCCCCAAGAAGAATTCAATTTTATCCATGTTGACTTCTATGCTCTGTTGCCGGATTGTAAGCTATTCGCCATGTGCTTTCATGTGGACCATTTAATAGAGTTAATTCAACTTCCGCACTTCTTTTTTGGGATATTTTGATGCACTTTGCATGCATAATCTAAAAGGAGGATTAGCCCTATGTTACACATCTCAAAATAATTTTCTTTGGGTATTTTGATGCACTTTGTGTGCATAATAATATAAATAAAAGGGATTAATCCTATATTACACACCAAAAGAATTTGGTAACAAAAGTTTAGGTTACCAAAAGAATGCATAATTCACACCAAAAAAATTTGTAACTAATACAAAAAAACAATTGCGTAACTAACCAAAAAGACGTGTAACTTTGTTGACTTTTGATCTCCGGATTATAAGCTATTTGTCATATGCTTTCACGAGGGTCATTTAAGAGAGTCAATTCAACTTCGACACTTCTCTTTGGGTATTTTGATTATTTGTATGCATAATTTAAAAGGAGAATTAATCCTATGTTACACATCTCAAAAGAATTTGGTAGAAAAAGTTTTGGTTACCAGAAGAATGCATAATTCACATATTTTTTTATCGACACGTGTCCGGTAATAAATAAAAAATAAAAGATATGTGTACTATCCTCCAAAACTATTTATACCATATGCTTCCAAGTTACACAACTTTATGCATAACATAACCAAAATTACGCATAACATACACAAAAAAAAAAAAAACCGTAGCTTTTATATGCCACAGTGCCCTAGTGTACCCTAACTTTCTCCAAGATAGAATCCCGTGAACGTTTAGCAATGACCAAGACAATGATCATAATATAAGGTGGACTTCATGCCCTGCCCTATACAATAGTGCTCTAATATATAATAGTTGTGCTTTTTAAAAAAAAATACAAAAAATCTAAAACCAGTGCATCGATTAGAAAAATAACCTTGACTTAAAATCCTCCACTATATGGAGTAATTGTCCTCCATCTTTTCTCTTGTATTATTATTTTTTTTCTTTTGTGTCCCAATTTCTGTTATGATAATATAAACATGGCTGGGGCTGTTCTCATCCCTGCAGTCTAGGTAATCCTGAATGATTTCAGAAACTAATGATCCAAGTTCTAATAAACGAGGAAATTGTATATTACAAAACATGTATGTATATATGATTTTTCCACATGAAAAGAAATAGACACACTTAACTCAATAAAATTGACCCATTGCAAAAAGTTCCATGGCAGCTGCAAGCCAGAGTATCCCGGACATAAAGATCAGAACACATTACTATGCTATGCTTTCTTTTCCGTTGGAATTTCCCAAGAGAAATACGTCGTGCCAATACTTTCTACGCTAATATTAGACTTTCTTGTCTTTCCCAAGTTGGTCCTCTTGCATTGACATTAACTTTGAGAATTTATGCTGATAGTGTTATCTTCTGGAAATAAGTGCTGAGGTTGCCTGTCTTGATGACTTCCGTTACTGCTACTGTTGTATTGAAGCTAACTGGATAAAGAAAAATCTAATGATAAAATTCAATGAAGCGAATCAAAATTAGGAAATGCAGATCTTATAAGTATTTCCCAATTAGCTGCACCTGAAAATTTAGACATGCTCTGCTCATCCTGTATTTTAAGAGTTGGTTTCTTTTGATGGCTTGCTCTGAAAGCATTTCATTTGTGCTAATAGCCTGAACTGTGACTGCCCTTTGCGAAAGTCATACCATTATTTACCTTTTTTTTTTTTTTCTCTCTCGTAAATTCCACTGCGTACCTTGTTTACTAAGAACTCTTGTGTTGAATGATATCATAACAATCTTTGCAATACAACTATATGCGTAGTAATGTGTTCATTGCTTCTGGAAATAAAGTGTTCAAGCAGTCCTTTTTTGGCCATATTGAACTTCTTGTAATAGAGTTTCTCATATGAGTTGTACTCTACCGAGTGTGATTGACGTTTTGACAGTTTCACTTTGCCGTGTATATGGGCACAAGAGCCTTACCATAACCGGATTTGGGGTCTCCGTAGTGCCTTACATTACGGCACTACACCATGTAGTAGTCTTAGTTGTGGGTCCTCTACTATTTGTGATTTGAATCGCTCATGTTGTGCAGAACGCTGAGCATAATATATCGGATATTAGACACAAGATTGAGATACATTCGTCTTCCAGTTCAATCTCTAAATCCTAGTGTAAAATAAATAGTATCGGACTATACGGCTATCATTATCCTATCAATTTGCTTTCTTGCATGAATAATCTACTCAACATTTCTGACAAAATGGACTGTTCAAAATCTCTGATAAAGATTTTAGAGGGCAGACAATGAAAGGCACGCCAGAAGTGTAGTTAAACACGATAAATTTATGTTTTTAATATAGAGAAGTTTCTAGACTTTTATCCTTATCTATCTCCAACATGTTATCAACAGAATATCGATTGCTGTCAACACTTTGGTTTTTAAATGCAACCACCAATTGAACCAGAGGTCTTTAATTGTTTTTGTATTTGTCTTATGCAGTACCAATGCAATACACACAGAGGCACAAAAAAATTCTTTTATGTGTTTATCTCGAACCTATTTATGATTTCACATTTAATTTGATAATTTAGTAAACGGGAAAGTTTGAAAGTGAGGGAAAAGGTGCGGGAAGTTTGAAAGTTTTTTTTTTCGTTTCACTCTAATTAAAGTGGAAATTTAAAAGAGATGGGAGATGAATATTACCGATTGAGGTGGATTAATTTTTGGGTGATTTTTATTTTTCTGCAATGTTTGTGTGTGTTTCATACACGTCCTTTTAGATTATATATATTGCGCACACATATAGACATTGGTCGAGTTCATTTTGTGTTTATTCTTTTCTTCTAAATTTTCACCTCTGATACACTGTGCAAAAGAAGGTTGTGGCACTACTAGTTGCCATGAAAATTTAGTATTTTTGGTTGTTTACTTCACTAGATACGTACAATTACCAAGAGACAAAGTCAATACACACATACTCTCTCTCTCTCTCTCTCTCTCTCTCTCTACTTTAGTCTTGTTGGTTACGTTACTCTCTTTTTCAGTTCCCCTTAAGAAATTAAAATTGGGCATATTTCATTGTGGCTTCAGACTTCTGAACTTTGACTTTTGACGTTGTGTGCTGGATTAAGTTACCCTCCATGTGCTTTCACATGAGAGCAGTTGGCCATTTAACATAGTTAATTCCAAATTTGCAGTTTTTAAAGTGTATTTTGATACAATGTTTGTATCAGAGTATTTTGGTACGTTGGGTATGAATACTGAGTAATATGTAGGCTTAAGCATACATGCATACATATACGTGTGTGACTATATATAGTATGTACAAAAAATGAGATTTTTTCGAGACATCGAGCATAAAAATTAGCAATACTTCACCATATAATAGTTGTGCCTTAACATAAATAAGCTAAATAGTTGGCAATGACTAAGACATCAAATATAGAAATTGGCTGAACTTCAAGTTCCAAATCCTGCCCTTTGTAACACCCCTTCTCTTGTATTCATAGACCCCCTTCTCTTGTATTACGTACGTACTGCAAGCACAATTGAAGGAACACTCCCCAATAACTCTAGATAGTTAATAGTAAAACAGTAGCTGTTCCTAAAGTGTATTTTCATACATTGTCTATGAATACTGAGTAATATATAGGCATAAGTATACATGTATACATGTATGTGCATGTATGAATATATGGTATATATAGATTGGGATATTTTAACACGGAAATAGCTGGCAATGACCATGACACATAACATAAAATTAGCTAGACTTCACCATATATAGTTATGCTGTCACAAAAAATAGCTAAATAGCTGGCAATGACCAAGTCATCAAATATAAAAATGGGATGAACTTCATATCCTGCCCTTTATAATACCCCTTCTCTTGTATTCATAACCCTCCTCCTCTTGTATTCTCTTGCTAATTGTTCACTGAGCATTTTTTGTTGAAAGTCCCAATTTTTGTTATCAAAAGAAAAACATGGCTGAGGTTCTGCTCATATCTGCAGCCAAGGGAATCCTGGATGGGTTGCTTTCCCTAGAAAAGAATCAGATTGAGGATCTAATTGTGGGTCAGGTTAAACTAGCCTGGGATTTCAAGAAAGACCTTGAAAAGTTCTGCAACAAGTTAGAATTCATTCAGGGTTTGTTAGCTGATGCTGAGAATCGGAAAATTACATCAGCTGCTATGACGGTGTGGCTAAAGAGGCTCAAGGCTGCAACCTCTGATGCTGAAAATGTGCTGGATGAATTGGCCTATGAAGCTCTTCGAAGAAAGGTTGAGGTACCGATCGCTGTTTTACCATAAAAAAAATACTATCTGTTTTACCATAAAAAATATTTATTTAAATTGAACAGTTCCTACTACTCTTTTAAATAGCGGTTCCATGTATCGTCATCAAGGATTAAAAGGCTAAGTCACAATTATTTCAATCAATTTTGGGAGGAAAAAAGATTTTGATTTGGTTTCTTAAAATTATAAAAGTAAAATAAAGCAAATAAAAAGTAAAGAGAGTTTATAGGGAAAAAGATCTAGGGTTTCGAATCCACTCAAGTCTTTGTACAGTTTTTATGCATTGATGAAGGTTAGCTATTCGAATCAATTCTGATATCATTTGGGTTTGTGGACCCGCGCGGTATAACTATATAGCATGGGGTATCGCCACCTAGGACAAACCATCTTGAATTAGACAATGTCCTCATCATACATATTCACCAAAAAGGTTGGACATGCAAAATAAAAGGAGGAAAGAGACCACCTCGGTGGCCATACAAACATAGAAGGCATAAGAGATCTAGGAGGAACACCCCAAACTTGAAGTCGCACAACCTGCAAAATGTTCACGAACACGAACACACACACACAAGCGAGAAAAGAAAAAAAAAATCGGAAGGGAGAAAAACTCAAAAAGAAAATATTAACCAAACTAGAATTTCAGAAGCGCTAAGTTAATTTTAGGTCTTCAGCTAGCAGCTAGCCGTCAGTGAAGCTCAAATCACTAATTTGAGTAGCTTCTTGTAATTAAAGATATAAGAAACGTATCAAGAAAAATTATTTGCCTCAAATAAATTTTGTGTAATGAATTGTTCAAATAATAGTGAGTCAGAATTTTATGTTTACTGAAAATATGTACATGATTCGCATATCAAGGGAATGTTTCCTTGATTAGTTGTGTCATTATATTTGTTTTATGAGTAAGAATCAAAATCCGAGACATTTTCCATCTAGTCCATTAGTTTGTCACATGCCAATGTGACCGTGGTGAAAATTTCTACCGGGCCCAAAAGTACATACATATATAGATACATTTGGTAGAACTTCTAATTGAAGAGTTGGCATTTGGTCACTTCGTATGGTCTTAATCGTAGAGCTCAATGAATGAGGAGATGAAACGACACTCTCCTTTAATTTGATCTAACACCCCCTCTTCAACCCTAGAATCTTTGAAGTTGGTGATGTATCCTCCGTATTCACTACCTACTAAATGTTCACTGCCGTCTTCCATGTATCCTCCTTGTGTCTGGTGACCATTATCTGCTCATCATTCAATAATTTTTTCTCCTCCCATGTCCCATCTACCAATTGCAATGTCTATATGGTCTGCTTGGGCCTCAATCTTGGAGAAAGATTGGGCTTGGGAGCAAGGTCAGCTCAAGAGTAAGTCCACCAATCCTCCGGATTTGGGTAACCCCTTGGGTTAGGGCAACATTTTTTTTTTAGGTTGTGTGTCGGTAAAATAGTATTACTTAATTATAGTGCTTCATATACAGACTAAAGAGGGCATGCGGCATTGTTGGCTTGTACATATATCTTACAGCTTCTAAGTTGACCTAAGGTTGAGGGTTTGAGCCTTTCTCACCTTTTCCTATTTTTATCTCTTTTTTTGATACACAACTTTGCTCTTCACATAAAAACGATGCAAAGATGCAATTGTTCTTGGCAAACTCCTCATTTACCAGTACTTTTAATTCCATAAATCGATATTTTTCAAAAAGTCATTTTTTATACTTGACCAAATTTTTTAGAGACAAATGGGGGTATTTTTCTTGGTTCCTCGGGCCCTCGGGTCCCGACCTTGATTTTTAGTCCAAGAATGTAAAACTTGCCTCTGTCACTACATACTTGGGTAGAACCAATTATCGAGAGAAAGGGAAGCGTGCACTCTTCGGATGTAATAAAAACGAAAAGAATTTTTCTTCAAAAAATGTAAGGAAAAATTATTTTCGTCGAATCGGACTGCGCTAATCATAAATTATTATAATTAGAGTCACATTTTGATTTTGATTTCTTTGATGTATCAAGCTTAAAGCAATATGTAAGCTTGATTTTTTTTTTTACTGGTACATCTTTTAATTTTTTACAATTTAATAGTGTGTAGGCAACCAAACTAGAGGTCGGACTTGGATAACCCAAACATCGGGATTGGCCCTGCTTTGGAGTGAGTACACAGTTGATTTAAACTCAGCAACAACTTGCAACATCTTCTCCTCAATATCGATAGAATATTTTTTGAGACGGAGGGGGAGCTAGGTGCATATACGGCTATTGCAGTGAATAGGATAGTTGGCCCACAAATCGAACATATGAGAAAATTTTGGCCTTGGGAATGAGGCATAATATGGGTCTGGAGCTTGTTGTGTCGATAAATAATTAGGATGATTTTCTCATCCTACATTATAAGTCTTGCACCCACGAGTTAACCTGATGTCGAGCAACGATTGTTGGACATTGTTTTGGAAAAGAGCACTGGCCCATAGAGAACTTTATTAAAAATTAACAGTTGAAATAAGAAAAAACGGCTAATAATTCTTAGAATAGGCAATTAACATTTGTAGCTTTACGTAATGTTATATTCAATATTGATCTCATTTGGTAAATCTTTATGAGTAGGTTTCAAAAATATAAATTCTATGAAAAGTGAATGTGTAAAAAAAGTTATGAACATTTTATTATCTAAAATAAAATGGGGAGAGAGAGAGAGAGAGTGTGTGTGTGTGACGGGTAGAGAGGAGAGAGAGAGAGTGACGGAAAGAGAGGAAAAATTATTCCATGGTAGTGATTGTGCTCCATTGCTCGGTGTTTCCACATTCTTCCTCTTGGCGTTTTGGTGACAAATATACAAATGGCAAATTCTGAACGGCGTGGAGCATTGCTCCAATACCACCAAATAATTTCTCTAGAAGGTAGTGAGGGAGATACGGAACGAGTTAATACGGTATTTTGGCAATTTTTGTTCCAACCCATTTTGAACCCATGTAAACGTATGTGTATATAGGTCAACATGGGTTGACCCATATTTGTCCCATATTTCAATATGGACAAATTGGATTGGGTTATAAGTAGACAAGTTGGGTTGGGTTCATGGGTTGGGTTGGAAGTTGCCACCTCTAGGTTCTTAGGCTTCGAATCAAGGTTATGAAGTTCTAGGTTCTGAAATTTTATTTTTTGTCTCCAATCGAATTTTCTAACCAGGTCACAAACTGTTATGGCAAAAACTCCGCCGGTGACAAGCTCGTAGCCCGCGACAGGGAGAAAAAAGGGTTGGTTGTTGACCGTTGACGCCAAGGGAAAAGTGCTTGCGAGAGAGAGGAGGAAGAGGGGATGGGGTCTTATAGTACACATCCAGACCGTCCATCTCAATAATCAACGGACGAAACTAAATTTCTCGTGGACATACTCAAAACACTGAAGAGCATAAGCATATTCTATTTTTTAACAAGACAAAGAAAAAATAACAAATAATCCCTAATGCAAACAACTAAACGTATATGATAGAGTACATTAGGATTAATGAATGGCCAAAAAAAAAAAACAACAACAACTAAACGTATACAAGAAAATGAAAAACTCAGAATTTTTGCTTGAATTCAATACTCGCACCGGATACCCTCCAATACCAATCAACCGTCAACTTAAAATTTTTCTTGCATAAAATCCAAGACCTGCACAAGAAAAACAAAAGTTAAAAAATAATGATAATAATTAAGTAGTAAAGGGAATACTAAACCAGGAATTAAAGTAAAAATTAATTGAAATTAAGTAACTGCACTTTTAATCCTCGGCAACGATGCCAAAATTTATTTGTTGTTTTACTGTAACAAAAATAGTTAACTAAAATTGAAAAATTAGTACTACTCTTTTGAACAACGATTGATAAGTTTTCTGAGTATCGTCATTAGAAATTAAAAGGCTAAGTCACAAATTATTTAAATCAATGTATTTATTACTTTCAGAAAAAGAGATTTTTGTTTTGGTTTCTCAAAATTTTAAAGTCGAAATTGAAAATACAGCAAATAAAAAGTGAAGAGAGTTTATAAGGGTAAAGATCTAGTGTTTTGAATACACTTGACCTGTTGTAACAATTTTTATGCAATGATTAATAAAGGATAATTAATTATTCGAATAATATCATTAGGGTTCGCGGGCCTACACGGTATATATTGCCAAAAGATTTTTATGAATCACCAACTAGCATAGGGTATCACCGCCTAGCATGAACTGTCTTTACTAGAACGACCCATCTCTGTGGCACGGATAGTCTAATAGAACAATGTCTAATGGAGCATAACCCATATTACCCAGTTACCACAAAACAAATAAGAACCATTGTATGAACATGCACAAAATCTTGAAAATCATACACAAGATTTGATGGGAAGAATTAATTTTATAAATAAATCTGTAAGTGATACAATTATAATTCGAATAATAAAACATTAAATCAAAACATAAATAATGTTAAGAGGGATTCGGGCTTTATATACACCATAGAAGGAGGTTTAGTTGCTCATGGAAAGGAGTGAAGCTAATTGAAGTTAATCTCCATAGAAGGAGGTTTAGTTGCTCATGGAAAGGAGTGAAGCGAATTGAAGTTAATCTCCATAGAAGGAGGTTTAGTTGTCTTTGTCTGTAAAATTTGTAATCCCAGTGTGAGTGAGATTGTTGAGTGACAGAGTGTGAGTCTCTGTAAACCTCAACTTGGGAGAGTTTTTTCATAATTTGTTTACGTTGTGAATAAAGTCGGAGTTTTTCCTCAAATTTGTGTTTGGGGCATAACACATTCTATGGCCGAAACCCAATTCCACGTTGGCATCCTTTTCTTTGCCGTTATGCTCATTGTATTTCTTGACGTTTGCGTCATCGTAGAACTTTATCATTTTTGTACCTATAGTACGATAGTACTCAAAACAAATCAAAAAGTACGGCAAAGATTGTTAAGATGGACAATCTAACATTAGTTTTACACAAGCATCTCCACGCACTAAAAAACTCCAAATCCCAGAGTAGTTTGAATTCCCCTCTCCAATTCATGTATCTCAGTCCAAAACTTCCTATACATGTCAAACAGAAACACTTTGATGCGCGAATAAATCTCAAATGTAATCCATCTTGTTGTCCGAGCAGAAGCTGTTGGAATTTTGACAATTCAATGTGAATGAATTTGTGCACATGGGTGGCTTCAATGTGAATGAATTGTGCACATGAGTGGCTTCCCTTTGTAGGCTACCTAATCTTCCTCATTTCACACTAGAAGTCACCATTGTGGGCTATATTATTTATCCCTCTTTCACACTTGGAGTTTCTCCTATAAATAGGTCACTCCTCATTGTGTTTTACATATCACACAATACAATCCAATCCATTCCAACTAAGTTCATTTAAGTCAGGAAGAGAGACAGGCGTTAGTTAGTTCGCCAAGGCGGTCGACGGTGGTGTTTCGTCGGCTCGTGGTTCTAGCCGTTGTATCCTGGGACGAAGACGTCGGTTCAACCTACAACACCCACGGTAGGAGGCGAATCTTTGTTAAGGAGAGTGTGGTTACACACGACTCGGCAGTTTCCAATCTACTGTTTGTATCTTTGTTTCGATTCTATTATTTTTCGGTTCATGTAATTTGATTACATTTTGTTCATGTATAATGTTATAAGAAGAATTGTTCTTTGGATCTGTGATTGCCACTATATTTTCTCCAACACTCTTAACAAAGATTTTTCTTATCTATTGGCAATCGAGTTCCAGAAAACAATTCTGTTTTGATACTGACTTTTGAGTTGCAAGAACAGAATCGAAGAAGAGACAGAATTGGTGGTATCTCGTTGAGATCATAGAGTAATCTGACTAGATTACTCGTATGGGAAATAGATACAAACAACAATCAGAGGCTACGGCCTAAGTCAATCATGCGCGATTGAACTTCACTGATTAAGCCACGGCTTTAGGCAGTTGTGCGCAACTGGCCTTGATCTGTTAAGGCCTCTGGAGCAATCTACTTGGCTTAAGCCTCGACATTGCTCGGCCAGAAACTATGATCAGTGGATTGTTTGGCTTCTGGAGCAACCTACTCTGCTTATGCAGTGACGTTGCTTAGCCACAGTCCTCTGGATCTCTGCTTTGTAATAGCAGTCCTTGTGTTGGGTTTAAAAACAGCCAGTGGTTGGGCTAGTTCGGCCTAAGCGTGTGCTCTGCCTGCAAGTAATATAACCAGTGGAAGGTTAATTACTCAGCCTTAGTACATGGCCAGTGTAGTAACTTGGCACAAGGATTGGTATACTTGGCAGAGGGGGCGCTGCCCCCTTGACCCCTGCCGCCTGTCCGGGCAGGCAGAACCCCGTCGAGGGCGCGGCCCTCGAACTCCCGCCTAGGGGCGCTGCCCCTAGAAACCCCGCTAGGGGGGCATGGCCCCCTAGAACCCCCACCAGGGGGCAAGCCCCCTGGGAACCCCAGGGTACGCTTGTGCATTGTGGGTGCAAGACCATGTTTGGTTGCTAAAGTTTAGATAGTTGATCTATACTTATTGTCATGATTGTGAAAAAAGTTTCACTAATTTGTGGTTTGTCATTTCTCAAGGTACAATGACAACTGAAAAGAACAATGAGACTCCAAATGTGGGAAGCCCGAGTGCTGCTACTCCTCTGCGTGGAGTCCCCTCGATACCGATGTCCCATGTTGATAAGCCTGGGAAGTTTGGTCCAGGGGTTGATTTCAAGAGGTGGCAACAGAAGATGAAGTTCTATCTGACCACTCTCCATCTCGCTGAGTGCTTGTCTGAGGATGCCCCAGTTGTTGCTGAAAATGAGAAGGACAACCAGAAGCGACAGGCTCTGGATCAGTGGAAGAATGCTGATTATCTGGCCAAGAACTATGTCTTGAATGCTCTTGATGACTCGTTGTACTCTGTGTTCAATGAGGCAGAATCAGCCAAGGAACTGTGGAAATCCTTGGACAAAAAGTACAAGATCGAGGGGGCTGGGCCTAAGAAATTCGTGGTGGGCCGCTTCCTTGATTATACTATGAAAGATGAAAGGCCTGTAACTGAACAGGTCCAAGAGCTCCAGATGTTGATCAATGAAATCAAAGCAGAAGGGATGTTATTGCCTGAGCCATTCTTGGTGGCTGCTATCATCCACAAGCTTCCGGGAACTTGGAAGGAGTTTAAAAGTTATCTCATGTTCAAGAACAAGGAGATGACGTTGGAGACTCTCTTCTACAAGCTCAACGTCACGGAAGGAAACCGTGCTAGAGAGATGGTTGCCAAGGAGGGCGAAATGGCAAAGGCCAATATGGTGGAGCATGGTCGTCCCTCCTCAAGTGGTGTGAAAAAGAACCAACATGACAAGCGGTCTAATAAGCAGAAGGGCAAGAGTGTCCATCTGGGACCAAAAGGCGGTATCGCTAAGAAACCCAAGGAGAAGTTCCAAGGGAAATGCTTCAATTGTGACAAGTTTGGCCATAAAGCATCAGAATGCAAGAAGCCACCTCGTCCACAAGCGCATATTGCAGAAGCCTCGGGAGGTAGTTCTGACATGAACTTCTCAGCTATGGTATCTGAGGTGAATATGGTGGGCTCAAATCCACGGGAGTGGTGGATTGACACTGGGGCTACCCGCCATATCTGCTGTGACAAGAAGATGTTCACGTCACTTGAGCCGGTTAATGGGGAAAAGCTGTTTATGGGGAATTCAGCAACCTCAGATATTACTGGTGAAGGAACAGTGGTCCTGAAGATGACTTCGGGGAAGACATTGACCCTGAACAAAGTGTTGTTCGTGCCAGACATTCGCAAGAATCTGATATCTGGCTCTCTGCTGAGCAATCACGGCTTTCGCATGGTGTTTGAATCAGATAGGGTCATTTTGACTAAAGCTGGATCATATGTAGGGAAAGGTTATATGGCCGATGGGCTGTTCAAAATGAATGTAATGACTGTTATCCCTACTATTAATAAGACAACTGCCCCAGTTGCTTATGTGCTTGAGTCTTCCATTTTGTGGCATGGTAGACTAGGTCATGTTAATTATGAATCTATGCGTAGATTAGTTAACTTGGACCACATTCCAGCTTTTCATACTAATACAAATCACAAGTGTGAAACTTGTGTCGAAGCAAAGTTAACTAGAACTTCATTTCGATCGGTTGAGAGAAGTACCGAACCATTGGGGCTAATCCACACTGATGTGTGTGATTTGAAATATGTCCAAACGCCAAATGCAAACAAGTATTTCATTACTTTTATTGATGATAGCACGAAATATTGCTATGTATACTTGCTAAAAAGCAAGGATGAAGCGTTGGATAAATTCATTCTCTTTAAGAATGAGATGGAGAACCAACTTAGCAGTAAGATTAAGGTGGTGAGAAGTGACCGAGGTGGTGAATTTGAAACACCGTTTGGGAATTACTGTGCTAAACACGGTATTATTTACCAAACCACTGCACCTTACTCGCCTCAGCAGAACGGAACTGCGGAGCGCAAGAATCGTTCATTGAAAGAAATGATGAATGCTATGTTGGTTAGTTCTGGGTTGCCTCAGAACATGTGGGGTGAAGCAGTGTTGACCGCTAACTATCTTTTGAATTTAGTGCCCCGCAAAAAGTTAGACAAAACACCTTATGAGTTGCTCAAAGGTAAGAAGCCTAACTTTAAGCACTTGCGAGTGTGGGGGTGTCTTGCAAAAGTAGCAATACCTCCTCCTAAGTATGAGAAGATAGGACCGAAAACCGTTGACTGTGTGTTCATCGGTTATGCACACAATAGTAGTGCATATCGGTTCCTTGTGTATGAGTCTGGAGTACCAGATATACACAAAAACACTTACATGGAGTCTATAAATGTGTCATTTTTCGAGCACATTTTTCCGTATAGATCCATTGGGGAGTCCAGTTCAGTGAAACGGACTTTGCATCCTGCTAACCATAGCAGTGGAGACCAAGAAAAGGAAGTTGATGTTGAACCCAGACGTAGCAAGCGTGCTAGGACATCAACGTCTTTTGGTCCAGATTTTCTAACTTATTTGTTAGAAAGTGAGCCTCGGACTTACAAGGAAGCTGTTAGCTGTCCTGAAGGTCCTTTGTGGAAAGAGGCCATTAAAAGTGAAATCGACTCCATTCTACAGAATCATACGTGGGAACTGGTGGATTTACCACCTGGTAGTAAGCCTCTGGGCTATAAGTGGATCTTCAAGAGGAAGATGAAAGCAGATGGGTCGATCGATAAGTACAAAGCTAGGCTTGTCATTAAAGGCTATAGGCAAAAAGAAGGCCTAGATTACTTTGATACTTATTCACCAGTCTCAAGGATCAATTCCATTCGGATGATAATTGCAATCGCAGCTTTGCGAAACCTTGAGATACATCAGATGGATGTAAAAACTGCTTTCCTAAATGGCGATTTAGAAGAAGAAATCTATATGGACCAACCCGAGGGTTTTTCCGCGCCAGGTCAAGAGAGGAAAGTCTGTAAGCTTGTTAGATCTCTGTATGGTCTACAGCAAGCTCCAAAACAATGGCATGAGAAGTTTGACTATGCAATGTTGTCTAGTGGCTTCCGCATCAACGAATGCGACAAATGTGTTTATGTCAAGAACACTGATGAAGGATATGTCATTCTGTGTCTCTATGTTGATGATATGCTCATTGTTGGTAGTAATGACAAGGTCATTCAATCTACCAAGGATATGTTGAACTCTAAGTTTGACATGAAGGATATGGGCCTTGCAGATGTGATACTAGGTGTCAAGATCACCAGAACATCTGATGGACTTGCGTTGTCTCAGACACACTATGTTGACAAAATTCTTGAACAATTCAATCAGTCTGACACAGGCATCGCAAGAACCCCCGTGGACGTTAGTCTCCATTTATCCAAGAATGGGGGGGAAGGGGTGTCCCAATTAGAGTATTCTCGGATAATTGGGAGCCTCATGTACTTGATGAGTTGTACAAGGCCTGATATAGCCTACTCAGTAAGCAGACTGAGCAGATACACGAGTAATCCAGGACATGATCACTGGAAGGCGATAGTCAGAGTACTACATTATTTAAGATATACTCGTGATCTGGGATTGCACTATACCAGATATCCAGCAGTACTAGAAGGGTACTGTGATGCGAATTGGATATCGGATATGAAGGACTCAAAATCCACGAGTGGATATGTCTTCACGCTTGGTGGTGCAGCAGTTGCTTGGAAATCTTCTAAACAGACGTGTATAGCACGGTCTACAATGGAATCTGAATTCATTGCTTTAGATAAAGCAACTGAAGAGGCCGAGTGGCTACGACAGTTTCTGGAAGATATTCCAAGATGGTCAAAACCAGTGCCAGCTATTAGTATCCACTGTGATAGTCAAGCTGCGATTGGTAGGGCTCTGAGTGCCAATTATAATGGTAAGTCTAGACATATACGTCGAAGACATAATACCATTAAACAACTGCTCTCAAGTGGGGTTGTCACAATTGACTATGTGAGGTCAAAGGACAATATTGCGGATCCGCTAACCAAAGGGTTATCTCGAGAGCTAGTTGAGAAAGCATCGAGAGGAATGGGGCTAAAGCCAATACGCTCATAGTTACCGTGAGGGTAGCCAACCTAGCTGACTGGAGATCCCAAGATCTAGGTTCAATGAGACTACTTTTTGCGTGTATTCGAGGACGATCACTGAGGAGACGAGGTCTCCTACCCATTCCTGTATAAGATGTAGAACAGTGATACCTGTAAAGTGAAAAAGGTTAAGCGTTGCTTTTAATGACTCTTATGCGTCGGAGATGCCGAGCGGGGTATAACAGGATACCCTTTATAAGAAGGTCACCTATGTGAGTATGAAGTGGGGCCGCTTCTGTGAGAATTCGGGCGAAATTCTCGAGAAAATACTTGCAGAACCAGGAAGGGGGGTGTCAAGGCCGAAATGAACCCAACAGTGAGAACTGAACTACGTCAGGAGAAGTCCTGTGTGACGTCTGTTGTCTCAGTTTACACCAGCGACGGAACAGTTCAAAGCAGGACTGCACACTGGTCTGTCAGTAAACTCGATAGGCTATCACAAGGGAAGGTTCAAGGCCAAAAGCTACCTATCCTATGCAGGACCTATCTGTTGTCTCTCTTTCTAGGTCAGCATTATAGTTTGCATTAGAATGCATGCCAATTTCATTCATGGGGGGGATTGTTGGAATTTTGACAATTCAATGTGAATGAATTTGTGCACATGGGTGGCTTCAATGTGAATGAATTGTGCACATGAGTGGCTTCCCTTTGTAGGCTACCTAATCTTCCTCATTTCACACTAGAAGTCACCATTGTGGGCTATATTATTTATCCCTCTTTCACACTTGGAGTTTCTCCTATAAATAGGTCACTCCTCATTGTGTTTTACATATCACACAATACAATCCAATCCATTCCAACTAAGTTCATTTAAGTCAGGAAGAGAGACAGGCGTTAGTTAGTTCGCCAAGGCGGTCGACGGTGGTGTTTCGTCGGCTCGTGGTTCTAGCCGTTGTATCCTGGGACGAAGACGTCGGTTCAACCTACAACACCCACGGTAGGCGGCGAATCTT
This sequence comes from Vaccinium darrowii, assembly GCA_020921065.1. Taxonomy (NCBI): domain Eukaryota; kingdom Viridiplantae; phylum Streptophyta; class Magnoliopsida; order Ericales; family Ericaceae; genus Vaccinium; species Vaccinium darrowii. Next base: position 1,417,582 of record CM037151.1, on the reverse strand, counting down.
TGTTAAGGAGAGTGTGGTTACACACGACTCGGCAGTTTCCAATCTACTGTTTGTATCTCTGTTTCGATTCTATTATTTTTCGGTTCATGTAATTTGATTACATTTTGTTCATGTATAATGTTATAAGAAGAATTGTTCTTTGGATCTGTGATTGCCACTATATTTTCTCCAACAGAACCAGCACTAACAATTTATATTTTATGGTACAGAAGGGAGTGCAGGTGATTATACACTTAGCAAATAGTCTTTAGTTCCTTAATAAAACACTCACATCAAACTTTGGAAAAGTACAATCCAACTTTCCAAAACCAGCGACTCCCAAAAGTACAATCCAAACTTACTGGATGATCAACATATACACACCCATCGTTTCAAAAAATACACACCTGTTGGATCCAAAAAAAAAAAGTCATTGATAAGGAAGGAGAACACAAAAGGTGATGAATTGGAGTCCACCAAGAACAGAATAGTTGAAGAACCTCCCGAATTAGGGCTTTGATTTGTGTCTGCAATACCCAAAATCTAGAAAATCATACACAAGATTTGATAAGAATAATTAATATTATAAATAAATCCATAACTCATACAACCACGTAGAATTCGAAAATTGACTACCACGTCCAAAAAGCTCATGGTTCAGTAGGCATTCTTTTCTTATACAGGGTTGTAAACTTGTAATCTATTAATTTCTTAGTAAGGCCTTTGAACTTCGTCTAATAAGTAATTAACAATTCCATTTTGAATAACCCTATACTTTGACCCTAAACTTCTTGTTAGAATAATATCAAGCAATATTATGTTACTCCCTCCGCCCATTTTTAAGTGTGTTGCTTCGTAAATCGAACTTATTAAGAAAAAAAAACATCATCCATTATTCCTTTCACATCAACTTTTATCTACACTTTACACATATCACATCAATTGTTCTCCTCACTTTCCATATTTATCCTCCACTTTTACCCATTAAGTCTTTTCTCATTAACTTTTCAAAAGGGCAAAACAATAATTGTACAAACTTGTACCCATTAATTTTTCAAAACCCACACTTATTAAGGGACAACCAAAAATGGAAATGTCAACATAAAAAAGGGACAAAGGGAGTACCATGTTTTCTAGATTTTATTATTGTGTTTCAATTTTAGACTAGTCTATTTTTCAAGTTTCCTAGTCTGTGTTTATTTTTTATGCATATTTTCCTAAATTCCTTAGGATTCTTAGTCAACAAGTCTTGCAACCTATAATGTCATGTAAGAATTATATTTTATACATCAATGAAAGCAAAGTTCTTGTCTATTCACTTTTCCTAACACTTCTGTTAAACCTTCTTTTTGTATGAAATCTTGGACAATTATTTACTTGTCATAAATAACAAGTAACCAAGATAAATGACTAATAAATGTAGCTTGGATGGAAAAAAATATATTAATATTTCAGCACTTATCAGGTACAAAACCGAACGAGGAACAAGGTGCGTGATTTGTTCACCCCATCTAATCCATTATCGTTTCGTTTCAAGATGGCTAATAAGGTCAATAACATCAACAAATTGCTAGACGAAATTTGTACAGAAGCGAAGGACGTCGATCTTAAACTAGCTGAGCAACCCATAGGAGCTATTGTTGAACCTATGGAATTTGAGAAGCCTGGACCTTTTGTAGCTGAAACAGAAGTTGTGGGTAGGGATGTTGATGTTTCGGTAGTGGTAGATATGTTACTTGGCTCCAAAGTAGAAGGTGATTTCGGTGTCATTGCCATTGTAGGAATGCCTGGGATAGGCAAGACAACTCTTGCTCAGGTAGTTTACAATAAAATGGAAGTTATGGAGAACTTTTGTGATAAGAGTGATAAGAGTGATAAGAGAATGTGGATTTGTGTATCTGATAATTTCCAGGTAGATAGGTTGTTGAACGAGATGGTGGAATCTCTTACTGGAAACAAATGTGATATGAAAAATAGACAAGGAGTGTTGAAAATCCTTAGAAAAGAGCTGAATGGCAAAAAATACTTGCTTGTATTAGACGACGTTTGGAATACGAACCTAGATTTATGGGAAGAATTGAGAAAATCTCTGACAGGACTAGGTGGCTCTAAGGACAGCAAAATTTTAGTTACCACACGTAATTGGGAAGTTGTATCAACAATGCAAACCTTGTCTTCCACCCATGAGTTGATGCAACCGTCGGAGGATGACTGTTGGAAAATGTTTTGCAAAAAGGCATTTGCCCATAGAGAACAAAGTGAAACTCAAACTTTGGAGGATATGGGTAGGAGAATGGTAGAAAAGTGCAAGGGATTGCCATTAGCAATAAATACATTAGGAGGTTTACTACAGTCAAAGAATAAACAACAATGGGAGTCCGTCGAGAAGAGTGAACTATGGAGTTCTAAAGATAAAATTCTACCAGTATTAAGGCTTAGTTTTGACCATTTACCATCACCATCTTTGAAGCAATCGTTTGCATACTGTTCTATTTTTCCAAAGGATCATATCTTGGTAAAGGATGAGTTGATTCAACTTTGGATGGGTCTTGGATATCTTCGACGTTCTTCAAGAAATGAGGTGGAAATGGAAGAGGTAGGCAATGAGTATTTTGATACTTTATTGCAAAATTCGTTGTTCCAGGAAGTGAAATTCGATGAGTACAACAATATCATAAGTTGCAAAATGCATGATCTTGTACATGATCTTGCACTCCGTGTCTCACAGGGTAGTTGTTTGACTTTGGAAGCTAGTGAGGTGAAGAATAATCAAAATGTTCAACATCTGTCGTTATTTCTTAGCAAAGAAAAACAGTTAGATATTTCAAAAGAAAGTGCAAGAAAACTGAGAACAATATTTTTAAAAGGACATCTTCCTCAAAACGCCAAAGATTTTAAGTGCGTTCGTGCCCTGCATCTGGAAAATTCTAGAGTGGAAGAACCTTCTCTTGAAGAGTTACCTAGTTCAATTTCTAAGTCCATACTTTTAAGGTTCCTTGACCTCACTGAGTCTTCTATTGTAAAAGTCCCAAATTTTATCACCAAGCTCTACAATTTGGAAACATTGAAACTGCCACGGTCTCCAAAAGAGCTTCCAAAAGATTTCTACAATTTGGTTAGCTTGCGACATTTTTATCTAGAAGATAGTGAAGAAAATAGGAAATTGATGCCAATGAAGATAGGGCAGTTGACATCTTTGCGAACATTACCCTTCTTCGTTGTGGGCAAGGATAGTGGCCATAGAATTGAAGAGTTGGGTAACTTAAGCAAGCTAAGAGGTAGACTACATGTTTATGATCGATCTACAACATGTAAAAGACAGGAAAGAAGCAGAGAAGGCTAACATGCTAGGAAAATCAAACATTCAAGAGTTGAGATTTTGTTGGGACGAAGACTTTGGAGAGTCCGACAATAACCATGAGGAAGTATTGGATGGACTCCAACCTCACCGTAACGTTAAGGGAGTTATACTTGAAAATTTTGGAGGAAGAAGACTGGCGTCATGGATGAGTAGAGGTTCCTACTCCCTTCAAAATTTGGTGAAGATCAAATTAAAAGATTGCAAGTTATGTGAGCAAGTTCCTGGGCTCGGTCACCTTCCGCACCTTGAGATTCTCGAAATGACTTTTTTGCTTAACTTGAAGCGTATTGGTCCCGAATTTTATGGACTGGATGCATGGACTATTGGTAATTGCAGTAGAAGTGGGCCAGCAATAGCAAGAGTATTTCCAGCTTTGAGGAAATTCAAAGTTTTTTATTTGCCTCAACTAGAAGAGTGGTTGGATGTATCATCCTTGCCCGCAGTTGCCAAAAGTACGATGGAGTTCTTCCCTCGTCTCCAGGATTTAAAGATCAATCGTTGCCCCAAGTTGAAAACCATTCCAGGTAATTTGTTATCACTTCAACAATTATTTATTATATTATTTCGAATTCACCATGATTACCAAGAAATGAACCATAATTACCAAGAAATGAGGTATAGAACATATCTGCTCATATAGGAAGATGTGAATTGCGAAAATATTGCTACTTTAGGCTCCGTTTATGGCGACATAAAATATTTTTCACCAGAAAATTACTTTTTATGTAAAACCTTTTGCAAGTAAAATAATTGGGTAAATCTTATTTTCCGTTGTTGGCTGCATGCCATACAATTAAGTTCTGACAATAATTATCATGTAAAATTTATTGTACAATAACCTTATTTATGGTACATTTTAAGTTGCTATCAAGGGCCTAAGGTCGATGAAGGTTAGGAGATGAAGTTGTAAGCTTGTCGTCCTTAATATGGAAGGATGTAATTTAAGTTACGAATTTTTGCTCCATAAGTCATTTGCCTCTCGTGGAGTTGAACATTTTGCCTGAAAATATTTTACTACAAGTTAATGTAGCTAAGTACCCAAAGTTCGTAAAATATTTGGCAGAAAATATTTTCTGTCGAACAAATGGATTCCTAATTATTCATATGGAAGATTTGCTTTAAAAAGGAAAAAAAAAAAAAGAGAGTAGTGAATCCAAATACAATGTTTAATACGTGGAGAAAAAAGAGAAGAGAAGATAAAACAATTAGGAAGAAGAATGTGAGAAAAATGAAGGCAAAATTTTATTGTGATTAACTCTAGTTACAAATATATCATTGACATAACCTGATGGATCCCTGATACTCTGTTTGGAACTTGTGAGAAAGGAAGAGAAGATAGAATAACTAAGAAGAAGAACGTGAGAAAAATATGGCAATAACCTGCTGGGTCCAATTGAGGAAACCGAAGATTTCGCCTAAACATTTTGTCAGATAAATATTTTACTCCAAGTTTATGCTACCAAATACCCAAAGTTGGTAAAATAATTTATGTCCAAAAAACGAAGTCCAGATGGAAGATATGCTTACAAAAAAAAAAAAAAAAGGGAAAAAGAAGAGAGCAGTGATTCGGTGATTCCTTAATTCTCTCTTTGGAACTTGTGAAAAAAGAGGTAAGAAAAGATAATTAAGGAGAGGAATGTGAGGCTAATGAAAATCCAAAATGGGAATGGCTACAATACATACTTGTAAAAAAGATGTGTATTATATGCACCTATTGTATGATCAATATTATGCCACCTGATGGAAAAGGGAGTATTATTTAGTGTCCATAACCTTTATATTAAAAACTCGTAACTTTTTAGGAATATAATTTGTTACATTTTCTCATGATTCATAATATTTTTGTGCATCTCGTAACTTTCATACAAAAAAATCATAACTATTTATTCATAAGAAATAATCGATTCGTAATATTTTTAGGAGTGGTGTATGATACAAGCCCAAACAAAAATGTGTATTGTAGTTTTTCCCAAGGAAAATTCATTGTGCTTTAACAACACTCTGTTTTGCCACTTTGTCTTCTCTTCCCCCTCAAACCAAACTGGGTTCTTTTTTTTCATTCTGGTTTTTTTCCATGTCACAAACAAACCTAGATATGGCAATAGTTGAAATAGATGACTGAGTTATTTTCCAAACCAGTTACAAAACCTATTGTTGCTTAAGAAGTTAAAAATAAGTACTGACTTCAGTCATTTTCCAAACCAGTTACTAAACCTATTGTTTCTTAAGAAGTTAAAAATAATACTTACGTCATTATTGTCATAACCTGATGCGTGGGTCCAATTGCCGAAACTGAAACAGCATTATTCTACGGCTCCACGTCCCTTCAACGCCTGTGGATTCATTGGTGCGATGAGTTGACATGTTTGTCGAAAGGGCTGCTACAACCAACCCTTGTGGATTTAGGCCTATGGGGCTGTCCAGAGCTAATGACGCTCAATCCAGAGGAATTACACAGCCTTACGTCACTCAGGGATCTGTGTATTGTAGGCTGTCCAAAATTGGGGAGTAGTTGGGAGGAGGGGCTAGTTTGCACCACCGACCTTCAAATATTGAGTATAGGTCTTTTCGGAAAGGAATTTGGAGCCTATTTCCCGTGGCCCTCCACAAGTGCTGCATCACCGCCATGGAGCCATTTCACCTCCCTGGAGTATCTAGGTTTATTCGGATGGCCAGAGGCGAAGTCTCTGCCTGATCAACTTGAGCACCTCACTGCCTTGAGAGAATTGGAAATTTTGGGGTTCAGTGGGTTGGAATCTCTGCCGGAGTGGTTTGGTAACCTTTCAACTCTTCAAAAATTGAAAATAATTAGGTGTCCCCATCTTACAAAAAGATGCGAAAAGGAAAGCGGCGAAGATTGGCACAAGATTGCTCATATTCCAGACATTTATATAAGTAAGATATTCTTTGATTTTTGATTTCATTGATCTCTCTCTCTCTCTCTCATAGGTTGTGTGTCTTGCCCATGTGCGTGTGCGAAATAATCCATGGAATATGTTATCTCTGGTGTGATTATTGGTCTTTCAGATGATTCACATCCAGATTCAGGTGCAAGAGCAGCACTTGCGGATTTATATGGAGAACCAGCTTGAAAGTCCCAAGCCAATCATGTAAATTTCTCACTCTCGGCATTTTATTTCGTTTATGTTCTTCAGCCAATCATGTATATAAGTGGGTATGTTCCCTCAGTCTTAGACATCCAGCCGTTTGGATTTCTTAGACCTGCACAACTACGAAACAAATCTTATGAAGAACGTAGTTCATCGGTCTTAGCTTTGAGGCTTCACTTTTTCTATATTAACCATTTCTAGGTGTTTTTTATTCCCAAGTCCTTGAGATGTCCAATATTATGCCAAGTCTGTGTGATAAATCCATTGTAAAACTTGGGTTCTCAAAGGTCTTTTCGTAAAAAAAAATTTGATAAACGCTGTTTATTATAGGCTGTCCAAAATTGGGGAGTAGTTGGGAGGAGGGGCTAGTTTGCACCACCGACCTTCGAGTATTGGAAATAGGTTATTTCGGAAAGGAATTTGGATATTTCCCCTGGAACTCCACAAGTGCTGCATCACCGCCATGGAGCCATTTCACCTCCCTGGAGTATCTAGGTTTATTCGGATGGCCAGAGGCGAAGTCTCTGCCTGATCAACTTGAGCACCTCACTGCCTTGAAATCACTGCCGGAGTGGTTTGGTAACCTTTTAACTCTTCAAAAATTGGAAATAATTAGGTGTCCCCATCTTACAAAAAAATGCGAAAAGGAAAGCGGCGAAGATTGGCACAAGATTGCTCATATTCCAGACATTTATATAAGTAAGATATTCTTTGATTTCTGATTTCATTGATCTCTCTCTCTCTCTCTCTCTCTCTCTCTCTCTCTCTCTCTCTCTCTCTCTCTCTCTCTCTCTCTCTCTGTGGTCGTGTGTCTTGTCCATGTGCGTGTGTGAATATGCTATCTGATCTAATTCCTTGGTGTGATTATTGGTCTTTCAGATGATTCACATCCAAGTTCACTTGCAAACGAAATTCTTGCGGCTATATATTCAGATTCAGATTCAAATTCAGACTTCCCATGCTAATCATGTAAATTTCTCACTCTCCGCATTTTATTTCGTTTGTGTTTTTCAGTCTAGCTACTCTTTCAATGTCAATAAGTGGGTCTGTTCCCCGGTCTTAGACGTCCAACCATTCGGATTTCTTAGACCTCCACAGCTACTAAACAAATCTCTTGGAAAACGTAGTTCCTCTGTCTTAGCTTTGAGGCTTTTTATTTTTATTTTTTTATTAACCATTTCTATTTGTTTTTTATTCCGAAGTCTTTGAGAAGTGCAGTATGCCAAGTCTGTGATAAATTCATGGTAGAATTTGGGTTCTCAAAGGTCTTGTTCGTGCATAAAAATTTGATATACGCTTTTCTAACTTGTCAGATGTCACAGGAATGTGGCTAGAAATAATGTAAAAGGGCTAAAGCCAGTCGTAGAATCTTGAGATAGACGTTATGATGTTAGTAAGTCATTGATTCTCCCATTGCATCAAACTAATTACTAATGTCTCAGTTAGGCCGTCTAAGTCTTTGTAGTTCGGTAGCCGTTATAAAAGTTGGACTCTGCACCATTCATCAGTTGTAGGCCTGCTTTTTTGTATTTACCATTATATCTCCAAAGACATTTTTATGTGTTGCTAATAAAGGATAGGCATGGCACCTTATAAAATCAACTATTGGTAACAAGAAGTAGGTTTACCAGTGCATTAAAAAAAGCTATGTTTAGAAATTTACATGCCTCATTTTCTTACTTATTTCCCCGTGTAATTATATCCTTTTGTTGCCGCAGATTCAAGTCATTAACTCGAGGTTTTTGCGGTGGACACTATGTTTGTATGTCCTAATTCATGATGTTTCCCGGTTCTTCCTTTACATCTTAGTAATTTCAAATTGCACGGAAATGTCCTCTTCATAGTGGGGCTAAACATGCATATATCTTATCCTTCCCATACCTTTCTATCTGGGAGTCTTGTGCACTGGCGTGACCTAACTTACCAAGATATGCTGCATGAGTCAATTGGTAATTTATTTAACTTAATATGAAGAACCCATAGGGCATATGATCATTTAAAATCAGATCTTTTGGCTTCTTGGGACATTTATGCATATGATATAATAACTTTGATGCCAGTTTCTTATCATATACTAAAATAGGACAAAAGTCACAAAGGAGAAGAGGAAGGAGGAAGTTTCTCATCTACTCAGTTACCAAAAGAGGAAGTTTCTCATGTAATGCCAGTTGCCTATGCCACACAGGTTGTATACAACAATTCGCTCTAATCACGTTTTTTCAGAGGAGCATTGCTAGGTTCATTCTCTCCTCCTTCAAAAGCAATATGTCAAACATCTAAACTGCTTTCTTGCTTCAATGTTATTCTCCTTGTTTTCCCTTTAACTTTCCATCATGACGTTTTTCTTGTTGTCCGCATTTTAAGAATCACTACATTTCAAGGCCCAAATATCTTGTCAGCACCACAGTTTTGCATGCAACTTTCCATTTTCCTTCAAAATAACTGTCTTATTCCTCTCCTTTTCGAAGGTCCCCTTTAGCTTGCTTAACGACTCTTTTGAGCTTCAGTAAGGCAACAATTGATCACCACATTTTCTGTCATCGTTGTTCATAAATGGTTTTATGATCCCAGAAAAATTGTGATCATTGAAGTGGGTAATGTGACTTGTTTGCTGGATGATTGGACCAGTGTAAAAATATTACACAACAATGGAATATTTTCAGGCCCTTTCACAACTGGTGACATAGTTTGTTTACATGGCTATGAGCCTATGAGTACGTACCAAGTAACTTATAGATTCAAATATTTGTCAGGCACTAGGCGAAATTTATAATGAAATTCTTGTTTAACATCAGCATCATACATAGACTTGTGTTTTCTATAGCTGCTTCTGGTGTTAGTAGACCAAATTATATGGTTGAAGAAGTGAAATTTTGTTAGTTATAGAGTTTTCTAGTATATGAAATAGATTTCAAATTTTTCATTTGGTTAACGTATACATTGTTCATGTCCTGATACACCAAATGAGAAAACTGATGTATCCTGCCTAGTACCTTATAGATGCTTACCTAGTACCGTACAGATTCTGATATTCGGTACTAGGCAAATGGGATATGGAATCTCTCCTTTAACATCAATGCTATTCAAGTATTCATAGAATTACGTTTTCTGTGGTGATGTTATCCTCCAACAGTAAGTGCCACAGTGATAAGCAAAGCTGGAGGAGTTACATTGTCAAGGAAAGGACGAATTTGGAATAGAAATCATGGCATTACAGTAGCTTCTGGACACTTGTTTGACACTATCTCAGTAATATGTGTGAGTGCCCTTGCTTTAAATGGTTCATTGACATTCTTCATGATTGGTTTGTTGCTGTTTTTCAGGAGAGGGCTCATGAATATGATGATGGAATGACCAACGAGCAGTTTAAGAAAATGCAGGAATTCATAGGTAATAATGCCCAATAGAGAACGAAACCGCTGCTGCAGCAGCTCAACAATATGCCCCCGTTTTGCTTCTTTCTTTCTTTTTTTTTTTTTTATTGTTTTTCCCTTGCCGTATCAAATTTTTAAAAACGCCCATAACTTCCTCCACTTAATTGACCTTTCTTCTATGTTTCCTTCCTCTCAATTTCTTCAACGTGTCCACCTACCCTTTGAGGCTTAGTGTGATTGGAAATTATATTAGGGCCACTCTTAGAACACAATTCTGACATGTATAGAAGTGTTCACTTAAGGAACAATGAACCAGTCCAAATTGGCTGGCTCAGCCTCCACAACACTCAAACCCCCCTTCGCTCTGTCATTGCGAAATGGGCCTGCAGGGATTTAATTGTTAATGCATTTGTCTCCATTGTTGATCTCCCCACCAAAATCATTGGTTGAATTTAAAGAGTGTACGCCTTTAACTTTCCTAACCTCTGCTACCACTGCTTTCTATGGTTCCAAAATTGTCTCCACCAATATTTGTAGAGCTATTTCTCATTTCTCCCACGAAGGAGGTGTAGTTGGGAGACGATTTGCACTTCCTATTAGTCCCGTCGGCATGAAATATCTACTTAACTTCAGTTGCCACCAGTCACCACTTATAAAAAAATCCCAGCATCACATGAGTCATCATCCACCAAAATTTCACCTTCCTCTAAAACATTTTCCGCTGACTGCACTTTACATGTGCAGTTATATTGGACACATTTCACGCTACTGTCTGTTCCTCCACTACCCTTGCCATAGATTTCTTACCTTTGGACTCTAACGTAAAGGATTGGTTCATTACCTCCGTACGGATGGTGATAATTTGAACCTTCCCTGTCATAAGATTGTTTAATTACCCTGGAAATGAAATGTTTTTCTGCAAAAAAAGTAATAAAGCACGCAACTTTATGGACTGCAGTTTGTTCAAGATTTCAATTTCAGAATCTTTCAATTTGCTTTCAGTCATTCAGAGCTTCCCCTTCAAGAAGCAGACATCTTTGTTAGGTAATCCCATGCTTCATTTTAAAACACACCCAATCTCCTCTTTCTTCATACAGGTATTTCAGGAACATGAATCTTCTTTGCATATCAATAATTCCATGTATAATACTAAAACGCTGGTTTTGATTACTGAAACACTTTTCCTACTTGAACAACTCTTCTTTCTGTTGAGTCATGACCAAGTATAATGCTACAAAGGAGAGCTATTTCCTCTAATTTTAGTGGATAATTTTTCTAAACTGTCAAATCCTCCATCTGATCAGATATTGTTTATCCTTTGTTTCAATGCCAATGGCTCACAATGCACTGTTGTGGTACTTACATAAATTTTCCATCTTTGATCAGGAATTCTCCAAATTAGAAAGCCCACGATGCCATAGGGAGCTAAAGGAACTCCTGCCCGCTTAAGACAAGTTCCAGAATGATGGGGAACCAGCATTTCATATAGTAACAAGGATATGACTTGAAAAGAGGAGGTGAAGATTTCCAAGAAGATAGAAAGACAATTGAAGAATTGGTAGATGATGGAGCCGATATCTTACTAAATGATGGAGAGAAACCTGCCAGTGGAAATGGTGAAAGCAATATCATTTCCCAAGGGGCAGATTTGTTGTTGCATTTGAGGAAAAGTGCAGCGGAAGATGGGCAAAAAGCATCAAGGCTTGGTGTTTATCGAGGTTGCGGTGTTAACATTCTGGGAAGGAGAGAGGGGAACTTAGCTCTATGGATATTCAACTGGATCATCATTGCCTAGTCTTTGGAGATATGGGTTTTCTTGAATCTTGATGGCGGTTAGTTTGGACACGGAAACATGAGAAGGATCCCACTTTGTTTTGCAAGAAGTTTGTACCAGAATTGGTTTAGTGCTTTTGAACCATTACAGTTTTTGTGCATCATTCAGTAATTGCTTTTGATCCATTGCTAGTTAATTCGTTTGTCTGCTTTAATTTGCTTCATGATGACCTCTCATGATGACCTCTTGTTCTACTCATTCTCAAGAAGGTAAGAGGGGTTTTTTTTTGTATGAATTTGAGATCCACGGGGACCTAAAATATAGGCATCCCACAAAGTTCCTTTTTTTATTATTATTTATATATTTTTTGAGTTGTGTTCTTTTTATTTGTACAACCATGGTTCGTTGAATAATAACATCAGCTCTTTTTTCTTTTTCTTGGACATGGCATCTCGGAAGATTGTGTTGACGGTTTTGTATGGGCTCACATTGAGTCCACTTTAATGCTCAAGCAAGTTAATTTATTTCAGGAAAACTTGCCAAGAATGTGAAACGTGCCCGAAGTTATATGAAAGTGCCATATGGAGGAAGAAGAATGGCATGATATTGCTTTCAACATTTCCACTGGCAGGTTTTGGGAAAATGCCAGTCTTTCTTCCTCCATATGGCACTTTGCTCCTACTTTAATTGTCCTCTACTAGTGAACAGTAGGATTGGTATACAGATTAGTTGGTCCAATAGGCTGGATACCAAATTATAACAAAAATGGATAATGGTGATTATGTGACTCAACAGTATCGTACATTTTACTTCTTTATCTTTTTGTGTTTTCTGCCATTGTGCGGCCAATACCCGAGTGTATTGCAAGATTATGTTTGTTTGGTATATAGAGGTAGATTACGAGCTAGTCAACTGAAGAGATGTGTTCCTTTGTTTTGGCTAGAGTCCAGTCTTGGACTAATAAATTCTTGTCCTACGGTGTACGATCTCAGCTCATTAATTCTGTCCTGCTTAGTATCCAATCGATTGGCGTTCCATTTTTGTACTGCCTTAGAAAATCCTTAAGAAGATAGGGCAGATTACCAGATCTTTTTTCTAGTCTGGCCCGGATTTGAGTGGTTCTGCTGCTAGAGTTAAGTGGAAAGATGTTTGTGTACCTAAAATGGAAGGTGCTCTTGGGTTTAGGAATCTCAGTGAATTGGAATATTTCTGCTATGTCAAGACATTCATGAGCCATTAGCAAGAAGGCTGATACCCTTTGGATCAAGTGGATTCGCACAAATGGGATGAAAAAATCAGAACCTATGTCATATGAAAAGACTACCAGGAAAATCGTCAAGAGACAATGTTCAACATTATATCCAATACTTAATTGGCAATGGATTGAATACTCAATTGTGGTCAGATAATTGGCACCGATTAGGCCCTTTGTTCAAGAAATATGGGGTGAGGATTGTCTACAACCTGTGGAGGTCTTTGGAAGCTAAGGTCTCTTCTATTATTTATAGGGGTCTACAATGCAGTAACAAGGGATATCATGGCTAATGCCCCTGGGTAGTTTGTTCCTACAGAAGAGGTGAATGATTTAGTTGTTGGTCTCTTACATCCACTGGTTTGTTCGCTGCTCAATCTGCTTGGAATGTAAGGGCTGTTCAACCTATTGTGTCGGTTTAAGGTGGTTTCGTTTAAAAATCATGTTCCTAGGTGGGCACTGATGCAATGGATGGCTAGTTTTAAGGGTATTATGCCCTCTCTCTTATCGTTGGTTAAGGCGGCAACGAAAGAGAGAAGAGTTTACCAGTGGATTCGCCCCAACCGATGGTGCCAAAAAAATCCCCTTAGAAATGGGATTTGTTTGAGATTTAGATTAAATTTATTTTGCTTTTTAGTCTCATTTTTTGTTTCTCTTTCTGTTTGTTTTTCAATACAAGCACATGAGCCTGAAAAAGTTGTGTTATTGACAGATTTATATGTTGTAGGGATCAAACAAGAGAGGGAGTGACGGAACGGATGTATAGGAAGCAAGAAATTCACTTGGGGTTTTAGCTTTTTAGCTTTAGGCCTGTTGAAATAAGCAGTGAGTCTGTATCTCTCAGCTCGATTTGAACTCTTTTGACCATCTAATATCGTTTTTCTTTCAATTGGGTTCCAGCATCTAGATTTCTCATGTAGTCTTGTCTCTCACAACCGGTAAATGCATGTACTTTTCTTTTCATAATCGGGAGTGCTAACTAGTTTACGTGCACCTTGACTAATATGAGAATCCTGAAGACGATAACGGGACAAACCTGCAATGATCTAAAGAACTTTTTATTGTTTATGGAAGTTTAACCAACAAGCTCACAATAAGTGCACGTAACTTGCGTGTAGAAAGATTCTATGAAGCGCCACCAAGAATTTGAGAAACTCCACGTGTGATTATTGTGTCAAACAAAGATACAAGGAATGGACTCATACAAGACATGTTTGATTGATTGGCGAGATTAGACATGACTTTGAATTACAAATCTATGAATAAGGGGTATGATAGAAGAGGCAATAACACTACGACCCCACACAAATCTATATACACATACATTCACATGAATGTGGAGGAACCCGCGCCATATGAGTTTTGTGCAAGTGTGCGGTGAGACCAGATATGTTTGTTAATTCTTACTCGTAAAAGTGCTGCTACGAATTTAATCATTGATTGCGAAACTAGACGATTCGGATGCCGCACCTACAAAATTTGCACTGTAGAGTTTCCGATCTGTGTGCAGTTGTAGCGTTATTGTTATTGTTAAAGAAAAGGACATAAAGAATTTCCAATATCAGTAAGGTGTACCAAAGTCACCAAACAGAAGAAATTGGCAGAATGAGAATTGCAATTCCATTTTCCACCATTAATTTCCCAGCTAAGCAAAAAACCAAAAGGAATCTAATGATATCAACAGAGAGTGACCTTACAACAGAAAAAGAGAGGGTAGGAATACCTTTAAATTTAGAAGCAATTGTGGAAAAATCAGCCAATTCACTTTAACTTTTAACCATCATATTTTGCTCCAATCACTGAAATATGCACACTAACAATTATTTCTTTTGTTACTTAATTACTTCTTCTTTTGTTAGATCAACTTGAAAAAGAAAAAGTCTCTCACTTTACTCTTCCCCTACTTTGATTTTCACCAAACAGAAAGGAATCCACACTGAAACTACCCAAGTGGATCCCTCCTTCCATGAAGCTTCCTCCTCTCTTCAAGGGACCAAGCTCCAGTCCAATTTACCCCTAGTCCACCCGGGCTCACAACGGTTAGATAAATCGTTTATCTTTTAGGTCTTGCATAGTGATACGTACATTAGTAAATTAACCTGATTGAATACCGATAGATATGCCGACAAGTTACTTTTCTAAATAGACAATGTAGGTTTGAAATTTAAAAATCACATTTGCCGTTTATTTTTTTGTCTTCCACAAAAGTTAATAGTTGACATAATTATAAACAATTTTGATCACCGTTATGGGGCAGGTTCAAAATTAGATCAAACTAGAAGAAAGCAAATTGAACCAGAGCCTCAGTCCCTCTTCAGGAGGAAGAATTCACTTTGATCCCCTTTCCAGTACCAACTTTCTTGAATCCCAAAAACCTCTTCAGTATCCCAATCACCTTCCCAAACCCAGATGATTTTTTGTTCTTCTTGCCATCAGAATTTCTTCCCTTAGACGACGTCGTTTTCTGGTCAACCACCAACTGTTCGACAGAATGCCCCAGAGATGCTCCAGTCTCCTTAAAAACCGCAACCATATGTGGGTACCACGACTTCATCAATACCTTGAAATTTTTTGAAACTTTTATCTCCGGATCCGACTGACCCGACCTGGCTTCCCCATAGCACCCGACCACAGCTCTAGAGTTCATGTAGGCATTACAGGCAGATAAAATGTGGGTTGCTCGGTCCCGAAAATGGGCTGTTATAAGCGGTTCGAAGTTTTTGGCGGGCCGTCGGAGCAAGTAGACCATGGTTGTGCAGGATAAGATGAAGGCGTTTTCTGTGTAGGCCATTGATTTCTTGGTTTTTCGACCTGGGAGGAGTGCGGTGCCCGGTTCGTTGAAGTATGGGCTTTTGTTGAGGACTAGGCCTTGGATTGATACTAGGACTTGAAGCACAGTGGACTCACCTGCAGTCAATGAACCAAATTTATTAGGAATTCTTCTTATCAATTTACTACTTAAATTCAGCACGTTATAGTACAAAACACACGCATATAAAAATTGCAGTGGTAGTGTGTGCCGGTGAGAATTTCAAACATGATCCGTTACGAAAATTTATAGATGAGAAAAAATAAAAAGTGGAGAGGGCAGGTAAGACAGATGGATTACTACGCAAAACTCAATATATTACGCATTTTATTTACAATTTTTTGTTTTACAAATGGTACTTTCATACAACTGTTTTAACAACTGTAAATTTAAATTAGTAGGAAAAAGTACATTATGTCAAATGATATGTTATTTTCTAACCTAATAATTGTCACGATTTATAACAAAAAACACACAAAAACAATCTCGGACCTAGGATGTAAAGTGGGTTATGACGAACATCTTATTATTAAAAGATTATGTAAAGTGGGTTTATATTTAATTTAATCTCCAAAATAATAAAGTGGGTTATGACGAACATATTATTATTAAAAGATTATGTAAACTGTCATGACATTCTTAATGGGGATTATAAATATGTTGCGTGAGAGATAACTTTGTCGTGCCTTATCACTCACTCCAAATAATCATCTCTCACCACATAATTATCTCTCGCGCAACAATTTTATTTCTCAACAGTTATTATTAATCCCAACATAAACTGTCACGACATTCTTGGGATTATAAATGTGTTGCGTGAGAGATAGTTGTGTTGTGCCTTATCGCTCACGCCACATAATTATCTCTCACGCAACAATTTTATTTCTCAACAGTGATTATTAACCCCAAAAACCGTCTAATTCATTTTTCGATAACTCGGGGGCTGCGTACCTTGGAAACGGCAGGCCTTGCCAACCCATCCGAACCGTCCACCTCGGCAATTTATTAACCCCAAAAACCCTCTAATTCATTTTTCGATAACTCATGGCAGAACTCGGGGGCTGTGTACCTTAGGAACGGCTGGCCCTGCCAACCCATCCAAACCATGCATCTCAGCAATTTATGGTTGAGATTCGGAGACTATCTTTCCATAAAGATAGTCAATAATTCATTTTAAATCAGAACCATCAAAAACACTTTTATTCGGATTGGGATTGCCGGATTGGGGGAGAGCAAAGCCCCTGCTCACCTCAGGGCATCACTAACTTCTGAGAGACAATTTCTTCCTCTACCTACCGGCAGAGAGCCCAATTAAATCAAGGTAAAATTCAGCACAAACTCGTAAGAATTGAAAACACCTAGAGAGGTCTCGGATTCAAAACCTTAGAGGAAAACAATGCCCGAAATCTCAAGCTTTGACCACGAAGCAAAACCCGAGGATTAAGTGCCATTTACACACATTTATTCAGAAAATATGTATCTATTGTATACCTGGGTTCCACTTCTCATTCCGACTACCAAGCCACGTGTTGAGCAGACTGAGACAAACCTTCCCGTTCGCATACAAATTCGGGTTGATCCTAAGCCCAAACGACCTGTAATGCACCAAAGGCGGTCGGGCCGGATAATCGGGCGGAAACGCCAGGTCGAAAACAAACAGCCCATCGTGGTACGGTGTACCCGCGGGGCCGACGATCGCCGCCCGTAAGAGATCGATCCGTCGCTCGTAGACTCGGACGTAGATATCTTCAGGGAGGTTTTTCTCCAGTACTTTCCACTCCTTCATGATCTTCTTGTGGACCCCCGATGATGCGTTGGATAGCCAATCTGGGCCGTCGGAGGTGGTTGTGCCATTGTTGTTGTTAATGGCTTTCTTGTTCTTGGTGGGTTTGTTCCAGTGGTTGAGGTAGCTGTGGTCGGAGTCGTCGCTGACCACATCGAATTGAAGGAATCGCTCCTGTTTTTCACTGATGAGAGACATTGGATTGGATACAATTTTTTAGAGAGAGAAAAATGGGGAGCGGAGAGAGAGTAAAGGAATTTTTAGGGTTTTAGTGGCGTGTGAATTTTGTTACGAAGGAAAGAGTGCGGGAGGAGAGTGGAAATTGTCATGCGATGGGGATGGAAGTTTGTTAGGAAAAAGCGATGAAGATGGGTCCCACTTTTAAGCTTACTTGACTGTGACGGATAAGCCAACTTTTTTCACTATTTACCGTACGACCAAAAAGATTATACTCCTACTAATTAACTCCGGACATAATCACATGTATGTGTGCGACGTGCATCGAACGGTTTTGGATATGTCTGTTGAGGTTAGTGGTCTTGGCGGGATACGTTGCCATGTCCCGCAATTAATTAAGCGTGTTAGGGATTGAATTTAAATTCAACAGGATTTGAATCGGATTCGAATAGGTAGAGTGGTAGAAATTGGCGTATTTAAGAAGTTCAAATGGACTTTTCCACCACATCATTTGTAGGCCCAACCGTGCGACTACTATTGATTTGAACCGTTAATCTTGTAGAATTCATACACCTTGTTTGGTTGGGTTTTGCAAACCCGGTTTTGAGAACCTTTTTTAAAATTAGGTTTCAAAGTTGCTCTTCTACAAAGAGCTTAAAAAAATCTAGTGGAAGACCTTGAACCCACTTTATGATTTGGGTGGGAAACCAAACAAGACCTAGTTCTCAAAACTAGATTTTCAAAACCCAACAAAATAAGGCCATAGAGCAGTATATCGATGAAAAATCAGTTTGAGCAGAGATCGATATGTATTTAGAGATTTGATTTGACCGTCTATTTTATAAACTAAAATTCAAATTTTGATTTACATATTAATATTTGATCAAGTTGATTTTTTGCATAAACATACTATTTTGCGTGGCCAGTAAGATGAACGATTCAGATTACAACAATAAATTCGGGTTGGGGCCCACGTATAGCGGTGATTTATTCTTTTCTTATAATGTATCCAACAGGTTTCTTTTAAATTTAATGAGAATTTCCTTTACATTCCTCATCGGAATTTCATGTGAAACACTTACCCATTTCATGCGAAACACTAAAGTTTACGGATTTCCTACGGAACAGACTACTAATATGACAGGGAAAAAAGAAAGTACATTGATAACCATGAATTGAAAATTGTCTATGGGTAACTCAATTTCCAGTGTTGATTCATATCCCTTATTACCATAATGCCATTGTTGGGAAATTTTGTACTAGCATCCACTCTTACATTGTGACCATAACATGTTGTGCCGTTTCATGAAATTGTTATACCGTTTTGTGGTGAATTATATGATGTGGGGATACAATCAAAAAAAAATTTTGAAATTTACAAAAATATTATGCATTCTTTGCATAAATGTTACTATGTCAATTTAACCATAAGGAGTTGGCCCGATAGTCAATATCTGAAACTCAAAAATTTGCTAAAGATCTCAAGTTTGTGACCGTTGATGAGTTAAAATTTAGTATTATCATTCCAGCAATGCTTAGTACCCCGAAAAACTACCCCAAAAGTGAAATCAATGGTTGAGGCTAGTTTTTACTAGAGATTTATTTAATCATACAGTAAGAAATTCCTGGTCCAACTATGCGATTTCCTAGTCCGACTATGTTGCATCAACTTAACCCCACTGCATTCCTTTGTGTCCGCCAATCGTATTATTGTTGAGAAATTGGCAAAACTAACAAACACGTTAGGCACGAATTTAAAAATAAATAAATAAATAAATATATACGACCAAAAAATAAATAAATAAATAAATAAACTTTTTTCACTATTTACCGTACGACCAAAAAGATTATACTCCTACTAATTAACTCCGGACATAATCACATGTGTGCGACGTGCATCGAACGGTTTTGGATATGTCTATTGAGGTTAGTGGTCTTGGCGCCATACGTTGCCATGTCCCGCAATTAATTAAGCGTGTTAGGGATTGAATTTAAATTCAACAGGATTTGAATCGGATTCGAATAGGTAGAGTGGTAGAAATTGGCGTATTTAAGAAGTTCAAATGGACTTTTCCACCACAGCATTTGTAGGCCCAACCGTGCGACTACTATTGATTTGAACGATGAAAAAATCAGTTTGAGCAAAGATCGATATGTATATAGAGATTTGATTTGACCGTCTATTTCATAAACTAAAATTCAAATTTTGATTTACATATTAATATTTGATTAATATTTTGATTTACTATGTCAATTTAACCATAAGGGGTTGGCCCGATAGTCAATATCTGAAACTCAAAAATTTGCTAAAGATCTCAAGTTTGAGACAGCTGATGAGTTAAAATTTGGTATTATCATTCCAACAATGCTTAGTACCTCGAAAAACTACCCCAAAAGTAAAATCAATGGTTCAGGCTAGTTTTTACCCATATTCCTTATCATTTCCCTTACTAGAGATTTATTTAATCATACAGCAAGAAATTCCTGGTCCAACTATGGGATGTCCTACTTCCTAGTCCGAGTATGTTGCATCAACTTAACCCCACGGCATCCCTTTGTGTCCGCCAATTGTATTATTGTTGAGAAATTGGCAAAATTAACAAACACAACAGGCACAAATTTATAAAAAAAAATAAAATAAAATAAAAAAGGCAAACATGAAAGACACAGAGATTTCTATGCATTTCCCTAACTTTGTGCTTGAGTGTATTTATCACTCAAACAAATTTTCAATACGTGTTGAATAAATAAAGTGTAAGGAATATATTAGCAGAAATATTATCTATCTGACGCAGTGGATTTTCTATGAAACTCGTTGTCCTCATTATACTAGTGGAATGCCACTGTATACTTTGAGGTTGCCTACGAAATGAGGCATGGAAGGGAGCCACTACAAAGAAGTTCCGAGAGTTACGAAGGAAACTTCAAGCTCATATTGGTCATGGGTTGAGATCTAACGAATCAGATTGCAGGAAAGTGAACAAAATGTGATTCCTTAGATATGTTTGTGATTTATTGCTACAACCTAGCTTTTTTGCTCGCAACTGGCTCACTATCTACTCTTGTGAGTACTAGGAAGCTTGAAGAGCTCAGGAAGGTGTGAATTAGTCAGTTTTTTCTTGCTAAAATCAACAGCCTTCTTCTTGGACTTGGGCTCAGGATTGGCAATCAGAGCCAGGTCCTTCCTCCTCTTTGCAGTGTCCGTAGCTGGCTTCATTCTGTTCTTCACAAGATCCTCCTCGATATCCAGCATATCGCGGGGCAATTCAATTTCCCAAAACAGCTGTTTCAGATCATCGTCAACGTTGATATTCGCTCTCATGTCGTTTGGGTACGCTATTGTTTCCTTCTTTTTATCTGATAGTAGCCAGATTTCGCCAGCAGCCTTCATAGCCTACAAGACATTAGACATGTATCAAAATATGCGGTTTAAATCGTTTTTAATAGTAAAGTATCACAAAAGGTCCCATTGAATTGAACCATATTGTTCAGGAAATAGAAACTATTAATGAATTTTGGAAATTTACGGAATTTCGGATGAATGAAACCTTTTGGAGGGTCTGACGAGACAACCGAAAGATCTCCTCCGGATCCAATAAATCTGGATGAGACTATTGAAGGGTGTGGCCTTATTACCCATGATCACCATTCACCCCCATGATTCCATCATGTTGATGGCAAAAGTTATATCAGGAGTTACACTATTGATTTCAGATGTGCAACTCATGGGACGTCCTCTTCCTATATTTTGTCAACCTTGTTTTTATTCCTCACACCAGAAAAATCGACTCCTACAACAACATTTTGATATTTTGTTCTTGTGTGAGGGAGAGACAGGCACACATTCGTTTGCCAAGGCTGACTGCGGGGGTGTTATGGAGGTAGTGGTTGCAGCCATTTTATCTTGGGAGATAGACGCCGACAATCTTACAACACCCACGGTATGCTGCAAATCTGTCTTAAGGAGACTGTGTCTTAAGACAAGACTCGGTTCACATTTCATAATACTGTTTGTATTTCTATACTGTAATCTTCAATTCAATTATGTTTCTGTAACTTGTGATTCGGTTTGTGTATCAAAGGATTTCGGTATTTTACCTAACGGTATATACTCTCTCGAATACATATGTTAATCCGGATAAAAAAAATGATCTTATCGATAAACAAATTGCAAAATTATATGTAGAACGAAAAAATTTAGACTGAATTTTACCTGTACATCCTCCATTACAGTAGGGTATTCATCCTTGACTTCATCCACATCAATGCCATCTGGAAATTTCCTTATGAATCTGAGTACTTGATCCCTGTCCTCCAAACCATGCTTGGACTGTAAAAACACGAAAAAAACTGAGATTCCACCTAGTAGGAAATGGTGGAGAACGATAAAAAGGCTCAATGGGGTGTTTTACCTTGAAACGAAAGCATCTCCCATCGTAAACCACTTTGGGATTGTTTCTCAAATTTTCAAAAACATTCTTGTTTTCTATCATGTCTACGTTGCATGCTTCGTGAATTTGCTTTGTCGTTAGAGCTTGCCTCGTCTGCAAAGAACCGAGAAGAACGAATCAGGAGATGTCATGGCAAATCTGAGAATGTGGGTACCATTTCCTGAGAAAAAGCAGAAAGTGAACCTAATGTAAACCCCCTCATTACCTTCTGCCTTCCGAAGTAGACATATGCTAAGAGTGGCGGAGTCAGGAATTAACGTTAGTGGGTAAGCAAAACTTCAACAAAAGAGTAAGTCGATATAAGATGTATTTTGCTAAGAGCAGGATTTGCTGTTACAATTTCCTGCTCCATTGTAACCAAGTTCCTATGCTCTAAACAATGAAGGGTTGAAAATCGAATTATGACATTAGGTCATTCTCTTTTGCAGGTGCATCAAAACCAAACAACTTTTCTGTGTAATCTAGAAAATGAATACGAGAAAACAAATTCTGAAAACTACAACCAAACAGGGTTACCTCTCGCAGTAGGTCTACAACGCGCTTGATCAGAACTCCTACGGGGGATTTATCTTTGACATTGAATCGCTGAAGTTTCCCGCTGTTTTCTGAGAATTTAACTGTGGGAGCAGCAGTTTTTGCTTTAGTTGGAGGGGTTGAGTTTGAAGTTGTTTCTGTCCTAAAAGAGGAGCCTGCTGCTTGGAACTTGTTTTTGTGCTTCTGGAACTTATATGAACTTCTATGTGGTGAAGCCATCTGAACAAAGGGTAACCGAAATTGCTCAGAACAAACAACAGAGATTGAGCATGAAAGAAAGAAAAATGCCTGAATTCACCAATATAAACAGCATTTTGCAAAATCTAATTCAAAAATAAAACAACCATCCACCCGATAAGCTAACAATTAAGCCGAACCAATGTCAATTGTTATCATACGTGAAGAATTCGGGACGAAAGAAATCCACAGGAGAGATAATAAAACATTAATATACCATCACACAATCGCAAAAACATCTAAATTCCAAACCGTGAATCCACGCGCATGGACTGAGGCCCTTGTTGCCCGTAGAAAAACGGAAATCGACCAATACGACAAACGCTTAGAAACGGATTTTCAGTATGAACTACTAAATTTCACTGTTGAAACAGGGAGGGAAAAAAACAGTTGATATTCATACCTAGATGGAGAAATGGTTGAAGAGATAGGGGAGAAGAAAGCAAATCTGGCTTCAAATACTGTTGATGGAATTTCTATTTAATGTAACAGCCGTTAATGGTATGTAACATATTGAAGAACTGAATATAAATGTAACTGCACGTGCTACTAAATTATAATTAACAGTCCAGCAAAGTCGTTAATTCCCCAGAATATGACCAATATACATAGAGAAAGATGCATATCCTGTTTCTAAGCTTAAACTAGGTATTAGTAGCATTTAACGCGGTCAAGTTTTTCCACAGCAATAAAAGAAATCTGATGGTCTTTTGTCAAAAGGCTAACATGTTAATACAGTCTGTTGTAACGAACGCTATGAATGCGACTAAGTTTGGGAGAAAGCGAACAAAACAACAAGCAATCACACGACACAAAGATATACGTGGTTCCCCCAAGATTGAGGTACGTCCACGGGCGAGGAGAGAGAGAGTTCACTATCAATGGTGAAGAAGAGATACAAAGAACCGGCTATGATCCGTAACTCTGGAAAGGCCACAATATGAGAGATATCTAAAGGATCCCCAAAAGCCTCTATTTATAAGAAGCACAATCAATAGGAAATCATAAACACAATAGGAAAACCTAAACACAATTGGAAATCCTAAATGCAATAGGAAATCCTAAACACAATAGGAAATCCTAAACACAATTGGAATTCTCCCAAAAAAAGAAAAATTCAAGGCACAATTCCAACACAGTCCAACCTAAAGAAGTCTAGACTCCGAGAAACTCTACTTCTGATATCACGTCAAAACATTTAATTCAAAACCAATTAGTTATGACTTAAGAGGCCGCCCAAGCTGACGTAGTGGAATTCACGAGAGACTAGTTACCGTATTAGTCCAAACGAGATAGGTTCTCGAATCCACGAGATGTTTTTGAATCCACAAGAGAGAGAGAAAATTCTCAGATTATATTGATTGAATAAAAGCTGTCTAATGCCATAGGCTTATACCCTTATTCATACTAGTAGGAATCCTTATCCTAACTAAAAGAAAATTACTTAGAGTGGCGATCAAGCAAAGCATTATTTGAAAACCTAGACTATTAGCTAAAAGGAAACAAAATAAAATCTAACCAAAACTAAATTAGGAACGTGCAAAATAGGCAGCACAAATAAAATCTTCTAAGAATATTCGTAGATAAAAATTGTTACTAAAATAGTCTTTCCATAAATGATAGGGGTGTATATCTTATCCTCCATCATTCTCCTTTTCTTCAAAAGAACTCGTCTTCAAGTTCTCGTTGGAAACTGCCATCACTACAACAAAATCATGCTATGGCGAGGAAAAAAATTCGTCGCTAGAGTATCATTTTTCCTCGCCTAAGGTATTTGCAAGGAAATATTTCCTCGCCCACTTTCCTCGCCTATACTGCGTCGCAAAAGGCTTTTGCGAGGAAAAATCATTTTCCTCGCCTATTGTAGGCAATTAGCGACGAATTATTTCCTCGCCTATTGTAGATAATTAGCGACGAATTATTTCCTCGCCATTTACAGGAATCCGCGAGGATTTATTTCCTCGCCAACTACATTTTTTTTGTCGCTAATTGTAGCGCGGAAACAAAAATGTGATGTTCTCTACCCAACTTTCTTTTTTGCTTGCGCGGGAGTTCGAACTCGCAACCTCCTCCATGGCACGCCCAACACCTATCCACCTCACCAACATTGCAATTTGTTCCATTATTCGACTATTTAATATATATAGTAGTTTTCATATGTTTTTCGCTGCATACGTTATATTCTTAATCATTATTAGTGTCCAAGCTTTTGAGATTTTTGGCACTGCAACATGTTTTTCATATTTTTTTTTTGGGCTAAACATATTCGATGGCCTATGGGTTTCTGACAATAACTTTTGTTGGACCAATATATTTTTTTATTGTTCTAGTTTTTTCTTAGATAGGAGTACGTAGTTGTTGCAGAGTGAATAATATTAAATTTTTTGCTAATATTTTGATCTATTTTCATTTGATTATTTGTATTGAAGAGAGAAATTAAAAAAAAAAGTGTATAAATTCTGCATCGAAGTTTAAAAAATTAACGTAATGCATAATTTCTGAAGTTTTTCCATTTTTAGTGATTTTCTTTTGCTTCTTTTCATAATTTTTTTTTACTTTTTAAATTTAGTTCATCAACACCACTAATTAATTAAAAATTCCATATCTAACAAAAAGAAAAAAGAAAAAAGAAAAAAGAAAAAAGAAAAAAAAGAGATAAGAGTGTTGTAAAGAGAGAGACAAAAATATTCAAGAAGTTGGGCTAAACTAGTACTAGCTCAATCATATTTATACACTATGTGTAATATGATAATAGAAATAGTTGTATACTTTATTTTAAAATAGCCCAATTTTAAAAAATTAAAAATTAATTGGTAGTCACAAATTTTGTTGCCAACAAGTACCTTTTGGTGAGGAAATATGATTTTCCTCGCAAAAAGTTGTTTTTTTTGCAACGAATTTTTTTTTCCTCGCCAAATCTTACTTTTTTGCGAGGAAATTTCATTTTCCTCGCTAAAGGATAACCATTTGGCGAGGAAATCGGATTTCCTCGCTAAAGGGTACCGATTTGGCGAGGAAACTTAAATTTCCTCGCTAAATGGTACCCATTTGGCGACGAAACCCGATTTCCTCACTAAAGGGTACCCATTTGGCGAGGAAATTGGATTTCCTCGCCAAAAACACCCATTTGGCGAGGAATCTAATTTTCTCGCCATAAAGACCCATTTGGCGAGGAAATTTGAGTTTCCTCGCTGGATTTCGTCGCCATAGGTAGTTTTTGTTGTAGTGCATCTTCCATGCCAAATAAATAAGTACTTTGAATACTTCGGGGCCGTTTGGCCGCCTGTTTATCAACTTATTGATTTCTGCTTTTTGCATTCTGGGTGTTTGGCAGCAACACCCAGAAACTACTTTTCCAGAAATCGTTTTTCCATTTTTCCATTTAGAAGCCAGAAATCAAAAATAGGTTTGGAGGTGTTTTTTGATTTCTACTTCTCATTTTCCCTTCCAAAACACATTCTGCACATTTCTTCCAAACACTCCTCCCACATCCAAAACTCATTCTGACCAAAAGCCAAAAAATCAAAAAGCCAAAAAGTCAAAAATCAAAAGCTAAAAAGTAGGCTCCCAAACACCCCCTTCATCCTGTTAATTTCCTTACAAAAAAAACACCACATTAAACAATGCTTGCAATGTCATCTTTTCAGCATGCTTCAATTGATTGATAAGATCCACTATATGATTATTGAGAATCCCATCATACTGTTGCACTTCAAGAAAATCAATAACGCTAATTTGACATTGTGGGTTTTCTTGATCTTGTTTCATCTTGGTATTGGTTGACACATCAATAATTGGCTCATTGAGACGAGTTGGCTTGACCATAGAGTCATCAGATAAGGTAGCAACATCAATTTCTTCCACTAAAAAATCAATTGGGTCCTCAACAACTTGATCACCAACATCCATATCAATGTTCTGCTTATCACCAAAATTCATATTATTTTTCTTCTCATCAACTTGAATTACCTCCTCTTTTAAAGCTTCTTCAACAACATTATTGGCAGATGAGTTGATTGTAATTTATTGCTTTGACTCATATATTTCCTTCAATAATTGCTCATAATCCCAAGGCAAAAATTTCTCCATCATAAGTTTTTTAATTCTTGACCATGAGTGAATAGGACGCTTTCCCAATTGCTCTCTTAAATCTTGCATATCTAACCACCACCGTTGTGCTGGCCCCGTAAGTTTTAACAACAAATATTTTCACCTTTTTTCAGACGGCATTCTTATATACTCAAAAAAAATCTTCAATGTCTAAAATCCAATCTAAAATATCCTCAAAATATTCATTGCCCTTGAATTTTGGTAAGTTATCATAATACCTGAAATCCTTACGATTAGTTGAGTGTCTCCCAACTATAATCTGGTTACTGGGGTGGCGTTAGGCAAATCCCACTGCGCGTTCCCGAACCTGGTTAAGAGGACGGCGTTAGGCAACTCCCACCACGCGATTCTCTTCAACCCTTACTAGTCCTTGGTTGAGGGTAAGAGTCAACTGTCGCATCATTTCTTGAATGTTCGTTAACTGTGTTTCGGTAGCTTCACGAAATTCTCAAAATTCTGCCAACTGGGTTTGTTGTTCTTCTATCATCTTCCGCGGATCAGCAAACCTGACGCAGTGGAATTCACGAGAGAATAGTTAGCGTACTATTAATCCACGAGAGATCTTGAATCTACAAGAAAAAAGAGATTAACTCCGATTTGTTTATTGAATAAAAGCTAAATACGCTCATAGGCTACATCCTTATTTATACTACTAGTAGGAGTCCTAACTAAAAGGAAATTAATTAGAGTGGCAACCAAGCAAAGTATTACTTGGAAACCTAGACTATTAGCTAAAATGAAATAAAATAAAATCTAACCAAAACTAAATTAGGAACGTGCGAAACAGGCAACACAAATAAAATCTTCTAAGAATATTCGTAGATAAAAATTGTTACAAACATAAGTGACACTACAAGAAAATATACTATACACGACCAGAATATTTGCCACCGGGGTTTTGCCGTTGCAAAAGGCCACTTTAATGACCTGATATTATGGCGCCAGAATTTTTAATTTTAACGGGCATTATTGGCCACAGGAAAATTACCCGTTGCAATTGGTAACGAAAAAATAAACAAAACTAGGAGTAATTGCCACGGTTGGGGCCCGTGGCAGATAGAGAATACAAAAGAGAGGTAGAGTTCGTGGGTTAATGGGTTCCCCTCCCAGCCTAATTACCTTAATTAGCGGATTAAAAAAAAACCTAATTCTTTCACAAGATCGATGTCTTCTCTCTCTTTCTCTATGAACCGCCTCCGCTCTGTCTCTGTCTCTGTCTCTCTCTCTCTCTCTCTCTCTCTCTCAACTGCCATGGACGATTGTAGAAAAGGCGGGCTCTTGTCGCCACTGCACGCAATTCCTCAGCGGCTTTTGCCGATCGTGTCCGGTTTTCAGTTTCACCGATCTTCTTTGGCGGCAAAGAGGAGGAAGAGCTCTTAGTCATCAGAAAAATTGTAGATATGCACTAGAATTCCGAAAGTTCGAAAAATGGGTTCGAAGCGGAGGATGTTTGAATGTTTTAATCTTTATGAATAAGTAAGCGATCTCTCAATATAGCCATATGCTTTGATTTTTTATGTACTGGTTGATGATGTTTGAATGTAGATTTGATTCCAATTTATGCTAGGGTCTAATGATAGTATTCATTCGGTGGGTATCTATTAATTTTGGAAAACTTCAAAGTTGCTGCAACTCTAGCCAAGAGTTGAATAAGAGGGTAAGTTTTCTTCTCCAAGAGTTGATGACTTTATTTCTGATTTTTGCTTTTATCACCATAGTTTCAATTCCCACAAATTACTTGTGGGAAAACTGATGAAAAGAGGAGGAAGCAGAGGCTCGGTTGGATATGCGGTTTGATCAAAAGAGTGCTCACTGCTCATGTCAAAATGACAATGATTTTAGCACTGAGGTAGTCAATACTTGAAAGGGTTCTATCAACATCATTGAGTGCTATTTTTTTTTTTTTCCTTTTATTGTAGTTGAAGGGGTTTTGTGTCACAATTTGTCAAATTGTTCTGGTGTTTTTCAGCTTGATGAAGGATTCAGCATTGGTACCCCAGAACTTGCAGGTTTGTCTTCATGCTATTGCTTCAACATTTGGACTTGTGAGGAATCATAAAGTCATTCATCATTCAGTGTCAACTGTATTGATCGACATGTTTTTTGTTTGAAGTTTGTCATGGAGGAGTATTTGTCTTTTATTTACTTCATTTCAGTTTGTAGGCACAGAGAAAGTCCCCATCTGTGAACAGGACCTTTTAGCTGTAGACTTGGCTAGGAACTTTTTGCTATAGACTTGGCCAGGAACTTTTTCTACCGGGACTTATTTGTCACTTCCAACTAGTTGGGAATGCACCCGTATCGAAATCATCTATGGATCTTTATCAAGTGTTGGTGATTGTAATAAGCAATTTGCATTCAACGGATTTGTAACGAAGTATGTCTTTATTAATCAACTCCATCTATGATGTTCGGTGTAGTTTCGGGAAAATTTGAGTGGACCAATATTTGCAAGTTTAGAACCTCTTCTCGCAAAAATGCTAATTCTGATATTGTTATCTTAATAAGATGCCTGGTGAAGAAAAAGAAGAGTTGGGACAGTTCTCACCCAATTGTCTTATCTCAATCAAGCCCTACTCATCCTTGCTGAAAATAACCCAATTTTCCAGGCTGCAACGTACCGAAGAGATCGACCTTGACATTAATGTCCACGTTATCCTCTTTCCTTCACATTTTTCTTTCTTTATTGGCACAAGCTCATTCTATGATTGTATCATAGATTTCCACAATTAAACGAATAAAACATGTATCTGCTTTATTTTTTAATGGGGTAACTAATCATATACTGATCTTTTGGACAAAGAAAGTGCATTTGCTTCTCATTTTCCAAACCAACCAAATCAAACCAGAAGTCGAGATTATTTCTCTTCGGTTCTTATTTCATCCCATTTGCTTTTACTTTTCCACAAAATTGAGAGATCAGAACTGCTTAAATGACTGGTATTGATTTGTGTTTGACAGAGTGATACCACATTATAGAGGTTAAAGCTATTGTGAAGGAAGCGTTGCAGGTTACATCAAGCACGGACAAACAGCGTTGCAGCTCATTCTATGATTGTATCTCTTCAGTTTTGTCACCTGTTCACTTTTTTTTTTTTTTGGGACTTGATCTGCTTATGAGGAAGAAGAAGAGTGTTGTTGCCTACGAACATGGTCAATTTGAAATGTAAACATGCAGCGAACATGGTCTATTCATTGGAAGGACAATTTTGCTAGTATCTCAATAAAAAAAAAGTTTTGATTTGTTTGGATAATGTGGTTCAATGGTACAGGACCAAAATATTATTTTTTTTGAAAAAAAATCTATTTTTTGCGACGGGGCTTCCCCGTTGCTAATAAGATTGGATTTTTATGTGCTTTTTTTGCAACGGTATTGTACCATCGCAAATGTTTAGTTTCCCCGTTGCAAATATCACATCATTATTTGCGACGGGAAAAACCCGTCGCAAAAAGCTTTTGCCACCCCCCTTTCTGCCACGGTCCATTCCCGTCGCGACACCGTCGCAAAAGCCCTTTTGCAACGGTAATAGGCTATTTGCGATGGTTTTTCCCCGTCGTAAAAAGCATTAATTCTTGTAGTGTGATAGGTGTATATCTTGTCCTGCATCACAAGCTTTTACACAGTTTGAAGATTATAATTAACCAATGCGAGACAAGCTCTAATATTCTTCCGCACGTATGACCCCCGACCCGAATGTAGAGATGTAAACAATGGATGTATTATATAGGGATCACAACCAATAACGAAATACGGTGCTCTTAATGCACAAACAATGGGACAATCAACCAAAAGAGTCTTATCCGAAATCTTCCGAAAACTTTAAATCTGATACCAAGTTAAGATATCCAACTCAAAACCAATTGGTAATCGGTGGAATAACCTCTAGATTATACTAACTAAGCTTGGATGGCTTAGATGAACAATGTGAGATAATTTCTAACACTCCCCCTCACATGGAGCCCGGATGTTAGAGCTCGTCACACATTGGTTAATTATAATCTCCAAAACTAGTTTATGAGCATTGACAATTAGTTTTAAGTTGGAACTGTGGAAACTTTATATCCATCTCAAAACCAATTGGCAATGAGTGGGGAGGTCCCAGCATATATGAAGTGATCACCCATTTCACTCTTAAGCAATGTGGGTCTTAACATCCCCCCTCACGTTCTGCCGCATTTGAGGTTTGTCACGTGTGGCCCCTTTTTGGATCCTATCATCGTGCACCCTTTTTTTTGCTGGTCTGTCATCGTGGGGCGTGGATTGTGAATTTTTTTTTAATGTGGGGTGGAATGGGCCCTACTTTGATACCATGTGGAAACTTTCTATCCATCTCAAAATCAATTGGTAGTGAGCAGAGAGGTCCCAGCATATATGAAGTGATCACCCATTCCACTCCTAAGCAATGTGGGACAATATTTCTTAATAAGAACCTCCAAGGAATCTAACATGGTATTTGAGCTCGGTCTTGGATGACTTCACTTCACATGTTCAAGTTTCTCCGACTCAATCGTCTCACTTCATCAAGCCAAACCTTTGAAAAAATGAATTTTGGGAAACAAAACCAAACAAATTAAGGAGATCCAGGGCTCCCATTGGATGAACTAAGAAAGAGGAAATGAGTCCATTACAATGGTGAGCTGAGAGACTGAAATCGTGGGACTCAGCTTTGGTAATCAAATGCACATTTCATTCTTCTAGTCAAGATCCAACACTAGAAGCTTATTTTTGCTCATTAATGACGCATTGAAATTCACGAGAGACTAGTTAGCGTACTAATCCAAACAAGAATCCACGAGATGTTCTTAAATCCACAAGAAAAAAGAGATTAACTCTGAAATTATTATTGAATAAAAGCTTAATATGTCCATAAGCTACATCTTTATTTATACTAGTAGGAGTCCTAACTAAAAGGAAATTACATAGAGTGGCGACCAAACAAAGTATTACTTGGAAACCTAGACTATTAGCTAAAAGGAAATATTAGCTAAAAGGAAATAAAATAAAATCTAACCAAAACTAAACTAGGAGTGTGCGAAATAGGCAGCACAAATAAAATCTTCTAAGAATAGTTGTAAATAAAAATTGTTACAAAAATAATGTTTCCATAAGTGATAGGAGTGTGTATTTTGACCTGCATCACTCAATCAGGCCTCAACCCAATCTCTAGCACCGAGGGAAAAATAATTATGTGGTTTTACTCTAAGACCAACGCATAGGGCTAGCTGATAGGGTTGCAAACAAGCCGAACAGACTCGACTTGGTTAAATATTAGCATGGGTTGAGTTCTGCTCTGGCTCGATTCGAGCTTGGACAATTGAACTTGAATTTGGCTAGTTTAAAATTGATGAAGCTCGGATTCTATGCGGGCTTGGCTAGTTAAACTTAACATGTTGAATCGAGCCGAACGTCCTCAAGGTCGGGCTCAAGGTCGGGCTCAAGCTCGGCTCAATAAAATACAAGACCGGCCGGAGTCCAGCTTGGGCTCGATTTTAAGTTTGTACATCTAAAATTTTTGGAAACTTCGGCTTGGCTAGTAATGTCCATTAAACTCAAATGAGCCAAATGGGCCGAACTTGTTTGTAAAAGCCTACAAACTTTCAATTCACCTAATTTATGCAAATGAAAGAACAAAGGTAAAGAATAATAGATATCCAGACCCGAAGGGACTTATATAAGCGAGGGTTTCAAATTGGAGTTGTCCAGACCCGGAGGTCCAGACCCGGAGGGACTTATATAAGCGAGGGTTTCAAATTGGAGTTGTCCAAACAATTGCCCTCCAATTTTGCCCAAATTACGAGTCGCCCTATGACTTTCTCTGTGCCAGCGCCAGGGAGGAAGACCACTGCTGATCCAGGCCAGCCAATAAACTTTGGACACCTCACGTACCAAAATCAAACCCATCCTGTTTAAAATGCAGTTCACTGTGTTAACATGGGTCCCATATTTAGAGTAGTTTATTAGACAATATAGAAACAACAATTACAACAATGCCACTTTCATCATTTACAATTTATACCGACTGAAAACCCACCCGAATTTCCATCTTTTGTTTTCTTCATCTTGTTGTCTGTAAAATTAAAATGTTCACTCCCACTTGGACTTGGAGTTGTCTTAATGATCAAAGTCACTACATCTCTATTGTGACCTCAATTGTGGATCATCTGAAATATTTAATTAGGATTGGAACTGTTCATTTTCCTGAGAATGTTGAGCACATTATATAGATGTAAAAAATTATAGTCATCGGAAATTTGTAAATACACTATTTAGGCTTATCCATATGGTAATAAAAAAATTTTCACGGAATTAAATTATCGTACATCAAGGACGTGGTTTTTTTATTCAGAAAATACTATGAATGTTCATATCGGACCATCATTTAGAAGTATATATACCCAAATCATATTTCCAAAATAATAATAATAATATTAATTAACGTAAAGTAAACTCACAAAATTTGAACCGTCATCAAAACATAGAAGATGATCAGTATATCTTCGCCATTCTTTTTCTTCGTCCATAATCCATACCCTTTTGGTGCAGCTAAAAGCCAATAATATTTTGAATACGGGGAGAGTACCACGTGGTACACGTGCGGTACATTCGGACCGTTAAAAAATGCAACCAACAGTCCGGATTAAAATGCTAGGCGAATCTTTAATAAAAAAAAACAAAAAATAAGCAGATTTTAAAAAAAAAAAAAAAGAAAGAAAAGAAAAAATGTGTTTCTGAGCAGATCTTTAAAAAAAATGAAAAAGTGTGTTTCAATCTGGACCATTGGTTGCATTTTTGGAAAGCCTAGATGTGCTGTATGGATACCACACCACCCATACCCTATATGCACCCAAAATCTTGAGAAAAACTTAGGTGCTGGCCTATACCATGTGATGGTACACACGGTCCGGATTTTAAACAAACTCTTTCACGGAAGAATTTGTTTAAAATGCTGACATTCCAAAATAATGTATCTCTTACTTCGTAACACATTCATTCAACTTTACTAACATCCTATACCTTTCATTTTCAATACTCCTGCCTTCCCATCTCCTTTCTATCCAAATTATTTTCCAACCCACTAGACTAGTCATTTGAATGCCATCAATTACACACATTAACTTCATCACACATTTTGCACTAATAAACAACAACCTAGACAAAAAAATCCACCAACAACGGGCATGTAAGACGTGCAACGCACGTCGCCTGTACCTAGTACATACATACACATAAATCTGACGATGGGGAGCTCGATTGGGCAAAACCAATCGAATTTACATGGTACAAGCCTAAATTGTGGTGCGTTTAATTTATGAATCAAACTCCAACAAGCTCTTGTCGTGCCGAGCCTCAGACATCACAAGAGGCTTGATTCATTTGCTATCCTAATTTACCAATCCAGATCCTGTAAATGTCGCAGTTTTCAAAATTGTAAATCATATCCGGACTATTAATTCATGGACACGGAACAACCTACGGTTTGATTGGTTCTAACGTACATGTTAAACGGTTATTCGATTTTCATTTTGGATTTGACCTTTGGGTTTGGGTTGACTATCTGTTAAGGGACTAGAGTTTCACATTGCTTAGAAGTGGAATGGGTGATCACTTAATATATGTTGGGATCTCTTCACTCATTGCCAATTGATTTTGAGATAGATATAAAGTTTTCACATAGTATCAAAGCAAGGCCCATTCCACCCCACATTTCCAAAAAAAAAATATCACAATTCACACCTCACGATGACAGACCATCAAAAAGGCTGCATAATGATAGGACCCAAAAAATGGACACACGTGATAGACCACAAATGCGGCTGCACGTAAGGAGGGTGTTAAGGAACTAGAATCCCCCAATATTGCTTAGGAGTAAAATGGTTGATCACTTAATATATGTTGGGACCTCTCTACTCATTGACAATTAGTTTTGAGATGGATATAAAGTTTCCACGAAATCTACTACTATTTCCTTCCATATCAGTTTTTTTATGTCGGTTTTGAGGAAAGTGTCCTCCTTTACCGATGCTGAAGGGCACTTGGGATGGATTCTTTTGTTTTGGGGAAGTTTTTAGAATGAATTTGATGCAAGAAGCAATTTTTATCAAGAAGTGTATATAGGATGTTCAGCATTGATTATCTTATGAGACTGCAGCTGATTGCTGAGCCAAAAAGACTCGCGTCTTGCTCTGAAATTGTGGGTATTGAGTTGTTTAAAGAAGTATGAGCTTAGAAGATAGAGAGGGGACTGGTTCACGGGGTCACTCTAACTTTGTGAGCTTAGCGTCCTCTCTCATATGCTTCTGTATCATCAAGTTATTGTTACCACAACAGCTTCTTGGCGTGAAAATGCTTGACACTTTTGTCCGCTGTTGATGAAATTGGAGGACTTGCAGAGGGTCTCAAGGGATAACTATATACTGAGGCCGGTATTATGGGATCTATTTGCTGTTGTTTGTGAGAGGATTGCGAATATTTTGTTGATACAAATATTTCAGTTTATAGAAACTGTATATGCCTTTGTTGCTTTATTCAAAACTGCTTGCATGTGGCATGTTTTACCCCTCTCATTGCTGGGTACCTTCTCATGTTTGATTCATTCTTTAACTTCCGACATTTCGAAGATGGAGCAGCAAGTGGTAGCGGTCGCCACTAACATTTTTGGAAAATGCTACTCTTCTATGCTTGTAATTGTTGTTCTATGGTCGCCACTCAATTAAATTATTTCTATATTACGCAATCCAAAAATTAGGCATTTAAACTAAGAAACGTGAACTTAAATCGAGACTCTTTCTTTATCACTTTTCTCGGATTATTTGGATCCCAATTCGCCCTTGATTATTTTCTTGTCCTGTTATCCAAACTCCGAAGATTTCCACTTCTAATGACAAAAATCAAAGCTTGGTGGAGATATTTTTACTTACTTTGATCCCTTAAAAACACAAACGTTTTCATATAATATATTTGTAAGTTTTCTTTGACACGCAAATGGAAGGTCTCAGGTTTCAATCTCGCAAGCTAGTTCAAGGTGGTGCTTTGGTGGTGGTTTAAATCCCACATCTCTCATTTTAGGAAATTAATCACTCTTCTCGAAAAAGAAAGCGTTACTGCCTTTCTATTTATTTATTTTTTTAACTTTTTTCAACTTCGATCGATCCTTTCCCTAACAAAACTTTTTTTTTTCCCAACTTCGATTGATGCTTTCCCCAACAAAACTTTTTTTTCCCTAACTTCGATCAATGCTTTCCCCAACAAGTTATCAAAACCAGGGCCATTTCTTGTACGGCTATGTCTGTGTGCGTGCTGGAATTGCATGGATGAATTGACCATATCATTATCATGTCTTGTGGGTGGAGCTCAAGTTTGGTTGTGAAGTCCAAATCCATGGGACACACCAGACAATTGTTGAAGGGAGTGCTACCTAGGTAGGGCAATATTTTGGTCTTGGACCCCATCGAAGAACATCAATTGCTACAAGATCTGATGTGCCTCCAATTTGTAGGGACCATGTATTGTTTTTTTTAGTGTACTGATATTGGTTATCCTTGATGGATCGAACAAGAAAATGTGGGTCTAATGACTACAAAAAAAATTTACTGTATTTTGCTATTTTGGTACGCGTCTGCCCTATTCGTCGTACCTTCCTAATATAAAAGTCACAATTGCATCACGTGGTTTGTTTTTATGATGGGTACATGTTTCTGCGGAATACACAACGCGATAGTTAGAAGAAATCATTGTCATATAATGCACTACATGTACTTAGGTAGAGGGAGGTTCTTATTCAGTACGAAAACGTAAAACAAAGTGTATTTACGCGGTATATAGTCGTGAACGATATTTGTACGAACGTTACATCCACAGGCAAGGGTCGGCAGGAAAATAATCCGCAAACTTAAGCCATCCTCAATATTTATAATCTCCAAAATTACAAAAGCAAGACTAGCAACAAAATCACTTAATATGATGAGGTAGGGGTGGGTATTGACCGGATTGGTCCAGTTTTATAATAAACCAAAAACCAAACCACTACTTACGGATTATGAATTTAGATAACTAAATCAACCCATAAAATTCATAGAATCAAACCAATCCAAACCATTAAAATACGGTTCGGTTTCGGTTTTGAACCACTGTTCTCTTGAAATTGAGATATCATCTTCATAAACAATTTAAAGTACTTAAAATTACATCAAATTAATTAACCCATAACTGTATTAAAACAAGTTATGTTAAAATCACCAAAACTCATTAACATCAACCAACTAAAATAGAGTGAAACATTAGTAATCAGCGAAGAAATAAGACTATGTAATAGAATACTTTATTGGAAAATTAGTTAGCAAGCAAAAAGAATTAGGAAAATCAATTAACTAAGTTCAAACCACACATGTTAGTATATTAAAATCATACGAATAAGTTACCATATATTGAAATTTAGGGGTTTAATATTAGAAGTGAATGAGCAGGGTGGTGGAATGAAGCATTAGATTAAGAAATTAGTAATTGACTACAGAAAAAACGTATATTTTGTATATCTAAACATATAGCGATCTCGGTTTTGAACCAGAACTGTCAACTTAAATCCACAAACTAAACCTTTTAGATCATGGTTTCTAATTTTTTAAAACCGGAATCAAACCACAATATTACAAGAAAACAGAACCAAACCCTTTATCGTTGGATTGGTTTGGATTGGATTCACAATTTGACGTTAATTTTGCTCACCCTTATTATGAGGGGTCTTGTTAACTTCCACCCAATAGGTGGAGGATAATATGTATGTAATGACAAACTAGTTTGAATATCAATATATTTTTCTCGGATATCTATGCACTTTCTCCAAATTATCATCCACCCTTTGAGCCGAGGCTATCATTTTCCTATTAGGAAATAGGAACTGTTCTTTTTTTCTCCTTCACCGCGAACACAGGATATGTATCCTTTATTTCCACAAGTTTTCATTGGCGCATTGAATTTTCAAGTAATTAACATGGAGGCTCTTTGTCTAATTGAACTGCAATTCCAATTTTTTAATTGGCATATATGTAAACTCTCCATCTCACTTAGTGACCAGTTGAATAATGAAACGAATACGTTTTGGTTCTCAAGTAGTAGTTAGAAATAGCCAAATGGGGAGGAGGTTTGTTTTCTTTTTCTCGGCAAAAGCGATCATGTATTATTTGTAGTTGGTGTGGTTTAAACTTCAGTCAAATAAAAAGAAATATATGGTGCCTATTATTGGGTTACGACTTCACTTGCAAAAAGTCCCCAAAGTTGAAGCTCGAAACTGGGAAGAACACACTATTCAGTACTTAGATAGTGATGGTCCATTGATGTCTACAAAAAAAATGTAATGCTCCATTCTAACACACAACATATTTTGGGTATGGACCTACAAGGCTACAAGTTAATGGTTCTCCAAATGGGACGGCTATAAGGACTGTCCTAGCTATTGGTAACTTCTATCCAAAATTTGGGCCCTATCAGTCCAGAGAAAGTTTTTAATACAATGATTATTTGTAATGCTCTTCTTACATTGGTGAGACATACACACACGAGATCCACTTTATGTGAAAAGGCGTTACAAATATGTCAAATTAAAAAAAAAAAAAATCGGTCAGGCCCTTAAAAACCATGCGCCCAAGTCCACCAACTATTCCGCATCTCTAAAACATGCGTAAAGTATTATTGTCCTGCCATAACATTAGTTGTAAACTAATCAAAACATACAAAGGAATGTGTTTTATATATTTGAATAGCAAATTCACAATGCATTACGGCCCATTTGTCAGACATATGAGGTTTGGTGGGATAAGAGAAAGATATGTTATTAGGGGGATTAGTTAAGAAATGGGAATTAGCTAAGAAGGAGTTTGTTTGGCAGTTGATATGAGTTGATAAAGAATGGGTGGATAAATAAATAATTTGAGAAATTACTTAGTTGCCCTTATATAATCCTTGTGATGAGATTAGAAAAAGAATTTGGAGAGTCTTTGGGGGCACACTAGTAATTACTCCCTCTGTCCCAATTTATTGGTTCCTATGTATTCCAACTAATTAGGGGAACATAATTATTGCACTTGACATACTTTTTCTTTCCTCATTTTACCCTTCAAAACATTATCATTACATGTATTGATTCTAAAAAGAAAGTAAAAGTGAAATTTCATTAGCTAATGGCCCCTCTTTTTCCGAATTGGGAGGAAAAAAAAATTGGACAACAAAAAGTGGTGTTCGGGATAAAAAAAAATTAGGGACGGACGGTGTACTAGAATAAGCTTATGATTGGGTTGTGGGGTGGGATAAGCTAAGATTCCTCCAACGAAGAATCAATCCGGGTGCTTAGAGTCAACCAAACACAGGATGAGGACTCTTCCTTCTTATTTTATCCATTAAAGGATGCAGGTAAAATTGGTAAAATAAAGGTAGGTAGATATACCAATACATGTTTTTATGTATTTTTAGATAACAAACTATAATAGTAAATTTACAGAGCAGAGCATCAAATTAACACAAGAAAAAAAATTAGGGATAAAATATTTTCTTTTGTAATTTTTTTTTTTTTTGGGGAGGAAGAGAGAAAAATCCATTAAGCAACCAAACAACCAATACAATAAAAAAAAACTACAACATAAATAAAGAAAACACAAAAAAGGAAATAAAAAATGGAAAAAACGAGGAGAACATAAAAACCATCAGAGCGGAGCCTCTGTCACGTTGTCGTCGTTGACTTGCCAGAGCCGTCAATGTCAAAGCCCAAATTTGGCCTCCCTTTGTCCAAAAATCGAGATTCTGGCCACCCATAGGGAGAGGAGAGAAGATCAGGTCATCCATGGAGAGTTGCCTACAATTTGAAGGGGAAGTGAATGAGGAGAGGAAAGGAGAGGAGGAAGAGGAGGAGGAAGAAGGTGGAAGGAGGCGGTGGGGGAGGGGACATGCGGTGGCCGCTAGGGAGGAAACCCTAGGGAAGAGCTTTTCCAGCACTACTCTCTCGCCTTATCCTCTCTCTCTCTAAACTCTTCTCTGCCCTTTATTTTAAATTTTATTTTCTTTTGTAATTAAATCAGTAAACAAAATTACTAAAGGGATGTGTTCTACACACCGAATAACAAATTTCCATAAAATTCAAACAAGGCATAAATAATTGAGCATCGTAGTGTTTCATAACAGCATCCCACACATAAGAGAAAGAATAGCCCCTACAAGTTAGTACGGATGATTGATTAGTGACTTTGTTCCCTACATAGTTAATAGGTTCGATTTATAGGGTTGGATTGTAAAAAGTTAATTTTCTTTGAATTCCGTTGTTGCGGCATATAGGGATGGCAACGAGGTGGATTAGGGACATATTTGATATCCCGACCTCCAACCGCCGAATCCCCTATCAGCCTCCATCCCCGACCTGTTCCTCGAACGGGAAATAACCTCCACTATCCATCCTCCGCCCCGATCCGAAGGTTACCTAATAAAAAAATTTAAAATAACAAGGTTTTTTTTTTTTTTTTTTTTCCAGTACAACATATTTGATATCCAAGCCAAATAACGAAAAACATGGCAACAAATTTTTAATTTTCAACAAAAATCTCAATCAAAATAAAATTACACAGTCACACAATTAGATAACCTAGATTTGTCACTGTATTTGACTATATATACTTTGGATACATTGCTATTTATAAAATAGTTCTTGAGTAAACATGTAAATAACATATTTAACCTAAAAAAAAAAAAAAGCGGCGGGGCGGAGAATGGGGTTCGGATCAAAGGTACGTAGAACTGTCTCCGACCCTTTCCCTGAATTTTTTTTAAGTTTTACCTCCAAATGCGATTTGATCTCTGAAAAAATTCCCGAAACTCCAATCCAAATAAAGCAAAGAACGGATTGAATCAGATGTAATTGCGATCCCTCGTCGTGAATGATCTTATTATTGATCGGTCTTTTTTTTTTGCTATTCGTTAATCCTAAGCTACTCTATCTTAAGAGATTTGGAGAGGGGATGGTTGCTTACGGGAATCGAACCCTGTTTCATTTGCTATTATTGATCGGGTTAGAGCATTCTTATCAGCCTTACAAAAAAAAAACACCAAATTTAACCACAAAAACACCTTTTACAATTTAGCAAGCCACTTTATCAAAAACTCAAAAATTCAGACTCTCTATCCAAATTTTACTATATTAAACTATTCCCCTCAAATCTATAAATAAAAAAAAATCCCCTATACCCATTGGTTAAGGCAAATGGACGACTTTTCCTATTGGTTTAACCAATGGTTTGTGTCAGGCAATGGAGACTTTTGCCCTTCACCGTGCAGTGAAATAGTATCCGGACGAAATCATTTTTGACGCGTGTTCATGGCCCTCCTGTTCATAGCCACGCTGTCCAACGTCCCCATCAAGCCCCACTGGCAAAACAATAAAAAATGAGTTGGTGCGTGAACAGTACCGTACCAAATTTGGTACGGTATTGTAGCAAAACTAATTTGGTGAAGTAAAATAAAGAGCTTAATTTTTAAGAGATTTGGGAGGTTTGACTACTCAATTTAACTAAGTTAAATTGAGTAGCCAAACGAGGATGCCCTTTAGAGAAGGAAATCGAGATGTGGTAAGTCTTGAGATAGTTTGAACTAGGGGTGAAAAAAAAACCGGCGGGATCCGAACCGAACCGAAAACCGAAAATTCGGTCCGGTTTTCGGTCGGTCCAAGCTATAAGAAAACCGAAAAAACCGACCGAAAAAACCGAAATTTATTATCGGTTCGGTTTCGGTTTAATATAATTACTGTCGAACCGAACCGAACCGAATTACATACACCGGTTCGCGATTTTTAATCTACACCGTCCAACCCTAAAAGACTAACCTTGATCTACACCGTCCAACCCTAAAAGTGTAAAAGTAACCCTAATATATCTCAGATCTCTATCTTCTCTCCCATCACTCAGTAACAGCCCGCCCACCATCTCCCACGATCTGTCTTCTTCCTCTCTTCTTCTCTCAGAATGACCCACCATCTCCCACACGATCTGTTCTCTTCTTCCTCTCCTCCTCTTAGAATGAAGAATCTCAACCCTAAAAGTTTTCGCGATCACTCCTGTTGCGTTTTAGAGACTGTACAGTTTTTTGAAGGCAGAGAGGAGAAATGCGGTTTCGTCTAGCTCTTATGCAACTTGATGACAGTATAAAAGGTGAACTGATATGGTAGACGCTGTTTGCGGAAGGAAACAACTGAGCATCGCTAGCTTAGCACCTAATTTTGCTGTATGTAGCAGTGCTTTTTTACTTGTTCTTTTGTTTTACATACAGAGGAATCTCACAACTTTTATAGACATACATGTATCTCATAATGATTAAATAGACTTCTAGAACTTGAAATTTCAGCAGCTATCCATAATTTTCACAGGTTTACTAGAATTTTCACGATCTGTCTTCTTCCTCTCTTCTAGAACTTGAAAGCGGCCCAGACCGAAAAAACCGATTACCCCGAAATGTCAGACCGAACCGACACAC
The DNA here is from genome assembly GCA_020921065.1 of Vaccinium darrowii. Taxonomy (NCBI): domain Eukaryota; kingdom Viridiplantae; phylum Streptophyta; class Magnoliopsida; order Ericales; family Ericaceae; genus Vaccinium; species Vaccinium darrowii. Next base: position 1,375,129 of record CM037151.1, on the reverse strand, counting down.
CCCGAACCGAGATCGGTCCCTTCTTTAAATTGGTCGGGATCGGTTTAGATAAGTCCTGCCCCGAACCAATTCGGTCCAAGTAAGAGTTGCCCCGAACCGACCGAAACCGAACCGATTTCACCCCTAGTTTGAACATTCTGATGGAAAAAAAAAAAAAAAAAGAAGAGGGAGAGAGAAAGGCATTCCCATACGTCATCTCCTTTCAAATCAGAACCATGTATCCCCCTGTTCCTCTACTACCGAACAACCCCCCCTCCCCCTGTTAACCTCTCTCTCTCTCTCTCTTCTAGGGTTTACTTCTTCTTCTTCTTCTTCTTCTTCTCTTCTCTCTGTCTGTATTCATGTACAATATATATACGAATCAATATTTATGAAATAGAGGACGATTCTGCAAATACAAGTCCAGAAAACTGTTGTGACTCGATAAGGAGGGGCCTAGGGTTTCCCACCGAGAGATGTGGGATGCTCCAGGCGTTGATGAATCTCCTCTCTCTCTGTTGGAAGCCACTTGAGGGCGACAACAACAACAACAACATCAATCCACGTGGCGGCGGCGGTGGCAACGGAGGAGACTTTGTGAGAGATGGGTTGGTTTGGTCCAAGGACATTGGCCGGTGCTCGAGTGGGGAATTCTCGATGGCTGTGGTTCAGGCCAATCAGACGCTCGAAGACCAGAGCCAGATCGAGTCCGGTCCACCGTTTGGTACGTTTGTCGGAATCTATGATGGGCATGGTGGACCTGAGGCCGCGAGATACGTTTGCGATCACTTGTTTCGGCACTTCCGAGGTTCGGATTTCTTGCTCCATAGTTGTTGTTTTGGTGCTCTCTTTCAGATAGTTGCAGAATTGTAGCCTATAAAAACTGTGGGATATACTCTCTCAAATGGGGATTACTCTGTGTGCGTTTTCTTTGCAAAGTTGGGCACTGGAATAATCGATGAGATGGGTCTGTTTTAGTTTTCTAGGGTATGGATTACAGGAGTAAATGAATTTGAGTTTGAAACAGTAGGCCTGGGCACTATCTTAGAGAATCTCCAACCGTAATCCTTATATGGCTAGCAAAAAGTTTTTTACACAAAGTACTTTCTTTATCTTGATAATTCAATTCTTATCTATGTACTCCAACCATACTCCCAAGTGTTGGTATCTATCCAAATGCAAAACTAATTAACATATTTTGGAACAAAAAATTTGTATTTCAGGCATGAAAAAACAAGAGAATAATGATCTAAATTCATGTATTTGAAAAAAAGGTGATTTTCACATTTTTTTAGGTCCTAAATTCACTTTGGCATTTTACAAATTGAGCATTGTCTCCTAGTTCCAGTTCCTTTGAAGTTCTTGTTGTGGGTGCAAAAGATGACTTCCTGGTGGCAGGGCTTCTTTTCCATGCATTGAACACTTCAAATTCCAATCACAAAGCTCTTTTGCCCTTACATACCCAGGGCAAGAGACTGGCTGTTTGTGGTGAGGGGAAAGCAAAAGGAAATCTGCCTTGTGGGATGAACAGCCAGTAGAAACTCTCGAAATTGATCCTGGATAGTGTTTTTAGCCAACTGGGCACATATAGCTTGTGGGTGGAGATGATCTAACAGTCTAACATCTAAGGTTGGTAACACCCGGTGAATGTACGTGTATAGTATTTTGGCCTGTAAGAGCTTTTTAGTTGAACGAGTCTATTATAAGAAGTGCATTATAAGTGGACTTAGGTATCAAGCGTGAGATGCGTTTAAGCGGAAGACCTCTCAAAATTGAATTCTTAGGGCATTGCCCTTGAGATGTTGTGTGATTTGTCATTTTTGAATTATAGTTAGGCGTGGATGCAGGCCATGTCCTGAAAATCACTTGTACCATGTATTCTATTTTATTGGACTATGTTCTTATGCATTGCAGCAATATCATCTGAGGGCCGCGGTGTTGTGACAGCTGAATCAATTAAAAGAGCTTTTCTCGAAACTGAACGAGGGTTCACAGCTCATGTTTCGGACATGTGGAACACGAGGCCCAATTTAGCAACAGTTGGGTCGTGCTGTCTAGTCGGAGTGATAAGTCAACAGACTCTTTTTGTAGCAAATCTTGGGGATTCTCGTGTTGTGTTGGGAAAGAAAGTTGGCAACACAGGAGGTATTGCGGCCATACAACTATCAACTGAACACAATGCCAACCTTGAGGAAGTCAGACACGAGCTTAAAGAATTACATCCAAATGATCCTCAAATTGTTGTCCTCAAGCATGGAGTTTGGAGAGTAAAAGGAATCATTCAGGTTATCTTCAATTCTTTTCACCATGGCTATTTGTTTGTCACTTTGTTGATCCGCAGTTCCAATTCTGTTATGAATTCTTTCAAGACTATTGTCTGCTGTGCAAAAACCAAAAATATTACTTAATTTTTACATCTTAAGGAAGTTTTAGAAGTTTTGATAGTAATTCCCTTAGGTCAACTTGTTTGCTGGTGCTAGTAATTTGAAAGCCTTGAGAAGCAGCATATGCATCAAGCTGTGAGAACATGCTGGGTCTTGTTATGGCTGAGTTTAATCATATATCTGACCTGACCTCTAACACAGCCATAAGTAGATGTGTATATGACCAGTATGAACCACAAACTCGGCATACTATAGGCAATTCTTTTTTATTGGCAGAGATTCTCCTTGCTTTGAGGTCCAAATTCAAATGCAATTAATATTTCATAGAAAAGGCTAAAGCTTATGTAATGACCTTTCTCGACCAGTGAGGATGACTTCAACGATTGAGCAATGACTATGTTTTGTAACAGTAGAGCTCAGAAGCATTTCAAACTAGAATGAATGGAAAAAATAGTCTGCTAAGTCCAAACTCATTATCTCTTTGTGACACTACAGATGATGTTTTAATGTGAAAATGAAGATAGAGAGTTGACAATTGGGTTAGAGAGATCTGACTTGGTAGAAATGATGAAATCACCGTGGTTCACCATTCATCCATTGCCCTATGGCCTATGGTGAAAGAGGAGTGGAATTTGATCTTTTTCAGGGTGAGGATCAGGCATCTTGAACTTGGTGGTGACACTCTTGGATGGCGGTTAGAGAGAGGTTAAATGTTGCCAGCGGGACATCATCATATTCCTTCCTATGGTGCGGTGTATCTTGAACATCTTTCGTGTTTTCTTAAAGGAAAAAAGAACATCTTTCGTGTTTTCTTAAAGGAAAATGTTCTTTTTTTGCTCTCTGGACCAAGGTAGAATATTTGAACTTACATAAATCCCATTCATGTGAGCTTGCCCACGTTTCGGTTTATGTAGAAGTTTTGTTGCTGCTTCTCGTAGTCTTCACTCGTCATCTCCTTTGCTGGTTTGACTTAACGGTTAGCACCTCTTACTCTCTTAGGGTATATTCGCATTCAACATTGAGCTTGCGACTTTGAAGCCGCTTTGATATTTTTGGTTTGTACTACGTGTGATTAATTCAACACGACCATATTCTTTCTAGGCATTCTATCTTCTTTTTATTTTTTCATTTTTTATTATGACTGTTTTAGAAACTAGCACTTCGAATCTTTATGACCCTGAACCTTAATGACTTGTGATTCTTTTTCGTTCAACTTTCGGTTATGTTTGATGCAGGTTTCTAGGTCTATAGGCGATGTTTATATGAAACATGCACAGTACAACAGAGAACCAATCCATGCGAAATTCAGACTTTGTGAACCGATGAATATGCCTATCTTGACTGCTACCCCATCTATGCTTTGTCACCCTCTACAACCAAATGATTCTTTCCTTATATTTGCGTCTGATGGTTTATGGGAACACTTGAGTAATCAAAACGCTGTGGATATAGTCCAAAGTCATCCGCATGCGGTGAGATTTTTTGCCATCTTGCCTCTTTGTGTGACCACTGTTTTATGCATTGAAATTCCGTCTGCCATCTAGTCTATTGTAGATTCTTTGTTCTCTTCTGATCCTGCACATTTTGTTAGGTACTGTTTTCTTTGCTACAGTTAATCGCTTGAGTAAAGTGAACCCCAGTCTAAAAGGTGGAGAAATTTGAATGTCATACATATAAGCACGAGGGAGAATTCATGACATATTCGACGCAGAATGAGCAAAGAGATGCATAGACTTTATGCATCCTGTCAACTTTGTGTAACTGCTTGTGCATGTGAATGCCAAAATCCTAATGGACTCTTCTAGACGTACAAAGCCCTATTGGACTCCTGGAGGGTTTGGGGATCCATGACTGACGTGCTAAGTTAGACATTCACCAGCAAGCATAATTTGTACTTACAATTTACCATTAACTATCCAGAAAGGTTACTGTATATGAAGTGCCCTAAGGCACATTTACCCTAGAAAAGTGAAGACATACAAACGTGTACAAATATTTTGGCTGTTAAGTGTCCTTGAGATGTATAGATGAAGCTATTACTTAGACACGGATGTGCAGTCAGCAGCCATTCTTACTTGCAGCATTTTGGCTGTGCATCAACCCCTCCTCCCTCCCAGCACCACTCACCAGACACCCACCCACCCACTTTCTTCTACTTGGAATAAAACCAAAAGAAACAATGAATCTGCTCGGTGTCGAAGTTAGTGTCAAACATCTACCTATTTATCTATGGGAAGGAATCCCCACTCTGTTCTTGTAATCAGGAATGTGTTCGTAATTTAACTAATTTGATGTTCTTAATACGCATTCTTAACCTCTCTTTTGCTCACCCAAATGTCTTTATTCTAGGGAAGTGCCAAGAGGCTTGCCAAAGCTGCCCTTCAAGAAGCAGCTAGAAAACGCGAGATGAGATACTCGGATCTTCGGAAGATTGACCAGAAGGTCAGACGCCATTTCCATGACGATATAACAGTTATTGTGTTGTTCTTGAACCATGACCTAATTTCCAGAGGCATAATTCAAGAGCCTCCACTCTCACTCCGAAGTGCTCTGGATCACCGTTGATTTCTGATCCCCAATCAAATTTCTGCTTCCTCTGATTTTGCGGCTCCCCTAGAGAATGACCTCCACGAATGTACCGGAATACACGGCTAGTGAGCAGCATAACATAGCAGTCCTGCTGCTCTATTACGATAATGAGTTCATTTGTTTCAAGAGGCTTGATAGTTGTATTTTTTCATAGCTTTTAGAAGATGGATGGTGATCTTTGTAATACTCTGATATAGTCTATTTGAAAGCATGTTCTACTCTTTGCCTTCTAAAATGACACTGGCCCAAGTTTTTATAGTTGCGTAGCTTCATGCATTTTGGAAAGCCATGTTGGAACTTTTGAACATGGGTTGAATTTGTATAAATTGTGTTTCTAATTGCAGGTGACCTTTTTAAGCAGGTGTAATTAGCTTTGGCAATCCGAGGCAGAATTTGGTGTCGGGTCAACAAAATTGCAATGAAAAATAACCATCTGGGAAGTGTAGTGAAAGCGAAGGAAGAATCTTTGGTCAAGTTTCACAGAGACTGTTATTTCATTCGTGCAAGAGATACAAACTTGATTTATGCGCAATTCAAATTGTTTAACTTGTGTTTTAAAAGCAGATAAACTTATTTTCAAGTGGTTTTTTTAAGTTTAAATCTCAAAGAGTAGACCTGTAATTAATTTTGATTCCTCACTCTCTCTCATGGACTTAGGCCTGACAAACATGTAATATGGAGGACTCTAAGCAACCATAACTGTACTGGACAATGTATGTACTCGAGAGATTAGTCGAGGCAAATCACTAGATACCGCATCATTTTGACTAAATAGAGTAGAACTAGATATCCGTGGATTGTGGTCAAAATTATAATTTCTGTAACCATAAGGATAGAATGCAATTTCCGTAGAAATATACTCTTTTCCGTCTCAAATGTTAGTCCGTTTCACAAAATAAGAACTTAAATGCTTCTAGTAACTAAAATTTCAAGAAAAATTTGAAACTTTTTCAACAATTAACAAGATATCAATGAGTTATTCTAATTTATGGATTTTTTTTTTGAATTTTTTGGTTAAAATTAATCCTATTTACTACTGTATAAGTTACCGTTTTACGAACCGGATAAATATACGGTGAGGGAGGGAGTAATAAAGCCTAGTGGTAATTTTCAATTAATGAAATTACCCATAAATACAGGGATGTAGATTGTGATTCTAACTGAACTCATTCTTCCAGTCTTCTTCCCCGCGAGCGCCTTCGGCAGTGAGACCTAAAACACATCAAATGCTCTCTCTTTCTCTCTCTCACACTTCGATCTCACATCATCAGGACGATTAGGCATCCATAACTAGACATATATATACATACAGACGGAGAATTGAAGTATTCAACTGAATCGAGGAGAGCCATGAGCTCAATTCCAGTCCTGCCATATTCGTTGCTGATCGTTACACTGAGTTTGGTTATACTTCAATCAGAGTCTGCACCTCCTCAAGCTTTTCGGAGGGACCCAGGTCACCCTCAGTGGCATCACGGAGCTTTTCACGATGTCAGAGATAGCGTCCGATCCGACGTCCGTCGCATGCTCCATACTCGAGCTCAGGTATTCGACTTTAGCATTCATACATACGTACACACATGTTCATATATACTCCCTTGCGAAGGCTATCTGAAATTCGAAGTTTTGTAATTGAATTTTGCTAATTTAAATTGAAGCTTAGTTTTATGCATTTGTAGTTTCTATAATTTTGCATCTGCTTTCTTGTTTTGTTTCGATTTCGGTCTCTTTTTCCAAAAGCATATACTCCAGAAAAGGCGTGGAGGCTTCTGATTTCCCATCACTCATGTAGTCTACTCGACAGTTATTAAGTACTATTTGGAGATCCTGAAGGATTTCATTCCTATCCTATAGTTGTATTATAAATTGGATTCTATAATTCAGTACACGATAAGTGAGATACTTGATTATTTTGTTTTGAGAATATAAGAAAGACAAATGGAACTTGTTCACTTAGAGCATGGAAACATGACTAAATCTGCCCCCACTTACTCTTTGGGATGGAGTGAAACAAAGGAAGATTCTTGAACAAGGAAAAGGACCTAATGACTTCGAAGAATTGAATTACGTATCCTTGTATGTCTGGTTGGGCCTGTGGTTACTACTTTTCTATTGTTACTTTCAGCTTTTGTTTATCCATATCTATGGTGAATCATGAACCTTTTCTACAGTTTTTCTATTGCGATTTGCTTGGAAAACTTTACCATTCCAATGAAGATCTAATTTTGCTCATTTCTTTTGAAACACATGATTACTTGACCTCTAATTGAGAGATTTAGGCATTTAGCCTTCAAAAAATTAGTTGCCTCATTTTAAGTTGACTGTTTTTTAAGTAGTTGTTACTATGAAGTTAATTTAGGTTTTGGCTTTTTGACGAAACGGATATGTGCTATTCGAAATTGAAGCAGAAGCACCAAGAAGGCGCCATTCCCATTTAATGGAAAAGATGGACTACGCCCATGTAATCTGAGTACTCGAAAAACTGAATGAAATATTAAAAATTGTGCATCAAAGGCTTTGAACCACCCGTAGTCCAACCACGTGAAAAAAGCCAAAACTCTATTATCCAAAGCATAGGGAGAACGTTTTTCTATTTCACTCCTATGCACTAACCATATAGTAGTCAACAGCATTAAAGAGGCAATTCACAGTACTCTTATTTATTCTTGCTCCCCTCCAAGAGTAGAGGAGCTCCACTGCACTAAAAGGGAACATCCAAGCCTTATCAAAGGTCACTGTATAGGAACGTAATAGTTTGTTGGACAAATAGAGAAATATTGTCCAAAGCACAGATCATTGTAGGGATCCACCAGTTCGCTATCGCTCCCCCACAACCCCTGTTTATGGAGATAGAAGAGAGAAAGACCAACCGAATGCACTGCCCCTTACTATGCATCTAGAGGATCCATATGTTGGGACGGAGGATCCAGGGAAGTACACGTACTCTTTGGACATATAATATTTATCAATAAAGTGCCTTAGCATCTATTCAGGGGCGACGCTAGGAAAACTTCTCACTGGGTTCAGACTTCAACCTTTAATTTCAATATATTCTATTTTTTTAAATAGGAGCAGTAATGATTTCCCTATTTCCCTAGAAAATAGTACATCCCTCCTAGTAGAAGGGGAAAAGTAGAGTAAAAAATCTAGACTCAGTCTATTTATAGACTAGCAGACTTGAAATGATGCATTTGTACTAGGTGTGGTAGGCCATACCATTCCGAAAAGCTCTTTTCTTTCACTGTCAAATACAATTAATGGGTTCAACGAAACAAATTGACTGGGTTCAGGACACATGTCAGTGGTCTAAGGCGTACAAATTATATATGTACAGTAAACGATTTTCAAAAGTCAGTGGGTTCAGATGACCCCACAACCTCCTACATGGCGTCGCCCCTGCATCTATTTGCATTTAGGGCAGTACAAATCTGTTATAATACGCCATAATAAGAATAGGTGTGCAGGCCAAGTTCCCATGCTTATAGTGTGCATGGGGCTCCAATTAACATGGACTTGCTTCGTCCAATTAAGATCAAGTGATTAACAGTAGCAAGGAACTAAGGATCCAACTATAAGCCACAGCCATTTTGAAAATTGCCACCTTCAATGGTGCTTTCTGGTCTCGCTGAACTTCATTTTCACAATCAAATGACCCCTTCATGTTTAATTAGGAAATCTTTTGTTTCATTCTTGTGAGGGGCCTATTTCTTTCTTTTTTTTTTTTGTAATGCTCGTAACATTGTGGTTGGCCTCTTCATGCCATGCGCAGGTTTAAGCTTTAAGCATTATTGAGTTGGCTCCATTGCCTAGGCTTATTATGCATTTTTGCACTATGCAGGTTCCATTTCAAGTCCCACTTGAAGTAAATGTTGTTCTTGTTGGTTTCAGTGGTGATGGAGGCTATAGGTATACGATTGATTCACACCAATTGGAAGAGTTTCTGAGAGTCAGCTTCCCGTCACACAGGCCCTCATGCCTAGAGACAGGCGAGCTTCTTGACATTGAGCATCACATAGTCTACAATGCATTTCCTGTAAGATTCTCCTAGACACATTAAAAACTTGAAACCATCTTCGGGGGTTTTTCGCATCATCTTTACTATCTATTCTGAAGTTATATTTAACTAATTCTGGGCTTTTCATGTTTAGAAATGTTAGTTCACCAATTTTTGCTGAAGCTTAAGTTGTTAGGAAATTGGCCTACTATGTTTCTCAAGCTCTCAAACAAGAAAAGCTCAATTTCAGTATTATATATCGAGCTGCTAGGCTGCAACTCACAGTTGTAACTGTGACCTATTTGAATTTCTACTATTCCCAAAGATTTCCATTCTAGGTGAAGTTAAATTGGATGACCTGCTTGAGGATTGATTAGAAGTCAGAACTACGTGTAGCTACCAGGGTCTTTCTTGGGGGTTGATTGAAAATACGTTTATGTCAAACAATGTTGCATGTCAGAATACTTGTATAATGTTTTGAAGGGCCATGGTAATTGGGAGAGAGGGAACAGGGTCACTATTAAGAATTAGTTTGGTGGTTGTTTGCACCAGGCCTTTGGGACTTGGGAATAAAAAATACACTTGGCATGCAACTGGAAGCTGTTCATTACTAGGCTTGAGCTACAAACTGTCTATGACTTCTGGTCCTTTCCCGGCATACATTGTTTCTGATTTTATGGCAATAGGCCTTTTGCCAGAAACTCAGAAAGAGATGGTTGTGAACCAATTCTCTTTATTACTGAAAAGTTGAATGTTAGTACTCTTGTCCAATGAAAAATAGTAGGCAAATGATGGGGAAGAGAAAATGGAAATCTGAATCTTGTTAAGTTAGCAGTTGCCTTTGATAATAGGATTAATCAGTGGCCAAAAATATTTGATCTTTTGCCTTCTTGAACTTAATGAACCTGAATTTTGTATGTGTAGAATGATACTGTTAACTACTTCGTCCGTAAGGTTGGAGCAAATACTTTACATAATCATATACACACCCTCTGTGCAGGCTGGACAGCCAGAACTGATAGAACTTGAGAAGGCACTGAAAGCAGCAATGGTTCCAGATGGGACTGGTAGAGAGGTGATTTATTTGTGTATAAGCCTTGTTTTTTGATGGTCACTTTTCAAAAATGCACGTCTGACAGTTAGGTCTATCAGATTTGACCCATTTGGACTACTTGTAGGCTGATTCTGGAAGAGAGGTTCCTGCTTTTGAGGTCGAGGCAACAGCTGTGGAGCCAGTTTTCCACAGGCTTTATTCCTACTTATTTGACCTGGAGAGCGGAAGGTATTCAGGAGAAGAGACAGACAGACCTGTGCCAAGTGCGATATTTATTGTCAATTTTGATAAGGTATCATCTGACATCTTTAGCCTTGTTCGTTTAGAGGTTTTAGTTTAGTTTAATTTAGTTTTGTAATCATTTCCCTATTCTCTCTCCTATCATTACTCCCTTTTCAATTATTATTCTCATTTCTCTATCTCTCTCCACTCATTACCCGTATATCCAATTATTACCCTCATTTCTCTCCCCACTCATTACCAAAACAAACAAAACAAAACAAAACAGGCAAACAAACAATGCCTTTATATTTTTGTAGTAATGAAAGTTCGGTGGTTGTAAATAATAGACCGTCATCTTATTTTTTTCGCAAGGCTACTTATGAAGTTTATGTACCTCTCTGTAGGAGAACTTGGCATGACTGTTTCTCTGTGAGTTCCTTCCCCTGACCTTGTTCCACTCCTTCACAGGTCAGAATGGATCCTAGGAACAAGGATATTGATCTCGAAAGTCTCATGTATGGAAAAATTCCCCAGCTAACTGAGTCAGAGATAAAGAAACAGGAGGCAGATTATATTTATCGCTACCGTTACAATGGAGGGGGTGCCTCTCAGGTTTGGCTGAGCTCTGGCAGGTATAGTATGAGGATATATTTAAGCTTGATAGTTGATATTCAATTGTTGTATCCTGGTTGATAATGCAACTTCTTTCCCTTGACCAATTGCATTGCTGGCAGTGATGCTAATTTGAATGAATCACTGCTCGTTTTAAAGATTTGAAGCATGAATTTCTTTTATTGTTGAGTGGATGTTCTCTTAAAAGAGGTTGATTATTTTCTACCCCATACACTAATTTAGCCTTACTAAGCAGCCTGTATTTCTTTGAAAGGTCCATAACAACTTGTATGTCTTATGGGCACCATAACTGTAATGGAAAAATGGTTGTTTATTAATGGCCTGGTTTTATGTTTGGACCTGATTTTTGGAATATGGAGAACAAAGCAACATTGGTTGGTGCTAAAAGGAGAAATTCTAGAAATTATTGTACTGGTTAAGCATCTTGAGGGAAACATTTTCAACTTACAAATGATCCCAAATTTTAATGGATGCCACAAAAATACTCCCTCCGTTCCAAGTTGCTTGTCACTTGTACTATTTTGGGACATTCCAAATTGTTAGTCCTTTTTGAAAAGTCAAAACAAAATTTATTCAATCTTCCAAAATAACCCCTTTACCAACACTAATCATTTCATTCAAAAAGTTGAAATATAAGGGCATTGTTGGAAATTAATAATATGAATGCATTTGTTGAATGCAGTTATTGCATGTCTGCTTAAAATGTTTGAATTTGTAAAAGTGACTAGCAATTTGGAATGGAGGGAGTACTTGAAAGCAGAGACTTTTAGACAAAGTTAGTATCATGATTTAGGCGATGCAGTTTCTCGAGTTTTACCATAAAGCGAAAACCCCTTTTTGATCAGGGTAATTTTGTTTCGGAACCCTGGTAACACATGTTAATTCTTATTTGTTATAATGGATTTCTAACAAGGGTTCGTGAAATAATTATGTACTTGTAAGGATGTGGGGTTATGCCCTTGTTTTAAGGTGAACAAGATATGTAGGAAGGAAAAGTAGACCTGTTTGGTTCTCGTCAAAGAAATTTAAAGCTGGATGACCGAGGTGACTGGATGAGGATGGCATAGGGACCAGACAAGAAAAGATTTGGTTCTCTTCAAGCTAAATTCGAAGATGTTCTCCAAATCTGCTCCGTTTTTCTTCCGTTGCAGAAAAGAGATCCCTAACCCCCTTCAATGAGTATTTTGTTTCATAGGTTAAGGGGCTTCACGAAAAGTGCTTTCTTTCATATGGAATCTCCTTAGAAAATAAGATGATGTATCTGGGCAAGCATGACAACGAGATCCGTTCCTTACTTTCGACTGCCTTTTAGCAAAAAGACACAACATAGAAGAGCAATTATCCCAACTATAGGAAAAATTAGTATGATCCATAGTAATCGTTTTTGTGTCATAAAGTCTTTGGCTGTTCGCATCAGGTTGTTGATGTAGTTGCTTACTGTAGAGTGCTTGCAGGAAAGCTTTTCAACCTTTATTGCCATATCTCTTTGGTGACCAATAAATATTTGAAATAGAGATCTCTAAGGTAAGTTTGTATGGTGACATATGAAATGCAACTTCTTGAGTAGTTCCAGAAACCACATTTTAATGCTCACGTTTGCTTTTTGTTGGGTGCAATTGAAAGGGGCGTGAACGAGGAACTGTGACTGGAGTTTGATCTTTGTTGACATGTTGAATCAGTTGGTTTACCCTCTTGTTTTCTTCTTTGTGAGTTCAGATTCGTTGTGATCGACCTCTCAGCAGGCCCTTGTACATATGGAAAGATTGAAACTGAAGAAGGTAGCATCAGTTACAAAACACTCCCCAGGTTAGAGCGTGTGATGTTTCCAAGAGGTATGGCTGAAGCTGTTGATCATTCTGCCCATGATATTTTTGTTGGACAATTGGCTGCTGTTGTTGCGACCACAGTTGAACACGTTATAGCTCCTGATGTAAGGTATTTAGACATTAGCCCTCTAACAAGTGGTTATGTTATAAATTATCGTACTCCTTGTTATGGTTTTGTTTTGTTTTTTGTTTTTGTCTTTTGTTTTTTGTTTTTTGTTTTTTGTTTTTGTTTTTTTTTTTTGTTTTTTGTTTTTGTTTTTTTTTTTTTCTTTTTCTGAACTGGTTTTCGTGCATTAATGCTAGGTTATTTTTCTTAGTATAAGACAAGGGGAGTAAGAGCTCTTCTTAGATGTTCCATTAGTGAAGAAGGTTGATCTCTTATCTCACACCCCAATAATTTTACTTCAGAACTTATGTGGGTTCATTTAGCTTGCCCATCTCGGATATTGATAGTAAGACTTCTGAACTGTAGAGATTATTGCATTCAATCAACTTACAAGTCCTCAGGTTCCTACCTTTGGTATTCTCAGACTTTGTAAATTAGTAGTTTCTTGCATATGGTCCAAGAACCATATGAATCAGATAATCTCAAATCTTCGATTATTGTAACTTTTTTTTTATTATATATATATATATATATATATATATATATATATATATATATATATATATATATATATATATATATATATATATATATATATATATATATTGATTTGGGGCTAATTAAGCATGTATTAACCACAAACTAAAAGAATATAATGGGGCTTCATATGCATCGGTCAGGGCAAACAAGAAGATGGCCAGGAAAAGCCACCCAAGTCACCTAAGCCTAAAAGGAACTTCACAATCTGAGAGGTTAGCCAACAAACAAGATAACACGAATCTGAGGTGACAACCCAATAGTGCATCAGTTTGTATTTCTTAGAAGGCTTAAGGATAGATTTTGGCTTGATAGAGAAGTTAGCAATTGCTTTAACTTTAGCAAACTTGGCAAATTTAATTTTCTTAAGGGAGCTTCTTCTTGTTCTGTCCTCCATAATTTGGAAAGAAACCATGGACCAATAATATCTCGACCCAAATGGGTCTTTGGAGCCCCTTTGGAGGAGTAGATCAACACAGTTCCAAGTCCGAGTACTAGTGTGGAAGACGAGTTTGTGCAAAAGAAAGCCAGCGCAATTATAGCCTAACATGATGGTATAAGACAACACAGAGATGACATACTCTCAAATGGTTTACAGTTCTTTTCACTTTCTTTTTCTTCACCTTCTACACCTCCTCCCATGGACCCTCCATTTTTGGCTGGGCGAGGAGCTAGTGCCCATATCACATGCTTGAAGGGACTTGATTTCTTAGATTGACCAAAATGTCCAATGCTCAAACTATTGAGCTTCTTTGGCACTGCCATTCTAATCTCATAAGGAGACCCAAACCCTGGGTTGATTGCGGAAGTCTTGAGTATCGTTTCATTTGCTTGATCTTAACTAGTTGATATTAACACTTCTATAAAATACACGCTCACAATGAGGGCTTTTTTACTACTCTTTTCATCCTTGTCTCTTGATCTTTGTTTATTCAATTTGTCACTCCAATCGGCTTCAATTGTCAATTCAGTATTGTTTTAGGAGTTCAATTCTGTTCCATCGGGACTAAGATGAATTTCATCTTCTCTTCATGTTATGTCGTTTTTTTAATTCAGTATTGGTTTCATCATTTGAAGGATTTGATGTGGTGGAATGGCCTTATCTCTTTCTATGCCTTGATTTTGCTATTTAGCAACTTAATACAGTTGTTTCTCATCTAGCTATTTCTAGTTTAGTTTGATACTTTGATTAATTGCATGCACTTTGACGTTTTTTGAACCAGGTTTGAAACGGTTGATACAACTACGAGGTTGCTTATACCTGTCATTGTCCTCCAAAATCATAATCGGTACAATATCATGGATAAAGGTCACAACTACAGCATAGATGTCGAAGCCATTGAAGCAGAGGTTTACTTATCTCTGGATTTATATGTCTGTGGAATAACATCATTCTGTTTTGTGCTTGGCTTCTTGCAATTGAAGTGCTGCTGCATGCTTTAAGTATTGGTTTTCCCCCCTTTCCGCATTCTAATTTTGAGACATTTGTAGTTTGGATAACTAATATCATAAGCCCAGACATATGATATTTTATTTCCTAAAATTCCTTCTACTGATGTATTGATTGTAGGAATTTAAGAGTTCGTTGTAGGGGTTTGCGTGTAGTGATGTCAATCTTTGTCTCAGAGCTAACTATACTCTAAACTTTAGCGCCTAGAGATCACCCAGGATGATTGTTGTGGCGGCAGCCTGTATTCTGAGATGTTCGCTGTATTATCCATCAGAGCATCACTTGGTCCAAAAAAAAGTAGGAAGTCAAGTACACTTGACTGTACTGACCCTGGTAGGCCATAGCTTAAAGCCAATGTCGACCCTGTTCCAATTCCATGTAAGTTATGGCGCGCACACCAATACCAAGGGCTGATTTGGTAAAGGCCCGGGACAAGCCCATTGGAAATATTTCACCACTGAATTTTCAATTAACCCCACTACTATGACCAGCTCAATTATAACCTAAGTGTTTGTGTATCTCAAGTATAACCTAAGGTCATTTATGGGATATTTTCTTGATTTTGACCATTGGTTGAGCAACTTTTTCTCCTAGTAGCCAGGTGCATAATTGCATGTGTGGGAAATGGAATGTGAATGCTTGTGTGAAATGGAAGATAACTTGCTTGGAGTGATGTAGGAAATCTACACTCTGCTGCTAATTACCCAGCCACATTGTGTTATCTGATTACGCAGCCTCTGAGCAGTTAAGAATTACTGATATCTACTGCGAGAAACGATAGGGCCAATCATAATATGGAGTTCTAGCTCTAGGTTTAGGTATCTTACCAAATGCAAATGAATCTTATTTATCTCTACTGAGCATGCTACATCCAGTTGGACAACCAATGGGATCTGATTAAAGGACAAGAAAACACTGGCTATGACTGAATTGATCCATTGTTTCCTTACACAACATAAGATTTTGGTTTCATCTAATTTTGGGCTTCCTTTCATGGTAGTGGAACTAGTTTATTGGATTCCCTACTGTGTTTTTCTGGACATAACTTCATTGTATCACTGGGAAAATTAGAGAATCCAAGTGTGACCCTGAATATGCAAATAGAGTGCTTCAGCACCCTTTCTTTGAGCTTGATATTATATGTTTTTCTCTGCAAGTCATTTGATTCATCATTGACACTGACATTGATTGTGGGAACTAAGATGAGTTCTTCCTCTGGTAGAATCATTCAGGTTGGCATGATTCACTTTTAGCATGACTTTTGCCTGAATGTTTTGTGCTTCATATTTTGTAATCGAAACACGTGAGCAGAAGATGATGGAATAAAGTGAACTATTTTGTCTGCTTACAGATAAGGAAGATGGTTTACACCGGACAGGAAGTGGTAATGATAGGGGGTTCGCACGCATTACATCGACATGAGAAGTTGGCAATTGCTCTTTCAAAAGCAATGCGAGGTCATTCTCTTCAAGAGACGAAGAATGATGGACGATTTCATGTTCATACAAAGACACATTTAGATGGTGCTATTCTTAAAGAGGTGTGTCTTCTACTTTTGTTAACTTGTTAACTAATTCAGTTGGTACTCAATGGTACACTTTCCAGCCTGATTTTTGAAGATATATGTACTTTGAGATAATGATGTCATTTTTTGCAATAACCTCTGATATTCTTCGGTACGCGTTTAAAACATTTTTTGCGGGATCGCACCACTGTTTTTTATTTTACCATCATAAAGGTGCCTGCGGTTGTTTTAATTATCCAAGTTCTGCATGATCTCTAAGCCCCTCTTCATATTCAGCTATTGGTATGTTCTTGTTACCTGCAATGCTTAATATTGATATGCAGGCTTATAAATGGGTTTACTGCCTGTGAAAGGTACATCCACAATTTTTCTGTCCTCTGCACCTAGCTTACAGAGAGGTTATATTCCTTTATCATGACATTTTTGTCTTGAAATGCTCATTGCAGGAGATGGAACGGTCTGCTGATATGCTTGCTGCAGGTTTACTTGAGATGTCGGACCCTTCACTTTCTAGTAAATTTTTTCTTCGCCAGGTTAGTATAACTCAGCTTGCCTTTGCCTTGTTCAAGATTTTGTTCCCGCAAGTTCCTTTTAAGTTTCTTTACCACGTGTGATTTTCTTTGGGCTCCTAAAACTCACACACTGCCCCAACATTATTTTGTGTTTCCCAGCATTGGATGGACGACTCTGATACTTCAACTGATTCAACACTAAAGCATAAACCTCTTTGGGCTAGTTATAGCTCGAAACGTGGCAAGGGCAAGAAGAGGAAGACGGTGAAGAAACAAGGAGATCTCTACCGAACTTATGGAACAAGAGTCATCCCAGTGTGAGGACAATCCCCATCTTCTGTTTCTTATTTTGTCTATGAGTTAAGCCTTATAATACATTGAACTACAATTCAATAATCGCTCTACCAGGTGATGAACTTGGCGTAAACTCCTTGTAGTGTAGCGAATGACATTTGTAGTAAGATCAATTAGCTAAGTATTTAATGCCTTTGCATGCATTTACCCCATATGGTTTACAAGCATCGTTTTAGTGGCACAAATTTATTGAAAGCCCTGATGTCAAAACCCAAACTGCTCTAAAACCTCTAATAGTTGGCTTCTTTCAAGATAGTGTTAAGGAAGGTGGTTTCCACTGTAACAATTAAAGAATAACCGTGCTTGTATGGTCAAAAGACTCAAAAGTATTAAATTTTTGTACTCTGGTTACTGTGAATAAAGAATGAATTTTATTTTCTATTGTATTTGAGAGTTAAACAAGGAAACATAAAGGTTATGTGATCATTACATATTTCCATAGTCTTCATGCTTTCATTCAGATCTAGTGAATTGTAATCAACTCCTTCATGCAGCTTTGTTCTCTCGTTGGCTGATGTGGATCCACACCTGATGATGGAAGATGAAAGTCTTGTGTGGACAAGTAATGATGTTGTTATTGTACTTCAGCATCAAAGTGAAAAAATACCCCTAAGGTTTGTGGGTGTGATCTATTGCTATTTTATGTTACTAATGGAAACTGTTCCAGACTCTCGTTGCTTTTGAGTGTTGAGTGTTTGTCGAAGTCATTAGATCTTTCTCACCATCAAATTTCAGTTGCATAGCCTACATTTCTCATTGTTTGACCACCCAATTTGCTCTCTGAGTTCTGCATACTGTTCATTGTATAATTCACAGTTTCTTTTTTTTCCTCAGAGTCCAGATCTTGTTGCTTTCTTTCTTTATGCAAATGCTCTATTTCAAGAACCTAATGATACCTCGCCCAATTGTGTTCCTACATAGTTGTTCAATCACAGGTTTTTAAATGCTTTGTAACTCTGGATTTACATTGCTTCATAAAGACCTTTTAATTCCTCATAGATGCATAAAGATCCTCATTCCAATCTGTGCCACAGCACAAAAAGTTTAGGGCTATCCAAATGCTGCTTTGAACCCTGTTAGAAACCTAATGAATTTCCCAAGGATCTAAAACTGGTTCCTTTGATTTGGCCTGCATGATCATAGATGTTGGTTGAGAATCTGAAATGCAGATATGGATACTCATCCATGTTTTTCTAACAGTTACTTGGGACTATGTTTGCATGGCTCCTGGGGTGTATCTCATCTGTGCATGTGTGCATTTATGTCTTGCCTATCTGTTGAAGCTATGAGTTCTTCGTTGCTGTTCCTTTGCAGTCTATCTTAAGCAAACAATTGGTGTGACATATTATGATAGCAGGCCTCACTGATATGATATATGATCCATCATCAAGTATCATAGTCGTGTCTTTATTTATGGGCAGTTTCCATAATCAAGTATCGTAGCCGTGTCTTTATTTATGGGCAGTTTCCATAATCAAGTATCATAATCGTGTCTTTATTTATGGGCAGTTATGTCTCGGAAAAAGAGAGAAGGCTTGCTGTCCCATCACAAGTGCAGCGCCATATATTAGCTGGGCTGGCTTCTGTCGTTGGTGGATTAAGTGCCCCATACGAAAAGGCTTCTCATGTACATGAAAGGCCGGTTGTCAATTGGCTATGGGCAACTGGTTGTCATCCATTTGGACCATTCTCGAATACTTCCCAAGTTAGTCAATTGCTTCAGGATGCTGCATTGGTAAGGCTTGTTATCCAGCTCTTTTCTGATTCTGCTTGAGCTTAATAATGAGAACGAGTGATGTGCTACATCAGGTTCACCAAACTCTGGTGAAGTGTCAGATAACCCTCACTCTATGCTACATGGACTCTTCAAAATTTGAATAGCTATGTTATGGTATGGTTTATGATATGGGATGTATATCCAACATTTTACTTGATATATGCCTTGAAAGCATATTTAGCGAGCAATCAAGTCCACTGTATACGGTGCACTTCACTCTTATCTCATGCATGGTGTATGCAATTTTGCAATTACCATTTCACGTAGAACTTAAAAGAAGCACTCTTAGAAATTTAAATGATTTTGCTGTTCCCATGTCTTTGACACAAGGTTAGATGAGCGTAGTACGCACCCAACACAGATATCCGAGTCCTTGTGACAGCCTTCACTTTGCATGTGCTTGGATCAAGGAGTTGTGGAGGGATTTGTGGATGGATGTCAGGGGATTCCCTGCACAAATTTAAAGGGGTTTTCTTTTACATGTTCTTCCCCCCCTACAAATCTCTCCACAAATGCGTGATCCAAAAACAGGTTATTGAACTACTGAACAAAAATGGTTTCTTCACCTTGTTTTGACTAAATGGATTCGCAACTTCTGCTTTTGTGCAGAGAAACACAATATATGCACGGGTAGATTCTGCCCTACGCCGAATACGAGAAACATCTGAGGTAAATTTATTGCCATTTAGCTGCATTTCGGATGTATGGGTTTTTTTTTTTTTTTTTTAACAGATGTTTAAATTTTTATTTGGTGATTTGTCTTTTTATACAGGCAGTACAAAGTTTTGCTGCGGAACATCTGAAAACCCCTGTCGGTGAACCTGTGAAAGGGAAAAAGAATATGTCACGCACCGAACTGTGGTTGGAGAAGTTCTACAAAAAGACAACTAATCTGCCAGAACCTTTCCCACATGAATTAGTTGAAAGATTAGAGAAATACTTGGATGTAAGTCGCCCTTGATCCGACTCATGGGTTTGAGCTTTGTTCATTTCTTTCTCGAATGACATGTTGTCTTGAATGTCTGAATAACAGGGCCTTGAAGAACAGCTTGTAGATCTATCTGCCTTGCTATATGATCATCGCTTAGAAGATGCACATTTGAACAGTACCGAGATTTTCCAGAGCTCCATATTTACCCAGCAGTATGTTATCCTACCTCTATGTTTCCCACTGCCAATTGGTTAATTCGCTCTATGTTCGAAATGGAAAATGATTGACAAAATTCATTTTTTGGTCGCCTTTGCTTGTTCATTGGTAATTTCCCAAAAGAGTGAATGTCTGAGAAGACTGTAAAAATAGGTTTCGGATTTTTTAAAACTGTGTTGCTGAAAAACAAATAAGATATAAGACCAATCCGTGTACTAGTGTTCAAACACCGTATTTTCAGCAAACTGATTTTTTTATTTTAACTCATCCACATAGAGAATGGGTGTAATATTGTGCAAAAGTTATTATTGTATAGATTCGATAGAATATGCAAGAATCCTTGACGGGCGATTTCATGGGTTTTGTGACCAGTGAACATATGTTCGCCTTATTTACGGTAATTACTTGGGCCTGTTATGCAGGTATGTAGACCACGTTTTGACCAGAGAGAGGGAGACAATGAAATGCTGCGCGATTGAATACAAATATCCTGTGCAGTCTTCCCAGAACTTCATCTACGCAGGAATTCTTCTTGCTGGGTTCTTTGTATATTTTATTGTCATTTTCTTTTCATCTCCTGCGCGTTGATGTAACAAAATCCCAACTTGTATTATTACTTCAATTTTGTCATTCTGGTTACTCATTTGCGGGGATGAGCATATTCCGGCAAATTAATTTTCTTTAGCAGAGGAGAAACAAGTTTTTGAACATCATTGAACAAAAGCCCGATAACCCCTTCTCTCTCTATCTCCATAGAAGACTGAACGAGCACTTGTTTGATGTTGTAAACAAGCACAGATATACCCATGCTCTATTGCTTCGAGACAAGTACCTACTCCAACCCATAATTGACCAGAGTTTGATTCTTAGGGTTAGCCTGCAAGAAATTAATTTTGTAAATCTCTTAGTCCTGGAGTGGATTTCCTGCTTTTGACTAGACTGATTAATGTGCGTGTAAGCTAGTCTGGACGTCCCTTACTATCGAAACAAAAGAGGATACACTTCGTCAACATGGCCTGTATACATTCATCACACAGATTAAACAAACCACATAAAATTGATACTTGAGCTTTATAACTGGAGATTTTACAGATTACTGACTCCGGACAAGTTCTTCTTTGCGCAGAAAAATGTTGGGATATTGGATGTTTGATTGGTTGTTAACCTTTAATGTCCAAACATTAATCGAGGTGCGTATAAGGTGGTCACGACAACGTGCTATCAAAAAGAAATTATCAAAAAGTTCAGAACAATGAACTTATTTGTGACAATGATTGATACTAACGTCTTTTCTGCGGTGAAATCTTTGTGGCCTAATTGGGGAGTTGATTTAATGTGTCATAATTATGCTTCCAAGAAACTTCTTGGTCTCAGAATATTTTTGGTGTCGCAAGCTTTTGATTCACCAAATGGAATTGGTTCGTCGAAAAAAATTCCAATTTCTGCCACCGTTGCAAGCCTCCAATTTACAGAAAATTTCCTGCTTGTCCCTGAAATCCCCAAATTTACCCACTTATGAGTATTTATTTGTGAGAATGTTAACTCATTTCATGTCATTATCATCTACTGCATTTTGAAAGATTTCACGATATTTGGATTTGGCCTTTTCTCATTTGGCCATATCAAAAGGGAATCCTATGAAGAATAACTTCTCTACACCGCATATTCTTAGGCAAGTAACTCTGAATTCGCATTGAAAAGTACGTATTCTACGCATCTATTGTCGTGTGAGGAATACGTTTTTGGAACAGTTCCGAACGCATCTATGTCTAAATCATTGTATCCAGGTATCTGTGTCTGTAGCACTCTAATATTGGGTTACTTTACAAGCACCACATTCAAAGGTGCTTCCGGGTTTATTTGACTAATACTTGAATTCATGAATACTCATCAAACCAGACATGGTGAGTGGTGCACGACTGCAGATCCGAATACTTGATTATAAGAAAATTTATACATGGCAATTCATATGATTTGTATCCATTTTAGATCATGTAAATCAAAACCAGAAGTGTGAAAATTTTGTGTGTAGTAGCAACTTGGATGGTTTCTTTCATTCCATGAACATAGGACAACCTAGACAAGTCATGAGGTGTGAATTGATGGCACTGTCTCACTAATTTTCTGGTCGGCAGCTCAAGTGGAAATAAGGAAACTTGGAGGGAAACAACTGAGAAAGCAGAGGGAAATGAAAGGAGGTGGACACGACACGGACCACCAACCTAACTAGTTTTTGGATGTTTCTGAGTTAGTTCTGATGGATTGAAGAAAAACAAATTTGGGATACATTAGTGATAATATGTGATTGTATCACCAATTGGTAAGAGACACGTATTAACATAGTTGACGGGCGCGAGAAAAAATGTAAAGTTTATTCAATCTGAATTTTCAAATAAAATTATAAAAGATTGACACCACATAATACGATATCACAGTTACGTTGAATATTTATTTTCTCAAGGTATGATTTTGGATGTCTAATTGAAGGTTAATAAAATCTTAAAATCGTTTCTCCCGGTCCACTTTTCTCAGCTCTTGCCGAAAAGAAATGACTTCTTTAACTCGTCTAACATTTTTAATATCAGTCGTTGCGACAAATAAAAAACTAATAAAGAAAAATCAATGAAAAGCTAAAATGTATAAAAAAAAAAAAATGGGATTGAATTGGAACCAAACAAAGCCTCAAGAGACCTCAGTGAGACCACATACCCCTCTCCAAAATATCATTGCAAAGCACCAAAATAAAATAATTGAAGTGGTGTCAAATTTGTCAATCTATTTGTCTCATAGAGGCTGAAAATTTCTGTAGTGTACCTCCTAATAGCTTTCTGGTCACATGCTAGTTAATGTAGGAAGTAATGTGAACCACAAGATTGTTTTGCAAATATCACATCCGAAAAAGTTAGAACATGTGATTGTCATTTCTTAACTCACAAACAAAACAAACCTACCATTACAATATTGTGTGGTTCAAACCTACCAGCCTCCTTCACAAGAACCCTTTGCCGTTTAATACCATGTTTGTTTTTTTTGGCTCGGTGTATTTTTTTGGTTATTTTTTACTTTTCATATAGTTTTTGTTTTGTTTTCCGTCAGAATTTTTGAGATTAATCGTTCGTCTAGATGAGTGGAATAAGAAAAGATATGAAGATGTGGACCGAAGTTGAAAAAAACTTATGTAAGACGACACTATAGACAAAACAATACCAGCTGTTGGTATTTTTTCTTCTTTAGAAAACTTTTTTTTTAATTGTTTTTTGTCGTAGTACTTTTTAGACTCTTATCGTCTAGACGGATGCTTTTTAAAAATAAATAAGTAAAAGTGAATATAAAAAAAATTTAGAAAAGACAAACAAAATACCAAAACAAAAAAAAAATTCAAAAAATTGTTATTCTGGTTGGTTGTTTCTTCTTATATGAAGCTCTTGGATTTGTGGTGTTAGAATTCTTCATGTACTCCCTTCGTCCAGATTTGTTTGTCCCTCGTTCTATTGCAACCAGATAAAAAATTAATGTTATATTTAAATTGATAAGTAATTATATGTTCAATATGAATTTTGTTTGATAGATCTCGATTAGTTCTATATTCCAATTATTTTTAAGAAAAGAGTTGGATCAAATGCCATGATAATCTATAGGATCCATTCTATTAGTGTATAATAAGATTGCAAAATCAATCAAGCTGATCAACCCATCACAAATTATCGTTTGAGATCAACTCGCAAAGCTTACTCACATTGGGAAGCTAGTTGTTTTTGTTTGAGCTCATATCAAGCTCGAGTGTGATCAAAATTTGTTGGTTCTAGCAAATCAAGCTTGAACATAGGAGTATTTCTTTACATTACCGAGTTTGAATTTTTCAACTCGAACTTGGAGAACACGCGTCTCAATTAAACTAAAACTTAATTATTGTTGTGTTGGATTACATATCCAACCAGCAAATCAATATTTTTTTGACAAGCCCAAGTGGTTTGGCTTGTCAGTCAAGATTAATTTATTCTTTCTTAAGATACCATGTTCGAAATCTCGTAGGAACTATATATCATGGATAATGAGATATTTTCCAACTCGAACTTGGAGAACACGCGTCTCAATTCAACTTAACTTAATTATTGTCGTGTTCGATTACGTATCCAACCAACAAATCAATATTTTTCCAACAAGCCCAAGTAGTTGGCCTGTCAGTCAACATTAATTTATTCTTTCATAAGATACCACGTTCGAAATCTCATAGGAATTATCATGGATGATGGGATAATTGGCTCTCTCGATGATGGGATAAACTTTCTAGGAAATTAGTCAAAAGATGCAAGTAAGCTAGCTCGAACTCTCTGCGTCATTGTCCTTCTATTGTCAGTCCAATGGACGAACGATAAAAATAATATTTTATCGGTAAGAATGCTCTTTGACCAGTAAGAGTGCAACACTTTTACCAATAAAAATGCACTCTTACCGGTCAAAAAACACTCTTACTCTCCGCCCATTAAACTGACGGTGGAATTTTCCTTAAAATAAAGACTTTTCCAGCCAAACAAACACCCCCGAAAAAAAAGGTTTTTTAATCCCCAAAATGTGCGTCATCCCATACGTCCACCAGCTATGCAACAAATGCTTCCAACCATGCAGCCCAAGACTCATACGAGTCAACGAAATCAACCCAATTGGAGTGGACCCCTAAAATCACGGAGATGCCCTAACTTTTTGCCTATAAATACACGGCACCCCCATTTTTGACAAACTTACAGCTGCTGTTTGGTTACCATTTTGCATTCTTTCGATTCTGTGAATTCAACCATACAAAATACTATGTGTCCAACTGGAACCACCGCCCTCCGCCACTCCGCTGCCGCGAAAGGCCAAGATTTCCGCCCAGCATTCGAGGTGATAGACGCCGACCGCGACGGAAAGATTAGCAAGGAAGATCTACGGGCGTTCTACGCCGGGTTTTCGGGTCCCGGGACATCGGACGATGAGGTTATCGGGTCGATGATATCGGTGGCGGATTTGAACTCGGACGGGTACGTGGAGTACGAAGAATTCGAGCGGGTTTTGGAACAGAGGAGTAGATATGGGTCGGGTGTGATGGAGGAGGTTTTCAGGGTCATGGATAGAGATGGGGATGGTCGGGTCGGGTTTGAGGATCTTCGGAGTTATTTTAAATGGGCCGGGTTCGGTGATGCTAGTGATGAGGATATCAAGGCCATGATTAAATTGGGAGGAGGTGATGAAAAACAAGGGGTGACTTTTGATGGGCTTCTCAAGATTTTGGCACTATGATTAGTTTTGTGATTATGAATTGATGATGATGATGATGATAAATTAGGAAACATTCTTTACACCGCCGGTGTCAAATTTCTTTTTTTAGAAGGATAAGGTACTTTGCGGGTCCTACAAGATGAACGGTTCAGATCAACATTTAATTAACAATGAGACCCACAAAAGTGGTGGTGGAAAATGGAGGTTTTACACCAGCGGTGTCAATAATGTTCTCTCTCGGGTAAATGTAGATTTAGCTATTTTTGTTTTAATCTTGTCTCTCTCTTTTTGTTGCTATGACATTTATTGAATAAAATTACGGGGGCAAATTTTTGTCTGGTCTTAAAGCTCTGCAACGTGGTGGCTCTCTTCGTTTTCATTTTTCTTCCAAAAACGCAAAATCGATTAAGAAAATAGAGATCTTTGTGATGTGTTATGGTAAAGGGCTTTTTGGTCAGCACCTTGTCTTATTGTGAACAAAAATGCTGAGATTCTGCACACTCGCATACGCCAAATGCACGGACGGTGCATCTTCACCGTCCGGAAGCCCGAAGAGTTTAAACAATTCGCGTGAATGACCATTGATCTATGAAATGGACGATTGAGATGAATTGCGTACATATGTCGTATGCGAGTGTGTGTACCCATAACCACGTTCTATTGTGAATGACTCGTTTAGTGGCTTGATTTTATTACCAAAATGGCTAAACCCATACAATAGTGCTTTAATTTTCCAAGTAATTACTCCAGATTTTGTGGTAACAACTCCCCAACTTTTACTGTTCAAAAAAAGGAGACCGATAATATTTGTAGCAATGGAAAGATGAGGAGTGTGAAGGTTTCTAGGGAAAGTAATAAAATCACTTCTCTTTAAAAATAATTAGTTGAAGTTATATAAACTTTCTACAGTGTTTTTAATATAAAAGAGATTATGATGTTATAAATGCACAAAATTTTATATTATATTCGGATATCGATGCGTCGTAAACCTCACAATGCATATTAGCTGTACATTTCACGAGATGGTTTTGGACCCATTTATGTTCAAATTTCAATAAAATGTGCAATCCTTATGTAACTAAGGTGTTAATCGTGCCGATTGGAAAAATAAAAATAAAAAATTAAGATGTTAATCATTGCCGCTTGCAAACTTAAAATGTAACTCCTGTGATATTTTAGAAATCCAGCATCTAGGGATGACAATTCAACCTGTCTCGAAGCCATCCCCGCCCCGATCAGGGAAGGTATTTGTTATTTTTTTCGGGTATTGGGTAAAAAACCTGACCGGTAGGGGAAGAATTGAAAAAACCCAACCAGTATATCATAGCACAGAAACCCGGTATTTGGATTGGTAATATATTAGTCTAATCATTATCTAGTTTCTAGCTTATAAAAACCTATCCTTCCATTTCTCTTCCTTAATCTCTTTCTTCTCTTTTAGGCCATTTCTACTGCATTCTTGTACCTTGAATAAGAGTTTCAGAATCCCGTTATCTACACGAGACAAGATGAGTATAATGCATAGCCACATCCAGAAATTCAGGCACTTCCTATTGCAGCTAACAAATTTACATCACAACTCAGAGTGCCATTCTCTGATGACAGAACCACAGAGCCATAGTGCATAGAAGTATACAAATTACATCATAATAAGGGTACCATTAACTCCTAGACGACCTGTTTTAGGAGCAGTTTCACACTAACTCTACTTGGCCACTGTAAACGAGGGACTTTATCGACTTGTAACGAACAGCATATAGATCACCGGGATCAAGATCCACAGGATCCTCTATCCCGCTGCAAGACGAGAGGTTCGAATTTGTTAGCAAACAAGTATCATAGATAAAAACTGTAAGAAACTGGAAGAAGTATGGTACATTGCCTGTTATCAAGCTGGAGAGCTCCCAAGGATCTCTTGGTTCGACAGATTACGTAAGTGTCCAGCTGAGGTTCTGGGACTGTAATAGGCCAAATGGAAAGATGAATCAATTTTTCGCTATATGGAGTGTTTAAACAACAAAAACCCAGAAAAGATTCAAGTCAAGGCAGGGCTTTTTTTGTCCCCTATACTACTGTGATGAATGTCAGAATGGCCAACAACATTCAAAAGGCAAAAAACTACTAATCAACCTTCCTTGATATGAAATTACGAAACAAAGGTTGAGACAGAGAAATTATCACCGACTCTAATAAGAAGTCAATCAGCCAGGAAAGTAATTTGCATTAATTTGTTCCATTTACAGCAGTTCTCAAATACTTATGTGGCCCATTGATTTAAGTACGCGAACTGATGCTTCAAACACAACTAAAATATTGGCACAAATGGCTACTTTTACTTGGGTGCACAAGTTGGTCGCGGTGGCATAATTCCAGTAAAGATGAATCTGTATAAAATTATGTGTCTGCTCCAGCACTTGCATGATGTAGCGCATCAGCTGCTTGATAAGTCCATTTTCACTCACAACAAAGTCCAACAATCTTTCCACTCAAATCTTGGATTAACAATTCAAGCCTTTCAGATAAACTTGCAATTTGCCATAAGCTTAAGACTAGTTTATCTTCTGTTATTCAAACTTATCAAAATACAGGCTCAATGCACGCTTTGTATAAACATGTAAACTACACACAAAGACAGACACAAGAAGAAAGCAACATCAATTTCCAAAAGATGAAAGCATTACCCATGTCATCCTCTTCACTTATAACAGATTGCTTTACACTGGACTTATAACGGTCAGGCAATTTAGACAGAACCGACTTTTCAAAATGTTCTTCCAAATCTTCAATGCACCTGGAGTGATAAAGACATATATCAAACTGAGAGATATTGAAAACAACCACATAGAT
The DNA here is from genome assembly GCA_020921065.1 of Vaccinium darrowii. Classification (NCBI taxonomy): domain Eukaryota; kingdom Viridiplantae; phylum Streptophyta; class Magnoliopsida; order Ericales; family Ericaceae; genus Vaccinium; species Vaccinium darrowii. Next base: position 1,346,937 of record CM037151.1, on the reverse strand, counting down.
TCCATTTTAAAAAAAAAAAGTAGGAAAACTAAAAAAAACCTTTACCTTTTGGCAAATTTCTGTTCTTGTTCGGAAAGCCGATTCCACAGCTCAGTATTTTTATGGATGTGAACCATGTATTTCTCAATCTGCAATAAGAAGGCAATCGCTGAAAAAAGAACACTCATATTGGTTTCAATGAGCAAAGTGCTGATAAAAACACAAAAAGAAAAAGAAGAGTGAAGTAGGATCCACTGAACAACTTTCTTTGCAGATTGTTTCAGTGATTTGCTATCGGCTAGCATTCACCTAATAATAATGTCCTTTTGAAAGGACGGAGTAGTATATCAATGCTGTGGAAAGCAAGTGTACTGAGACAATTTCCCTACAAAAATCCAGGAAACCCATAAAGCAAATGAAAGAGGTCAGACATAGTCACCTTCTGCAGACGAGTGCGGAGATACGATCTCAATAGAAAGAGGGTCCTGTCCATGTCCATTTGGTTCAGCGATACAGTAAGTGGATCACTACCACTGGTCATGAGTTCTTCCAGAGTTTCTTCCTAAATATATGCACCAAAATTGCCATTAGGAACATAATTTACACCAAAAAGCTGACAAACCAACTCAATAATATAGAATAGTGAAAAATTGTGTCTCGCGTAGCTCCAGTCAGTGACAGTGACAGTGACAATCGCATGCTGGCTTACAGGTTGTGTACTTGTGTCATTAGCTAGAAGACAACAAATTAATAAATCAATGCAATGGAACTGTCAGAAGATTTACGTCAGAGAAGGAAAAACTACAAAGTTCCTAATCCTTTGGCCTCTTGCTTTGATGAATGGTTACTTGATTGTCAGCCCTTGCCATTTCATACAATGCGAATCTACGCACACATCCAATAGGCAAACAAGATGATGGTAGAGCAAACCATCAACAAAAAAAAAAAAAAAAATGAAGAAAGAAAAGAAAAGGAAATACCATTAACTAAGCCTAGGAACACTCACAGCGCAAGAGCAAAGGCAAGCACAAAAACTATGTCTCGAGAAACACTGCCTTCTTCCACTTAGAAGGTTTTAAGCATGGTTTCTTATGCTTTTTACAGGAGATATCTGTTGTCTTTTCTTTACAAGAAGGAGTAAGGAACCTTTGCCACATCAATTAAACTTAGTCGTCTTCGTTCTACACGATAACACTTGAAATGCACAAACATAGATGGCCCTAGTCTTCATTTCCTCCTCATTGGAGACTTCAGGTAGAGAAATTATTCAACGCTCCTGGAGAACCATGTGGCATTCCCACGTGGTACTCCCAACAAATCAGGTGGGGAAAAATTTTACGGGGAGACAGAGTGGCTCACATTGTATGTTGTGACAACTCGTTGACCAAAGGACCACCTAACCGATGTTATACTCCGGGAGTACCCAATAACTAATCCTTGGGGTAGTAGTTATGTCCCCCAACTGTCTTCTTGGTATGACAGGAGCTTAAAGGGCCACAGCACGAAGTTACATGCCCAAATTGGCTGATCCCTTCTTCTTAAATAGGGACGCTTGAGTACCTCATATTGGAATCATTCAGTTTATGGCATGTATTTTCAGGTGTCAAAACAAGTCCAGGTGTCAAAAAAGTTCATAGGATAGGAAGTTAATGTTGTTTCCGTGTAAAAACTTAGTGTCACTTATGTTCTTAAAAGCATAATTACTAACTTTTCTGGTGGACATAAGTTTAATCCAAAAAATCAGACAATATCCGATCTCTTGAAGGCCCAAATATTCAGGTGCATGTTCTAACACTGTAAAAAAACTATAAAATCTAAAACATTTATGCACCAATGATCCACATCATAACATATCCAGAGCTATTTATAGACACAAACATATGAACATGAGAGAGAGAGAGAGAGAGAGAGAGAGAGACCACCAACTGGATCTGTTCACGGGATCTGTCAACCAAACCAGCCTCGAATTGAAGGATCTCGGGAGCAGCTTTCTCAGTCCGCCATGCCCGCTTCAAGAGCTCGGCATCATTTGTTGAACTTAAAAAATCGTAATCGTCAGTCACCGCTGCCGCTGCCGAACCGTCCCATGTTCCCGAATCCATCTGATTACTGCCTCAGCCTCTCGCTTTACACAATCTTGCTTCACGCTTCTTCTGTGTTGTACAAAAAGTAGCGTATCACCCGTGCCTAAAGCCACATAAAAATAAACTTTCTAACAAAACAACTCACTCGTTGGGAGCTTTAGTGCGTGCTCATTAAAGATTGCCATTTTTTTTTTACTAAAAGAATACTTCCACGGTGTGCTGGAAATGGTTTCACACATAGTTCTTTCACTTTAGCAATTATGCAGAAAAATAGAGCAATTTATATCATCCATTCAATCACTCAAATCTAAGAAACTACATCGGGTATTATTATAGAGTATAATGCTGCAAACATCCTTTTTGGATCCTTTTCTGGACATCATAAAACATCTTCATTTCTGACTGCAACTTTTGATTTTACGTATGTCGAATATGAATGTCTAGTCTCATCTATGAATACCATCCTTTCGGGCACTCTATGTCTTGGAAGCCAATTAATAGCCACTGATATCGTAATTGACTTGCAAGTAACCAACTATGGTGTTTAGACTGGGGAGATGCAGGAAAGCTAGCGACTTCTATATCGAGTGTTAGCACTCTTATGACCTCCAAAGTAATAGTCACATCTTTAAAAAATGGAAACATGAAGTAAAACCAAATATTTATTTAGATGTAATGAACATTGCAAGATCTACATATCATTAAGTAAGATGGAATTAGGGGCAATAACAAAATTATAGCAGCACAACCCAACTTCCTTCAAAATTTCACCAACCAATGATACAGTTATGCCTGTCATGAAAAGCATGTCCAAAAAATTCCCTAGATAGTTAACTTAGATAGTTTGGCTAAAATGTTCCTTGATTTCTTTTGTTAACTGCTAACAGTTCTTTGATTTCTTTTACAATGGAATGATCTGTGTCTTTTTCAAAATCAAAGCGTCAAACCAAAGTCACAACCAGCCATTTGTTTTCCTTAGCTGAAATACCTTCTGCTTCAACCAAGTGGTTTTGAGTCAAGGCCATCACAACACGAAACACTCCAATTCCATTTGCTCAACCACATGGCCAAATTCATTATTTTTTTTTTTGCTCACCGGCCACATTCATTATTGACTGGGAAATAGAGATAATAAATTAATAATAACCATTGGAACTACAAAACCATTGCCAAAGAACAAAGCAAAAAGGCACAAGACTGCCGGTGAATCCACTCATGGAGAGAAATCAAACACAGCCATACGCGCAGGGGCAGCCCATCCCCACCCCAACCCATCAGAATGAATCATATATGTGCAGAAGCATTTTTCTAGGCAATTTTATCTAGAACAACAGTTCTACTTCAGCTCTGTCAAAGAAATGGGATGAGAGCAACTGAATGACTTGAAGAAAAAATAGTTGATGATATCAACTAATTTAACATTGATGTCGACACTGTACTTACTGAGGGGACTTAAGTTGATCACCAGTACATGGAACACTACAACATGCCAATATGCTTATCAAAAAGGGAAGAAGTTGTTTAAAAAGGATTGACAACATCATTTTATCACCGAATGAGAGACCCATGCCACTAAATAAATCAAAATCACGTATTCTTGCTTAAAAGACTACGGCCTAGGATAAGATTATGCACTAACTTTATAATCTAAGTAAAAATCTGACTTTTTTATCACGAAAATCCTATTCATAAAAGCATTCCCCAGAAAGTAATTAACACTTAATAACCTAGACATTAAACAAACAAAACAATTGATTATATTTACTTCCCTTCTACATTTTACTTTTCTCTTAGTCTACCATTATATGTGGACTGTCCATTACTGTACCATCACTGCTGGAACATGGTTATCGTTATAAGCAAAATGCTTCTTAGAGCAAATTCCCACTATTCAGAGAATGGAAGGTAAACAAATCAGTGGCTTTCCTTTCCTCTTCGGTTCATTTACAATTCTTTTAGATAATGAATTGACGGTACCTTTGTATCAAGAAAGAAATTGGATGCCAAATTGAATGACTTTACACTCTGCTGGACCCCATAAAGGAACTGATAAGTCTATGAAAAACGCCTTACAAAGTGGGGAAGAAACCAACGGAAAATCGAATAGCATGTGGATTAGGCAAGTTGAATCAGATTAAGAGAAAAGTATTCTAATTCAAGCAGTCAAAAGAAACGCAAATTGGAATTTTTTTTTTAAACCAATCACATATTAAGCATTTTCTTTAAAATCAATGACAAATTAAGCGTTCTTCTCTTCTTACATAGTGAATGTGGGGGTGGATTGGATTCTATATAACATTTTCTTTAATGCAAAAATGTTGTCTTCTGTGGGTTGCTTCAATTGCAGGGGCATAAACCTCAAATTGAAACTGATTATAAATTTTTTTCAATTTAAGGACATGAACTTCAAACTGAAGAGAACCCAGTTAAAATTGAATCATAAAACCACAAAAAAACGCAGAGCGCGTGCATATGGGATATATTGTATTTGAGAGGGGGAGATTTGGGTTTAACCCAACAATGGAAACCCAAATCGAGAACTAACCTGAGATGCTAGGTACAACGGCTGTGGCCGGCGGCGGGGAGAGAGAGAGAGAGAGAGAGAGAGATCGAAATGTCCAGATCTGGTGGATGGAAACTGGAAAGGATGGGATGAGATTGAAGAGGGAAGGGAAAGAGGTGGCGCCAAAAATATGGAAAAAATTAAAACTGAGAAAAGAAGAGGGATAAGAAAATTCCTATTAAATACGAAGATGGGCCAAAAGGCCCAAAAAAACCAAATTGGGTGGGATGAGAAAATTCACGTTTCTAGGCCGGGCCTCGGATTTTGGATAAAAAAAGGGGCACCGATTAGAGCATTCAATATCAGCCTCTTGAGCAAACTCCTTCAAAACTCAAAAATTATCATCACCAAACAAACTCACCAATTTGAAGATTTCTTAATTTTTCTATAACAACTTAACAAATTTGGTGACCTACTGTTCACTCACCAAAAGAAGAGGAGGGAGGGAAGAGTAAAAGTTTGAATAAAGAGTCTAATTCTGTGAGTTTTTAATAAAGAGACTTGCTAAAGTTTGAATAGAGAGTCTGATTTTGTGAATTTTTTGAAAAGTGGCTTGCTAAATTATAAAAGGTGTTTTTAAGGTTAAATTTGATGTTTTTTTTGGTGTGTCAAATAAGGATGCCCTTAAGAATAACTATATAAATATTGTATTTCTTTCTGCAAGTTTTTTTTTCCGATAAAGAGATAGAAATATCATAGATTAAGCAACCGGAAATACAAGGAGACTTTGCAAAATGAAACAACTAAGCCAAGCAAACAAACAACCATAGATATAAACAGGGAAACATAAGGAACTAAAAACAACAAAAGCACAAGGGGTCAATCTCCATCACCAGTGTCCGGGCGAGGAACAAAAAATCTAGTGCATGCTTGGCTAATCGATGAGCACATTGAATCTCCTGCCGATCGACTTTTGAAATTTTGCAAAAATTCAATTTTGCAATCTCCTTTCTCAGGTTGCGAATAAAAAAAGTGTCATGGTGATAACACTCACTCCTGCTCCCTATCTGCATAACAACATTAAAACAATCAGTAAGAATATAGATATTAGAAAAATCCCTTTTTATGCACAATTTAACCGCTTGATATATTGCTTGAATTTCTGTTTGGATAGGGCTGCAGCTGTAAGTAGAAATTGAATGTTGTGCAACAAGGCTTCCATTAGGGAGTCTAGCTGAAAACTCGATACCACTCCAAGGATTTCCTTTCTTTCCAAGCTCCGTCCACACGAAGAACACATGTTCTTTGGATAGATGAACCTTCTGGACACTCCTTTAGAACATTGGAAGGGTATCTCTCTATGGCTTGAGTTTTAGGTCTAGATTTTCTGAACCAGTTGGCTGCTCGTTGGAACCAAGTTGCATTATCTTTTGCCATTGCTAAAACAGCTTCACTACGAAAAGGTTCATTTGCAAATACTAAAGAGTTCCTGGTTTTCCAGATGGCCCATAGAGTTGCTATGAATGAGAAAAATCTTTGCTTATTCTCTTTAAGGCCAATAACCCAATCTAGAAGCCAGTCATTGAAGGGCAAACCAATAGTTGGAGCTTGGAAGTAATGCTGAAATTGAATCTACTTGGTCCAATGGTAAGATGAATGTATTTCACAATTTTTGTCCGAGATTGAATCTTGTCATAGACTTTATTTATACACTTTCTTTCTAAGTAGCCCAATCTAAAGTGGTGCCCTATATAAATTTACAATTAAACAACAATAGCGGAATATATAATTCGTCTATATAATTATTTTAGTACATATGAAACAATTAACATGCTTTGGTTTTAGTGGTATAGAAGTCTTCTTTGGTTGTCTTTTGACACATATTCAATACATGGTAGTTCCAAATTCATACACTTGAATATTTTTTGACATAGGGCACCCAAATACATTGGGTTGGCCATGATCAACAAAGTATTCAATAATATATTACTATATATCTTATGTCTATGTTTTATTTGTTTTTATTACTACTACTTATGTTTTCACTTCAAAAATCTTTAGAGAAAACAAAGTTAGTGAAAATGACTACGGTGAATGGGGAACTGATTATTCCCCGACTTTGATAACTCCCCAATTTCTTCCGTTCTAATTGGGTAGGAACAGAAAGGAGATGGGAGACACTCAATTCGACTGTGCTCTGCCCCATTGGTATTCCTAATTTAAAGCACATAATAATGAATAATGGCCATGGGATATTATCTGTTACAATAATAATAATAATAATAATAATAATAATAATAATAATAATAATAATAATAAAAAGTGATAAAATGTCAATTGGGCAGCAACCAATTTCACCAATGAATATCTTGTAGAGGGAAAATTTTTAGGTGTCGAATGGGTACCGTGTGACGGTGTCCGAGCGCGCATCCTGTATAGCCGAGATTTCTCTCTTGCTAAAATTTGGACCGTCCAACACATTGTAAAGGATTTATATATACCATGTAATGTAACGAAAACAAAGTTAAGCCATGGGTTTATTTTTCACACAAGCTTATTTAACACATGACCAACTTGGCCAACATGGGTTACATTCATCCATCACATAGACTGAACAAACCACACATACAACTCATACTTCAGCTTAATCCATGCTTGATACTCAAATACTACTACATACTGCGTTTACACACTTTCTTGCCAAATTAGCTTGGTACAAACTTATTACTATGACCATATACCATTTTGATCACCAAAGGGCTTGTAGCATCTCTATAGTAGTGGTGGCTACTTGCAGTGGACGATTCAGAAGTTCCTTCCGTGCTACCAATTTTACTTTCACCTCTCTCGGCGACACCCTTGTTTCCATTCATAAGACTACCTTTATGATCATTTGCTTTTTGCCCGAAACTTGGATCGCTTAGCAGCCGACGGTTCACCAATGTAACCCTCTCTCCATTTGCTTCCAGAGCTCCCATGATCAACAGAAAGGCTATGATGATTGGTAGCAAGATCTTCATGATTCAATCACGCTAATTAGCTCTGAATATTAGAAATTCGTAGAAGTTAGCATTAAATAATTGAATTTGTTTTCAAAGACAACTACGAAGCCATGCAATAAGAACAGAGAAAGACAAAAAAAAAACGAATCACAACTGTGTGAAAATTAGTGCTACAAGAGATTTACGAGTGCAATTTTGTTCACCCTCCTTAAAAGAGGGTTTAAAAAATCCTCTCTCCTATTGGTTGAATTGGTGTGGGTCCCACCACAAAGTGATGTCATGCTTATCTCTGCAATACACTTTTTGGTAAGCATGACATCATTTTGAGGTAAGTACGACATCACTTTGTGGTGGAACTCACATGTTTCAACCAATAAGAGAGAAGGTTTTGTTCACCCTCCTCAAAATTGCTCTTGAGATTTACGGGTAATGTTCTTCCTTCAAAACTGAATTCTACGGGTGGTGATATATATATAGGTGAGCTTTTGTTATTGTTTTATGTCAAGCAATATTTGAAGAATTGCATTCAGAAATATCACAAAGATTATGAAAGATTACATCAATCATGTGAGAGTTGCCAATCAAAAAAATAAATAAATTATGCGAGAGTCCGCAACAACTAAATCAACTACTGTAATACATAAAAACTTAGAAAAATAGTCTCACAATGGAGAAGAAATTAATGAACTACTATAAAAACATAGACTCCTATAAAAAAAAAGATAAACTAGTTTCCACTAAATTTTGGTGGAAACTAGGTTTTTTTTTTTTGGTCTTTTCTAATTTTTTGTGGAAATTAATTATGTTCTTTTTTTTTTTTTTGTCTTTTCTAATTGTTAGATTCACATTTTTTTTTTTTTGATTAATCATCTGTCTCGACGAGAGAAATCTAAAAAATAAAAAATTATGACCAAAAGCAAAGAAAAGTTCACTAAAGACGCAAAAATACCAAACAATCGGTATTTTCTGCCTATTGTGTTTATGTCTTACATGAATTGATCCACATTTTCATAGTTTTCTTATTCCTCTGATGGAGACGAATGATAAATCCCAAAGATTACGAAGAAAAGCTAAATATAAAATTACAGAAAGCAAAAAATTACCGAATAGCATTGATAACTGATTGGACGTACTAAGATAAAATTGGAAGCACTAACAAGAAAAAAGCGTGCGCTCTAGGATGGGACGTACACAATGTGTTACAACATATGGCCGGAGATGATTGTCGCCACAAGAGGAGGAGCAATGATGATCAGCATTGATAACTGATGGATTATTAGAGCTGACTTATTATCAATTTAAAGAATAAATCCGGATTATGTTTCCATGTTAGGGTTCAATTATGGGTGGCTTAGGAAAAAGATTTTGAAATACAGATCTTCACTAGCTAGCTGCACTATACGTATACAATCATATACAGTGAGCTCATGAGTACTCATGGACTTAATTAGTGGCTAATTCTAAGGGTAAATATCTGAGTGCACTGATGGCATAAAAAAAATCCAAGTCGTTAATTAATTTTAAAATAATTTTTCGTGCGGTCTCATTAAAAATCAGTTCAATCAGAAACTTCGTTTCCATTTGTAAGACTACGCTTTAGATCATTTGCACCAACGTCAACCATTCACTCAAGACTTACATCGCTTAGCAACCGCTGTTCTACCAAAGTAACACCGCGTTTCTCCATTTGCTTACGAAGATCCCGGGAGCGGGGACCCTGTTTTACATGCAGAATAATCCGGATCATTGATTGCCGAATGTATTGAGGACAACGACTCTGTAGTGCTTGGGGCACTACAGGGTCTATAGTGTCCCCGGATCCAAAGATCCCACAATGAACGCAAATGCTATGTGAAAAATCCTAGTTTGCCTAGCTAGGTTTATAGATTTGCTAGGTTTTTAGTCTCTTATAAAAAACAATCCACCAATATGGTAAGAATTAATTAAACAATAGGAAGCAATCAAAACAGAGAACACCAAGATATACGTGGAAAACCCTTGAAAGGGTAAAAACCATGGGGAGGAATCAAACACTATAAAACATTGTGAGGTTACAAGTAATCTTACCTTACGATTCTGAATCCTCACCAATTGTCCTAAAAACTATTTGCTGAATCCACGTTCACTACACCCAGTGCTTGACCGCCGTTGCCTTGAATCCACAAGCCTTTCACTAACCTTCGGATATCCACCGAAGGCCCACTCAAATAGTTTAATCAAAGTTTATAAAAACTTCTTGGAGTTATGCTTGTTGCTCAATGATCCATCGATCTTCTTTTTACTCCAAGATTCCAGCCAAGGACCCCTTTCAATATTTTTTGAGATTAAGTGGAGTTCTGAAGCAGCTCTCTCATATGTGGTAATCAATAAACCCTAACAGACTTGTTATTTATGAACTGCTGAAAAACATACAAGATGCTCGAGCAACTCTCGTAGCCTATCGAGCATTCTAAAAGTTGTCATTTATCGAAACCTTGATTTCTTGAATAAACGTTGCCATATATCACAACCCCTTAATTTCCTTGTTCTTCTTCCCTTATTGAAGTTGCTAAATATTGAAACCCATGATTGCCTTGATCTCCTTTGATTTTTTTCCACCTAAAAACTCAATCTTTCAATTACAAAATATTAATTTCCTTCCACTTCCTAAACAGACACTCTAAATTAAAAATACAACTCGTTAAATAGGGATACAAATAAATATGTGTTTTGTCGTGAAATTTGCCAACACAGACGGACTGTGGCCTATATATGGTCCTAACACTATGACAATCAGTAGCAGCTGGATCTTCATGATGACCCTGAAAATTAGCAACTTTATAATTTGTAGTAGATAGTTAATTTTTTCTCCGAAGACAATTGGGGAGATAATTAAAAGAAGGAAAATGCTAACGTGTGCCGTTAAGGTTGAAAAAATGTATTGAAATGAGTGAAAAATTTATAGGAATATGTGAAAGTGTATTGAAAAGTGTAAAAGATATATTGTAGTGTGTGTTTTTGTTGTTTGTTTGTGTGCTTATTGTGTGTCTATTGGGCACACGTTAGCAAGACCTTTAAAAGAATCGCAAGGAGAGAGGCAAACGAAAAAGAATCACAAAGTGAGCGAAAAGGGTGGTGATATATGGATGAGATATTGTTACTATTTTTTTTTTAAAAAATTTTTGTTTTCATCTAAAGCAGTAAAAGAATTGCATTAAAAATTCAGAAATATCATGAAAATTATAGCAATAGAAACTATAAAAATATCAAACTAAGATTCCTATAAAGGGGAGATACGGAGCGATTACTGCCTTTCGCTAGATTTGACGCATTGACCTCTCAGTTGAAATCAAGCGTGCAAGAGTGGTCATTATTGTATCGTATTTTCAACTTAAGATTTTGAAAAGTTACGATAAAATTAGAAGCACTTGGAAGAAAAACTAAGGGTGCGCATTGGGGGGGACGTCTGTCTGGAGATGATAGTTACCCACCAAAGGAGAGGTAATGACGATTGACTTTTCTTAATTGAAGGAATAAATTTTGAATATGTTTTCATGTTAGGGTTCAATAATGAGTGGCACAGCCAATAGAATTTGAAAGTACGGACACAGTTAATAGTTATCTTCACTAGCCACATTATACATACTAGAGCCAGAGGCACACGTGATGCATGTGCGAATCGAGTTTTGACGAAAATATGCACAAAATATTCCAGCTTATTTTTTACATACTACTTATCAAAAAAAAAAAAAGTTGTTTATATACTATTATAATGTTTTATACACAATGTCGTATGCTTCTCCATATATTGTTTTATGGTATGACGTTAGGCAAAGGCCCCTCAACAAATGGGCTGTGTTTTTTTGAAAAGTTTGGATAAATTTCGATAAAATAACCTCGTGTCAATAATTAGAAACTCATAGTGTAAAAAACAGGGTATCAATCTGCATATGATTTCAATAATTAGGAACTCATAGTGCAAAAAACAACACAGTGAGAAATAATTAACTGGAAAAAAAAAAAAAACCAATGCAAAATTGAATGAAAGAAATGGAACTGGGGAAACAGGAATTCAAAATTTCAAATACCATGAAATGCAAATCCAATCCAATGTATACATCTGTATTTATTTGAGAGAGAGAGAGAGAGAGAGAGAGAGAGAGAGAGGATGATGGAGAAATCATTCAAAACAGAGCCCAAAGATTTCCCATACACGTGGCCTTCGGTTTTGACGGCATCTACCAATGTGGGGAAGCTGGGGGGTGCTGCGCAGCCGCACGGCCCGGCCGTGCCGGCCACTTGCCGACGATCCGAGACGTTCACCGGATAGCCCTCGTCTTGTACTATAAGTGTACCAAAAATTAACTTGATCGGATAACGTTAAGTACCTAATCGGAACGCAAATAGCTTGAAAAAAATGGGTTTAGCGATTTGGATCCAGTGTTTATGTACATTTGTGTTCTATTTCATTTCAATCTATTTGTGTTCCAATTAGGCACTTAACGATATCATATCAAGTTGATTTTTGGTACACTTATAGTACTCGATGAGAGGTATCCAATGAACGTCTCCGATCGCCAAAACGTGACCGGCGCCGTGCGGTGCACAGCACGCTGCGCAGCACCCCCACAGTCCACCAAGGTGCATGGGTGCAGCAGTATTTGACTGTACCATTTAGTGGAGTAGTGTGAAGAAAAAATTACCTTCGGAGTAATGTAAATGAGGAAAGTAAAATTCACAAAGCAAACTTAAAAACAAACGATGAAAAGGAGAAAATGAGGGGTATTACCTAGCAGTTATCCAATTGGGCATGGCGGTGACTGCAATCGTTTGCAAGAATGGGGAGTCTGGAATGGAGAAGAGGAGAAACAAAGGAGTTGGGGGTAAGAGTAATTTGACATTCCTGTCCTAGCAGTTAGCTGATGCGTGTGTGAAGAGTTTTTTTTAAATTGAAGGGTAGTAATGACAATCAGTTTTGTGACAGGGCTTCAAAAAAAGGTGACACTAAACCCGTGCTCTCTCTTTTTATATTACAATAGATACTATGACGTCATCATAGTTTCGAGTGTTGTCTTTGCTTGGGAAGCGGATCCGCTGTCCCGAACTTCCTATCCCAACTCTCTGTCCCGTCCATCCGAGCCGTCTATCCGTGCCATCAACAACTTGGCGCCCAACCACATAATTTGATCTGCTGTCCCAAAAATCCTGTCCCAACTCTGTGTCCCGTCCATGTGAGCAATCGACGACTCAGATTTGTAGATGAATATGTTTGACTCAGATTTGTTTGGGGTGAGATGGAATCCAAGCGGATGAATGGGACAAGGAGTTGGGATAGGAAGTTCGGGACAGCGGATCCACTTCGATCCCAAGCAATAACCCGTTGTTACTGTAACCAATAACCAGTCCAACTGATCTAGTATCCAACAAGTCCGTCGATAGTACTCAGTTACATTTGATAAAAAACAGAATTCGAAATTATCACCCAAATCACATGTGAAGTGATTAATATATAACGTACAATTGCGTACACAATTGAGTCACAAACCCTTTTGATACATGTCGTAAACCTACGCATTAGGAAACTGCTCTTGTTCGGAGGATTAAATTCTCCGTGTAGTAAGCCTATGAACTTCAATCAAAGTAGCTACTTAATTTGCATAAATAAAAACTAATCAATCAATACATATTACTTTAATAAGTCCAATTGAAATCTGGAACCATTGAAAATATTTTGGACGTCTCATATTGTGCACTCCTATACTATAGTATTTCCGATTCCTAAAAGAACATTAAGATCTAATTAACCCTGAAAATTAGAAATTTTATAATTTGTAGCTGTTAAAGTAAATAATTGAACTTGTTTTCAAAAAATAACTAGCAAGGGAAGCATAACTGAGTGAATATTAGGGCTACTGGAATTTTACCATGATGTTCTTTCTTAAAAAATGGACTCTAAGGGTGGTAATATATAGGCGAGTTCTTGTTACTGTATCATTTTTATGTCAAGCAATTGAAGAATTGCATTAAGATATATCATGAAAATTGCGACATTACATCAATTAGGTGAGATTCCGCAATAACTAAATGAAGTCTAATACATAAAAACCTAAGAAATAATCCGTACGGAAAAGAATTTAATACTCTCTCTTTTCCAAATTGCTCGTCACCTTTCCTTATTTAGAATCTTCCAAAAATTGTCTATATCTTCTAATTCATATTTTTTTATATCCAATATGGATCTTGTTTGATAGATCTCAATTGGTTTTATTAAATAAAATTTTTGAAATTATAAAAAATGTTACAAATTGTGAAATATAGAGAATTGTTCGACTGACACAACTACCCAAACTTGACTATTATGTTGTAACGGAGGGAGTAATAAACTACTAAAAGATATCTACTAAACAATTTTTGTCTTTAGCTAGATTTTATCAATTGGCCTCTCAATTTCATAACGTGGAAGAGCGGTCATTGTTATTGTATTTTCAACATAGAATTTCGAGAGGTTGTGATAAAATTGGAAGCACTAAAAAAGAAAAAAGCGGGCGAATTGGGGAGTGACGTAGACAATGTGTTAGATTGTTTGGCAGGATATCATTTTTGCCACCGAAGGAGTAATGATAATCAACATTGACAATTGATCAAGGATTATTGGAGCTGATTTTCATAATTTAAAGAATAATTAGGGATTATGTTTCCATTTAGGGTTCTATAATGGATGGCATAGCCAAAAGATTTTGACATACAATTATCGTGGTTGGTACCCCTCCCTGCGACAATCATTTGCCACCAAGAACCAAAGGGGAAAAAACAAACGGTTAACAAGAGGTCAACCAAAAGACAAACTCCAGTACATATTTTCTAATCTATCTCCTCCAAATGCAGTAGTAGCAGTAGGGAACCCAATCAACCCCACATTTGCAGCATTCAGCAAAGACAGCATAGGCAGCAAACAGAAGTTTTGACAGCAAATAATCGGAGCTTTGACAGTAAGCAATGCTGCCCAGAATATACTTTGACAACAAAATGGTTCCCAATATCAGAGTAGCATCAAGCATTCCAAGAACTCCATCAAGTAACCCCATCCTACATTCTTTCCGTAGCAAAACCCAACAAACAAACATTCCACATAGAAAATAGCAGCAAAAAGGAAGCAACATTCAGATATGAAATCAACAGCTTAAGATCCAACAACTAGAGTATTATGTCAGCAACAAAAACGCTTCAACATGAATCCAACAGTCTTAATAAGTCTCAAACTTGAACACTCCTAAAAGCACAAGGGAAACTCGATAGCCTTTGAAAACCAAAAACAATACCACCTTGAGATTAACATTTAGATTGATTTCAGAATACTTCGAATCCTATGGATGAAATCATCCATAGAGTACTTGTCGCCACACCCACCTTCCTTGGTTTTTACCCAGGGAGCAATCTTGATTTTTGTGGCTTCAGTGATCTCATCCCAATTAGGAGCAGTACCCTCAAAGATAAATATCTGTCATTCCAAATACATTATTAGTTATAGCAAGTGAGATTTGAATATCTGTCAAATGCAATGGTGGACAAGGTACCTAGCTAGGCTACGAGCTACCACTCTGCTTGCGTCTCGAAACTATTTCTTGGGAGTTGGGCTATACACTAGTCATTTAGAGCTAAGTAGTTTGTTGTTCAAACTTGATTTCAAAATCTAGACGGAACTTACGAGTGGGTTTAATATTAGTTTGGTTCATTTACCCTTTTACCCATTTCGTGTTATGAGGTTTTGTTTATTTTCACTCTCTTTTTTGTATTTTTTTTAATAACAAAGAAAAATTCTATTAATCCCGAGGGAGCCAAATATGAAATTCACTCACTTTTTTGTTAATTGCTAGGAAGGAAAGAAAATAAAAGAAGAGAAATTAAGCAATAATATCAAACCAAGATTCGAACCAAAGTACGACATTTCAATAAGAACGCATTCATCCAAAGTCAAGGACTTTGTTTGGTTTAGATTTTGAGGGAGATTTTTTTGGCGAGAGAGAGAGAGAGACGAATAATAATTTAAAAGAAACTTAATTACGCACCGAGCTAAAAGAGAGGAGGTGATTTTGAAAAACCAAAGCGATCAAAGTCATTCGTTCCGGTTAGTAATTGTTGAGTAGACGGGACAATATGTCAAGAAACCACCTAAATGTACGGTAAGTAATTGTTTGGCAGAACGTCGGTTGCAGATTATGAAATACAAAGGAAATAACCGAGTCTTGTGCAATCACAAATTTGCCGCCTACCGAGAGTGTTGTTAGATCGATTCACTGGCGTGTCTCCCAGGATAAAATGGCGAGAACCATGAATGTTGAAACACCTTTGATAAACTAGTGGCGGCTCTAGGATTTTTTTTTATCAAGGTGGTCGTTAAATATTCTAAATTGTACTACTTCAAGGAAATTACATACTCGGAAATGCCAATGATTGCCCTAAGGGCTGTAAGTAATGTGCAAAAAGTGCATTGACTTATATAAAATGTCCATTTATATTCTTGAATGTGTATTACTATTCGTCAAATGTGTTGAAACATATATATTTTTCTATTTATGTATACATTATTTTGAGCGATGATTAGTCAAATCCCTTATTATACTTATTTAAACTT
The DNA here is from genome assembly GCA_020921065.1 of Vaccinium darrowii. NCBI lineage: Eukaryota > Viridiplantae > Streptophyta > Magnoliopsida > Ericales > Ericaceae > Vaccinium > Vaccinium darrowii. The sequence goes on along the minus strand of CM037151.1, from coordinate 1,330,758 downwards.
TTCAAATTACAAAACATGATATATGACTTCAACTGATTAAAAACTAATCAACAAAAAAAATGTTAGTAGCAGAACTCTTTTGGATTCTAGCTCTGTCAATTATTTGTTCTAATTAATTTCTCTTGTCTTTATCTGTTAATATTAAGTGTTTTTATTGGTTGCATATTTGGTTAAATTAGGTTAAGCACAATATACAGAAAATTTTTGAACTATTGGACTTGAGTTGAGTGTTCAAATTGCCAGAGTAAGGTTGATTGGGTGTTCAAACCCTGTGAAAAATGGGAAGGTTGATTGGGTGTTCAAACCTTGTGAAAAATGGGTTGAGATCAACACATATATGTACGAATTCATTTACTACTAGTATATATGAGCAAAATAGTTGAGGGTGGTCAGCTGACTACCCAAGAGAAAGGGTAGCACCGCCCCTGCACCTTGGCAAACAGAACTCGTCTGCCTCTCTCTCACTCAAAGAATGATACTCAGAACTTGTGCTATGTGCATGGAATCCAAAATTTTCAATACTCTATATATACACAAGTGGGAATCTAAACTTATAACAAGGAGGAGACCCTTGAGTTGCTAGCTTAAAGCCATGGTTTTATTTTTCAAACATACTTATTTAACACGTGACCTTCTTGGCCAACATGCATGGCTTACATTCATCTATCACACAGACTGAACAAACCACACATACAACTGATACTCCAGCTTACTTCATGCATGAAACTCATATACTCTGTATATATTGAGTCTACACACTTTCTTGGCAAACTAGCTTCGTACAAACTTATTACTATAACCATAACATTTTCCACGTATGATCCATTTTGATCACCAAAGTGCTAGGCAGCGCTTACTTATGAGGCGGTTTGAAATCTGCAGCGTCTCCGAAATAGTGGTGGGAACTTGAGGTGGACTCGTCTTTACTCTCACCACTCTCGGCAACACCCTTGTTTCCATTTGTAAGACTACTGGCCTTTTGCCCGAAACTTGCATCACTTAGCAGCCGACGGTTCACCAAAGTAACACTCTCTCCATTTGCTTCCAGAGCTCCCATGATCAACAGAAAGGCTATGGTGATTGGTAGCAAGATCTTCATGATTCAATCACACTAATTAGCTCTGAAAATTAGAAATTTGTAGCGGTTAGCATTAAATAATTGAATTTGTTTCCAAAGACAACTAGGAAGCCATGCAAGAAGGAGAGAAAAAAAAAAAAAATCGAATCTCAACTGTGTGACAAGAAGAGATTTACCGCTGATGTTCTTCCTTCAAAACTGGAGTCTAAGGGGGGTGATATATAGGTGACTTTTTGTTACTGTATTGTTTTATGTCAGTCAATTAAAGAATTGCATTCAGAAGTATCATGATTATCATAGGCGAGATTTTGTTACTGTATTGTTTTATGTCAATCAATTAAGGAATTGCATTCAGAAGTATTATGATTATCAAACATGCATTACATCAAGGGAAGGGAAATGCTAATGGGTGCTATAGTGCACCCGTTAAAGCAAATCCAATGCTAAATGGAAAATGGCTATAGCCATTCCTATAATGTGGCACCAAAATGTGGTTTTTGGTGCTAAAATGCAACTCAGTCTCCCATGCTTGGTTGTAAAATAGAACCAAACAGTTTCAAATTTAACTAACTTTTCCACCACCTCACTTTTAGTTACGTTTTCAACCCCAATTCAACTATGTACGCTATTTTTAACCCCGTTGTGTTCTAATTTTTAACCCCCATTCCGAAATATTTTTAATTTAATTACATTTGTTTTTTGTCCTCCACTGCTTCAACCACCATTCTACCCCAGATAAAATGCATTTCATTAACCAATTTCAAAGCATTACATTAACAGATTAAAAAAAAATACAATAATCAATATTCGGAGAAAAAATTAATACATTGTTCACTTCTTCCAAAGAGAAACTTCTCTTTCCTTGGTTCTATATTTGCAACCAATTACGCAACTGATGCATTTTGCTATGCATTGGATTGATGATTTGCATTTTTTGGTTCTATAATAGCAACGCAACTGGATATTCATCCCCCATTGGATTTGCTTTTAGGAGTACAAAAAAGTACAATTTAAAAGTACACCTGTATGTTAAAGTACACTTTAAGTGTACTTTAACGTACAAGTGTATTTTTTTTGTACAAGTTATGTCACGCCCTCAATTTCGATAAGCCAAATACAAATATAATCCACGTAGGATCGATCAAAGTCAAACAACTTCCATAGAATAGTCAAAGTCAAAATACAATTTCTCAATTACAAGTCTACGTGTCTCTCATCAAAGATACCCGAACCCGAGTACTTTAGATCCAATGATAGATAAAGTTATTACATATATTGGGTTTGTCAAAAGATTAAAGAAATAGAAGTTACAAAATCATCTCCCAAAAATACAGTAAACTATGGAGAGGATGAAATAACTCCACGCTATGTAAGCTTCATGCTATGCATCCACACGTCAAGCATTCCAATCATGCGCCTTGCCGAGTACCTGGGGAAGATAGGGTGAGCTCACTAGCTCGTAGGAAACTTTTCTACCAACACTAAGGGTATAGAGAATGAAAGATGCACATGATGATGTGGTACATAAGAATGAGTAAGCTAAACTGGACCATGATAGAACAACTTGATGATGAAGTGTCTAGGAGATGCCCCAAAGACCTAACCAAACCCAAGTGTCCATATGTTTCCTCATAAACTTTACATTTCGTGTCGTGGGTCTATTCCCTTCAAAACACAATCATTTACACAAGCATTTCATTGCACAATACTTCACAAATTCCCAAAATTACTAAAATAATCCAAGTATCCTTCACATTTATCATATACATTCTTTTTCTTTTAATCATTCGTTTATTCTCCGGGCATGCCATATAGGCCCCGTGTCACTCCGGGCATACCATAAAGGCCCCGTGTCACTCCGGGCATACCCTTTCGGGCCCCGTGTCACTCCGGGCATACCCTTTCGGGCCCCGTGTCACATATTTCACATTTACATACCATTTATCAACTCATAAGTTCAACTCAGTGTCCAGAACCAATTCACGTATTCCAGTACTCTTTTACAAGTGTCCAAAACATTCACCTAATCCATCTTGTTCAAAGAACCCGTGGTGTGCCGGTTATGGTATAGTTAACACGTGTCCAAAAAAATGTGAAAGATTAAGAGAAAACATAATTTATACCATGATAGGATAACAAAGCTTAGAGGTCAATTCGAGAAGCTTGGGGAAGACCAATGAAGGCCCGGAACAAAGGAATATGAAAATGGAGTGATGAATCTCAAGATAACTCGACACCTTGATAGGAAAAATCACATTTCTCTCAAAATACACAGGCTATGAAGATAAGACTAATTGGGTTTGAAAGTAGACTCATAGAGCTTTCTAACGGTTCAAGAATCACCTCAATCGGAGTTCGGACGAAGTCGGGGCGTGCCCGAGAAGTTGGGTCAAAATCTGTCTTAAGCGTTTAGTATCGATACTAAAGAAAGCTGTATCGATACCAAATAGCTAAAATCTCAACAGAACGATGGGTATCGATACCCATTAAAGGGGTATCGATACAAAGACTATTACGAGCGAAAATTTGCAGATTCTCAGATTTTTCCACAATGGAGGGGGGGTTTCAACCTAAGCCAAAAATTGAGGTCCCAAACAACAACTACTCATAGGAGAGGGATATATCAACAACTAATTCATGAATTTACCAACTAAACATGTAAAACCCAAACTCAATCAAAATCAAGCTCATTTCCATGGTGATAACAAATTTAACAAGGAATTGGGAACAAGAACACCATCAATGCCATTAATCAACCAATATACACTTAGAGGAGGTAGAAAAATTGTTCCCTACCTCAAGGATGAAGCCTCAAATGAGTAGAACAAGCAAAACCCTTGATTGTGGAGTTCCCAAATCAAAACCCTTGCTCTCCAAGAAGAACCATGGTGAACCCGACTCCAATTGACGCGTAGAATGAAGTTTTGAACTTGGTTCTAGAAGAAAGTGAGTGTGGGAGGTGGATTTTTAGAGAGAAGGTGGAGCAAATTTGGGAGGAGGATGAGGGAGAGAGAGATCGGTGGTGAGAGAGATGAGAGGGGCTGATTTTTTTGTCCCAAAATGCAAGACTAAAATGTTTATATAGTCACACCCACATACACTTTCACCCCTAAACTTCCAAGTGTACTTTAAACACACCCCATGCATTCCACCACTATCACCTTGACCCATTTTAGTCAAAATTCAATTCCTCACATTTACCCAACATTATTCCGGAAAGATTATGTAAAAATACGGGTCCTTACAAGTTAGACCTACAAATGTATACTTTTTGTATCCTTAACGGGTGCACTATGACACCCGTTAGCATAACCCTTACATCAATTATGTGAGAGACGGCAACAACTAAATCAAGCAAGTCTAATACTCACTTAGTCCCTTTTTAATTGTTGACTATTTCATTTTGGGTTGTCCCTTTGTAAGTGTGAGTGTGTTGAAAAGTTAATGGGAAAAATTGTAAAATTATTGTTTTGTCCTTTTGAAAAGTTAATGGGTAAAAATGGAGGATAATTTTGGAAAGTGGAGGTAAAAATTGACGTGAAAGGTGTCAAGTGGAGGTAAAAGTTGATATGATCAAATGAGTAATAATGATATTTCTTTAATAAGTTGGATTTACAAAACAACCAACTTAAAAAGGAAGGGAGGGAGTACATAAAAAGTTGAGAAATAGTCTCACATTAATGAACTATACTATCAAAACATAGACTCCTATAAAGGAGATAAACTAAGGCCGAGTTTCCCCTAAAGTTTGGTATTTCTAGTAACGGTGTTTTGTGTTTTCAAATTTTTGTTGGATTCATGATTTAATTTTTTTTTAAAACATCTGTCCCGACGAGAGAAATCTTTATGACCAAAAGCAAAAAAAGGTTCACTGAAGACGAAAAAATACCAAACAACTGGTATTTTCTGCGTATAGTGTTGTGCATCTTATATGAACTTCTTCTTTTTTTTAATTTTTTTTTAACTTCGATCCACAATTATGACCAAAAACAAAAAAAGATTAATGTGATGGATATTGGAGCTTCATTGGGAGTAAACTTTTATGGTGGGAGAGACTTCAATTTTAAAAAGTATATTGAGTTGCAAGTTGATAATGTTGCCGAGAAAGAGATTAATGTCTTTGATGAAACGGAGAATGGCGAATTTGCAGAAACGGAGGACGATGGTGGTTCTCGTTCTTTGGAGTTTTGATCTTTTTTGTACCTCTTGGCGTGGTTGTTTTGGGTTTTGATCCATTTGTGGTGTCTATTGGTTGTTTGGTAGCTTGGTCTTCATTTTTAGCAGGGGCACTGGTATTAGCTTGGCTCTGGTGGTTGGTTTTTGGGTTTGTCTTTGTGGTTTGTTTGTCTTGGCCGGTCTAGGAGTTTTTAGTTGGTTTTTGGGTTTTGTTGTTGTTTGGGTGCTAAGCTTGGGTGGTGTTTTCCTGTGTTCCCTTTTAGTTTGGTTGGCTTCTTGCCTTCTTTTGTTTCTCTTGGGTCTTGGGTGTGTGTCATTTTGCCGTTACACCATTGGTCCTTTTAATCTTTGTTTCTCTTTCAAGGATTAATAAATTTATTTTGCCTAGCAAACAACTGGTATTTTCTGCAATTGTGTTGTACATCTTAAATGAACTTTTTTTAAACATTGCTCCACATTTTCGTACTTTTCTTACTCCTCTCATCAAGACGAATGATAAATCCAAAGATTACGACGAAAAACAAAACAAAAAATTATGAAAAGTACAAAATTACCCGACCAAGCATTTAGTTAGCTAGATTTGATCGACTGACCGCTCATTTGATAATGTGCAAGAGTGGTCATTATTAATAACTATCGTATTTCGTACTTAGAATTTCGAGATGTTACGATAAAACTGGAAGCACTAAGAAGAAAAAAGCATGCACATTGGGATGGGACGTATACAATGTGTTGGAACATCTGGATATGATCGTCGCCACGAGAGGAGTAATGATGATTAGCATTGATAGATGGATTATTAGAGCTGACTTTTTATGAATTCAAGGACTAAATCCGGATTATGTTTCCATGTTAGGGTTCAATTAGGGGTGGCATAGGAAAAAGATTTTGAATTACAGTTATCTTCACTAGCTCGCTGTACTATACGTGTACAATTATATACAGTGACCTCATGAGTACGCATGGACTTAATCTGTGGCTAATTCCAAACCATTCATTAATTTTACATTTTTCCGTGTGATCTCATTGGAAAATCAGTTCAATTAGTAACTTGTTTCCATTAATAAGAATACCCTTTCGATCATTTGCACCAACGTTGACCATTCGCCCAAGACTTGCATCGCTTAGCAACCGACGTTCTACCAAAGTAACTTTCTCCATTTGCTTCGGAAGATCCCACGATAAACATGAATGCTATGACAAGTAGAAACTGTAATTTGTAGTAGCAGCTGGATCTTCAGATAAACCTGAAAGTCAGAAACTGTAATTTGTAGTAGTTAGTTTACACATAAAACCAGAATCTCGTAACATGAGCCGTCCATCATACAATCAACGGTCTAAATTATTTTTCATATAAGATAATTAAGTATCTTACATGTAAAGTTTACCAAACTTACAAAACAAAACCACAACTCCATAATAAGAGCCGTCCATCGTCCATAACGAAGTCTAATACATAAAAACCTAAGAAATAGTTCATACGGATAAGAAATTAATAAACTACTAAAGGATATAAACTAAACTATTTTTTGCCTTTGATCAATTGCCCTCTCATTTATAGCATGAAAGAGTGGTGGTCATTGTTACTGTATTTTTCAACTTAGAATTTTGAGTGGTTGTGATAAAATTGGAAACACTAAGAAGAAAAAGCATGTGCATTAGAACGTCTAGCCAGAGATGATTTTCGCCACCAAAGGAGGAGTAATGATGATCCGCATTGACAATTGATCAAGGAATATTAGAGCTGAAATTTTATATTTTAAAGAATAAATTGGAATTATGTTTCCATGTTAGGGTTCAATAATGGGTGGCATAGCCAAAAGATTTTGAAGTACAGTTATCTTGATTACAATATTAGACATATACAATCAATTATATACCGTGAGCTCATGAGTACTCATGGACTTAATTGATGAAAATGAAACAATTACGTATTGCAGCCGCACTACACGATCCCCTCTCCCAAAAGTAATTGCTTCTACATATTGATTACGTGTATTTAACTGCAGTTAATGGATGACACCGCACACACCCATGTAGATTGTGGAAGGGAGTCTACATACTTTGGTTTATCTGATGCATATCATATGCAGGATAAATTATCCACAGTACGTATATTGATTTTTCTCGGCAGAAGCCAACATTATTATTAGAATATTAGTTGTAATTAGTGAGGTTGGAACCAGGAGCGGATGTACAGTGGGGTTGGGATGGACAATATAAATATTAATGCCGGGAAGGTTTCAAGTAGCAGTGAGCTTTGGCTCAATGGTTGGGAGTGTCCTACGCCACACTATCCACCCTAGGATCGATTCTCCCAAGTGCAGAGTTCTGTACTTTTTATTGCAACTATAGTACTCAATCTCTCTCTCTCTCTCTCTCTCTCTCTCTCTCTAAAGGTTTGTAAATTCTCATCTCTCTCTCTCTAAAGGTTTGTAATTTTTTTTTATTGAATGGAGAGAAACATAACACATTTGGACATTAAATTTTTTCTCAAAGTTTGGCATTTTTACTCTGTTTCTTTATGGACTATGGCAGGAATTATTGTACAATGAAAATTAAATCACAAACATGTCAACTTACATATTTGTATGAATAAATTACGGATTACTAATTTTTTATATGTAATTATATGACTTCGTAGTTCGTAGTAATTTTTTTCTTCATATTTTTTCATAAAACATGTAATTAGTTTTTCATTGAATGGTGTCACCCCCATGGCCGAATATGGGCTCCGTCCCTGATTTCCAGTGTCACAAATTATCAATATTTACATAGCCGTCGAGCTTGCAATTGGAAAGCTAATTTGACAACCGTTATAACTGATTTTTAAGGACCGAGGACAAAGGTTAGTCCTCTCTTCGTAATACCACTAGTGAGAGGGAGTTCCCTCGTCGTAGGCACCGATGGAGCTATCAAATGCCTATGACTAATGGGCTCCTAGATTGGAAATCCTCACTCTGCCCCTGGTTGAAACATTTGTCAAATACATGAAAGGACAAGGTGCCTACCACTAGGCTACGAGCTACCACTCCGCTTGTGTCTTGAAACCATTTCTTGGGTGTCGGGCTTCACACTAGTCGTGTTGAGCTGAATAGTTGTTCAAATCAAACTTGATTTCGAAACCTAGACGGAATTTACAAGTGGGTTTAGTATTGGTTTGGTTCATTTACCCTTTTACCCTTTGCGTGTTGTGAGGTTTTGTTCATTTTCACTTTTTTTTTTTTTAAAATAGCAAAGAAAAATCTCATTAATCCCAAGAGAGCCAAATATAAAATTCACTCTTTTTTTTGTTAATAGCTAGGAAGGAAACAAAAGTACCACATTCAGCAAGCAAAAATACTAAGTACACAACAATCCAATCATAATCCTATTTGCAACCTCTTACATACATGTGGGGTCCATCTCATAATTGAGTGTGGATCCCACGTGTATGTGCAAAATTTATGAATTAGATTGTGGTTGGATGGTGGCGTATGTAGCATCTCTGTCTTCATCCAAATTCGTACTAGACAAAACCACCTAGGTGTCCGTGTCGTTCTATAGCGACTTCTAAACATGTTCAGTGCACCTATGGACCCTGCTAAAAAATTCTACTCCTTTTGTGGACATCCATCATCTCATTTCAGGTTTTGACTTTGGGCATAAGCCTGGAAATTCTACTCCTGTTTCGCAGTTGTTAAATGTTGGAAAAAGTACAGCAAACAAAGCGAATTTCATAGAACAATTCCATTACACAAACGAACTAAAATTATAGATTAAATAAAATTACAAAAACTGGAAATCCAGATTAAGAAATACAAACTTGAATTGTTGTAACATGGAAAAAACCGAGTCCTGTAAAACTACAGTCTCCTAGCTTAAAACAAATTCGCCACCTACGAAAACACCTCTGATAAACACCTTGGTGAACAAAACTCATCTAACTCTCTCACACTCAAAGAACGATATTCAGAACTTGTGCTATGTGCATGGAATCCAAATTTTTCAGGACTCTCGCAAAAGCGGGAATGTAAACATGTAACAAGTAGGAGACCTTTGAGTTGTTAGCTAGCTGCAAATGAATATTGTAACAAATAGCCGAACACATGAATGCATCGTCCAGTTTCGTTAAACCTGGAGGGGACCCTTTGATTGCCTCAGGAAACTCTCCAAATACCCTGGTTTCATTCATCAGAAATCAGAGAAATTTCCAACAGCTAATTGAACCAAAATGTTGCAATATTTAGTGGAATGAAAAGTTAGGCAGTAGTTAATTGAATGAAACTTTTAAATTGCAAAAAATTAAAAAAAAAAAAATCTGCCATTATGGTGCCAAAAGATCAATCTGTGCAGAGTGCACTGGAGAGAGAGAGAGAGAGAGAGGAATTATTGATAGAGAGCGGGATAAGAGTCATAAGGTAGGGTTTTATTTCAAAAACATTTCCACACTATGCATTGCCTTCATTCTTCTCCCTTTGACAATCACGAGATTTTGCTCTCTCTATCTCCCTCTCACCCTAACACTGTCTTTGGTTTGAGCAATTCCGAGAGAGAAGAAAGGAAATGGAGAGGAAACCTTTTCTATCGCATGTTTGGATGGTGCAGTAGGCAAGAGAGGGTGGGAGAGAGAGAGAGCAGAACCCCTACAAACGCCAATTTCCTTTCCATATGTGGATTGCACAGTTGTTTTCGTCTCTTGTCAAGGCCAAGCTAGATCTGTGATCAAAACTGAGTTTTGAAGTCACTGAAGAGAGTTTGGTCACCGGGTTACACTACAAGAAAAAATGTCTACAGTGAGGATTGAGTTTCCTCACCAAAGCACCAATTTCCTCGCTAAAGGAATTGGCGAGGAAAACTTTTCTTGCCAAGTTTCCTCGCCAAAAGGTCGTCGCAAAAGGTATTCTAGCAAGGAAAAATAAATTTCCTCGCCTAATCTGTCAATTGGCGAGGAAATTTTTTGTCGCCTATTCGGAACAATTGGCGAGGAAATTTTTCCTCGCATATTTTGACCAATTGGCAAGGAAATGTTTGTTTCCTCGCCTATTCGGAACAATTGGCGAGGAAAGTTTTCCTCACCTATTCTTCCCATTCAGCGAGGAAATAGTGTTTTCGTCACCTATTTAGAACAATTGGCGAGGAAATATTTCCTCACCTATTCTGACCATTTGGCGAGGAAAAGTTTCCTCGCCAAAACTCCTGAAACTAAAAAAAGAAGGAATCCAATTTCAGCTTCTCCGCCTCCGCTGGGATTCGAACCAGGGACCTCCTCTCAAGCAACGCGCGCCCCATCCACCACACCAACTTCCATTTCAATGCAAAGCTCAACAACTTTTAATATATAACCTTTTGTAGTTCTTTTCACCTCACTATTTTTTTAAATCTTTTTATCTAATTTTAGTCTCTTTGTAGTGTTTCTTTAAACTTTTTTCTTAAATCTTTTAATGTTATTTGTTTTTACTGAAGTTTTTATTTTTTATAATTTCGAACACAAGGTAGTTCTCTTTCTCTCTCTCTCTCTCTCTCTCTCTCTCTCTTTCTCAGGGAGATAAACTCCATGCCGAAATCATGTTCCTATTTTTTGTCATTGTGTCAATTTTCCTTTTCCCGCAATTATCCCACATAAATCTGGCTTATTACGTAATTCAGTTAAGTGTGAATCCTTAGTCTAAAGGGTAACCATGGAAACTGATTTGGGTTTGGATAAAATAACTGCCTAGGGTAAAATAACTCAAATATTTTTGCACATCTAGAGTGTATGATTGATTATCATTTAATCTTTTGTTTCTCTCGTTCACATGAAATAGAAGGGAGACCACTCTCAAATAGATTCGACTTGCACATAGATCGGTATATGAGATTGGTAAACCACTTTGATGTTTTCATTCATTATTTGTACTTTGGTTTACTAATTCTTCTTGAAAAAAAAATATTGAGAAATTAATACTTCATACGCTAGCGGAGTATCTCATAGACTAACGGGTAAGGGAAATTTTTAATGCACCATGGCAAACTAGAGTTGCATCTTGAATAACTTCAAAAATTAGATGACTATATGTCATCATGTCCCATTTGTATATTTGATTGATCCGTGAGAAAAAAAAAAAAAAGTTGTCGCCAATCTTAGCTTTTTGGCGAGGAAAGATAAATTTCGTCGCCAAATGGGTGTCCTTTAGTGAGGAAATATTCATTTTGTCGCCAATATTAGCTTTTTGGCGAGGAAAGATAATTTCGTCGCCAAATGGGTGCCCTTTAGTGAGGAAATATTCATTTCCTCGCCAAATCTTTGCTTTTTGGTGAGGAAATATAATTTCGTCGACATAAAGTACTCTTTGCCGACGAAATCAATTTCCTCGCCATAGAGACCCATTTGGCGAGGAAATTTGAATTTCCTCACCACATTTCGTCGCCACAGGTAGTTTTTCTTGTAGTGTTAGGAGGGAGAGAGTTTGATTTCCCAGTGTTATTTCAATGCCTTGATGACAAATCACTCCCCTTTCTTCTCTTTTCTCACTAATAAGGGAGATACCTCCTCTTTCTTCTCCTTTCTCCTCTCACTAGCCAAAGGAGCTGTAATAGAAGAGTGTCTCAATCCCTGCAACTACATGAACGCGTGTTTGTAGAGGGATTAGAGCACGATGTCTACGTTCTTCAAGGTCATTGAATTATTGATCCATGTAAAGGATATATACCAAAAAATACAGCAAAATTAGACAAACCTAAGCCATGGTCTTATTTTTGATTGATGCGTAGTTATTACACACTAGTGTGACCTACTTGGCCAGACATGGCTTACCTTCATTGACCACACACGGACTGAACGATCCACACACATACATACAGCTGATACTTCAGCTTGATTCATGCACGAAACTCAAATACAGTTATTACTATAACCACACCAATTTCCACATATTATCCATTTTCACCAAAGAGCTAGCTAGCTAGCTAACCCCTATACTTGGGGAAGCAGTCACTTGGCAAGTCTGTAAGGCATTTATGGTGGCTCGAACTTGTGGATGATCCAGGAGTCCCATTCCCAGCTGCACCATCGTCGCTTAGATTGCTTTCTGTGCTACCCTTTTGATGCTCACTTGCACCAACATTCACTTTTCGCCCAAGATTTGCATCGCTTAGCAACCGACGGTCCACCAAAGTAACCCTTTCTCCATTTGCTTCCGAAGCTCCCAATATCAAAACAAATGCTATGACAATTAGTAGTAAGATCTTCATGGCTCAATCACACCTGGAAATTCGAAACTTTAAAAATATAGTTAGTAAGCCAATTGAATTTGAAGAATTTTGTGCGGTCACAAGGAGAGAGATAGAGGATAACAAACAAACAAGAAAAAAGAAACACAAATGAGCGACAATTTGGGTACAGGAGTTACCAATAATGTTCATCTTTCATGAAATGATTCCAAGCTAGGGTGGTGATATATAGGTGAGTTTTTGTTACTATACGTTTTTTTTTTTTTTTTTTTGCTAAACCAATTAATATTGTGAGGATTATAATTATAATCAGGGGACACTACATCTCTAATGCCCAAACACGCACTTCACTAAAAAAAACAGTAAAATCAAAGGGAAAGCAAGACATACAATTTACGTGATTTGGCCAATCGGACCTATTTTCATGGGGAAGGGGATTTCACAATAATCTGAAGATAAATCTGTGATGATTACACTCACTCTCAATCTCACAATAATGATATCCTCACTGTTCTCTCGTTTATCTCTCTCTCACACTCACGGCCTCTCTCAATTTTTCACACAAAATAATCAAGACGTATCCGAGTATTTATAGAGTTACAACGTGAAACCCTAATCCCTCCCTCCGGGCCTAAGTCCATCCGGCCCACACGAGGTGGAATCCCAAAATATCAATGTTGTAAGAGTCTGCAATACCTACATGAAGTTGAATAGATAGCAACCTAATAGATAGTCTCATATGGAGATGAAATTTTATCAAGCAAAAGCTTCCTTTTTGGCTAGATTTGACACATTGACCTCTTACTTGAGATTTTTTAGAAGGTGCGCACAAGAGTGGTTATTGTTACAGTATTTCCAACTTAGAATTTCGAGAGGTTTCAATATATATAATAAGAAGCGCTAATTAAGAAAAAACGTGCGCATTGGGGAGGTATGTAGAATGTGTTAGAAAGTCTAGCCGGAGATGATTGTCGCCACCGAAAGAGTAGTGAGTTTTTTTTTTTTTTTGAACTGGAAAGAGGAGTAATGATGATCAGCATAAGTGAAGGATTAGTAGAGGTGACTTTTATATAAGGAAAAAAATTGAGATTATGTTTCCATGTTAGGATTCAAGAATGGGTGGCATAGCCAAATTTAAGATTTTGAAATACAGTTATCTTCACTAGCTACATTAGACATATATAATAGTAATAAATACAATGACCTCATGACTCCTGGACTTACTTGGTGAAATGTAGTTAAGCTAAGTTTTCACTAAAAAATTTGTCTTTCTATTATTCGTCAATTCTTTTGTGGAATTTTATTTCTTTCTTTTCGAAAGAAATTAGGTTTAAGTAACTAAATAAGCAGTAGCAACTATCTAAATCATGATTACAGGAGTTTATCCATCGCATATAGGCTTTAAGGGCATCATATAACTGTCGACGTAAAGTGGGTAAGTCAAAAGTGAGTGTTGTTTCCGCTAAACAGTACTTTAGTAATATCTGTAAGGAGAACGACTTGTGAGAAAATACCGAGCTATTATCGAAATACCAAAAATACCAAAGTGGAAACTCACCCTTAATTGCTTCTAGATATTGTAAATACATATTGTAAGAATGTGTTCATTCACCCTATGCATTACAGTTAGTAATTGTTCAGTTGAATTCAATTTGGTGTCGTCTATTCACAATATTTTATCACTATTAATGAACTTTTTGTTTTGCGCTGTTCCATTCTTCTTTAATCACTGCCTCCAATTCCACATCACCAACCCAAACAGAGCCAACAGTACCACATCAACAAGTACACCCACATACTCCCTCCGTCCCAATTTTATAGTCCCTTTTGGGAGTTTGTGCCACTTTTCAAAGTGTTATATCTTATAATCTACAATGTTTTAGGTAATTTTGAACACTTCGTTTATTAGATTAAATCAAGATCTATCAAACAAGATCCATATTGCATATAAAATGTATTACCGATTGAAAGATATAATCGTTTTTTTATCCGGTTAGGATAGAACGAGGGACTATAAAATTGGGACGGAGGGAGTATTTGAGTAAGAGACTACTAACCTTTCTGTAAAACGATTTACCATATTTTAGTATTTCTTTTTTTATTATTTATAAAGCCTAACCATTTAGCTCTAGAGATACAAATTTGACTAGTTATTGATGGAATTTATTGTTAAATTCATTAGAAAATTCGAATGGTAACTCTTATAATGAGGTACAAACTTGACGTATAAGATTAGAAAGTTAAGGCCAAAAACATGTCACCTAAGTTGCCGAGCAAACAAAAAAAGCCACCTAAGTTTCCATGCCGTGCGGTTCAGTACCAATTTATTCCGTGTCATATCATGTTGTGTCGTGTCCCTGTCTTGTCCTAATTACTTCTAAGCGTGGCGCCATGCACATATGGTCTATATATATATATGGCCCTGTGAAAAAATCCTTCCCTTTTGTGTACATCGGTCGATCCTCTCATTCCGTTTATGGTTTTGAGTTTGGGCCTAAGAACCCTTTACACAAAAGGCTAAAAAAACGCACCTATAACTGAGACCCAACCCAATTGGGTTTCTTTTGTTTAGCCCCTCGGTCTTCCACCATCAGTCCATCAAGTCGTTAAAATTTTGGAAATAATTGGGCAGTAGTTATCTTATACGATCTTGTCTCTATTTATAGTAGTTACTGTTGGGGTTTTTTTCAACATAAATAAGTCATTGTTTCGGGTGTTTTTAAAATATTCTTGTTCCTATATTTAGTCTTTTTATTTGTAGAGAGTTGCAAAACTTTTTGTGCTTAAGCCTAAAAGTACTTGTGTTGATTAGTTTGTGGAGAGAAGTGACTTTTGGTTTGTAATACTAAAAATTGTGTCTAAAGAAATTAGATGTGGTTATTGAAACCAAAGAGTGTGCCTTTTGAAAAAGGAACGTGGCCATTTGTCAAATGGGTACTATTAATTAAGGGGATTATCCAAATGTTGCCTCTGCTAATTCAAAAGGTGACTTTTAACGAGGGGTGTAATTCTCTTATATATCATTGGTTCCATCCACTTATAAGAGATGTGTTGTTTCCGTACAAATGAGGTCTATAAATAGGCCTAGGATCCATACCGTAGGCATCCAATTTTCCTCACACAAACTTTGTCACTGTCGTCCAAATAAATTGAGCGCTTATCCACTGATTTGTTGCCTTGCAAGAAATAAAACACAGTGGTTCTTCGTTTTCTTATTTTCACATAGCGGATATTCTGTCTGTTTCATTTGTACAAACGCGGACAGACAGAATTTCGAGTTCGGTTTCGTTGTATATCTTTTAGGCAAATTTACTGTAACCCGGTGCACACCATTAAAAAAGAGGTACTTTCTTATTTTTATTAAATAAATAAATTATTTAGGTGAAGATTTAAAGTAAAAAGAATTGATGTGTTCTTTATTGAAGTTTATTTATGGAAAATAAGGTTCGAGATAAGCAATATTTGTAACTAAAAATAGTTTTCTTGTTGGATTCACAATTTTTTTTTTTTTGGTGCTCAAGCTTGTGTTCTTTATTGCTTCGACATATTGCGAGAATGTGTTTGTAAGGACCAAACTCCGGCGTTTACTCGTATTGACAATTTCATATGACAAAACATATATTTATATCGACTTATAATATATCATTATATATGCCTAACAAGTACAAAAAAAAAAAAAAAAAAAACACATTCTCGGTACAAATACATATTTATATCGACTTGTAACTCAAGTAATATGCATACAAGCTATATATCAAGCAAGTGGGCTGCCTCAATAATATGCTCAAGCAACTCCAAACCTGCTCAAGCACACATTTTGAAGCTTAGAAATATAACGTTGCCTAGGGTTTTTAGTAGACAACTTGGCTAACACTCATATTTTCCATCTTCAAACGTCTGTGGCGGCCGGCTAGGGTTTGTGAATCTCGAAGAACTTCAAAAATTAATTGATTCTCTAAGCCAAGAAATCATCTTCGAGAGGTTTTTACAACAAAATCATCGTTCTTTAGGTTAAGTCATTTCGTGTAGTTTGAAAGGCAAAGGATTAAAAGGCTTGTGCGATTCAAGGCGTTGGCGATCAAGATCATTGGGTGTAGTGTACGTGTGACTCGGCTGGTGGTACATAGAACGTTGTGAAGATTTACTTCGTTTGGAATATATCTATAACTGCATAATGATTATAGTAATTTGATTCATTCCCGTGGTTTTTAGCCATTCAGGAGTTTTCCATGTCTATTGTGTATTTATCTTGTTTGGTTACTTGCGTGGTTTGTTCATTCACCATATGCATTAATTACAATTAGTAATTGATTACTTAAACTCAATTTGGCGTCGTCTATTTACAATTATATTAGCATCACTACTATTAATGAAAATTTTCTTCGCCATTCTAATTTTTTTGACTATGATCGATGTACCATCCAAGTATCCAAACCCCTTCCTCTTTCTATCTCCAATTTCTACATCCCCCAGCAAAACAAGTACACCCTCATATTAAATAAATAAGAGACTATTAACCTTTTTCAAAATGATCATCAACTCGTTGAATCCGGATAGGTAATTTTGAGTTTATTATCTGCAGTTTATCCATACAATAAATGCCCTGGCACACGGATCGCAAATCGCAGAGGTTATCCGTAGTACCTGCAGCGACGGATCCAAGGGGGGCATGCGGAGACACGTGCCCCAGCTGACCCCCACTTGTCAACGTAAAAATAAATAAATAAAATAAAATCTGGGAATAGGTTTCGTATATATATAGTTTGTGTCGGGTTCAGTAACATAACCAGCGTGTTGCTAGTGGTTAAGAGTGAGTTTTCGTTCATGAGGCACCGCTACCAACTTAATAAATTTTTGATGGTAGAGTTACTAGATTTTAGAAAAACAACGAGGTTCTCCATAACCATTAAATAACTACTCCATGTAATATAACAAAAACAAACCTGCCCTAATCCATTGTTGATGTCTGTTTGAGGCGTTATGATTGGTTTTTTTGGGGCGTTGATTTTAATTTATTTTTTGGGGGGCGTGTTTTCTTGTTGGGGGGGTTTTTGTTGGCTTCTCGTTAACATCAGATTGTGTTTTTCCTTTTGGTTCCTAACAACATGTGTCTTTTGGTACAGAGGGGAGTTTTCTTTGTGAATCTGCCCTTCTTTCATCTTAAGGCTTTGTTGCTTGGATCCTTTTGATCTTTACAATTCATTTTCAAAGGTTAATAAAAAAATTTGCTGTTCAAATTTTTTTTTGGAACATAGTTATAACACATGACGTACTTGGCCGACATGGCTTTGATTCATCAAACAAAGACTAAACCATCCACAGATACAACTGATACTTGAACTTAATTAATTCATGCATGAAACTCAAATACTGAATACAGATCTACTGATCTAGCTACACACTTTTGGCAAACTTATTATTTTTCACATTTGATCCATTTTCACCAAAGAGTTAGGTAGTGCTTAGAAATGACTCCGGAACAGGGGAGGTGTTGCGCAGCCCCTTTTGGTTCCGTGCCGTCATCGTTTTGACGATCGGAGACGTCCACCACGTAGAGCTCATCGAGTTCTTCAAGTATACCAAAAATCAACTTGATCAGATATCGTTAAGTGCCTAATCGAAACACAAATAACTTGAAAAAAATCGGAACACATAAGCTTGAAACACTGGATGAAAACCATTGAATCCATTTTTTTCATGTTATTTGTGTTCCGATGAGGCACTTATCAATATCCTATCGAGTTAATTTTTGTACACTTGTAATACTCGACGAGCTCCACGCGATGGACGGCTCCGATCGATCATCAAAACGATGCCAGTACGGGGCTGCGCAGCATGTCCCCAGTTCCGATGACTCTGCGATGGGATCAGTGGGGAATCGTTAGTGTCTCCTAAAAAGGATTCTAAGGGTGGTGACATGTACATATGTGAGTTTTTTTACTATACGTTTTTACCATATATGTGCCAAGCAGTAGAAGAACAGTATTTCAGAAATACCATGAGAATTGTGATAATATTGGGACACTATATCAATTATATACATAAGAGCCCGCAATAACTAAATCAACTTCAATAGACAATAATCTAAGAGATAGTCTCATATGGAGAAGAAAGTGAAACTATCAAACAAAGCCCCTAGATCATTACCACTCAACATATTTTGCCTTTTGGTTAGATTAATTAACTCATTGTACTCTCAATTGAGAAAGTGAAAGAGTGGTCATGTTAGTGCATGTATTTCCAACTTGAAATTATTTGAGGTTACGATAAAACCAGAAGCACTAAGAACAAAAAATCATGCGCATTAACGACGAACGGATAATATGTGTGCTAGAATGTCTGTCCAGAGATGATTGTCACCACCAAAGAAGGAGTAATGATGATTGGCATTAAGAATTGAAGAATTAACTATTTCTTAATTTAATTAATAAGTTGATCTGATTATGTTTCCATGTTAGGGTTCAACAATGGGTGGCACAGCCAAGAGATTTTGAATAGTCATATTGACTAGCTACATTAGACATAAATAGTGAGCTCTTGCTTCATCCATGTTGGCTTAAATTAGCACAAGTAATTATTTAAGCTAGTCTAGGGCTTAGTTCCTATCAATTAGGCTATCTGAAAGCAAAACCCACCTTGTGGGATCGTCTTCATGGAAAAGTCATAATTAAAGGGGAAAATTCAGATTTTACTTTATAGTGTTAATTCGATCATCAGCTATAATAAAGTTGGAATTATCTACATATTGTTTTATTTTTGAAACATAGTTATAACACATGACCTACTTTGTGGACACGGCTTTGATTCATCAGCTAGACAGACTAAACATTAATCCACACATACAACTGATACTTCAGCTAGCTTAATTCATGCATGAAACTCAAATACTGAATACAGATCAACCTACAATACACTTTTGGCGAACTTAATACAAACTTAATTATCACCATAATTAACCCTCTCATTTTTCACATATGATCCATTTTTCTGAGTAGTTAGGTAGCACTGACCCTGCGGTGGGATTGGTGGGAAATCGTTAGCGTCTCCGAAAAAAGGATTCCAAGGTTGGTGACATATAGGTGAGTTTCTTACCACTCCTATCCCAAATTATTGGTCCTGTTAGGATTCCGATACAATTTCAAAATGTCCATATCTTTCTTTATTTTGAAGGATTTTAAAATTTTGTACTCCATAGAAATAATTAAGATATATCAAATAAGATTCATATTGCACGTAAAATACATTATAAATTAAAAGATATGAACAGTTTAAAAATTACATGGATTAACATGAGAGAGTCTAAATCAAGAAATATCATGAGGATACATAAGAGATGCATATGGAGAATAAATTGATAAACTATCAAATAAAATCCCTAGCATTGAGAAATACTCAACCTATTTTACCTTTTGGTTAGATTAATTGACTCATTGTACTCTCAATTGAGAAAGTGAAAGAGTGGTCATGTTAGTGTATTTCCAACTTGAAATTTTTAGAGGTTACGATAAAACAGTCTTGCTATGGGTATGCACTGTGCACACTCATGTACACCACATGCACGAACGCATTTTAACTGTTCATTCCAACAAATCGGCAGTTCAGATTTTAAGCACTCTTTGACCTGTTAAGAGTATTTAACATCCGGACCGTCAAAAATGCTTTTGAAAGGTTAAGATGCACCGTCCATACATTAGACGTATGCAGGTGCGCGTACTCATAGCATTTTTGACAATAAATTTAGAAGCACTAGGAAGATAAAATCATGCGCATTAAGGATGAATGGGCAATGTGTGTGCTAGGACGTCTATCCAGAGATGATTGTCGTCACCAAAAGAGTAATGATGATTAGCATTAACAATTGTAGGATTACCTAGAGCTCACTTTTCTTAATTTAAGGAATAAGTTAAATGATTATATATGTTTCCATGTTAGGGTTCAAAAATGGGTGGCACGGCCAAGAGATTTTGAATCCAGTCGTATTGAGTATTGACTAGCTACATTAGAAATAAATAGTGAGCTTATGACTCATGGAATGACACTGTAACACCCAATGCTTCATCCATGTTGGCTTAGATTAGCACGAGTAATTATTTAAGCTAGTCTAGGACTTAGTTCCTATCAATTAGGGTATCTGAAAGCAAAACCCACCTTGTGGGGTCATCTTTATCGAAAAGTCATAATTAAAGGTGAAAACTCAGATTTTACTTTATAGCATTGATTCGATCGTCAGCTATGATATCTCTATTTCAGTCCCTATATTATAGGTGGGTTTCAATTTAGACCTCAAAGTTTTAATTGAGTCAATTTAGTCCTCGATAAAATTGAAACAAATCAATTAACTTTAAGGACGAAATTGAAACATTTAAAAATATAAGGGCCAATTTTGAAATGTAAATATAAGGATAAAATTTAGGTATTTAAAAATACAAGTACCAAATTGAATTCGCATCAGAGCTTTCGAGGAACCCAGATCGCTTTTGAGTTGGGAACAGAGGTTAAAGACCCTAAATTTTATTGTTTGTTAATCATTTTCAGGAATCAATTTACAACAAAATAATACTCTACAATACAAATTACTCTAGTAATTATCAAACATTTAAACAGTCATTTAAACTTGTAGTTGCAACCTTGTTTTTGCTGTTGTGTATTGTCTTTTATTTTGGATTTCATTTTCTACAACGCAAGAAAACGAGCAGTAAAAGTCAATCAAAATTTTGATTACATATGTGTTCAACAGGTAAATTGGGTTGCGGTTGAATCTGTTCACTTCTGATGCTGTGAGCGAAGGAATGGTTCTTTACCCGATAATTTTTTCAGAAAAAATGAGTTATTTTTTCAGAAAATTATGAAAATATAAGTTCAAGAAAAGAAAAGATAAAGAAAAAAAAAATGAGTTATTGTTAGTTAGATAATATGCCATTTCAATCTTTCTTATTATTTAGTACCAATCAATTGTTAGTACCTTACTCTGTTTTTGGTTTCCCCAATTCTGTAGTGTAAGAGAAAGATGACTGAAAATGGCAATTCTGCCCCTTTAGGAGATCACATGAATTGCACATGTCAACTTTTCCGTCCAAAATTCTAACTTCCGTTATCAATTGGACCCAGTGGAATGAAATCGGATAGTTTGAGGACGAAATGGGTGATTTTGGTAGTTTGAGGGCGATGGGATTACCAATCCCCCATTTCAGCAGGATTAGCCATACCAGGGGAAGACAGAAATGCCCTTGTTTTTCCCAAAGAAATTCTCCCCAATATTGCGAATAATTTGTTTCCAATAACATTTCGAGAGTTTTTTTTTTCTTTTTTCCTCTAAGATCCATTTCGAGAGTGTTCACTTTTATTTTGTTCCATTTATTTTAAGTTTTTTTTTTTTTTCGAGAGTGTTGTTCACTTTCGTATGACTTTTGACTGTCTAGTGTATTTTCTTAAACATGAATAATTTATTTCCATAGATTTTTTTTTTAAAAAAAAATTTCAAATTAAAGGTACTCAATGAGTAATTTATTTTGGTGTAAAAAAATTAAGAAATTTATATAGAGAAATATATTTTTATAATATTATGCAATGAATTTTTTTTATCAGATCGATATTATGCATGAAAAATTTGGCACGGCATATTTGTCACCTCACTTTGTCTCGCCAATAAATCAGTTGAACAGCAATGATACTCTTGATTGTCTGTGTACAAGCTTGCCATGATAAAGGAAAATAAAATGCAAATAGATTGAACCCTGTGTCCTAATTCTGTCTCGGTAAATATTTTATTTATTGTAACATAAAATATATTCTTTTTCATTTTCGAAAACGTAAAATACAAAAATAGAAGAAAGCTGGTAATTCCGTTCCAAAGAAGGCACAACATTTTTCAAACAATAAGATTATTCTTTTACATGAGTTACCACTGCTGTTCGTTCTTCATAAAAGGATTCTAAGGGTGGGGGTGATATATAGGTGAATTTTGTTACTGTATGTTCTTTTATATGTCAAGTAGTAGAAGAATTGTATTTCAGAAATATCAACATAATTGTGGTAATGGGACACTACATGAATTATTTATGTAAGAGCCGGAATAACTAAATCAAGTCCAATAAATAGCCTAAGAGATATATAGTCTCATATATATATGAAGAAGAATTAAATTGATAAACTATCAAACAAAATTCCTATAATTGAGCTATACAAAATGACTAGATTTCACTTATTGACCTCTCAATTGAGGAGGTGAAAGAGTGGTCATATTAGTGTATTCCCAACTTGGAATTTTAAGAGGTTACTATAAAATAAGGATCACTAAGAGGAAAAAATTGTGTGCATCATGAGGAGGAACGGACAATGTGTTTGTTAGAACATTTGTCCGGGGATGATTGCCGCCACTAAAGAACGAGTAATGATGATTAGCATTGATAATTCTTGAATTACTATAATTTAAAATTGGTCTGATTATCTTTCCATGTTGGGGTTCAACAATTAATGGGTGGCTCACTGGCACAAACCGAGAGATTTTTGAAATACAGTCATTTCAATAGCTACAATAGTAGACATAAATAGTGAGCTCATGACTGATCCATGTTAAATAGTGAGCTCATCAATGTTAATTGGCTTTAGCACGCGAGTAATTATTTAGTAGCCAGACCAGGGCTTCCTATCAGTTATGCTATCTGAAAGCAAAACCCACCTTGTGGGATTATCTTTATAGAAAAGTCATATAGGTGAAAATTTAGATTTTACTTTATTACGATAATTCGATTATCGATCAGCAATCAGGATTAGCGTTGCTCGCTTGTTTGGAGTTTTTTTTTAATCAAATGTAAGAGTTACAAAAGATGAAAATGACAATAGAGATAGCATCAAAATAAGAGAATAACATCTCAACAAGGTTGGCATCCTACCCTCTCGACAATCATGAAACAAGCTGGGTCGGCAAGCTATCAATTGTTCTATTCTAGTTGATGAGTTTAGCAAGTAAACAATGATTCCTTTGGGCTCCAATCACTTGTGTCAAGAAATTATTTCACAAAAATTATTGCAGAGAAAATTGTAATGAAATGAAGAAAGGAAAATAAAAAGTGTCCTTTTATGTGTACATTTGTTATACTTTAAGAAAAAGTTGAAAATAGTACTCCAGTTAATTATACAGAAACCGATATAGGAACAACAATCTTTCAAAATCTTCTATTTTTTGCAGAATAAATTTTGAGAAAAAAATTAATCGTATTGTAAAAATTAGAGACATGGATATTACTACTTTCCTACTAACTAAACAGAAAAATTAAATATTTTCGACTGTTTCTTTCCTTTCCCTGCAACTAAACGAAGTCTTTGTGGACCTCGGTGTCTCGGTGATCTTCCATAAGTCCATTTGCGTTTTGAATTTCGGCCCAATAACCGGTTCACAGGGAAAACTACCTGCCCAAAATTGAGACCCAGCCCAATTTGTTTTCTTTCTTGTTTTGCTTAGCCTGTCTTCCTCTATAGGCTTCGTTGTTATCTCTACAGTACAATTTTCACAAGGTTGAACTCTTCATATATGTATATGCTTGCATGTGTGCATATATATGTCGAGCATTGTTTTGTGGAGAAAGATGGTGCACGTTGTTTGTACCATAGCAATGTTACATATTTTCCCGAGCAGCTCGAGTGAGCTTGAGTTAGTGGTAACTAGGCTGATCATTTACAAAAGCTTGGCTCATTTGTAACGACCAGTGACGGAGCCAGATAATACATTCGGGGGTGGTGTTGTTTAGCACCGTTTAGACGTGTGATTTTCAGATAAAAGATAAAGTACTTATGTTCATTGTTTTCTAAATTTTTCAATCGCACCTAATCGAAAATTTTAATTTGGTGCAAAGAAACTCAAACAATCATATATGTAAATACTTTATGTTTTGATCTAAAAATTGCACGTCTTTCCGTAGACTCTTATTTTGAGACGGAGAGAGCATATTTTTTGAGTAAAAATATGAAGAGAATGGTTAAGTGCAAACTCAAACTTTATCCTGAACTATCTATTTTGTTAAAGCAAAAATAAAGGGTTGATTTAATTCTTATGTGGTCCTTAAATAAAGGTATTTGTCCGTTTGAGATATCTTTTTAATGATCCGAACCATTCATCTTTGAAAATGATATT
Organism: Vaccinium darrowii; assembly: GCA_020921065.1. NCBI lineage: Eukaryota > Viridiplantae > Streptophyta > Magnoliopsida > Ericales > Ericaceae > Vaccinium > Vaccinium darrowii. The sequence goes on along the minus strand of CM037151.1, from coordinate 1,306,183 downwards.
TTTGCATTGTATGTGCGGAAAAATCAAGTTGTTTGAATTGAGTGCCTAATCTATCAATGTAAAATCTATTAGTGTAAAATATATATATATATATATATATATATATCTTGATCGGATCAGTTTTTGTTGAAAAAGCTAGGCCTTGGAAAATGCATTTCAACAAAAACTGATCCGATCAAGCCCTTCCGGGTATTTTGTTTTGAAGATTTCCCGCGTAGGCCTTGGAAAATGCATTTTAAAAACATTGAGTGGTTCGGATCGTCAAAATTTGGCTCAGAAAGGTGAGGTCCGCACGGAATCTTGGTTAAAGGATCCCTTATTAGATCGCCATCCTATATATATATATACTTGGAGCCGGGTTGGCAAGTGCCACCCCGTCCCACTAGAGGGCTTCGTCCTTGGTAGCGACTATGCTAGCTTAGTAATTCAACCGAGCTCAAACACCTTGGTATTCAACAAGATGAGGTCGAGATCAATCATTTAGGCTCGTCTCAAGCTCAAGCTACAGTTTTGAACGGGCAAAGCTTGAACACTTCAAAGCTCGACTTGACTCGTTTGCAACCCTAATTTATTTTACATATTTGTTGGTTTGTAATATGAGTATTTTTTTTAATTTGTGTTCTGTATTCTTTCGGTGGAGCTACGAATAGTTATTATCAGTGAGTCCAGTGATTCCACCTTCACCAGAGAGAGGTACTCCCTCTGATCTCACTCCATCGACGTCTACTATCACCGGCACAGAAGCTGAACCGAACAATCTATCAGTCTTGCATTTGGAAGCTGCTGGATCGATGAATATTGTTGCCATGGAGGCAGACATGATTCCCCAAAACAAAAAACAGTGATGATATTGTCGCCATGAAGGCAGATATGGTTGGATGCATGGATCAAAGTGATCGAAGAGTTTGATTGTTTACAGGAAGAGAGAGACTGATTTGTTGAATTAGTCGCAATGAAAACGCGGGTTGTGTTTGCGAGTGTCGATCTTGCTGTGGATCCTTGTTGTTTCGGTGATCTTTCTCTTCGGAAGTTGTTGCTTGGATGTGTGATTGTGGAGGGATTAGAGCACGACGTTGAGGTTCTTCAAAATCATCACTCCATGTAATACAACAAAAACAAAGTAACAAACCCAGTACAAACACACTTTCTGGCAAACTTAGTACAAACTTATTACGATGACGACACTATTTTTCACATATATATGATCGATTTTCACCAAAGAGCTAGATAGCGCTTAGTTACGACCGTGTGGGAACTCTTCAGTGCCACGTTGTGGTGGTAAGTCGGCAGTGAAATGGTGGTGCGAACCAGAAGTGGATGACACCGACCCTTCGCTACCTGAGTTTCCAGAATTCCCATTCCCATCGATACCATTCTTGTTCTGATCACCTTCCGTGCTGGTTTTACTTTCACCACTCTTTGTGATACCTTTGTCTCCATTTGTAAGACTACCTGTTTAATCATATGCACCAAAATTCGCTTTTCGCCCAAGATTTGTATCGCTTAGCAGTTGACGGTCCACCAAAGTAACCTTCTCTCCATTTGCTTCTAAAGCTCCCAAGATCAACACAAATGCTACGACAGTAAGTAGTAAGATCTTCATGACTCAATTGCGCCTGAAAATTCGAAACTTTAAAACTTTTAGTTAGTTTAAGCTAATTGAATTTGTTTCCTATAAAAACTACTGTGTGTGTGTGTGTGTGAGAGAGAGAGAGAGAGGGAGTTACCACTTATATTCTTCTTTGTAAACGACTTCTAAGGATGGTGATATATATGGTGGTACATTTTTCATGTCAAGCAGTCGAAGAATTTTATTCAGAAATATCATGACGATTACAATAGGACACTACATATATTTTGTACGTGAGAGTCTACACTAATTAAATCAAGTCCAATATTACATAGCATCCTAAGAAATATAATCTCATATGGAGAAGAAATTGTAAACTATTTCAAACAAAGTCTACTAGAAAGGAGGGATGCTCAACATTGTTCGCCTTTTGGTTCGATTTGACTCATATTGTCCTCTCAGTTGAGAACGCGCGAGAGTGGGCATTATTACTGTATTACCAACTAAGAATTTTGAGAGGTATGATAAAATTAGGGAAAAAGCTATAATACACATCTCATATTTGGGTGTGATCATACACATTCCTATAAAAGTTACGATGTTTTATAAAAGTTACGAGACACATCAAAATGCAACGAATCATAGAAAATGTTACGAATCATATTGCCGAAAAATTAAATGTTACGATTGCCAATGAGGTAGCACAATCTGAACCATACAATATGTGCATATAGTACACGCCTTTAATGGATCTGTATTATAGCCATTTCCTAAAATTAGAAGCACTAAGAAGGAAAATGCGTGCATCACGGGGAGGGATGCAGAATGTGTTAAACGTCTGGAGGTGATTATCGCACCGAAAGTAGGAATAATGATTATTAGCATTGATAATTGAAGGATCACTAGATCTGACTTTATTAATTGGAGGAATAAATTTGGATTATGTTTCCATGTTAGGGTTCAATAATGGGTGGCACAGCCAAGTGATTTTGAGATACAGTTATCTTCACTAGCTAGATTAGACATAGTGAGCTCATGACTCATAGAATTACTAAGTAAAATGAAACAGTTACTTGGGTGTGCTTAACTGCTGTTAATGGTTGACACTCCACCCACCAGTAGACTGTGGAAGAGAATCTATATACAAAAAATTTGAGTTTTAGACCTAGTGACAGCAACGTGTCACTAAAAATGTGTTGTTAAATGGTATTCAGTGACAGCTTTTTGTACTAAGCTTTCACTAATTACAGAATTAGTAACAACTCACTAAAAAATTGTCACTAAATATTTTCTTTAGCAGCACACTTTTAGTGACAACCTAGTGACAAAATCGTTGTCACTAAAAATTAATTTTTTTGTAGTCATATACTTGGGTTTATTTATCCTATGCAAATCGTAAGTAGTATATGACATATGCCTACATACATGATAAAATTAACCATGTTTATGTATTTCTAGTTCTTATGTCTCGGAAACAATTATAGGGTTAGTCATGTTGAGCTGAGTATTGAGTTGCTCAAGCATGGTTTGTTTCCTCTAGTTAACAAGATAATCTCGAACGAACTTCTAACATTGAGTCGGGCTCAGCAGTTTTGGTTCATTTAATTATCTTACCCGTAGGTTTGTTGTTGAAAGTTTTTGTATCTGTAACTAGAATTTTGCGCCCCGTTTGGCGACCGGAGATGATTTTGGGTGGATTTGTAATGAAGGTGGATTTGTTAGTGAGGTGTTTGGATGGTATTTTGAGAAGGTGGATTTGATAGGATAAGAGAGCTAATGACCTATTTGCCCCCAGTTTTTTAATTTAATAAATAAATGGATTAATTTGATTATAATAACAATAAATACATAATAATAATAATAATAAGAATAAATACACCTTATATACATAAATATATTTAAATTATATTAATTAATTTTTCGGATCAAAACTTTTTTTTTTTTAATTGTGTTCGAGAGGTTTGTTACAATTACAAGTGGTACACCTACCAAAACAAACACAAAGTTAATGGTCAAAGAAATATCTAATTACAAGTGTCACATGAGTGGGACAAAAAGGCTCTGTTTGGAACTTAAGGATGGAAAGGAAAGAGGATGGAAAATTTTAAAAATTTTCTTTCCCTTGTTTGGTTCCTAAAGAAATAGAAGGGAAAATTTAAAAAACAAGTATAATTTTCCCTTCAATTTCTTCCTAATTTTCCCTCAAACTTTCCTTCTTATTATTTTCTCTCCCATTTTCTTTCCATCCTCAAATTCCAAACAGGCCCTTAAGTACTCCATATAATTGTGCCCACACAGGATAAAAAAAACCCTTTTATAAACACTTCTTCATCTTCCTCTTCCTGATGTCTAGAAACACCAGATCAGACGACGACGACGACTGCAGACGACGACGACGGCAGGCCAGACAACGACGACCACAGATCGTAAAGTTTCTCCTCTCTCTCTCTCTCTCTCTCTCTCTCTCTCTATGTGTGTGTGTGTGTGTGTGTGTGTGTGATTTTGCTACCAAAAAATGCCCGGATTTGAAGGGGTAAAATAGGTAGGAATTTCACCAATCCGCCCTTGTTAGCTAACGACGGGGTCTAGGCTGTCATTGGCAAATCCGGGTGAAGCCGGATTTGGACTCCAAACAGTGAAAATAGTCGGGGTGGAGTTGGGGACGAAAAACTCAAGCCAAACGCCGGCTGGAGGTGGGCCTTGGATTACAAATCCGGGGCTGAGCCAAATCCGGGCACAAATCCGGTTGCCAAACAGGGCGTTGTAGAGTTCGTTGGGGTGCACTCCACTAACTCACGTAGAAATTGAGGTGGCAAAGTAAAGTTTTGAAGCTAACTTTTGTAAATTCTACCGAAGATGCTCTTATGAGGGAATGAATGGAAGAATTAATGCTATAAAATGGAAGAAGAAGATTTTAACTGTATAATATCCTGTTCCTTTCAACAAGAATGAGCTTCATTTACCCTGGGCTTCATTGCCATAGGATGTTTAATACTCCGAGGCCATCTTGTAAGTGTTAGTGTCCAAGTCAATTTTGTCGTAATTTGGGATTAATTATTCGTTTCATTGAGAGGATTCAAAAAAGTATGAAATTGTGGGCCAAATGTTAAAAAAATATATTATATAATACGACACGAAAGATAAAAACAAAAATTGTAGATGTTTAAGTACTTTTTTCGTCTTTTGTGTTTTTTTGGTTTTGATCAAAATATTTTACTTTTTGAACTCCTTCGTTGAGCCAGAAGATAAATCCAAAATATACAATACAAATTTTACAAAAATTTTAAAAAAATTAAACAAAAATAACAATAATTTAGCGGAAACTCAACCGTAGATAATCAATTAAGACTACAGCACTTGATCTTGCATTTTACGTTGAGTTTGGGCCCAAATTTACACGCGGATAACGAATCCAACCCGTTTTGGCCTGATGCACATCGGGGTGTAGTGAGCAGCATTATTATACTCCCTTCGTTCCTTAAAGTTAGACATTTTCACTATTCTAACCCTATGAAAAAATTGATTATTTCTTTTAATCTGTAATGTTTTATATAAGCAATATGGATCTCGTTTGATAGATTTCAATTAATTCTTTTAAACAAAGTTCTGAAAATCATATAAAACATTAGAAATTGAAAGATATAAGCAATTTAAAAAATGGCACGCACTCCCGAAAGTGTGTAACTTTCGGGAACGGAGGGAGTAATTAATTGAAATTCCATCATCGTGATTTTAATTTTTCAGTTTGTAGAGATTTTTAGAACACTACATTTTTACCAAAAATCAAATTAATTGGACATTGATATCCACGTACATGAAAGGCAAATTTGTTTTTCATTACATATTTATAATTATATTGACCATCCATTATCGTGTAAAGTAATGTTAATTGACCAAGGAACTAATAATATCCAATTAATTCCTTTTTTTTTTTTTGTCATTCTTCATTCTTAATCTATTACATTGGGAGTGAGAGGAATGAGACTCGATCTCAAAATGCAGTGTGAGGCATCGAAGAGCTCTACTGAGCTAACCACTACTTGCAATCAATGGTTTTCTTTTGCTTTATCCCTTCAGTCTTCCTCCATCACGTCGTTAATATTTGAGCAATGCTAAGTACCCAGAAAACTTATTCCGAATATTACCGAGAGTGAAACCTCAAAAGTGAAATTAGTGATTCAAATTATTTGGATATTTGTCTAAACCATAAATTTTACTTTTGGATAATTTTTAGAGCAATTTTTGTTGGGAAAATAAGAGAATTACACACAAATCACAACTCTGCTCTTTTTTTTTTTTTTTTCTGTCAAACTAATGCACATACATATTTCATTCTCATACTCAATCTTATATACACACATATTTTACTGGTGGGGGAAATCCCCCAAAGGGGATTCCCACGTCTATCGCACTCTCTCTTTCTTTTCTCTTTTTCCCTACTATTTTCCTACTTCACAATACAAAATCATATTGCCATTTATAGGCCTAATACACATAACTATTCAAAGCAATTGCAATCACGTAACTCCAAAGTCAAAATATGTGGCTTATCTCCAAGCCTCTAAACCAACCGTAAAAACACGTGTTTTTCATTCTTAATCAAGCTTACTTCTCAACAAATTTTCCGTGTACTTTAACATTTTCGTTATCATCTTCCAAAATTATCAACAGTACTGCTATTCCTATATAGGAGTATCTCACTTCTTCTCGGTATGTATACGACTATACGCGCGCTTTGATGAAAAACGTACAACTTCTTCTACAAGTTTGAAATCTTCCCGCCAGTAGAGAGAGAGAGAGATGAAAGAGTACCAGCTTCAAACTCCGAAGAAGGATCAACGTCCTCACGCAAATCGCAGATCATCCAAATCCATTTCCAACTACACAAGTAAGAAGACTCACCAGGTACAATCGAATCGATTCCCCCCCCTCTCTCTGCATATAGGATATTTATAGTTCAGATCTGCGCAGATTAGCAAAAAATGCTTGGATTCTGCATTTACGTTGGTCTCAGAAGACGTCTCACTTGAATCGCCGTCGATCGAGCTCTCTTCTATCTCGGAGAATACGGACGATCATCCACTTGATGAATCCGCAGAGGTAATTTCGAATTTTGCTTCGCAATTGGATGTAACGCCAACTGTTCGATTAAATGATTTCTTTTCTCTAGTCGTGATTTCTGATGTTTAGCTTTAGAACCTTCAATTGATAACTCGTGTTGCTTATCATTTCATCATTATTGCCTTTTTATTACTGTTTAATTGACAAGCATATTTTTCGGGAGAAAATTGTGGTGCACTTGGTTTTCACCATAGCAAAGATAGCAATTACCAATTTCCTTTGCTATGTTACGTATTCTTTTGCATATGTTACACATTTTTTGGTGGAATTAGGAATAGGTGGTATGTGGAAAAATGAAGTTATGCATATCAAATTATTAATGGTTAGTTACGGATCTCTTGTTCAAGTGTTATGCATGTTGTTTGGTTTAATTTTTTGCATTTTTTTTTTGGTCGAGGGCCGCAAACGAACCGAGCTCTTTGGTGGCAGCTCGAGGCTCGGCTCATCATGCGGTCACCTTGGTTTGTTAGTAAACGAGCTCGAGCTCGAGCTTGAGTTTTAATCTCATTTAGTAATCAATCTTAGCTCTAGTTAGTTTTAACTCTCCTTGTTTAAGAAAATTTAGCTTTTTTGTATGGCTTGGCTGTTTTATAGACGAGCCGAGTTCGAACACCTCGATAGTCGATACTAAATGAGCCGAGCTTGAAATCGATTGGTCCATTTCTTACAGTATTCGTGACATATTACTTCGGTGAACTACGAATGGATTTGTGTAACACGAACAGACAAGTTACGAATTACTTTGGCTTCTCCTTGTTCTGTTAGTAAATTGTGACCCATTTTTTGTGTGTTTCAGAGCTCAATCTTAACACTGAGTCCTGTGATTTCACCTTCACCTGAGACAGTTACTCCGTCTGATCTCACTCCCTTGACTTCCTCTATCACCGGAGAAGAAGATGAACCAAACAATCTCTCAGTTTTTCATTTCAGCTTCGCTGAATCAAAAAACAGTGCTGACATTGTTGCTGTGGAGGCAGATATGGTTGTGAATCATCTCAAGCTAGCTCGAATTCAACTTAGGAATTCAATCAAAGTTGATATCAGCTCTCGGAAGCTTTTGGATGCTTTGATCAAGTTAGTGATTGAGGAGTTTGATGGTTTACGCGAAGAGAATGACCGATTTGCTGAATTAGTTACGATGACAAGGCACATTGTGTTTGTGAGTGTCTTCCTGTGGATCCTTGTTTCGATGATATTTCTCTTCAGAAGTTGTGGGGGAAAGAGCTCCTTCAGTGAACCTCTACCCACCTGAATACCTCAAATGGTAAGACTATTTTGTCTTTGGCTTGGAGTAGTTTGTCCTCTTAAAAAATCCTGCTAAGCTCTGAATTGATTTTACACTACTAGTATTGCATTCACTCTACAAGTGACGCTTTATATTGTAGACATTTACAGTTGTGTGGTGGTTATATACACATATAGCATCCCAATGCAACTGCTTCTGCTGGTTTGAACAAGGTGAATATCTTAAGGAAAAGGTTTTGATGTTTGAGTGTTTGAGTGTGCTTTCCATATTATGTGTTTGTAAATTGGTTGTGATCAACTTGTGATGCTGAGACGAATATACAAGCTGCAAATCAACAATGATTTTGATCCCTTTTTTAGTTATCATTCTAGATACACACAAGAGTTAAATGAAGAAGATATGGGATGTCTAAAAAACAAGTTGCAGGTAAACCCCATTCGCTGGCCCACGAATGATTTATTTCTGTACTAAAAAAGAATCTTGTCTAACATCTGAATTGAGAAGAATCTTAACAACCTGCCTGTTTCTCTCCTAGTACAAAATGCTTCAAGTTTATTAGCTTTGATTTGTTGGTAGCTTGAGATTCTCAGCGTTTGTACCTGTAATAATGATTAGCTTCGACAGGCTCAGCTAGATCAGCCCCTTTCCTCAAAGAATCTCGGCTATGTTAAACATGATTTCCTAGTTCTGAATCCTTTCCCTCACACCAGTAATGAGTCATTACTCTGGTTTAAACTTTTAGTTTATTTCATTTAGTCTCTAGAAGCATATGCGAGTAATCTTGATAACGTCAACGGGGGACATTGAGAAACACGGAATGTTATCTGCCAGATATCATATTGGATGTTGCAACACAGTGCTCTGACTCCCACAACTGACTGAAGCTCGTACTATTAGTCTGGCAGATCTTGAGCAAATTATTTCTTGCCTATCATGAAATGACGATAGACTTAAGTTGTTAAGTGAATAAAACATTGAGAACAAACATAGTATATTCATTGAACGAGGTGCTTATCCAAGCCCTGCCATTATAAACCTCTTAGCACTGACCATGAGTAGGAGATGGTCATTAAACTGAAGCAAAGGTCAAGCAAGGGGTGGAGCTAAAACCCTGATTTCCTAAGAACATCTATGACAATTGCTACACAATTTTTCTGCACTACACGAACATGAAGTTCTTAATTCTCTTCTCTGACTGGATATACTTGTAGCTTTTCGTGCTTATTGTCCTCCAGAACTGTTGTGCAGTTGCAGAATGTACGTTTTGAGTGAGATTGTTTTTGAAAATTGATATCTTCGATAAGAAAGATTCCTCCTCTTGGGCTACAAGCATCAAGTTTTCTTTCATTCAAGGGTCTTCAGCGGTGCTCACTTTTTGTAAAGCTGCTCCTCCATGCTTATCGCACCTGATACTCCCACTGAGTGCTACACATCTGCTGCCGTGCCTTTGAAGCACTGGTGCATGCTACCGCGTTATTGTAAGTTTGATAACATGGTGATGGAGAGAATCAGGTTATCGAGTTTTTCAATGTTTGAAGTGATAAACCAGAAGCCAGAATTACATAGCGCAAACCTGGTTTAGATGAAGTTAGCAGGAAATAAATGCAAGCTTATTGCAAAGATCCATATTTACACATAAAGTCATAGAAACACACACACACACACACACACACACAATGTAGTCTATACAACGAGAGCAAACTTAAGCCATGGTTTTATTTTCCAAACATATAGTTATTTAACACATGACCTACTTGGCCAACATGGCTTATATTCAACCATCACACAGACTAAACAAACCACACATACAATTCATACTTCAGCTTACTTCGTGCATGAAACTCAAATACTACTACATATTGAGTTCACACACTTTCTTGGCAAACTAGCTCGGCACAAACTTATTACTATTACCATACCATTTTCCACATATCATATCCATTTTGATCACCAAAGAGCTGGATAGGCAGCACTTAGTTACGACGATGCAGGAACTCTGTTAAGTTTCCGTAATAGTGGTGTGTTGCAGCAGTGGATGATCCACCATTGACAGTCATTTTACTTTCACCAGTCTCGGTGACACCCTTGTTTCCATTTGTAAGGCTACCCTTATGATCATTTGCACCAATGTTCGCTTTTTGCCCGGAACTTGGATCGCTTAGCAGCCGACGGTTCACCAAAGTAACCCTCTCTCCATTTGCTTCCAGAGCTCCCATGATCAACAGAAAGGCTATGGTGATTGGTAGCAAGATCTTCATGATTTAATCACACTAATTAGCCCTGAAAATTAGAAATTTCATAGTAGTAAGCATTAAAAAATTGAATTTGTTTCCAAAGACAACTAGGAAGCCATGCAAGAGGAGAGAAAAAAAAAAAAAAAAAGCGAATCACAACTGGGTGCAAATTAGGTCTACGAGAGATTTACCGCTGATGTTCTTCCTTCAAAACTGAATTCTAAGGGTGGTGATATATAGGCGAGTTTTTGTTACTGTATTATTTTTTATGTCAAGCAATGGAAGAATTGCATTCAGAAATATCACGAAGATTATAAAATATTACATCAGTTATGTGAGAGTCCACAACAACTAAATCAAGTCTAATACATAAAACTTGAGAAATAGTCCCACATGGAGAAAGAAATTAATGAAATACTATCAAATCATAGACTTCTATAAAGGAGATAAACTAAGGCCGAGTTTCCACTAAATTTTGGTATTTCTAGTTTTTTTTCGGTCTTTTCCAAAAAAAAATAATTAGATTCACGATTTATTTTTTTTGTATTAATCATCTGTCCAGACCAGGAAAATATAAAAAGTAAAAATTTATTACCAAAAGCAAAAAAAAAAGTTCACTAAAGATGAAAAATACCAAACAACTGGTATTTTCTGCCGACAGTGTTTTATGTCTTATATTAACTTTTTTAATTTTAATCCACATTTTTAAATTTTCTTATTCCTCTCGGAGACAAATGATAAATCTCAAAGATTACGACAAAAGGCAAAACACAAAATTGCGAAGAGTACAAAATTACCCGACCAAATATTTAGTTAGCTAGATTTGATCAATTGACCACTCATCTGATAATGTGCAAGATTGGTCATTGTTACCATATTTTCAACTTAGAATTTTGAGAGGTCACGATAAAAATGGAGGCACTGAAAAAAACGTGTGCATTGTGAATTGTGATAGGCGCACACAATGTGTTAGAACATCTGATCGGAGATGATTGTCGTCAAGGAGTAATGATTTTTTTTTAACTGGAAGGAGTAATGATGGTCAGCATAACTGAAGAATTATTAGAGATGACATTTATTAATTTAAGGAACAAATTGGGATTATGTTTCCATGTTTAGGGGTCATTAATTGGTGGCATAGCCAAATTAAAAATTTAGGAATACAGTTAGCAGTTAGCTACACTAGCTACATTAGACATATACAAGGCCGCTCCGTTGTTTGGGTTCCTCCAACCCATGCTTGATAGTCCATTACTATTAAGTCACAAGAAATAAACAAAACAGACCTTCAAGGAAAAACAAAGTCAATGTTATATATATTATACTTTTAGCTTGAACTACATCTAAAAACTCAAAAATTATAACGTAATATTGGTTATAACGTAATATTGGAAATTTAATTTGTGAACAAAATTCATTAAAGAATGAATGAGAAATTGTCTCATGAAGTGGGCATGATTACTTTGGTGCAATATTTTGTGAATTTAATTTTGAATTGAATAGCAAATTCAACTTTAAAACTATTGTAAATTCATTCACCAAATTTGATTTGCTGTTACAAAATTCAAATTTGCATTGATTTCAATATGGAATTTTTAAGCTCTTCTTTAATACTATAAATTGGCGTTTCCTCTCTTTGATTCAACATACCAGAAAACAATTCTTCTATCTTCTTTTACATTTGAGTTGTTCTTGTTTTTGTATGAGAGAGTACTAAAAAAGTTTGGTTCACCAAAGACACTCAAGCATTCTGTGGTGAGTCGGCGATTTTATTTTACGGAGGCCGTGTAAAACACGGGATTCGGTTTGAATTTTTTACATATTTATTCCTACAAGCTTAAAACAAAATCTTTTGGGGAAAACAGTTTCTTTTATTGTAAAAAGGGAAAAAAAAAAAAACATTTTAGGTTTCAGTTTCTTGAATTGAGGTGTTATTTCTCTATTAACAAGAAAAGGTTCTTTTTAGGGGCACTTAAATATTAGTCCTCAAATTCACTTGAATTTATGTTATCATCTCGTCCTTTTTTTTTTTTTTTAATTGTTTTCATCCCGAAATTTAAATAAACTCAATATTGCCTATATATATATATATATATATATATATATATATATATATATATATATATATATATATATATATATATATATAAGCTCAGAGATTTAGAGGACTAGGGCTATAATTCAGGGCTTTGGGAATAAAACCGAATCCCACAATTTACGATATACCAGATGTAGACACCCTAATTTAGACCCTCCAAATGCCCTTAAGTAGTGGTCGGTAGGCTCCCCAGTGATGACATAGATCAAAACGTGCCTTGAAAGCTTTGAACAATGCACTTTGTATTCAAAAACCAAATGAAACTCTATTCAAAACAAACCCTAGCATATACTATCTTCAAGTAAATGCAAAACTTTCTTTATCGATAGATAGTATGTCTCAATCCATTTCAAAATTAGGGAAATGTGAGGATTTTTCCAAAACAAGTTCTTTCCCGACCATCTGAGGGTAAAATGGTAATATATTAGGATACACAAATTAGTTTGTATCCAAACCACTTGGGTTTGAAAGTAGATTTACCAAGCTTTTCAACATTTTAAACCACGCGCAAAACAATGTTTGGTAGCTCCCAGGGCGGCCCCACGAAGTTTGGCCCTTAAAATAGTAATGCCTACAAAGTAGAGATTCGGCATAGCTTTTAATGACTTTTATGCTAAGAAACTTTGGGATTCTAAGCATAGTATAGCAGGATATTCTTAATTAAGAAGTCACATATGTGAGTATGAAGTGATCCCATTCTATGAGAATTTGACAAGGCAAAATTCTCTAGAAATACTCATTGAACCAGGCAGGTTTTCAAGACTGAAACAAATACTGAGAACAATTCAATTTTGTTAGGAAAAGTTTCCATGTGAAGTTTGTTGTCTCAGTTTACTCAAATGGCAAAACAATTCAAGATATCGCATTCATGATCAGCCAGTGAACTCCATAAACTTTTACAAGGGAAGGTTTAAAGCCGAAACCTACCTTCCCTTATATGGGAATTATCTATTGTACTCTCTCTCTCCGAGTCAAATGTCATTTGGCATCAACGTTATTTTTCGCATCATTATTCTGTCAATTTCATTCATGTGAGGGATTGGTTGAAAAATGGGGGAATTTTGTGAACAGAATTCACCTGTAATGAATGAGATTTTGTTACTTGAATATTGTGAATTGAATAGCGAGTTCAATTTTATAACAATTGTGAATTCATTCTTGTAAATTTAATTTGTCATTATAAAATTCAATTTTGTAGTGATTTTAATATTGAGTTTTGAGGCTCCCCATAATAATGACAGAGGTTTCCCTTGAATACTACAAATTGGTCTCTCATCTCTTTGTTTCAAAACGCCAGAAAAAAAATTCTCCTATCTTCCTTTACATTCAAGTTATTCTTGTTTCTGTGTGAGAGAGTACTACAAAAGTTTGGTTCGCTGAACATTTCTGGCGAGGTGCAGCCTCTATATATTTATGCAACCGTCTTATCTTGTGAAATAGCGCGCCAAAGACACTCAAGCATCCTGTGCCAATGCGGCGATTTTGTTTTAAGGAAACCTTGTAAAATGCGGGATTCGATTTGAATTTTTTACTTATTTCAGTAATTTGATCTTGTTCATTTATTTATTTTGTAATCTCAATTGTTCATAATTTGTATTTGTTATTTTTCCGTTACTAATAAAAAAAAATCTTAGAATCTGTTTTTTGACAATATTAATTCCTATAGATTCTGCATTTACACGGGTTCTCACTCGAATCACCTTGTCAGTCGAGCTCTCTTGTATCTCGTAAAAGTCCGGGAGGATTGTCAACTTGTTGAAACTGCGCCTTTAAAACAATAAATAAATAAATAAACTTGTTGAAACCGCATAGGTATATAATTTTGAGTACATTATCTGCAGGTAATCCATATACTGAACGCCCAGGCACACAAATCGCAAATCCGTAAGAGGACTAGCATACGCTCGCACACGCACATAGACACATCCGCATAGGTAATTTTGAGTATTCGTTCATCAGGTACCGCTACCATGCATAATCACGTGGTGTCTCAACCCCTGCACAACTTCATAAATTTGTGATGGTAGAGGGATTAGATTTAAGAAAACAACGTCGAGATTCTCCATAATCATTGAGTAATTACTCCATGTAATACAAGAAAGACAAACCGGCCCTAATCCATATTGTTTTATTTTTGAAACATAGTTACAACACATGACCTACTTCAGCTAGACCGACTAAACAATCCACACGTACAACACTACAACTGATACTTCAGGCTAGCTTAATCCATGCATGAAACTCAAATGAAATACACTTTCGGCGAACCTAATACAAACTTAATTATCACCATAATTAACCCTTCCATTTTTCACATATGATCCATTTTTCTTAGTTAGGTAGCATTTTGTGATGACCCCACGGTGGGATTGGTGGGAAATCGTTAGCATCTCCGAAAAAGGATTCTAAGGGTGGTAACATATAGGTGAGTTTCTTACTACTCCTATCCCAAATTATTGGTCCTGTTAGGATTCCGATACAATTTCGAACTGTCAATATCTTTCTTTATACTCCCACCATCACAATTTGTTTGCTCACTATGGTTATGTGTACCTTTTTAAAACTCTTATAATTTTCAATCTATAATGCATTTTAGATGTAATATGGATCTTATTTAATTGATCTCAATTAGTTATAGAATACAAAAATTTCCAAAACTTTAAAAACACTGCAAATAAAAAGTTATAAAACATTTAAAAATGGAACGGATATTCGTAGTGAGCAAACAAATTGAGACAAAGGGAGTAATATTTTTAAGGATTTTAAAATTTTGTATAATAGAACTAATTAAGATCTATCAAATAAGATCCATATTGCACGTAAAATACATTATAAATTAAAAGATATAATCAGTTTGAAAATTACATCGAAATATTATCATAAGAGAGTCTAAATCAGGAATATCATGAGGATTGTGATAATGGACCCTACATCAATTATGTGCATAAGAGCCCGCAATAACTAAATCAAGTTCAATAGATAATAATCTTGGAGAATAAATTGATAAACTATCAAATAAAATCCCTAAAATTGAGCAATACTCAACATATTTTACCTTTTGGTTAGATTTGACTCATTGTACTCTCAATGGAAAAAATGAAAGAGTGGTCAGGTTAGTGTATTTCCAACTTGAAATTTTTAGAGGTTACGATAAAACAGTCTTGCTATGGGTATGCACACTCACATACACCACATGCATGAACGCATTTTAATCGTTCATTTCAACAAATCGACGGATCGGATTTTAAGCACTCTTTGACCGGTTAAGAGTATTTAATATCCGGATCGTCCAAAATGTTTTTGGAAGGTTAAGATGCATCATCCAACGTATGCAGGTGGGCATACTCATAGCATTTTTGACGATAAATTTAGAAGCACTGAGAAGATAAAATCGTGCGCATTAAGGACGGATGGACAATGAATGTGCTAAGACATCTGTCCGGAGATGATTGTCGTCACTAAAGGAGTAATGATGATTCGCATTAACAATTGTAGGATTACCTAGAGCTCACTTTTCTTAATTTAAGGAACAAGTTGATCTGATTATGCAAAAATGATACAGACACACCTTCTCTACCACACTCTACCACACCCCCTCTCACATGTGGGGTGGGTCCCCCCACATGTGAGAGGGGGTGTGGCAGAGTGTGGTAGAAAGGGTGTGTATGTATTATTGTTCCTGATTATGTTTCCATGTTAGGGTTCAAAAATGGGTGGCACGGCCAAGAGATTTTGAATCCAGTCGTATTGAGTATTGACTAGCTACATTAGAAATAAATAGTGAGCTTATGACTCATGGAATGACACTGTAACACCCAATGCTTCATCCATGTTGGCTTAAATTAGCACGAGTAATTATTTAAGCTAGTCTAGGACTTAGTTCCTATCAATTAGGGTATCTGAAAGCAAAACCCACCTTGTGGGATCATCTTTATCGAAAAGTCATAATTAAAGGTGAAAATTCAGATTTTACTTTATAGCATTGATTCGATCATCAGCTATGATAAAGTTAGAATTATCTCTATTTCAGTCCCTATATTTATAGGAAGGTTTCGGTTAAGCCCTCAAAGTTTTAATTGAGTCAATTAGTCCTCGATAAAATTGAAACAAAATCAAAAACTTTATGGATGAAATTGAAATATTTAAAAATATAAGGACCAATTTGGAAATGTAAATATAACTATAAGGATAAAATTGAGATATTTAAACTACAAGGACCAAATTGAAACCTACTAATACTACAGGGACTAAAAAATAGTAGATCAGCCATCAAGTTATACTAATGATCAATACTCACTTTGTTCCGTATTGTTTGTCATGTTCGTATTTCAATATAGTTTTTAACACATCTTTCAATTTATAATATTTTTAGAGATTTTAAAAATTTTGTATTATAGAATTAATTGAGATCTCTCAAATAAGGTTCATACTGCATATAAAATGTGTTAGAAATTGGAAGATATGAACAACTAAAAAATTGCATTGAAATCCGACAAGACCAACAATTTGGGACGGAGCTAGGGATTAGTTTTGAGGGAAAGTTGATATTTTTTGAAATGGAATTATTGTATTATTTTTTTCTTTTTGCAGAATAAGTTTCAATGGAAAATTGACTAACCCATCGTCGAGTTCCTCTTTAATAAAATTTTGTTGCCTTTAAAAAAAAGGGAAAATTGACACTAGTCAAAAATTTAGAGAGATTTAATAATACAAGAAAGTTTAATATTCCGATAAAATCTTGTCTCTCGTTTTCTCTTAGCCCAATTAGTTGAGCATATAAATACATACGAGCGCATTTACTACAATACAATTTTCACAAGTTTGAATTCTTCCCACTAGTCGATTCCCTCTTCTTTATCTGCGCGCACGCGCACACACACACATATATATGCTTGCATGTATGTATACGGACGTGCCGATAAAACAAAAGGAAATGTGTATATTGATGCATGCACATATTTAAGTTTCAAAGTTGTGGCAGATTAGCAAAAAGTACTTGGATTCTACATTTACATTGGTCTCCAAAGACGACGTCTCACTCGAATCCTTCTCAATCAAGCTCTCTTTAGTTTGATCTGCAAAAGATATATATGGATAACTTGACAAAGGGTACTCGAGAAAACAAAAGGAGGGAAAAAAAACACCCAAATACATGAGGCAAGGCATTAGATGCAAGGGAAGAAACAAACATCCAACATAGTGTTGAAATGAAGAGAAAAAATAGCCTATTACGGGTAGCTATCATGTTCCTCAAGCATAGAAGCAGAGCTATGGGAAATCTACAAACCACCCCTTGAACAACCCATCAATGAAGGAGCAAATCCAAACCACCCATTGAGCACCGTTATACAGGATGCAAAGACTATCCTCACTGGAACAAATTCATCTTTAATCCATGTGTACCGAGGTGCTAACGAATGTGCCAACCACCTAGCTAGATTTGGTGCTGAACAGGATGAAGACTTCAAGCATCTTAATGTATTTCCGAAGTTAAAAAAAAAAAAGTCCTTCATATACACCAATCGGTCTCAGAAGATGTCAATCGAATCGTCATTGATAGTGTTCTCTTCTATCTTGGAGATCACAATAATTGTCAACTTGGTGAATCCGCAGAGATAATTTCGAATATCACCAATTCTGTTTGAGTGTATTACTTGGAGAGGTATATATGCATATTTGTATTCTTCAATATTGTTGTTTCTAATTTCTGTCAGCATATATTTTCTCTCTCTCTCTCAACTTTCGCTCTAAATTAAAATTCCAGCATTCCTGCAAATTCTTTTCTACTACATATACTTGTTAAGTTTAATGAACGGACAAATATATATTACGGAGGGAGGTTTTGAAGATTGAAAGACAATGTACACTCAGTAATCTATATAGCTTTCTCCCTTTCACTCTCTCTTAATAAAAAAAATGCAGGGTCTTTAATGAACATGTATATTATTGAATAATTAGTCCATGTGAAGTAGGGACGGAGCCAAGAATTTCACTACGCAGGGGCAAGTTTTTTTTTCAATATACTTTGCAGGGGCGAGCCTATATAATTCATAGGAAAATTTATTTATTTTTTAATAAAACTAGAGGTTTTTTTTTTTCTTTGCAGGAGTGACCGCCCCTACTGGCCCCTCCCCGACTCCATTCCTGATGTGAAGGATATATGACACGATCAAGGATTACAACAAAAACACACCTAAGCCATGGTTTTATTTAGGATACATAGTATTAACACATGAGTATGACCTACTTGGCCAAACATGGCTTTACATACATCAACCACACAGGCTAAACAAAACACACACACAACTGATACTTCAGCTTAGTTCATGCATGAAACTCTACTATATGCAGAGTCGCACACTTCTTGACAAACTTAGTACAAACTTATTACTAGAACCACACCATTTTCCACACATGATTGATTTTCACCAAAGAGCTGAAAGCTAGCCATTATGGTTGAAGCATGGGACTTCTGTAGAGCAAAAGTGGTGGCTAACTGAAGTGGCCGATTGCAATCTTCGGCCACGAAAATCTCCAGTTCCATTCCCATCGGTACCTTTCTTGTTCTGCTCGCCTTCCTTGGTAATTCTACTTTCACCACTCTCGCCGATACCTTTGTTTCCATTTATAAGATTACCCTTTTGATCATTTGCACCGACGTTCACTTTTCGCCCAAAATTTGCATCGCTTAGCAGCTGACAGTTCACCAAAGTAACCCTCTCTCCGTTTGCTTCCAGAGCTCCCACGATCAAAACAAAGGCTACGATGATTAGTAGCAAGATCTTCATAATTCAGTTGCACTAATTAACCCTGAAAATTAGAAGTTTTAAAATTCGTGGCAGTTAGCATAAATAATTGAAGTTGTTTCCAAAGAAAACTTGGAAGCCAATAAAGAGAGAGCAAAACAGAAAAGAATCACAACTGAGTGAAAATTAGGGCTACAGAAGTTACCACTAACGTTCTTCCTTCGAAAAAGTACTCCAAGGGTGGTGATATAATGGTGAACAACTGTTAGTGTTTTCTATTAATTTATGTCAAGTAGTTGACAAATTGCATTAAGAAATATCATGAAAATTATGACATTTCATCGATTATGTGAGAGTTAATTTCTAATAAATAAATCAATTCTAATATAACGTTAATACCTAAGAATCTCATATCGAGAAGAAATTAACAAATTATCAAACAAAATTTCTATAATTGAGTACTCCCTCCGTCCCTTTTATATTTATATTGTTAAACTTTTCATTTTGGGCTGTCTCTTAATAGGTGTGTGTTTTGAAAAGTTAGTGGGTCATTTCCTATTTTTGCTCCTAAACGTAGATTCTTTTTTGAAAAGTTAGTGGGTATTATTATATTGATAAGGGTAAGTAGAAAAAATAGATGTAAAAGTTGATGTGAAAGAAAATAATTTAGAATTACGAGGCTACACACACTTAAAAAGGAACGGAGGGAGTAATGCTCAACACATTTTGCCTTTTGGCTAGATTTGACTCATTAAACTCTCAATTAGGGGTGTCCACGGATCGGATCCGGACGGATCGGATACGGATCCGATCCAATCCGCTCAGAGCGGATTATGGTTTTTAAGATCCGGAACCAAACCGAACATTCACGGATCGGTTCGGATCGGTTCGAATCTGGCGGATTTGACAGATTAAAGAGGATTATTGAGCGGATTGAGCGGATCCGATCCGATCCGGATCCGGAACCGCTAGATAAGAATTTCTCGATCCGGAACCGAACCGAACATTCACGGATGGATCAACGGATGGTTCGGATTGGATCCGCTGGACAGCCCTACTCTCAATTGAGAAAGTGAAGGAGTAATTCCATACTCAAAGATTAATAATAAAAAAAAATTGCTTTTCAAAAAAAAAAATTGAGAATATGAAGGGGTGGTCATGTTAGTTCCAACGTGGAACTTTGAGAGGTTATGATAAAATTAGAAGCACTAAAAAGGAAAAATTGTGCACATTGAGTAAGGGGAGATAATGTGCGTGTTAGAACGTCTATCTGGAGATGATTGTTGCCACCAAAGAAAGAGTAATGATGATTAGCATTAACAATGGGATGATTACCTACAGCTTACCTTTCTTAATTAAAGGAATAAATTGATCTGATTATGTTTCCATGTTTGGTTCAACAATGGGTGGCACAGCCAAGAGATTTTGAAAACAGTCATATTGACTAGCTACATTAGACATAAATAGTGAGCTCTTGCTTCATCCATGTTGGCTTAAATTAGCACGAGTAATTATTTAAGCTAGTTTAGGGCTTAGTTCCTATCAATTTGGCTATCTGAAAGCAAAACCCACATTGTGGGATCATCTTTATGGAAAAGTCATAATTAAAGGTGAAAATTCAGATTTTACTTTATAGTGTTAATTCGATCATCAGCTATAATAAAGTTGAAATTATCAAACATTTCAGTCCTTATATTTGTAGGTAGGTTCGGGCGAGCTTGAGCGCACCTTGACTACTTCCGAGGCCGGGGAGGTAATAACCCTAGTGGCTCCAGGAGTTTGCTAGCAAAATAATTGATCCTGAGACTTTAAGTGGAAGCAAACTAAGTCTTAATGTAAGACCATTTTGGTAGCCCCTTGGGATTTAGGTATGTTTCAATTTAGTCTTCAAAGTTTGAATTCAGTTGATTTAGTACCAAGTAAGATTGAAAAAAACCAAAAACTTTAAGGACGAAATTGAAACATGTAAAAATACAAGGACCAATTTTGAAATGCAAAAATAACTATAAGGATAACTTACAAAGTGGTATTTCAATTATGAACAAGATAATATAAACACAGAAAGTCTACGTACCTAGAATTCAAAATTGCATGGTCCAGATTGTTTTGAAGTGAATCTGAACCGGGCAATTTTAAATTCTGAATAGATTCTGGATACCCATTCTGGGTATGTAGCAGTGCTCATATAAGCATGAGATTCCTGTAAAATCTTATGATTTTTGGAGACGTGGGCTTCATAACTTTCCGATTAATTTTGCACATTAAAAAATGCAAGAAAATTTAATATTCCTTTTTTTTTTTTTTTCCCTGCACCTGAATGGGCCCGGACAATGATCATCTTCCGTCGTTCCATTAGAGTATTGAATTTCATTGAAGTTTTGAATTTCGGCCCTGAACCAGCCCAATTGGTTTTCTTTTTGCTTAGCCCACCTGCCTTCCTCTATAGGCTTCGACGTTATCTCTCGTTTTCTATCGGCCCAATTAGTTGAGCATATAAATAAATAGGAGTACATAGGAACGAATTGTTGAAAAGCTACCACACGTCTGAATTCTTTCCCCCCCCCCAAAAAAGTGCTTGAATTCTGCATTTAAATCGGTCTGAGAAGACATCTCATTTTTCACATATGATCCATTTTCACTACTGAGCTAGCTAGCGGTGACAATTTGCAAATGAAATGACAGTCGATTCGTATTCTCATAGCAACCCTCTCTCCCTTTGCTTCCGACAATTAGTAGTAAGATCTTCATAACTCAATCACACCTAAAAATTAGAAATTTTATTAACTAATTGAGTTACTCACTAATGATTGTTCTTCTTAAAATTAAGGATTGTTACTGTACATTTTTTTTTATAGGTCAACCAGTAGAAGAATCGTATTTCAGAAATATCGCGATAATTATGATAATGGGAGCTATATGATATGTAAGAGCCCGCAATAACTAAATCAAGTCCAATAGATAATGACATAAGAGATATATGAACAAGAATTAAATTGATAAACTATCACACAAAATCCCTATAATTGAGCCGTAGTCAACAAAATGGCTAGATTTGACTTATTGACCTCTCAATTCAGAACGTGAAAGAGTGGTCGTGTTAGTGCATTTCCAACTTGGAATTTTGGGTGGTTACTATAAAATAAGAAGAAAAAATCTTGGGCACCGAGGTCCCCAATGCACGTGTTAAAACGTCTGTCCGGAGATGCTTGTCGCCACTAGAAAAAGAGTAATAATGATTAGCATTGATAATTGTTGAATTACTATAATTTAAAATTGATCTGATTATCTTTCCATGTTGGGTGTCAACAATTATTGGGTGGCACAACTTAGAGATTTTTGAAATACAGTCATTTCAATAGCTACAATATTAGACATAAATAGTGAGCTCGTGACTGATGGAATGACACAGTTAATACCCAATGGCTTCATCCATGTTGACTTTAGCACGAGCAATTATTTAAGCTTGTCCAGGGCTTCCTATCAATTAGGGTATCAGAAAGCAAAACCCACCTTGTGGGATCATCTTTATGGAAAAGTCATAATTAAAGGTGAAAATTCATATTTTACTTTATAGCATTAATTCAATTATCGATCAGAAATCAGGATTAGCATTACTCGTTTGTTTGTTTTTTTTTTTTTTGGGTACATAGGAAATTCATCAATAATTTGACTTGCACATACTAGTACTTATAAAAAAAGAAAAAAATAGAAACAATCATTTGGTTCTTGGTTTGCTTAAGTTGTTCTATTCTACTTTTTTTTAACAATACTAAAAAAGAATTTTATTAATCAAACGTAGGAGTTGCAAAAGATAAAATGAGAAGATAGACGGCAACAACAAGAAAATAGCATCTCAAAGAGCTATTGGCATTCTACCCTCTCGATAATTGTATGTCACTCAAGCCCTGAAATAAACAAGGTCGGCAAGCCATTAATTGTTCTATTCTAGTTGATGAGTTCAGCAAACAAACAAGAACTCATTTGGGCTCCAATCACTTTTGTCAAGAAATTATTTCAGGAAAATTATTTCAGATAAAATTGCAATGAAATGAGAAGTATATTTTTATGCGTACATTTGTTATACTTGATGAAAAAGTGGAAAATAGTAGTTAATTATATAGAAACTGAAGTAGGAACAACAATCCTTCAAAATATGCTTTTTTCAAGATAAATTTTGAGGAAAATTTAATCGAAGTGTAAAAATTAGAGACATATCTATTACTACTTTCCTACTAATTAAACAGAAAAATTAAATATTTTGGAGCATTTCTTTTCTTTCTGTGCAACTAAAGACATCAATGATCTTCCATAATTCGATTTAAGTTTCGAATTTGGGCCTAAAATTGTGACCCAGCCCAATTTGTTCTCTTTCTTGTTTTGCTTAGCCCGTCTTCCTCTATGGGCTTCGTCGCTATCTCTCACTTCTCCTCGCTAGCAGGTTGAGCTTATTTTACAGTACAATTGGCACAAGTTTGAATTCTTCCCGCTGCGCGCGCGAGAGAGAGAGAATGTAATAGGGGTGTGCACGGGTCGGTTCGGTTCGGGTTTGGTGTCGACCCACTATTAGACCTGAACTACTTGGGTTGGAAACTTGTGGGCCCGACACCAACCAATGGGCATAGAAAAAACGTCCGAACAACCTCTACGGTTTTGGCGGATCGGATTGGTCGGGTCTATTGGGTTTCAATTAAAACATAAAAAAAAATTCCAAATCTGAGACAAAAATGGCAAATGTCGAGATTTTGGGTAAGTTATGGCCAACGGCGACGAACGGCTTTTGAAATTGAGAGAGAGAACAGCGACGAACGGCTTTTGAACAATGACGAATGGCGCACGAGTCTCTCAGTTTGTATCATTTCCAAGCCACTCCTAAAATTGTGAGAGAGAGACGAGACGATCTGGGCAAAGAGAGAGATTCACGCGTGGTTCAGTGCTCACATCTTGATCTTAGAAAGACAGAGATTCACGCATGGTTCAGTTTGGTTAGAAACTTGGAATAGAGCGTTTCGATCTGGAGAGTGGGGAAGAGAAAGAGGTTTTCACTTTTTAGGGTTAGAATTTTTTGTTGGGATGGGAACATGTGTAAGGTGGGATGTGTAGTTGTGTACAGCTATATATATATATATATATATATATATATATAGAGAGAGAGAGAGAGAGAGAGAGAGAGAGAAAGAGCAGGCCCAGCCCTGTGTTTCCCGAGGCCCCAACCCTATCCTCAATTTGAGGCCCTTCATATATAATTTTTTTTTTTCTATAAGAAGAGTAAGCAAGACTATTATTGCAACAAAGATCAACATCTCATGTAAATTTCAAACAAAGTTCGGAACTGGGAATACACATACAAGACTATTACTTCAATGCGCCAAAATATACATAATCCAATACACAAAAAGCCATAATCCCATACACAAAAGTGCTACCACCATGCATTGACCATTTACAAAAAGATATTAGTTCCATTGGCTAGACACAAAAAGTAATTATCATTCAATGCTTTCAACTATAAGCAATTAAGCAATTAAAACTAGTGGTCGGTCAGTCGGTGGTCCTTGGAGTTAGATCTAGAATACAAAAAAACAGTTATACAATCCAGAGTCCGACAAAGAGTCTATTAGTGTTGGGATTATGTATTTTTTTTTAAAAAAAACTCTTCAAAAAACACTTGTCCCACATTGGCTAACTAGAGAACATTTGTGTTCTTTATAAGTGTGGAGGCTCCATGAACCATTGATGAGCTAGGCCCAAGAGAGGCCTCGCGCGCACACGGGTTGGGCCAAGGTCCAAGCCAATTTGTGAAAACCGATTCGGAAACCAGTTAACCGAGTGCGCGTTGTGAACCTCGCGCGCAGGGGGGGTGCAAATCCCCAAATTTGGAGCCTCGCGCACATATGAAGTTAGCCAACAGATGGTAAAGTTGCACTTTCTTTTCTTTTTTTGCCTCAAGCCTCTAACAATAAAATGGGCCTCAACAAATAAAATGGGGCTTAAGTGATTTTGGTGGGCCTCTTGGATCAATTTATTAGACATTTTATGCAAACCCATACCTATACTAACCTATATACTTGGGGGCCCCAAAATTGGCCCATTTTCGGTGGGCCCCAAGCCCGGGCCTACCAAGCCTCCCCACAGGGCCAGGCCTGAGAGAGAGAGCCTTTTTTTTTCTTGGGGCAAATGGTGTTAACTGTTGTGGTTAAAGAAAAGAGAGAGAGAAAAGTAATTATGTCTAGGAATATGAAACAAAAGTAATTACTCCAAATTCTCAGTGATAACGTCAAGACAACTCATGAAGTTGAAAGGGTATAAAAACAACAGATATACATAGGTCGGGTGGGTTGGGCTAATCGGTTTCACCAAAACCTCACTCGTCGCCCAACCCGAAAATTAATTTTCTAAGACACCTCAACCAGTAACTGACCGGCGATCGACTATTGGGTTCCAAACCAACCGAATACCTTCGGGTCGGGCGGGTCGGGCAGGTTCATGCTCACCCTTAGATTGTACCATAGGAATGTTGCGTATTTTCCCAAGCGGCTCGAGTGAGCTCGAGTTAGTGGTAACTAGGCTTGTTTGTAAAAGCTTGGCTCATTTGTAGTGACTCGGTTAGCTTAGTAGTTAGGAATCAACCAAGGTCAGCCCTTGGGCAAGGCCCTAGCCAAGGGCACCAAAAAACAGCCCAAAAAAGTGGGGCACCCCAATAATTTTTAGTATTAGGCCAAGGTAAGGGTCTTTTGAAGTCCAAACGAAAAGTTAAATTTGGTTTTAGAGCCCTTTAAATCTGTTGATACACACATAGCAAAGGCCCATTTGGTGGCCCATTGACTTGGGGGAATAAGCCATAGCATGAGCTACATAAGAAATACCCTAATAAAAAATCAGAGTTATACTTGACGCTTCCCCCAATTCCCCTAATCAAAAAACCTTTACCCTTTACATTACGGCTTACCCCACAAAAAATAGCGAACTACATTTGACCACTCCCTAGTCCCACACATGGGATCATAAATCAGCACCACTGGCGAGCATTGAAGTTTCTAAGAGGAGACTACTCTTTAATCTGTTAATTGTAAAGAATATTTTGGGTCCCCAAAGAATAACTTGTAAGTATATTGAATATAATCTTTAGATTCATGTATATGTGTGTGTGTTGAATGGATTTGGAGTGTTAAATGACGAAGAAAAAACATAAATAAATTAACAACCAGTGGGATAAATGAGTTGAATTTTAATGCGAGCTCAATGCGTCCAAAAACTCCATTGGTTTTCAACACTACCTTTTGTGATTCTTTTGGTCTCACATTCAAATTTTTTTAGGCCTCCTCTTCTTCTTTTTTTTTTTTGGATATTGAATGGATTCAGGATGGCAATTAGCCCATTAATTTTATTTTCAATATGAACTAAAATAATTATATACACAAATTATTTCTTGTTTAATTGTAAAACTGTATAGGGCACTACATGACGATTGGGCATAGGGCACCTAAATACCTTGGGCCGGCCCTGTTATCAACCAAACTTGAACACGTCGATATTCAACGAGCCGATCTCGATATCGATTACTCCCTTTGTCCCATTTTAAATGCTCCCTACAAATATCCGTGCCATTTTCAAACGTCTATATCTTTTTATTTGTAATGTTATCAAAGTTTTTAAAATTTTTGTCTAATAAAACTAATTGATATCAATCAAATAAGATCCATATTGCATATAAAATACATTATAGAATGAAAACTATAAGAGTTTTAAAAAGGCATGCATAACCGTAGGAAGCAATTAAATTGAGACTGAGGGAGTATTTAGTCTCGTCTAAAGCTCAAGTTAGATTCGTTTTGAACGAGTAGAGCTCGAACACTTCAAAGCTCGGTTTGGCTCGTTAGCAACCCTAATTTATGTTACATGTTTGTTGGTTTGTAACATGACATATGTTTTTAATTTATTTTATGTATTTTTTTTTTGGTGGAGCTACTATACGAATAGTTGTCATAAAGAAAGGATGTGCGTACGTATTTTTTATGGTTTAATTTTTTGCCGATATCTTTTTGTTTCCGGATTTGTCATACATGTATTATCACTGAGTCCAGTGATTTCACTTTCACAAGAGAGAGTTACTCCCTCTGATCTCACTCCAATTCTCCATCGACGTCTGCTATCACCGGCAAAGAACAATCTATCAGTCTTGCATTTGGAAGCTGTTGGATGCATATTGTTGATCCTTGGATCAAAGTGATTGAGGAGGAGTTGTGTTTGCGAGTGTCTTGCTGTGGCTCCTTCTTGATATTTCTCTTCGGAAGTTGTGGGGGAAGGAGCTCCTTCATGCCTTGGATGTGTGATTGTGGCACTACAACAAATAAGGCATTTTTTTTATTTTTTTTTGCCAAAGAGAAAGAATTCCATTTCACAATATGCATCCAACAGATAAGGCTTTTTATAACATAATTTTATAGCATTCTTTAACAAATGCAATTATAGAGGTGGAAATGATAGCATTCTTACTGTAGAAGGCACGGGGAGGAAAATGATAGCGTTTTCATGGCATGGGATAGCGTTTTCATTAATCCCAGGGCGCGCGCCAACTCTCACCGCCAAAAAATCCAAGAAGGAATCAAAATTTTTTGATACTTCCCTCGGCACCAAAAATTTCTCAGACTCCCTCCTCCGCACTCTCTCTCCCTCTCTTCTCTCTCAACATCTGAAATCTTCAGTGAAAATCATGACGTAACCCTTCTCTTCTCTCCCAACATCGCCATCTTTGGGCGAAAATTATGGCCTAACCCTACATATTTACACCCACAGTCGAAACCCAGACGAATCCCATAAACCAGACTCGAAATCACTTTTTCTACCCTTGAAATCACTTACCCAGTTCGTAACTCTGCCCAAAATTGGCACCCAGTGCTCGAAGCTAATGAAAAGTGGCGCATGGAGGTTCTTCGTTCATGATTTCTTCTTATTTTCTCTCTGTACACGTATTTACCCAATACTCTCCAAAACTGGAGTTCTTCTTTCATGATTTCTTATTTTCTCTCTCTTTACACGTATTTAGCTATTACTCTGCAAAACTGAACTTTTTCCTGCTCGATCCCTAATTTCTACCAGGAAGAAGCACAATGTCGTGACCCATTGCATCAATTGAAAGAACAAGCCCCCAAACAGAGAAGCCCTAACCAGGTTCACTTTGATTTTTTTCCTTCTTCTTTCCCAAATAAAGAATAGGGCTTTAATATTTACTCACTAGCTTGCGAAATGTGGTTCCTAAGGCTTTGCATGATTCATGTCTGAAAAGAAGTAGAATCTCCCTTCGATTACTAGTACTAGGCCATGTATATCT
The DNA here is from genome assembly GCA_020921065.1 of Vaccinium darrowii. Taxonomy (NCBI): domain Eukaryota; kingdom Viridiplantae; phylum Streptophyta; class Magnoliopsida; order Ericales; family Ericaceae; genus Vaccinium; species Vaccinium darrowii. Next base: position 1,277,840 of record CM037151.1, on the reverse strand, counting down.
GAACTATTTTAGGTTAGTTACGAAAATACCATCATTTGTAGCCTTAAAGATCCATTTCGGCTCAGGCTGTCTACATTACACAATGACGTGGCCCCATATCTTTTCTGAATGACATTGTGAGTACCCCACCATCTTGTTTGTTGCCTTTGGTGAAAGGCCTAGTGTTGTAGTCTTTTGGTGGATATTGTTTATCTACACAATACTATAATTATTGTGTTATCTTCTAAGTTTGTTTCTTACATTGTATGTAGGTCGATTGGTTGAAGAGAAGATGGATAATTCGTTACTTTTTGCTCAAGATGGAGATTATGATCATCTTGGTAGTGTTGGAACTCAATTGAAGTTATTACATCAATGGCACCATTTTTTGTATCAACATATATATGTAATTGGGCAACTTAGTTTTGAGATACTTGAATGCCTATGATCTCCTTGTCAATGTGATATAAGTAGTTGTTGGCTTCTATTTTGACTTAACCAATGTAAGGTGAAGATGCCTACTAGTTTGTATGGATCAATGTGTTAATAGAAGATATTTCTTATTGGCAATTTGGCTCGACAATTGATTTTTGCTTTTATTTCAGATTATGCTATTCAAAATGAAAGGATTGGGATGGAATGAATGGTAATGGGATTATCAAATATTGTGATTATAATTGGAAAAATTTCTCAAATGTAGCGTTCAACAAATGCTATAATAGGTCTCCCAATGATAGCGTTCAATTATTGCTATGAAAGCTCGGTGACTTATAGCATGCAATGAACGTTATAGTATATATAAAACCCATAATGTTCAATGAACGAGATAAAATCAAAAAACTTATAACATGCAAGGAACGTTATAAAATCTATAAAACTTATAACACGCAAAGAACGTTATAACATCTGTAGAACTTATAACACGCAAAGAACGTTATAAAATCTATAAAACTTATAGCGCAAAGAACGTTATAAAATGTATAAAACTTATAACATGCAAAGAACGCTATAAAAGATCCCGACTTTTTATAACAGTGGCTGTCTTAACGTTCTTAAGAATGTTATCTAAAGGCTTTTATAGCGTTTTTCGAACGCGATCTGAAGTGTTTTTTGTTGTAGTGTGGAAGGATTAGAGCACGCCGTCGAGGTTCTTCAAAATCATCTCTCCGTGTAGTACAGCAAAAACAAAGTAACCAATTAACCTATTCATTTCATGGTTTTTATTATTGGAACATAGATATAAAACACAAGACCTACTTGACCAACATGGCTAAACAACCGCCAAGACTATAAACAAGCCACGCAGACAAAATGATACATGAGCTAAATTCATGCATGAAACTTAAGTACACTCTCTCCGTCCCAAAATAATAATACCATACGAAAAGATGAGCAATTTTCAAATAAATACTTAGTACTTACGTACACGATTTGTCAAGTTTTTTCGCACCAAATTAAAGATCTCGATTAGTTTTCTAGTTTTGTGCGAAAAAATTCAAAAAAAAAGTGAACGGAATTACTTTGAATTTTATTCGAAAATTAATGTCTATTCGGAGGGGATTATCATTTTTGGGATGGAAAATATATATACAGAGTACTTGCACACTTTCTAGCAAACTATTTTCCACATATGATCGATTTTCACCAAAGAGCTAGATAGCGCTTAGTGACGACCATGTGGCTCTTCAGTGCGACCATATGGTGGCGGCCATGGTTTTTCTTCAGTGCTATAGCGGTGGGAACTTGAAGTGGACGATGCAGACCCTTCGCTGCCTGAGTTTCCAGAATTCCCATTCCCATCGATACCATTTTTGTCCCGATCACCTTCCGTGCTAGTTTTACTTTCACCACTCTTTGCGATACCTTTGTCTTCATTTGTAGCACCACCCGTTTGATCATTTGCACCAACGTTCACTTTTCGCCCAAGATTTGTATCGCTTAGCAGCCGACGGTCCACCAGAGTAACCTTCTCTCCATTTGCTTCCGAAGCTCCCAAGATCAACACAAATGCTATGACAGTAAGTAGTAAGATCTTCATGACTCAATCGCGCCTGAAAATTAGAAACTTTAAAACTTTAGTTAGTTTAAGCTTATGGAATTTGTTTCCTATAAGAACTAGTGTGGTAACAAGGGGAGAGAGAGAGAGAGAGAGAGAGAGAGAGGGAGGATACAGGAGCTACCACTTATGTTCTTCCTTGCGTAAACAGATTCTAAGGATGGTGATATAAATAGGTGAATTTTTGTTACTGTACATTTTTTATCATGTCAAGCAGTAGAAGAATTGTATTCAGAAATACCATGATGACGTTTATAATAGGACACTACATAATATATTATGTACGTGAGAGTCAGGATAATTAAATCAAGTCCAATATTAGATAGCAACCTAAGAAATATATATAGTCTCGTCTATGGAGAAGAAAGTGAGAAACTATTTTAAACAAAGTCTCCTGGCCTATAAAGGAGAAATTCTCAACAATTTTTGCCTTGGCTCAATTTGTCTCATATTGTCGTCCAAGTTGAGAACGTGCAAGAGTGAGGCGTCATTGTTACTATATTACCAATTAAGAATTTTGACAAGTTGGGATAAAATTAGAAGCACTAAGAAGAAAAATGCGTGCACTTGGGGAGGGACGCATAATTTGGGAGGTGATTATTGCCACGAAAGGAGAAGTAATGATTATTAGCATTGATAATTTAAGGATCACTAGATCTGACTTTTCTTAATTGGAGGAATACATTTGGATTATGTTTCCATGTTAGGGTTCAATAATGGGTGGCACAGCCAAGAGATATATATTAGATACAGTTATCTTCACTAGCTAGATTAGACATAGTGAGCTCATGACTCATGTAATTTTGTTTAGCTCGGCAAAAATATTTTATTAAAGAAGACTTGACAAAGGGTACATCGAGCCAGGGGAGAGGGGAAGGGAATCCAACCAAGGTTGGATAAAAAAAAACACCTGAAAAACAACAAAACCGAACACCAAACAGGGGAGACCCAAACACCTAAAGCGCTCAATGAACCAAAACCAAAGTAGGCCAAAACCACCCTCACAACCTACAGAAGCCCATTAGCAGGAAGTGGGTTGCCTTTGAAGAGCAGCAAACCTATTGAAATCGCTCACTATCATTTCCTTTATCTTCAAAGCATCATTATCCGAGTGAAATATCTATTGGAAATAATTGTTAGGATTTCTATAAACATAAATTTGGAGATAATGACATAAGAAATAAATAATATGATCATACTGCAAATATGAAATAAGAGAGATTAGGAAAAACTTATATTGATCGAGGTACGCGTAAAGCGCTCTCCTAAGAGAAGATATATCACCACTTGTACCGAGTTGTGTGACATTCCACTCCCAAGATACAACGATCATCCACGGAAGTTTTGTGTGCAGCTAAAACTTTCCACACGAATCAAGAACCGCCCATATGCTCAAAATAATAAGATCTATATCTCAACGAATCTCGATATATGTGTGTTACATATAGCTCATAGGTTTGATAAATATTTTCTTTCTAAAAACATCTCTTTCATCTTGTGAACTAGCCCCCTTTATATAGAAAAATAAACCTCTCATGCAATTAACCATTGCATATAATAGGCACATAAATCCACAATATAATATTAAGGAGTTACGAATATTAATACCCAATAACCATCAATTTAATTAGCTAATATAATTGGACACTGAAAAATCCTAGATCACCTAGGTTTTATAATTTGCTAGGTTATTTTATCTCAAAAAAAAATAACATCAATCAATTATGAACCAATCACAAACAAAAAGCAATTAAACAGATGAACACTAGATATACGTGGAAAACCCCAATACGGGTAAAAACCACGGGAAGGAATCAAACACTATAAAATCATTGTGTAGTTACAAGTAATCTTACCCTACGATTTGAATCACTCACAATCGCTCTAAGATGTACTTGCCGAATCCTCATACACCACACCCAGCATTTGATTGCCGCTGCCTCGAATCCTCGAGCCTTCCAAATGTTCTTCCGGAAATCCACCAGAAAACAACTTGAACTTGATTATTGAATGATGCAGAAACCTCTTGAAGCTTTGATTAATGTTCCATCGATCTTGTGCTTCAAGATTCACTCTCGATAAATTAGGGTTTTTTTGGCTTTGAAAACAAGCGGCTCTAATATTCTTTTTCAGCCGATACCCTAGATCTAAAACTGTATGATGTTTTTATAGAAGACGTCATTCCGATCAATCACATCATAAGTCGATTGATCGGACTATTGTAGATCCGATTCTTTTGGAGTTGCCGATTAAAAACCCGATTGATCCCTCTATCAATCCACATGCTCTGAAACTGCCTCCACGGTGCTAAATCAGAGTTACCTGATTGAGAAACCGATTGATCGCATGATTGATCTTCTCGTTCCGAATGCCGACAACCGACTAAAAACACTAACTCTCAAATTACATTATAAAGTGATTCCTTCCACTCTAATCCTATACAGACCCCTACTTAGAAAATTACAACTCGATAAAAATATGTGTTTTGTCATATGGAATTGCCAAAACCAAATCGACTCCGGAATTTGGTCCTTACAGACACAATAAATTGAATTAAAGATATTTTAAAAGCTTTTTCTAACAATATCCCCAGACGATTCCCAGTGGCAAGAGTGTCCTGAAATTCCTTCTCAGCATCCAACAGTCTTTGAGTACCAAGAGACTCACTCCCATCCATACCATCACTCTCTTGAACGCTCGAGCATTCATCGAAAAATTGCCTTTTGATTCTTCTCCTGACGCTTGCTGGTCGAAGATCCACCATAAGATTGATCCCCTCCATTTGAGATGCTCTAAGGTTGATCCCCTCGTTCCACCACCTCCATCGAATTCGCCATCTCTACCATTTTTTCCCACTGAGTTTCTTCCACCACCTCTGAATTAACTGCTTCATTACCATCAAAGTCCTCAATCGAATCATCTTCAAGCGAGTCATCAACCACTGCGTCCCCCTCAGCATTATCCATTTGATCACCTTCATTATATGACGAAAACTCCGGAAAGCAATTGACTTGATTAGTAGCAAAAGAATCTTCCACCCTTGACTTCAGTATGCTCAAAGAATCTGGGACATCCCCTTGAATTTAAGACCATCCATGGTAGGTTGTGTCATCTTCAAAAAGCTGGAAGTTTCCTCTCCCTCTTCATGAGTCTTTGATACCCCATGTTTTGTAGATTCGACCACCTCCTTACTCGTGCTTAACAGGTATCGAACAATAATACCATTATCACCTGTTTTACCATCCTCTTTTTCCTCCACTTCATTAACAACACGGTTAAGTATCTTTCCTAGATCCGATTGAAAACATTCCTCCTCCGTCACTTTGATCTTATGTGTACTCTCTCCGATCTCCATTTCAATCCATCCATCCATCCAGTTTTGCAAATGAGTCAGTTGTAATGAAGACTCTATCTTTAGCAAAAGAGGAGCACTTTAGAGTAGACTCATCAGTAGAAATGAAGCAGCCCAAAAGATCCCCAATGGATTTAAACGTGCACTGCGACCAAACATCAAGAGGAATCCCCTGGCAGCTTATCCAAGTAAACCTATCCAAACTTGCAGTTTCCCCATCCCAAGGATTCACCTCTGAAAACAATCTATGACTCATGTAATTACTAAGGGCCTGTTTGGAACTTCAAGAAAATGGGAGAAAGGAAAAGAAAATTAAAATTTTTCTCTCTTGGATGTTTGGAAGTTAGGGAGAGGAGAGGAAAATGTAATGGAATTTTAAAAAGGAAAGTCTAGGAAAAGGGCAGAAAATGAGAGAGAAAATAGGGCGCCAAATATAACATTCTGTCTCATTGTCCCTGGTTAGTGTACATAGGTGGCCACGTGCCAACATAAAAAATGCTAAACTCATTCATGAAACCTCCGTTAATAGGACTTCCTTATGTTCTTCGGATAAAAAAATAAAGTATTTTTACACATAATTGTTTATTTTGATTTTGCACCAAAATAAACTACTATAATAGAAATCTTTAAATCGATGCAGAAAATTTTGAAAAATTGTCTACGGCAATTTTACGAAACTACCAATCCATAACCTGTAATATTCTCTCTTTTCAGAGTAGCATTCGCAGATTTCACTTTTCATTTTCCTTTTGGATCCAAGCAAGGGAAAGTATTTTTCTCCTTACTTTATTCTCATTTCTTTCTAGAACCAAACAAGAGAAAGAAATCCATTTTCTTTATATATTTCCTCTTAAACATTTTCTCTTCTTTTCTTTTCCCTTCCATATGTTCCAAACAAACCCTAAATATTGATTAAGTGAACTTAACTGCTGTTAATGGTTGACACTATACTTAGGTTTATCCCATACAATAGTAAATACTATATATATCTATGTCATATATTGACATCCGTAATAAAATTAACCGTGTTGAGGTATTAGCTAGTCCTTATGTCTCGGAACCAATTATATTAGTCGTGTTGGGCTGAGTATTGAGTTGCTCAAGCTTGGTTTGTTTTTGCAATTAATTAATTAATAAGATAATCTCAAACGAACTTCTAACATTGAATCGGGCTCAACTGTACGTTTTGGTTTATTTAACAACCTTACGCGTAGGTTTGTTGTTGGAAGTTTCTCTTTCTTTTAATTCTCTTTATGTAACTAGAATTTGTGGAGTAGAAATGTAGCAAAGGAAAATTTTGAAGCTAATTTTCGTAAAATCTACGGAAGATGCTCTTAAGGGGGAATTAAACAGAAGAATTAAATCTATGAAATGAAAGAAGAAGATTTGAACCATAATATCACGTTCAACAAGAAAATTTACCCTGGGCTTCGTAGATACTGCTAGGATGTTTTATACTCCGAGGCCATCTTGTAAGTGTCAGTGTTAGTGTCTGCGTCGATTCCGTCGTAATTTATGAGATTAATTATTCGTTTTAACGAGAAGAATAAAAAAATAATAATAATAATAAAGGAAGTTGTGGACCAAATTTTTAAAAAGTTTATATAAAGGAAGTTGTGGACCAAATTTTTAAAAAGTTTATATAAGACCACACTATAGATAAAAACTAGTGTAGATGTTTAATACTCCCTCTGTCCAGATTTATTTGTCCCTCGTTTTATTGTATCGAATAAAAAAATGAGTGATATCTTTAAATTAATAAGTAATTATCTTTAAATTAATAAGTAATTATCCAGATTTATTCCCCTCCCCCATCTTGATGTACCCTTTGTCAATATTTCTCTAATAAATTTTAATGCCGATCAAAAAAAAAAAACTAGAGAACCTAATTTGCTCTCTATGAAGCAAGTATAAAATTATAGAGAACCTGTCGCTGTGAAGCAGTACAAAATTCCAGTGTATAGCTTGGCGTAGTTTGGGTCTCAATCTTACGGGTTTGGGGAACAGGTGGTCTTTGGGTTTGAGATCTTCTCCTCCCTATGAACCTGATGGTCTTGGGATCGGTTGACCGTTTATGGTACTGCCCCCTCGTATTCTGGATGTGGTCGCAACGGGCAGGAACTCTTTTGGTCATGGGTAGGAGCTCCTCTAGTACGCCGAGGGGGATTGTTGTCTTGGGTCATCCCCTCCTACAATTATGGGTTATTTTGAGAAAAATTATGTCGCATTTGTCTAAATTTTTCTTTTTTAGTCATTCTGTCTCACAAGGTGAGTGTGAATGTAGGACGGAGGAACCTATGGCATCTCATGAAATTAAGTATGATTTATGAAAATGGACTCGTATCCAAGTGCAATTTTATCCGTATGGTGAATGACTCAGTGATGTAATCTGTATTTGTCCTTAATTAATGCTTGATGTGGTTCTTGTGAACTTGAATGTGTGCATACCTTGTGTAGTTTCCGTTTGTCACTTGCTTGAATACTCATCTACCCCAGCACCGGCCCTAGGCTAAAGCCCAAGGTGCCCGGGCTTTTGGCCCACCAAAATTAGCAAATTTTTAGAATCCCAATAGGTAATTGTGTTATGTATATATATACCCAAAAAAAAAAAAAAAAAACACAGCCCAAACAACCTTAATTTAAATTTGAAAGCCCAAAAACTATTATCCAATGAAATAGGTCCAAAACTCTCAATGTCAGAATTGAAGATTTGGAATCAATCGGGCATCCCAATCCTTTTTCATTTTTGAAAGAATAACTTTTGGCATCCTAATTCCCAACCCATTATGCGTACGGCACATTTTCGGTTTTCATTTGCAAATTGGAAATCTGGAGACTCGAGTTTGGAGATCACCAGTTCGGTCGAGAAGAGGAAGAAGAAATTCGGAAGTCAGAAGTCACGAAGAAAATTAGAGCACAATATTGAAATTAATCAGGGCTCAATTGGTGCTAAATGCTATTCCTTCTCACAAATCTCAAGCTAATTTCAAGTATTGATTCTATTTTTTAGGGTTTTGAAATTAATTCTTTTGTTTATGAGGTTTAGAAGCGTTGTTTAATTTAACTTGAGCTTGATGGCTACCTGAGTAGATTTGTTTATGCTATTGTGGATTTGTTTATGATATTGGTAGGACCTTAGGGGACATCACTTATCAGTGAATTAGGGAATGCGAAAAATTTAATCTCTTGAGTTTTTTTTCTTAGTTTTTTTATGCCTATCTTAATAATTCGTAAAGGACCCTTTTTTTTATTATTGTCGCTGTAAGCTCTTAAAAACTCAGGTCCGGCCCTGATCGACCCTAAGAAAATACCAACTTTGTGTGACAGATGGTGGTGCATTTCACAACAGGACGTTGGGGATCATACCATCAAGTAGGTTCACTTCTGGATCTGATTGCCAAGAAAAAGCCCGATGTCATATACGTCAAGATCATTATTGATACATTGAAGGTAATCAAATATACGCCCATCTACTCCTTGTTGCATTCTCATAGCAATGGGTAGTTTGACAACTGCGCAAATATTTTAATTTCTAACTAGAAACGGATATTTTGCGTAGTCCGTTGCTGAGGAATGGGCGATGGAGACCCTGCCGACTGTTGTGTTCATAAAAGAAGGGAAGGTAGTGGACAAGATTGTGGGTGGGGAGCAATACGTAGTGTGGTCAGCGGTGGTCAAGCACTCTAGTTCAGCTACACAGGATTTTTGGTGGGGGGGCCTTACAAAGTGTGGTTGGCAGTAGTCAAGCACTCTAGTCTAGCTACCGTTACTCCTACTCCTTAAGTTCTGTTTATGTTTAATAGAGATGTGAAACTCTACGTCCTTTTCAAGATTGATTTACCAAATTGTTAGTCCTCTTTAAAAAGTCACGAGTACAACACCTCCGACCTCCAATGAATCCAACATTATATTTTTAACGAATAACGAAGCTCATCAGTTCCTCTGATGTATAATTATTAATCACACCTTTTTGATATGTGTGACCTACTGTGCCATATTCTTGAACGGGTTTCTGTTCTGGTCTAGCAGCCATTATGACATACAGTGGTTTAATCACTTCGATCGTACAAGCATGGTTATGTAAATCAGATCATATGAAGAAAGATCAACTACCTTGTCAGACTGTGAGCTTGGGTCATTTTTATTTTCTTGGTTCCTCATTGAGTTGTAGTCATTGATAACTCGACAATTCTCAAACACAGAGTCAGCTCTACCCTCCTGTTTGTCTCGAAAAAATAACAAGTAACCGTGAAGGCCTAAACGCTAACGTGTTGACCTGAGCAGTTTAGTTCGGGCGTGCCAGGACTAGATTGCAATCCAATGTTGAAAAGAGCTCGTGTCTTCTCAAACTTCGTAAGCTCATTACCCTTGGAATTCCTAAGTAAATATTGACTAGGTGAACTTAGCTGTTGTTAATGGTAGACACTCCACTCACCGGTAGGTTGTGGAAGGGAATCAATACTTAGTTTTATCCCATCCAATAGTATATACTACTGTGTCATATAATGACATCTGTTATAAAATTTACCATGTTTTTTTAATAACCGGATGTCTAAGCCAGGTTGTGCACACCTCGACTAAATATGGGGCTCTGGAGTGGAGATAATGACCGGGCATAATCCCCAACGGCCCCAAGGGTTTGCTGACAAGGGGAAGAACCTAATAGGTACCCATTAGTCTCAAAGCAAGATCTTTTTGCCAACCCCTTTCGGGTATTAGCTAGTTCTTATGTCTTGGAACCAATTACGGCGCTTTGCATAAGTCGTGTTGAGCTGAGTATTAAGTTGCTCAAGCTGGTTTGTTCCCGTAATTAACTAGGTACATAATTTCAAACGAACTTCAAACATTGAGTCGGGCTCAATTGTTTTGGTTCATTTAGCAACCTTACCTGTACGTTTGTTGTTGGAAGTTTCTCTTCCTTTTAAATCTCTTTTTTAGAGTTTGTAGAAAGGTAGCAAATTAAAATTTTGAAGCTAACTTTTATAAATTCTACTCAAGATGCTCTTAGCAGTTAGGAGGGAATTAATAGAAGAATTAAAGCTATGAAATGAAAGGAGAAGATTTCAACCATAATATCACGTTCAACAAGAATGTGATTCATTTACCCTGGACTTCATAGCCAGGATGTTTAATACTCTGAGGCAATGTCAGTGTCCGGGTCAATTTTATCGTAATTTTTGAAATGAATTATTTGTTTTGGGAATTAGAAAAGTATAAAATTGTGGACCGAATTTGAAAAAAATTCATATAAAATGATTTTTTGCTTTTGATCATATTATTTTACTTTTTACACTCTTATCGTCGAGATAGATGATTAATACAAATAAAATGTGAATTTAACAAAAATTCAAAAAAGACAAAAATAACAAAAAATTAGGCGAGGTGAGATTTGAGATGTTGATGCACGAAATGGATGACGCGGATGGGTCAGCATCCCCTGCCGACCCCAAGGGACGGCATTAGTGTAATTAATCAAAATTTTGAGTGTAGCGAGCAGCATTAGTGTAATTAATCAAAGTTTCATCATCGTGATTTTAATTGTTCAATTTGCATAGTTTGTCCGAACACTACATGTTTTTACTAAAAATCGAGTAAATCAGATATTGATATTCACGTAAAAAGACAAATTTATCTTCCATTACTTTTTTGGTTTTTTTTTTTATCAGCGAAAAGGGTGGGAGGGGGCAACCAGCGTTGCAGAGTCCCTTGGGCGTGACCATACGGGCTCCCGACTCGCCTGTGGAATGTCCGGTTCGAGCCATAGCTATTGTCGGTGAGGACAGGCCGTCACCACAGCCACTACCGTGTGAACCGGATGGCAGAGGGCCCTCCACGCCATAGGGAGAGCTATGCCCTACACCAACTGGCCACCCAAAGGGTGTAGTTGGGGCACGCAGGACTCGAACTCCAGACGTGGAGGTAAGGACACACTTGTGCCATACACCCCGGCCATCCGGGCAACTACCTCGGTGGTAATTATATTGACCATCCATTTTTGTGTAAAGTAATGTAATTGACTAAGGAATCAATGTTTCCAATTAATTTGATTCACTTAACGTAATCTACAAAATCGTAAACGATTCAACGATTTTGATCAAAACAATACACATTATGGGTCACCAATTCACCATCTCCCAACCCAATCAATTGTTTTATTTTGCTAATCCCCGCCAGTCTTCCTCCATCACGTTGCTAATGATAGGGTTTATGAAAACTTTTTCCGAAAACATTTAAGAAAAAGAAATGAGTGAATCGAGCCGTTCATTTCTCTTTTCGTGGACGCTACTACTGCCCTAGTATCGCTCACATCTTCTCGGTATGTATACGCGCGCTTTGATAAAAAAAACTGCACAACCTCTTCAACAAGTTTGAATTCTTCCCGCCAGTAGAGAGAGAGAGATGAAAGAGTACCAGCTTCAAACTCCGAAGAAGGATCAACATCCTCACGCAAATCGCAGATCGTCCAAATCCATTTCCAACTACACAAGTAAGAAGACTCGGCAGGTACAATCGAATCGATTCCCCCTCCTCTCTCTGCATATAGGGATATTTATAGTTCAGATCTCCGCAGATTAGCAAAAAATGCTTGGATTCTGCATTCACGTTGGTCTCAGACGACGTCTCACTTGAATCGCCGTCAATCGAGCTCTCTTCTATCTCAGAGATTTCGTACGATCATCCACTTGATGAATCCGCAGAGGTAAGTACGAATTTTGCTTCGCAATTGGATGTTACGCCAACTGTTCGATTAAATGATTTCTTTTCTCTAGTCGTGATTTCTAATTTTTAGCTTTAGAACCTTCAATTGATAACTCGTGTTGCTTGACGTGTTTCAGAGCTCAATCTTAACACTGAGTCCAGTGATTTCACCTTCACCAGTGACAGTTACTCCGTCTGATCTCACTCCCTTGACTTCCTCTATCACTGGAGAAGAAGATGAATCAAGCAATCTCTCAGTTTTTCGTTCCAGCTTCGCTGAATCAAAAAACAGTGATGACATGGTTGCTGTGGAGGCAGATATGGTTGTGAATCATCTCAAGCTAGCTCGAATTCAACTTAGGAATTCAACCGACACTGATATCAGCTCTCGGAAGCTTTTGGATGCTTTGATCAAGTTAGTAATTGAGGAATTTGATGGTTTACGCGAAGAGAAAGACCGATTTGCTGAATTAGTTAGGATGAAAAGGCGCATTGTGTATGTGAGTGTCTTCCTGTGGATCCTTGTTGTTTCGGCGATATTTCTCTTCAGAAGTTGCGGGGCAAAGAGATCCTTCAGTGAACCTCTACCAACATGAATACCTCACATGGTAAGACCATTTTTGTCTTAGCTTGGAGTAGTTTTGTCCTCTTAAAAAATCCTAGTAAGCTCTGAATTGATTTCACACTACTTGTAATAGCATTCACTCTACAAGTTAGGCTTTATATTATTGAAATTTACGGTTGTGTGGTGGTTAGATACACTACACGTATAGCATCCCAATGCAACTTATTCTGCTGGTTTGAACAATGCGAATATCGTAAGGCAAAAGTTTTTATGTTTTGAATATTTGCGCATTTGCTTTTCATGTTTTGTGTTTGTAAATTGGTTGTGATCAACTTGTGATGCTGAGATGAATATTCAAGCCGCAAAATCAACAACAATTTTGATCCCTTTCTTAGTTAGCAGTGTAGATACACATAAGAGTTATATGAAGAAGATTTGGCATGTGTAAAAAACAAGTTGCGTCCATTTGCTGGCCCACAAATACAATTTATTTCTGTAGCAAAAAAGAATGTCGTCTAGCATCTAAATTGAGAAGAATATTCATATCTGCCTGTTTCTGAATCCTAGAATAAGTGCTTCAATTTTATTAGCTTTGATTTGTTGGCAGCTTCAGAGTCTCAGAGTTTGTACCTTGTAATAATGATTACTAAACCAACACTTAGCTTCGACAGGCTCAGCTAGATCAGCCCCTTTCCTCAAAGAATCTCGGCTCTGTTGAGCATGATTTCCTAGTTCTGAATCCTTTCCCTCAAACCAGTAATGAGTCATGACTCTGGTTCAAACTTTTAGTTTATTTCATTTAATCTCTACAAGCATATGCGAGTAATCTTACTAACGTCAAGGGGGGACATTGAGAAACACGGAATGTGTTCCTTTTTCTTTTTTTTTTTTGGTAAATGAGAAACACGGAATGTTATCTGCCAGATTTCATATCGGATGTTGCAACACAATCCTCTGACTCCCACAACTGACTGAAGCTGGTGCTATTAGTCTGGCAGATCTTGAGCAAGTTATTTCTTGCCTATCAAGAAATGACGTAAGAGACTTAAGTTGTTAAGTGAACTGAACATTGAGAACAAACACCGTCTATTCATTGAACCAGGTTTGTAGCGTGGCCCTGCCATTATAAACCTCTTAGCAGCGACCATGAGTAGGAGATAGTCGTTAAACTGAAGCAAAGGTCAAGCAGGGCGTTGAACTAAACCCTGATTTCCTAAGAACATCTACAACAATTCCTACACAATTTTTCTCCGCTACACGAATATGAAATCCTTAATTCCCTTCCCCGACTGGATATACTTGTAGCTTTTATCGCTTAATGTCCTCCCGAACTGTTCTGCAGTTGCAGAATGTTGAGTAAGATTATTTTTTAGAATTGTATTTTCTTTGATAAGAAAGGTTCCTCCTCTTAGGCTACAAGCATCAAGTTTTATTTCATTCGAGGATCTTCAGCGGTGCTCACTTTTTGTAAAGCTGCCCCACCATGCTTATATCACCTGTTAGGCTGTTACTCCCACTGAGTGCCATTATTCTCGATATCTGCCGTGCCTTTGAAGCACTGGTGCATGCTACTGCGTTATTGTAAGTTTGATAACATGGTGTTGGAGCACAAATATTTGATGGAAAGAATCATGTTATCTTGTTTTCCATTGTTTGAAGTGATGAACCGGTTGCCAGAATTACATAGCGCAAACCTGGTTTAGATGAAGTTAGCAGGAAACAAATGCACGCTCACTGAAAAGATCCAAATTTACGGAGTCAAAATTGAAAATTAGTGTTCTGGAAGAACATTCATTCTCCAACACATACAGTCAATAGAAACTCAATTCTTTTTTCCTTTTCGAGTTGAACTTTTCCCTTCATAAAACCCCCAGACTTGCTTGATATAGGATATTCATAAAAGGTTCTGACTAGGATGCACATGAAACAGCAGCCCAATCCGCACCAACTTCTATTCGCACCAACCAGTTGGTGGGTGTCCACTTTGGATAGCAACATCACAACATCCTCCCATGTGTTGTAGAGAACTTCCCTTGTCCTCTCATAAGTCATATTTTGTGACTAGATTTTACCTTTAACAACTGCAGAGGTAGATACTCTCATTTGTCATGCCGCATGTGTACCATCCGAAAATGTTTGTAACTAACTTGTGCAACTTTTCAGTACAACTATGTAATGGTGTCTACCTGAATTCCACATGACAATCATCTCAGGTGAAAACTGAATAGATTATTTCGCAGAACTCTTGGCATGAAACAATATTTCATTTGCCACAACTTTGTAGTTTTGCCTTTCTTGATCTTACTTGAATGTTCAGATATTACTCCGAATGCAAACTCACACAAACTCTTTGACAACCCATGCTGGGCATTTAATTGATGGACATTGTCGAGTAAGTTCGACCATTTTACGTGACTTACTCGACAATTGGGTCAATTATGGTCAACCATTTTACTTTTCCAGATCCTGATTGTTTCCCGGCTATGTAGCACGGACATGGACACGGATACGGCAATTTTGAAAAAAGGGACATGGACACGGCGGGGGACACGGCAATATATATATATATATAGGAAGCCGATCTATTGAGGGAGTCCTCAAACAAAATTTCGTGCGGACCTCCCCTTTTTTCGACTTAAATACCCGGAAGGGCTTGATCCACACAGTTTTTGTTAAAAACGCTATATATAGCGTTTTTAACAAAAACTGTGTAGATCAAGCCCTTCCGGGTATTTTTTTTTGAAGATTTTCCGCGTGGACCCTTAAAAATGCATTTTAAAAACATTGAGCAGTTCGGATCGTCAAAATTTGATCGGGAAAGGTGAGGTCCGCACGGAATTTTGTTTGAGGGAGTCCTCAATGGATCGCCATCCTATATATATATATATATATATATATATATATATATATATATATATATAATATTATAAAAAAATTAAAAATTTGAAGATTGATAATTACAGTTTGACCCCAAAAAAATTTTTAAAAAAAACAATTTGACCCCTGAAAATTAAAAAATTACAGATTGGCCCCAAATATTTTTTAAAAAATACAATTTGCCCCCTGCCGTGTCCCCCGCTGTGTCCCCCACGTGTCCCTGTCAAAAAATTCAAAAAATTTGGGGGACACGCCACGTACGTATTTAGCCGTGTCCCCGTGTCCCATACGGCAATACGGCGCCTCCTAGGAGTGTCGGTGCTTCATAGTTTCCCGGTGTGTTCCTCTTTTATCCATTGGTGCATGGATTATTGGGTCAATTATGGTCATATATGGTATTCATAAATGAATATACCCTGAAACTCATCAGGCATAGAGAGTCTTACTTGTTCAATGGCGTATAGTTTAGGATCCGGAATGATCGAAGAGGATGAGTTGCAAATCGAACCATTTGTTATGTCTTCTGAAGCCTAAAATTTTTACATGTTATAAAAAATTTTGGGTGGGAAATTTTCCTGGTTTGAGGCCTTTTTTTGTACTGAACTCAAACACATCGTAAATACTTCTTTAGAAATGAGGCACATGACACTGCAATCAAAATATTAAATTCCCTAGTTTGGCCTCCCCAGATGTATGACACGTTGAGATACCAGATTCGGTAGAGAGAGGTGACTAGTAACAATTTTTTTTTTTTCTAGAAGATAAGTGTGAAGTTCATCATCATCAAGAGTCAATCCTAAGCAATTAGACAAATCCTAATTACAAGTAAAGTCACCAGTGATCATTAATAAAAAAACAAGAATATTTTAACTGCCATTGAGATGTGTCTTTGATCATATAATCTCTGTTTAACGAGTGGGTTATTGAACAAGTAAATATAGTCAAAGTTAGGCAGTCAAAAGATGATTCTTCGTCGAAAAAAGAATGACTTATTAATCTACACCATGTGCAATGAGTAAGAAAAAATAAAGTGGGTTGCTTTCGCTGGTGCAGTATTCACAGGCCTTGAACAGCATAATATACGTCTTATCCACTGGTTAGATCCTCATAATTTAGTAATTGTCCATTTAAATATAATGAAAGCTCACCAAACAAAGGTCAGATAGGTTCTTTCATGGAAGTAGTTAGAAAAAAAAAAGGATAAGGAGGAATATGAATAGATGATTGGAAATGAAGGAAGCCATATACTAATAAGACTGTTTGCTTTGGAAAGTGGTTATTAGAGGGAGCAGGTAAGAACCTAATTTGACAGCCTAAAAGATCATTACTGGGGTCACTAATTAGCTAGAAATCAAGTCATAATTTCGTTGCTCGTAAATCTTACGACGAATATCTTTTTGTGTTTTTGTTTTTCATGAGTGTACTTACAGTCTTACACAGATGATGATTCTCTGTAATCCACAAAACTCCACCCACTTGTACTTAAAAGCCATGATTTGGCTGTAATCCACCAGATTTAGAGATGTAAAAACTGTTCATTATTGACCGACCTTTTTGTGGCATATGATTATTCTATCTGATGCTTACAGTAACAATTTTTCTCTGGATAGGAAATTTTTCCTATAATAGGATGTACCTAAATTTAAAAAGCATGGCTAGGAACTTGCCTTGTTAATTAAGATGTTTAACCTACTTGAACTTATATGATTTGTCGGATTAATGCACCTGAAATGGAATATGGCATGCTTAGCTGTGAAAATCTGGTACAATTGGCTGATGTTTGATTCTTTTCTTTTAGCCCTTAGCCAATCACAGCACTTTAGTTTGGATTTACTTAAGCACTGGTAGATATTGTTCTGGAATTATCTTCCAGTAATGCCCTTGACTGATTTATTTGCTTCAAAGTCCTAATACAGACTTTTACTTGCAGACCGTGTTCTTTTCAGGTTCGTCTCATTTATGCTGTGCTTGGACGATGAATTTGTTTCCCGGTGGATTAGACGAAAAGAAAATCGTAGGTAAACCGAGAATTTTAACTCACTTCCTCACTTATCTACTTACATTTTTTTTTTCTGACATTTCTCCCCTTAAACTCCTCCACCTATCCATTATGAAAACATGGAACTTATAGTTTAGAAAGTGTTGGTGCAAGCAGTACCATATCTTTCCAGCCAAATGCCAACTTTATAAAAAACTTTAAAAACACATGCGAAATGGGACACTCATTCTGCTTTCGTTGTTATGTGGTCAATGGTTATTGTTGGTCACATGCTGTAATAAAAATGGGTAAAAAGAACAGAACTGGCCCAATGGGATTTAACCACCGACTTTTACCTACCAAAAGGGCTTCTTTTCTGGGCAGATAGCTTAAATTAAGTACAAAATTGGGTTAGTGTGATATGAGTGATAAAAGAGTTCACTTTTTTAATATATGGCTGGGTAGGGTGTGAAATGGAGCTCTAATAGAGTGGATCCTGGAGACTTTTGAATTAGTCACTCACATAACTTCCCTTTTGATGCAATAGCAAGATGGTTTCGAGTCGTTCGACCCACAAAATAGTAAAACAAAACATGGTGAGAGAAAAAACAAATTTGATATACGCAATCAAGATTACAACAGCCACACTTCTAATCACGGCCTAGCCCTCTCAAATAATGCAAACCGTACCCGAAAGTACCACGCCTCATGGTTCAGCCTTGTCCTTTCGTAAAATTCTCGTACTTAAGCACTTTAGATTAAATTACATGACACCTCAAAACTGTTAGTACTTGGCACAGAATACAGTCTTTGGGAACTTGACCATTGTTTTAACTTCAGACAAACACCCTGTTTGGCTTAAGTGTCAAATTAGTTTTACCCAAACCTATCGGAACAATTAAACTTTCCTTGAATCCTGGAATTCCAGTGGAGTTGAATGTTTCGATTTAGCAGCCGTTTGACCTGTGTTGGATTATGCTGTCTGGTTAAGTTTTATCGAAGTAGTTGCCTTGTTTTATTCATGTCCATACAAATTTGAATACAAGAATTTATTATTGAGAAGCAAACAACAGTTTTCTGGGTTATAAAGTCAAACTACAAATCAATTTTTAAAGCTTATGAATTTGACTCAGAGAAAATCCAGTACATTGAATTCATTTGTTAGACAGGATTCATTTCACAACAGTGGTTAGGACACTTCTAGGGGGATTAGGATTAAGTTATTTTGATTAATACAGTTGTACAATGCCATAGTAAAGATCCATGTGCCTACAACTGAACCCATGTGCTCTCTCTCTATATATATATGTTTTTTTTTTGGTGCAACTCTATATATATATATATATATGTATATATGTGTGTGTGTGGTCATCACTGTTCAAAGTGTCTCATGGTAGGGGGGCAGCAGTTCTGGCACATCATAATGCCTGGTGGTGTTTGTAGTTCTTTACAAAATTCTTTGATGTTTCTTAGTGTAATTCATCATTCATGGATAGTTTATAGACACACACACATGGTACCATGATTTTAGGGAGAATGTGGATTAGGTTCATGATTACTTGAAGTATAATTTAAACAAGAACAAAATTTATGCCCCTAAGACATTTTCTTTTCAAATACTCAATCAACAATGTTCAGGTTGTCAATCCCCAAAATCTCTATTTCTTTTTCCTCTAGACCAATGAACTCTACACACAGATGCCTCTTATCTGGCAGCAAAACAGGATTTGACACCTTATGATGTTCACTTGTATTGTCAACCTCCAAATCTTTGTTTTTTTTTTTTTCCCCTCTAAACCAATGAACTCTACACGCAGATGTCAATGATGTTAAACTATTCTGGTAAGCTGTTTCGGATATTCGGTTATCAGAGGAAAACAAATTGCTACTAAACATTATGAACTATTCTAAAAGAAGGTCTAGAAGGCCGAGCACTCGCAGCCTAGACGCTAGAAGGACCGTCGCCGACAAGCTTGACTAGACTGATTATCCCGACTATCCCGGCTAATTGCCCAACTAGGCGCTGAGTACTTAGCCCTGGAAGTTAGAAGGTGTCCGGCCACCCTGGAGGTGCATAGCGAGTTTTGAAACCTTGATTATGAATATTTCACCTTGTTTACTTCAAAGAGGAAATCTTGTGGAAATGAAGTAGATTTGTTTGATAAGCATGCAAGTGGGGATTAACCATTGTTCTTAAACATTGATGATAAAGGTTTGATTAGTGATGAATACAAAGGAGCTCTGTCCTAGAGGGGGAAAAGGGGGGGGACCCATTGCTGAAAATATGGAGCATAGAACTGTGCAGAAAAATTCCAAAAGTCCATTTCAAAAATCAAGAAGTAAAACAAAACAAAGGAGAGAAGATAGAGAGAAGTGGCAGAGGAACAACCCACATGCATTCCATTTTGTTTATCATTTCTTTTGAACATGAACATGATAGGTTGATCACCCCCGCCAATAATCATTGCACGGAATCAAAACAAAACAATATATTTGTGGTGGGACCCCGTAACTGCAGTCCTTCAGTGGATGCCAACACCTCCAAGTTTAACCACTTACATCCATTCATGTCATCACTCTTTTATAGGAGTCTATGCAAATTTTGAAGGTTTTGTTTTTCTGCTTCTCTTTGTAATCGAAAATGTTTGGATACGGAAAAAGATTTCCCGAAAACGTTCAAGAAGGAAAAATTAGCGATTCGGATTCACAATCATGTGAATCTACACTGTTAGTTTTCTCTTTCCTGAACTTTTTCTGAGAAACTTTTCTTGTATCTTATACGACTTTTCCTTTTGTAGTTGACATTGTATTTTGATTAGCAAAACTAGGAAAAGAGCTTTAATCATATGCAACAATTTGATAAATAATGAAAAAGTACATTGTTGAAAGAAGGGAGCAGTTATATGTTATTTTTATTTTTTTTGTGATGAGTTGTTATTTAAGTGCACAAACTCATGTTATCATGCTGGAGTTGGTTTTCTTAGTTTGATCCGTATCGGTTTTTAAGATGTACAAGAATCTCCGTTCAGACAGTGGCAGAATCAATCTAGATGGTTGAAACAATGAAAAGTCCGTCTGGACAGTTGTCAAGTCCGCTCAGACGCGTTGCAACCTTATAAATTTAATCTCATTACTCTTAGGGTTACCTAACCTTTTGTTTTAGTGAGAAACCCAGAGCGAATTGGAGAGCTTATAATTGTTATTAATCATAGTGGTTTAATCCTTTCCTTTCTCCGTGGAGAGTACATAGAAATTATATGTCGAACCACGTAAATTTTGTGTTCTTGTTCCATGTTTGAGTTCGTGCATCTTTATGGTTCGTACCATAGGTCGATTAGTAGGTAATATAACATATTTTTTGTGATTAAACCTGATACCTAAGTGAAGTAAATCAAGCTATCTATCACATTAAGGTGCCAACTAGCTTAGCAAGTAAGGAAATGTGGTGGTGCTACCACATCTCGAGGAGCTTAATCACTATCTTTTTTATCTGTCTCTGTTGGATAATAAGTCTTTGGTGAATCTAGAGCTATCACAAAAAATGACATTAGCTGAAAGATTCCACATGTATTACACAGTGCAAAATAAAGCCTAATTTCTCGAAATCTTGTGACTATTGCACAGGGATGAGAAATGGACATCACTCTTTTCAGTCTTTTGTTAAGGAGCAACAATAACTAGCGTAGTGATAGAGCTGAACTTTTTGGATCCATAGGTATGTAGAATTAATAAGCGAAAACCGAGCAAGTTGAATAGTAGATTGTTCAAGCTTAATTTTAAATTTTAACTTTTTAGAAAAAAAATATAATTAAGCTTGACTTGTCTATTTGGCATATCGATTTCAAACGAGTTTCAATCGAGCCAATTTCCAATAATTTACTCACTTCTATGGGGAGTGAGGGGACATTCAAAAAGGGGAGCCATGGGTTATTGCTTTCCTTGTGAGAAAGGTCTTGTTTTGGTATGACATTAGAGAAAACTTGTTCTGGTTATGCGGCTATGTAGAAAAGGTGTGTGGGGTAATCTTTAACATAATAGTTGAACGTGCAGAGTAGTAGATTATTCAAGCTTTGTTCGTTTAAGATACAAATTGATCTTAAAAAGAGTTTTAAACAAGTCGAACTCAAATGACTTAGTTCGTTTATTGGTCGTGTATGTATACCATCAGTCGTGTATGTACACTAAGAGCATTACTAGTGGTATACTCAAACACAAAAATACTCAAAGATGAGTATTTTGATACACAAAAGAGGCTCACAATGGTATTTGGATAAATACTCAAAGTTAACAACATTTGTTACAAATACTCAACTTTTGGCATTTGGATACTCAAAACTACCAATCTTTCTCAATAACCAAACCTCAATAACCAAATTTTGGGAACCACATCCTATCAAAAGTAACAACATTCTCTCTCCATTTTTCAAATACATAATGCAAAACTCAATTTTTTTGCACTTTCTCTCAAAAATTGAAATTATCAATTTTTAATCTTTACCAAAATATGTTCAAGATTGAACTCATTTTAAACGTATTGTGAATATCTTTTAAATGGTACTAATATTATAAAAAAAATATATGTACAAATTTAAAGGTGTGCCCATTTTATGAATAAAAATAGAGTGAATAGTATTTTTTTTATTATGGACACAAATGAACCATTGTAAAGGGTAGATACTCAAACTTATAAACCCATTAAATGAATACTCAAAATGTGATGTGGCAATATTTGAGTATCCATATTTGAGTATACCACTAGTGATGCTCTAAGGATGTTAGATACAATATTTTACCCTCAAAGATGATAGTGGTTCTTAAAACAGAAAGAACCTTGGGCTCGATTTCTACCACTGGAATTAAGGGTGGGCAATAGGTAATTTCGTGTAATTTTCGCATTATGTATCAGAATCTTATTTATGAATTCCCACAGTATTTTTCAACTTACCAAATTTTCGTGTCATGTTGTGGGTTGTGTCGGGTTTGTGTTGTCATGTCCTGTCAAAAAGTCCTACTTTTACCTAAATTTTTATTTTTTTAATTTGACAGTTCATCGGACTAATTTCTAATGTATAAAGTTACTTATAAAAATGTTTATTTTTTAGCTCAGTTATATAGATTTTGTTTTATTTTTTGGGTTAGGCATGCCCACCCCTAACTGGAATAGCATCCCTTCTAAAATACTTCCTCTGTTTGGACTTGTTAGTCCTTTTTTTGAAATCCGTGTTATTTTTTATTGTTTATATCTTCCAATGTGTATCTAAAAACATACAATATGAATCTTGTTTGATAGAATACAGAGGAGTACGAAACTGCTAATACTTTTTATTTTTATTTTTTTTACCAAGAAAGAAGAAGAATTTATTACTGCAAAGAGGAGGGCCCGGGGGCCCGAACAACGTCTAATGCTAAGGCAGACAACCATGAAGAAGGAAAGTTACTCCTCCATGTTATCATCCTAGCATCTAACAGGGGATGTTTAGCCATTGAATGTGCTACCCTGTTGCAATCACGCTTTACATGTGAAAAAGACATGAAGTAAAATGTGTGGCAAGTTGAATGCAATCTAGAATAATCGAGTCACAATTTGTAAAACACTGTAGTTTTCTAAAGAGCTTGGACCACTTGCTTTGCATAACCTTCCACAATAATCCAGCATATATTTCAACTCCGTGCAATCACCTACGCGTGTCGGAAACCCATCGCTTCAATAACTCGTGGCGAAAAAAACCCCTTGTAAAAAGTCATAGCAGCTCCAATAATTTTGCCATCCAAATCTCGTGCAACTAGACCTACTCATCCAGTCCCGTTTCGTGAATCTATGGCACCATCTACATTGATTTTGATGACTTCATAAGGGGGAGGTTGCCACAACTGTAGTTGAGTCGAAATAGCTTGTTGGGTACATGCATACTTTATCGTTTCGGCACTATTTTTGAACTTAGCCCACGCAGCAGAAGCTTTGTCAAAAGTTTCCCTTGAAATCCAATGATTCTGATCAAAATGGGCAGTGTTTCGACCTTTCCACATGAACCAACAAATAACCGCTGCAAAGGCTTGAAAATCATGCCCTTCCGCTATAGGAATATGTGAGAGGGAAGTCCACCACTCACAAAATTTCAAATTTCAAACATTTTCAGTCATTTGTAGCGACGGGGGTGAGGGGGAAGTGATTCTAGACCTCTTTAGCTCTTTTACATCGAAATAACACATGCTTAATAGATTCAAATTCTTTATGGCAGAAAGAACAAAAAGGATCAAGATCGATACGTTTCTGACAAGGTTTGCAAGAACAGCTAAAAAATTGTGTAACCAACGCCAAATAAAATGCCGTACCTTGTTCAGTACACAGAGCACATTGTACTCCAATCCATACTACTATGGCTACCACTGCTAGATTCCCCTTTCTTTCTGGGTCTTTTAGGAATAGTAAGGGATTGTTTCACTACCAATTCCAGGGGCCTAACGAAATAACAGAAAACTTCAGGAGTCGCCAGTGCAATTTACCCTCGAGTGAACGTTCGCGTGCTCCGTTACTATCCCCGCTTTCTTAAAGCCTTAAATACCACCACCCTTCTCTACCCCTCCGATTCCGCACCAAGCTAATCCTCTCTCTCTCTCTCTATCTCTCTCTCTCCCCCCTATACATACACCTATAGAGACAGTTCTATATATCAAAAACCTGTTGATTCGGTCAATCGAAACCATACCTCATCGGAACCAGACCCAGAAACCTGTTCTCCAACGATCATTCCTTTTCTTTCTCCAACAGGTAACAATCTCACCCAAAAGATTCAATCTTTTTTCTTTTTTTTTTTCCTTCTGGTTTAATAAAGATTCCATCTTTTAGATTCTTATTTGCTTCAATTCCTACAGATTACTTGATTTTAATCCTCTGATTAGTTTTAAACCTCAAAACTTATCAAAAAGTCTCCAATTTTAATAGAAATTCGCCGTACCGACAAACACACAACTCGCAAAGAAAGATATTTTTACTTTGTGGTTGTCTACGTCTCACACCAGTTTTCACTGTGAATTTTGATCAAATGAAAAGGGTAAGAGTTACATCGACTCCTGCGTATAACGAGTTTCATAATTTAGAGTTTACATCATCCGTTACCGTAATACCCAAATTATCGGGGAAAGCGCAAATCAAACCGAATCAAGCTTCACAAGCCTATCTGAAATTACCTTGCGTTGTTTTTAACCAAAAATTCAATTGAGGTGATCTTTTTCTGCTTTTGAATCTCTTTTCTCGTGATTGGAATCATAAATTCACGTGATTGAATCCACAGGTGTACATATACGAAGCAGACGTGATCCAAATCGAATCCGATTTTTATCGATGGCGTCAACTCTGATTTCGAATCCTGTAACGACCACAGACAGATCACGAGACTCGTCCAAGAGGAGAAAGAAGAAGAAAGCCCAAGCCCTAACCGCACCCGAAAACCACCAAAACCCTAACCAATGGAAATCCGAAGCCCAACAAGAAGTCTACAAATCCAAATTCCTCACGGCGCTCCGCCAAGTCCGTCTCAGCTCCCCTCCCTCCTCCTCCTCCTCGGCTCCGCGAACGGCTCGATGCAGAGCCGTTCGTGAAGCCGCGGATAGAGTCTTAGCCATAACGGCTAAGGGGAGAACGAGGTGGAGCCGAGCCATATTGACGAACCGGCTTAAGGTTAAGTTTTTGAAGAGTAAGAGGCAGAGAGTGAGGGTGACCGGGAACAGCCGGTTCGAGTCGTCGAAGAAGCCGAGGGTGAGTGTTTTGAGGTTGAAGGGGAAGAACTTGCCGGCTGTGCAGAGGAAGGTTAAGGTTCTCGGCCGGTTGGTTCCCGGTTGTCGGAAAGAGGCGTTACCGGTGATTTTGGAGGAAGCTACTGATTATATTGCGGCGTTGGAGATGCAAGTTAGAGCCCTGAGTGCTCTCACCGAGCTGCTATCCGGCGGAGGTTCCTCCGCCGGCTCTTCTAGCAGCTCGATTCAGCAACGGTAAGGTTGTCCCAATGTGACCTGGTGATAATGGTCACGGGTTTAAATTGCGAGAAAACAGCCTCTCAGCTTGCAGGGGATAATGCTACCGACATTCGATATTTGTTCAGACCTTGCAATAGCGGGAGGCTCGTGCACTCGGTAGCTGTTTTTTAATTGTTCATTTTTACCCCTCTATGAAGAATTCTCTGTTAAATACCATCTGTTTTTTTTTTTTTTTGGTTCATTTTTAAAATGGTAATTTGATATCCTGTGGAAGATAAACACCATTTTGAATAACGTGGGTGAGATGTAAAGAATCTCTTTTTGTCCCCCTCTTTCTCTTCCTTGGATGGAGAATTTGTTGAGAGATATGTTGACGTTGAGGGAAGGTCAAGAACTATTTACTTTCAATTTGTACAGAGAAATTCCTTATTTTCTTTTATTCACCTATTTTTTTTCCTAGAAAATCTGGTACTTTAAATTTGTACGGTTGAGAGTATATGAAACAGTATGGAAGGTCGAGGGTTAATATGGGATTCCCCTTGTTTGTGATAAAAAAGAGTAATTATTCGGTAGTCCTGGAATATAGTTATGTGGTGCTCCGAATCATACAGTATTACACATTTATGTCGGGTTTATACTTAATACACTTAAATTTAGATATCGCGAGAATGTGTAATGTTTGGAGTGTATAGGAGCATCACGTGACAATACTCCGAAAGCGTTCAGAAAGGGGGCAATGCACCTGAATTTAGAAGATATGTTGCACGGTAGGTCGACTTGGAAGTTCAACACAACAAAATCTGAGGAAGTATAAGCTGTGGCCCCTCCATATTTTTTCAGGCCCCTATTTCAGACAACTGCATTTGCTATAGTCCTATCAAATTCAATGCTATGTGGTTCTATAAAATTCCTTGGTCTGTGAGGGAGGGAGTAGGGACAAAATCAAAAACCCTGTTTGGTGGAGCTACTATTTCATCATTCATGGTGAGTTCTCACTTTGATATTTTCGGTATTTTTGGTATTATCCCACGAGTCATTCTCCTCACATACATAAATTAATTTGACAATTTGTAATCCAAAAATATTGAAAGTACTATAGCGGAAACTCACCCTCAATTCGGGTGAGTGGTGGGTGAAAGCGATGGCAATAGTGTGAAGGCGTCTTTTGAAATTACCACTAAGTCTAGAAATTGACTTATTCCTGAATTAACTTGAAAATTGATTTATTACGCTTTACGAGATACGTCATTCTCTCACAATACATTAACTCAAAAAACCAACTTAAGTCGGTTCTTGGCTTGAGTCAGTTTTTGAAACAACGCCATATCAAATATCGTGAAATCGAAATTTTGTAGCAGAAATTTAACAAGGAGCGAAGATTCCTACACTTTTGATGGGGCTTCCATTCTCGAACTTTAGTTTTAGGGTTGAGTCCCTTACTTCGTCGGGTTAATTAGCACCTCTATACGTCCATTGAAGCATCACTTTGACTTCCTTGTTTAAGTGTTGATCTTGGTGGCCTTCACAAGTCTCTCCATTTACCGTTTCGGCCTCGTGGGATTGACGTGAGGGGGGAGGGAAGCTATATTACTAGGATTGAACTCCAAACGAACATGTAACTCATAGATACAAGTTATGCCTTGAAATGAAAGACAATTCTAAATCCGCTTTGTCTACGAACAAAGAAAAAAGACTAGTGAAAATCGGACATATACTTGACATTACTCCTCTCTTACAAGTTACAAAAGTGTGTGGATTCGACCTCCAAGTGTGTGGCATACCCATTTTTCCAATGAAGGGACCTAGCTCTTGGAGCACTTCAACCTCTTTCATGAACTCTCATACCCTTGAGGTTTGAGCACCCAAAAAAAGAACTCTGATACCCTTCAACAGGAATTCCACTTTCATCCCTTATACTTTCATTAAAATCAGTTTGGTCCTTTCAAAGTTTAAGGGTGCTAGACATAATTAGGCTTTTTATATTATATTTTATTTTAACTCCACTCCACAGCGACTCTTCGTTACCACGTCCAGCCATGTAGAACAGTCAGTGGACACAGAGTTTTTTTAGTCGGTCAGTGGAAACAATTGAAAATGACACTTCCTCTACTGTTAAATGATGAAAATAGTCTGAAACAGTGAGGGCGATAGATTTTGATTTTGTCCAAGTTACCAAAGTGGTAGGAATTTCAAAATTTTATGCATAACACATCCACACATTATAGCGGTGCAAATGATCGAGCTGAGCTTTTTTGTGCTTGAATTCGGCCCGTTTACTTATTAAGAACCCAAAAGCTCGAGCTCAATAAGGCCGTAAACTAGTGGAACCCATTTATTTACTAAACGAACATTTCTAAGCGAGCCAAGCTTTTTTTAGCCTAGCTGAATTTTGGAATTTTAAGTTCAGCTTGTTTACTAAACGAGCTTAAAACTCGAGTTTGAGCTCGGCTCAATTAAAGTCAAGTCGAGTTCTTTAATTTGCAGCCCTCCCCACAGATATGCATTATATACATATATATATTGGACAAACTATATGAGCAACTGATAGCATGTGGCTTGGGTGTCCCCACATTATATATAGGCCTTCTTTAATGAGACCCATGTATTTGGGAGGCATGTGAAATCCCTGCCCCTGAGTAATAGTTCCACCTGCCCTAAATTAGGGAAATCCATGTGGATGGGTCCTCAAAAAAGAGTAGGGTACTTCTTTTTGTCCGAGGCACTACTTGTTCAGGTTACTCCGGGCATGATGATCTTGAATCATTGATTTTGCTGGAGTACTCTTTGATCCTCAACGCATAAAATCAAGTTGATAAGACATCGATCGATTGTATGAATATGATTCATATAAGTCGTCCGATTTTTATAAGACAAATGTGACTTAATAATGTGAGTAAAAACATCCACTAATTTAAGGGAACAAGGGTCATATAGTGAGGGGCTAACTACAGGGGTGTAGTGAATTCATCCGGTCGTCCATCTCAATAATGAACGCTCGGATTTGAATCTAAACAATGGGCGGCTCAGAAATCCGAATTGTCGGTGCAGAGATAGACGGCTAGATGGAACTCATTACACATCTGTAGTAAGTCTCATCACTACAGGCCCCGGATTCTAGCTTGAATACTTTAGTTTCTAGTGACTCTTAACAAAATTAACTCCTATAACAAGCTAGATCCGACATTACTTCCACAAAAGGGGCACAAGAAGTACCCTTTTCCCTTTAAAAACAAAATGTACCCCATGCCATTTCTAAACTCTCTCTCTCTCTCTCTCTCTCTCTCTCTCTCTCTCCCCCCCCCCCCCCCCCCCCCCCCCCTTTGAAAATGTCAGTTGTCTCTAATTGTCTAATTATCAAGTGCTGCTCGTAAAATAGTAATAACATGTGAATATATCATCAATAAGTAAAAAAATTTACATTACTTTAGTGAGTGTATGTAGTTTGAACTACCAAAACAAGAGGTTTTCTATCTATTTCACGTAAAAATTAAATAGGCTGATTTACAATAGTATACCCTACCGGAATTTGGGGTCCCTACAGTGCCTTGGGACACTACAAAGGAGTAGTGCACCCAATCCGACCATTTATCTTCGTAATCAATAGTTCAGATATGCTTGTAACTCTTACCGGTAAGAATACTTATGCAAATCTAAACTATTGATTGCGGAGATGAATGGTAAGATCTGAGGTACTACTCGGACACTACGACTGTAGTGTCTCGGACACCACGACTGTAGTGTCTCGGACACCAAATCCTACCCGTTACACTTAATATTTCTATCTAAGTTTCATTAAATCAACATCAAGAATCAATTCTATTAATATGGAAATGAGGTTTTTTTTTTTTTAATAAATATTCGAATGGACCACAAATATTGGCACAGGTGGGGCTTAAAAAAAGTCGGCAGAGTGACGGTAGAAATTACTGCTGGGGTCTGGAGCATTCTCTTTTGTTTCATGTGCACTCATAAAAAAAACCCAGGAACACCACATGCAACCCATGTGCCCTCCATCACTGCCAATTCGGATATTGCATATGAATCAACTCCATTCACACTCTCATGTCAATTTATAAGGTTTAACACTTCAACTCGTATACATACATAGATATATACGTACAGGTTATCTCCCTAATATTGTTAGTTGGGTTCGGGCTCTCTCCAATCCAAGTATCTTTTTTAATTAAAATTACTTGGATTGGAAACGATTCAAACCCAACTACTGGATTAGAGAGGATCCATGTCGTTAGTTTGTTTGTGAGGTCGTGACCAGGAATGGACGCAAAATTTGAAATGTTAGTTGGGCCATTAGAGAAGAATTTGGAACATATGAAAGCCTATATAATTATTCCATGTCTCATTTTATTTGCTCAGTATTCCTTTTCACGCTGCCCCAAAATATTTGCTCAATTTCCTCAATTGGCTATAAAGACTTGCCAAAGTACCCATTCTATCATTTTCACTCATTTTCAATCCTTTTCACTTTGGAGCCAAAAAGTTTGAGAAAAATTTTTGGGATTCCATTTTGATTGGAGCAAAAAAAAAAAAATTAGAGTGTTTCTTAATTGGAGCCAAAATTTTGAGAAAATTTTTTGGGATTGTGTTTTGATTGGAGCCAAAACTTTTGTACCAATATTTGTGAAAGTTTTTGCGGAACCCAAAATTTTGAGAAAAACTTTTGGGATTGTGTTTTGATTGAAGCCAAAATTTTGAGAAAAAGTTTTTGGGATTGTATTTTGATTGGAGCCAAATTTTTTTAGAGTTTATGTTGGAGCTAAAATTTTGAGAATTTTTTTTTGGGATTGTCTTTTGATTGGACCCAAAATTTTTGGACCAATTTTTGTTAAGAGTCTTTGTTGAAGCCAAAATTTTACATAAACTAAATACAAAAAAATAAAGTGTCAATTGACAAAGAAGAGTGTTAAATTCATTCCCCATACTAGTTATGAAAGGTAAAACTGGAAAACTCTGCCTTTGACTTTAACCTAGTAAATTTGCTGACTTTTTGTAGTGAGCAAACAAATTGAGATAGAGGGAGTATATGAATACAAATAGCAAAACTACTACCATGCAAAAAGTTAACACATACTGTTGTATTCTTGATCAATTACATAAATGCATGCAAAATTGTGAGCCCATATATATTTCGAAAGCAAAATATAGAACTTAATGTTCCATCTCTATGTATAAGTCGCTAAAATTATGTTTGACGCACTTAGTTTAATCTAAAATGCATTTATAATGAAAGTACTTGGATGAAAAAATGTTAGATTTGAAACGAATTGGGCGGGCCAACCAATGTTGTTTTAAATACTATGATCATAAAGAAAATGTGAAACTTGAGTAAGGAGGTCGCCGGACTCATCCGTCCGTCCGTCCTTACTTGGTTGTACCGATTTTTAAATAATTTATAATAATAATATTTTTTGAAATTTATTTTCGAAAAAATATTTACCAAATGTATATACTATATTTCTTAATCTTAATGTTTCTAAAAGTAATAACCATCGATGATTGAAGGAGTATATATTGTTATTTTCTGGTTCAAAAAGAGAATTCACAAGAAAAATCTTGAGCTAGTAATCCAAGTTAGTACAAGAAAAGCTCTCGTGACTAACAAGAATAATCATGTCTGGAGTTCAGTTAGATTTGTTAGAAGGTTCCAACCTCAAACTATTGGCAAATAACAATATTGGGTAGCCTAGGTGAATGATGTGTGATAAAGTCTAACACTCGATCTCTTTCACGTGAAACTCAGATGCACGTGGAGTAATTAACCTCTAAATAATATTAGCTGAGCTTAAATGACTTAAGTGAGTGATAAGCCTATAGTGTCACAGGATTACATTATGTGTACTAGATGTTATTTTTAATACTTGATCAGCTGGCCATTTGAATTTGAATTTACATATATATAATACAAAAGGATTAAGGAGAGAGAGGGATGGGGATTATGTGGGGGGCATAGTTATGGAGGTGGGGGCAAAAAGGGAAAGGCACACATTTTTTAGATGTCCACATCTAAGTGGGGTTAGTGAAAAGAATGGCAAAGTGGCAAAACGAACCAATTTAACTGTTTTGATGAAGATAGCTAGCTCCTTGATCCCATACATTTTGTGTAATGAACCTCGTGTCAACGCTTTCTAACACACATGTTACAATTCAAGCTACATAATCCTTTTAGAATTATTGCTTTCAATTCTCGCTTTACCCTTCTCAGCGATCAATATCAATCTCGCTCTAAGAATTTTCAATAACTCAAACCGTTTTTAACGTACGCTAGCTTCTACTTTCTTGTCGCGCCTATCTGAAAAATGATTAATTTCACATTCATCAATCTAACATCTTAAAAACTGATGAAAATGCAAAAGAAGAGATATTTTCCATGTGGATGAGGACTACTAGAGGCCACTAATTACCAAGGAATCTAGCTAGCTACAATCCTATTTCAAATTTCTTTTTCTATCACTTCTTCGATAATGCACCATTGCCCAATTAAGTTAGCACAAAGAAGGATTGATATTGACCTTGATTGAGAAATTTGATGTGCCAAAAAGAAAAATCTTAGACTTAACTATTTAAGAGTTAATCTCAATAAATTACAAAAACATAATGAACTTTGTATTGGTAGCTTATTAGTTAAGCTCTTTGGAACTAACTGATAAGAAGAACTCTGTCGAATATGGGTCAATTGCGTAAATGGTCCACGCATCTTTGGAAAGATTTCACTTCGGTCCTTTTTTTTAATTTTGACGGTTTTAACCTTATACTGTCATTTCCATATCAGTGTCCCCTCGTCGTTTGTTTATAGTTGAGATGGGGAAAAACGTGTTCAAAAATAGAAGAATCAAAGTAGATCACACGCGATCAAATAGGGGGACCAATAATGTAAGTTTTTATATTTTTCTTTCTCTGATTAGAGTTTCTATGAAAAGTCTAAACTATATTCACATGGTAGTCATGGGTGTAATTTCACAAGTTGTTTTTTCCCTTGAAATATTATCAGAAACGGATGGACAACTAAAGTGAACCATAAATGAATTGGAGAGACAACATTAATTGATGATATATATTCCAATTATAAAATCAAAGTGAAATCTCACTAGAACTATAGGGTCTATAGTATAATATAACGATACGTAATTAATTAATTATCATAGTGTTAAATGGAATTACTAGTTAGTCTTAAACTGTTAGCTAGTGGTTAGTGCTAAGCATCTCCAACAGGCTCAACAAATGGAGCCTGTTAGGTTTAATAGCTAGTCCAGAGCACTTTCTTCACTCCAACAGGCTAGCTATTCCACTAGCTATTTTACAGTTTTTCATTTCCACTAGCTACATGTAGCTAGCCGGCTCCCCTAGCCTCTCTTATTAGCCGAGTAGAGAGTAGTGTTGGAGTGTGGTGTGAAAAAGAGACTAGGCAAAATATAATTAATACTTATTGTGACAGCCATTCTCCTTTACAAGTTTGGGTTTTGGAAGCAAGTTTTCATCATTTCAGTAAAAAATAGAGCCAAGAAAAAATGAAGAGAGATCGGGAGACAAATTCACAGCCACAAAATTCCTTTTTCTTTTCACAAGGTTATTTAACGTGAAATGTTTGTCGGAATGAAAACTGAAGTCTGTAAAGCATCTGAAAAGAACGTAAATTTCCTACAATATTGAAAATCATCCCTTTTTATTTTTAATATGCTCATTAATAAGGTGAGTTCTTCACAGAAATGAAGTGCAAATTAAAGACATAGAATTGAGTTAATTCTCAGCAATCTAGTAGTTGAGAGATTAGGTATGCAAGTTAATCCCAATACCCACATACATCCTTAAAATGAAAGTTGAAGGGTACCATCAAATACAATAATTAATTATATGTCTTTTAATGGTTTACATTGTATGTGTAATTAATTGATTATAAAAACATGGATGTATACTTTGGCAACTTTAGCATAATATATATATATATATATATATATATATATATATATATATATATATATATATATATATATATATATATATATATCAGTGGGGACGACTAGCGGGAGATCTTCCGCTAATCGTCCCCACTGATGTACGTCGAATGACAATATATATATTAGTAAGTTCAGAGGAGTTCTAGAAGCTATCTATAGCCTTAAACCCCAAATGCCTCTATTGAGGCTCAAACCCTGATCTTCCTTGTGGGAGAACAAGGAAATAACCGCTAGGGTGCAAGCCCTTATTTAACTTTAGCATAATATTAGTTTACCAATCAACAGACTAATTGAACGCATTACCAAAACAGAAAAAGACAGCTGGTCCAACAAAAAAACAAAAGGGGAAAAGGTAGCAAGCACATGGGAAGTCATGGACCTTAAAACTTTTTTATTAGGACCTAAACTTTAATTAATTAGATAAACAATTAACAAGTTGATGATGATGAGCTGACAGTTTCAATAAAGTTCCCACAAACCCATTCTCTCCAGTTTACAGAAACTACACGAAATCCAATCGGAAAATGGTTAATTATATAATTAAGAATCAATAGTAATTAATTAATAGGGGGTCCCAATGGAGCATCAAATCATCAATTAGTGGAATTAAAGCATAATATGTGGGCTCACATGTTTAGTGTCTTATAATATGCTTTTTTGTAAAGTAGTTGTTGTGGTAATATGTAAGCATTAGTTGAGGGAGCTTCAACCACAAGTGTTTGGGCCTAATTAACTCTTCCATGATTTGAAACAAAGAATAAATGATGCTTAAGCTTAAAGAAGATTTTTCCCATGTGATTATGGCCTTATCACTTTGAAACCAACTCTCTCTCTCTCTCTCTCTCTCTCTCTCTCTCTCTCTCAAAATTTTCAAAGTGTTTGCCCCATGTAACTGGGACAAGAAAGGTTCTTTTCTTTGAAACGCAATTGTGCTATTGATGTTTTCTGTTCCACAGTCTTACCCATTATAAAATCATGAATTTTCATTGTTACATCATATTTATATGTTCATCTTAAAGGCCAGTTCGTTTTTATTGTCCTTAGTTTTGGGTGACTAATTGATCCCATTTTCCATTGGCCAAGTTTTCAATATACGGTATCGACATTTTATTTGGGATTTGATCCCTCCTAAATTCAGTTTCAGGTTCTGGTTCTTTTGCTAGCAACTCTTCAGCTCGTCTCACACCATGCCTAAGTGCATGAAATAATTACGGAATGTGAGGGAGGAACAGTAAGAATTACTATTTAAGGTGCATGCAGTAAGGCAGGTTGGTCCGGGACACTGTCAATCTAAGATGTTGTCCCAATTCATAGACCCTACCTTCACTTTTCTTTTTGTAGCTTTATTTCCCATGCAAACAAGATATGGTCTCTGCACCATGTGACTACTACAACCAAGGCCAAGAAAAGGAAAAAAAAACATGCACTTGGCATTCAATTAAAAAACTTCATAATTAAGTTAAAAGCATGTCTAAGGCCACATGGAGGGGTCATTTCTTGTCAATTAGGCTCTCTAAAGGGAAGGGAAATAAAGAAGAAAAGAAAAGTTTGCATGTTTACATTGGCTCTAACCGACCGATTGCGTATAGGTTAGAGTACTAACCAACAAAGAAATGTTAGATGAGGGTTCACATAATCATAATATATGTGTGCCTATAGATATATTTTCCTACGTATACACACATGTCCTAATAACCGGAGATATACAAACTATCTTTTTTTTTTTAGGAGTTCAAAGGTTTATCGCAGGATAGTCCAACCAAGTTACGTCAATTCTGTCAGTCTATCATGGAAAAACCTGAGTTATTAAAATAGTAGTCCAACCGATACATGCATGATCTTGCTAAGCCAGCCATGGATGATTTCATCCTATGTTTTTAGTATCTAGTACCTTATGCTAAATCTATTATTTTTAAAAAAAAATTATTTGCCTACTTTGTTTTTTAAGAATTGCACGTCTTTTTGTAATAAACTATCTCCCAGGAATATTGAAGGCCAAGAGTTTATGTTTATAACAAAGAAGAATTTAAGTAACTTGAGACGAAATTAAGCAATTGAGAATTTAAGTAAATTAAGGACACATTATTTTTAAAGAACGCATATCCCCTCTTTAATATAAATTTTATTCATGTTTCCACGGGATAAGAGAACCATCTCGAATTACTGCCTCCTCTGCAATTCCTAGTTTCCAAATTAGATTAATTTCTCAAGCAGACCTTTTTCTGTATCGTTCTCATTTTTTACCAACATACCATCTTTGAGTTATTGCATTCCCCAATCTCCAAATTTTATGAAAGCGAACAAAAATTAAACCATTCGTAACGCAACCATGAAATGTTACTCTTATTTAACAGCCCCGTAAGTCAAAAAGACTATTCTACCCCTTATTGCTTAAAATTATATGAAAGATCATAGTAAAAGAAATTGGGGAACAAGATGGGAAATGAGCCAACTTTGAAGCCCTCACCTTAGCATATGGCCCACATAGCTCATTGTGGGTCACTAAAATCCTCAAGCAGATAACTGATTTCTCATCTTTTTATGTGAAAGTATTGATAGTCTTTTACAACAATTAATTTGTGTGTCGTTTTCTTTCATAGGCGGGCCTGGAGGGACTGCAGAAGGAAAGAAAATAGATGGATGGAGAAGGAAAAAAAAATAATTTGAGGGGGACCAATAATTCAAATTCCATTGCTAGGGCATCAATTTTCATATTTTCATATTTCGTCTCCAATTTTGGTCGTGGACTTAAACCCAGTATATAAACAAAAGAGAGAATTTCTATTCAGTCATTGGGCTCATGCCTAAATTTCTTTTGTACAAAAAATTCAGTTATTTCGAGCTTACCCTTCCGAGTGTAGAATTTGGCTCGATTACCTGTAAACTGGATCGGCTGTGCTCGAGGGCCGAGCCGGCTGTGTTCCAAGGCCGGATCGGCTGAGCCCAAAGGCCTGGCTGATTTTCGGCCTGAGGTCGATTTCAATATTTCATTAATTGCATTTGTCTGATTGGGTCCAGTTGAGCCTTGGGTAGCCCTTTGCACAACACCAAGCTTGCAAGTTAAACTCTTCTCGCTACTTAAAAAACTATATGGCAATTGGAGATTTCTAGTGTCGTAAATTTCATGACCACGAGTATAATCGAGATTCTCATAACCTGGCTCGACCACCCAGATATTTATAACTCTATGGTACATATGTTTATGGTCAATGCACTGTGTGGTAGACTTCATAATGGCTCGATTGGATGCGGGATTAATTTTTTGGGTGAATAAAATAGTGAGGGGAGATAAGTAGTAGGAGCTCTCATTTATGAAGGTAGACGCATATTGATGTGATATTTATGAAGAGAGGTTAAATAGTACTTGGTTTGGAAGATTTTGGTAATAAGAAGGATAAAATAGTATTTGGTTTGGTTTGTAGTTGAAATAGGAAAATAAGAATAAATAAGAGGGTTTGGGATGGATTGGCACAGATTAGGAAAGAGTTATCTGCTTGGATTAAATGGAAGGAGGATTAAATAGTCCGGATTACAAATGAACTTTCAAACCAAGCCATGTAGCCCTAGGAGTAAATATGCCAAAATGCCTTATCCGGCGGCCCAATGCTTGCGTCCTTAGATTGTATTGCAAAAGGTGTTTCCCCAAGCATAGGGTTTAGGTGTCGCAAAGCATATTAACCGGAAGTCCGGGTCGAGTCCTCAGAGACCAAATGTGCAGCACGTGAGTGTTGATTCGCGACTGTTGGTTTTAGCCTTAAAGCGGCAAACTTGGCTTTATAGTTTGGGGGTGGAATTCACTTAACTTCGTGAATGACGCGGAATTTGAAAAGACTAATTAAAACAAGGCTAAGTCAAGGGGTTCACAACACCCATGCCTTAGGCCAATTCTTTCTCCTCTAAAATAACCGGCTCGGGGCGTCGTTAAACGTCCCCGAACGGAAGATTTGGTACTTAAACTCGATTAACTAGAAATGGTGTTTCTCAAAGAGTAGGATTCTTGTGCCATTTATACAAACATTTGGATTGACATCGCCCTAAGCATCACACGTGCCAAGTGGTCTAGCCCTTGGCTACGTGTGATCAAAGAGATTAACAAATCCCAATTTTGATACATAAAATCGATCCTAACTCTTTGATAAACAAGCAATGTTTTGCATTATGGCGAGGAGTGTGAATCAACCTAAGTCACGGGGTGCTAATCACCCCATGACCGAGCCTATAACGACTACTCGATCATGACTACGGGAAACATGACTAATTTAGTGAAGGAAATAAAGAACATAACATATGACATTAAAAACTGATTTTTATGGAAGGTTATAAGTCTACCTACAACATTAATACTTGAGAAAATCCCAAACAACACTTACAAACTAGAGATTTCGGAGCAATTAGCTAGAAAAACAAGGACAAGAAATAACCGAGAGAAATGGAAATAAACTGGATTAATACGAAGGTCTTAACATGAACTACAACATTAAACAAGAGGATTTACCTTGAAACTAAGTAGAAAAGCATGAAATCTAGAGAGAAGGTAGAGCTTTGGCTAAGAACATTAATGGAGGTAGAGAGAGAAGGTGAAAAACCAAGCTAACCCTAAAAATCTGAGGTTGGGGGCCTTTTATAGGCCCCAATAGTCGTGCCAAATAATTACAAAAGTGCCACAAGATATTTCTTGATCGGGCTCAAAAGTTGCAGAAATTTGAAGCTTCAACCGGTTGAGCAAAAAGTGCCAACCGGTTGAAAAACCTTCTGTTCAGCTTCAACCGGTCGAGCAAAAAGCT
Source organism: Vaccinium darrowii (assembly GCA_020921065.1). Lineage (NCBI taxonomy): Eukaryota > Viridiplantae > Streptophyta > Magnoliopsida > Ericales > Ericaceae > Vaccinium > Vaccinium darrowii. The sequence continues at coordinate 1,239,606 of CM037151.1, read as the reverse complement.
CCAACCGGTTGAAAGAGTAAAATTCTGAGCATTTCTTTGTTTTGGCCTCCCGGCTTCGTCCGAACTCGGAATGAGGCGATTCTCGAACCGTTGGAAAGCTCTATGAGTCTACTTTCAAACCCAATTGACCTCATCTTCATAGCCTTTGTACCTTGAGAGAAATGAGCTTTTTTCTATCGGTTGGTCAGATTTTCTCGAAGCTCATGACTCCAAATGCCTTGCTCTTTTGTTCCGGGCCTTCCTTGAACCTTCCAAAGCTTCTTGAATCGACTTCCAAGCTTCCCGAGTCTTGTTCAAAACTTCATTCCTTGATTCCCGAGACTCGGTGGCGGGGTGCCATGTGGCCTCCGGTGTTCGGGCATCCCTTGATTCAACCATGGTGTCAAAACAAGTCTTTTTCTCCCGTTCTTCTGCAAATAACAAAAACACAACTTTGCGCAAAATCAATAGTTTAAAGCCACAAAATGCACGTATGTGTGATCAAAAATGAGCGTGATAAAGCCCCATTACTTACAATATTGAGGGCTTATCACACCCCCCAACTTGAACTTTACTCGTCCCGAGTAAACCAAACCGATTTAACTATACTATATATGCTATGTAAACTTCCCAAGATCCATGATACGATATATGCTCGATTAACAAAACAAGGTTTGAGTACACACACCCCGGTGAAACCGAAATTATGCAATCCACGCACACACATGCCATGAACTAGAGAGAACAAATTATGTAAAGAAAAGTAGTCAAGCACATGCACCACATCAAGCTTCAATTCCAAAACCTCACCAGGGTACGTTCAAATTCGAATTCTTTACTCGGTGAATACAATCACATCCCATGAAAGGCGCTAGCGAGAAATTGCAATAGCGAGGGATAAAGGAGCTAAGCATGCTATCAAAAGAGCGCCGAAATGCTAGAACAAACTACGTATTCACAACTATTCAAATTTAAGACGGAAATCATGCGTAGTAGATATAAACATCCAAAATGCAGCACGTGGAGTAAGAAGTGACATAACTAAGATCAACTAAGGTCTTTAAGCATATAATGACCGTGGTTTTTCCAAAGAAGGGGAAACAAAATTGGTGGTGGCCATATTACTTGCTAGGTCGAACTACCCTTAGCCACCACCGACCCCGCAAAACAAAACATCAAGGCCACATGCCGACCATAGCAAAAACAGCATGATATAACTTAAACTAAAAGCTGGACAAGCAAATGTAAATCCTACTAAGTAAATCTACTAATACTAACAACCACCGACTCTAAGTCTACTCCTCATCATCTTCCTCCTCATGGTACTCTACCCCATAGTCCTCATCGTCATCCTCTTGTTCGAAATCAAAAGACTCCTCCGAGTCCGAAGTATCGGGCACCTTATCCTCCTCCGTTTCCACATATTCCTTTCCGGAGCGGGCCGTCTCACATTGAACCAACCATCGTACCATCCTCATAAGTTTTCCCATCTTCCTCTTTTGACGCCTCTGACCCGCTTTTATCTCCCGGTTGTCGTCCATAATGACTTGTTGGCGCGCGTGGAGAATCTCACAATATTGGTTGACGCGAGCAACGCCCTTTGAGGCAGTAGGCTTGGAGGAAGCAACGGTCTCGGCATGAGTTTTCGAGAGGCTCTTGCTCTTGTTCCATGAGCCAGCAGTGATTGGTCCCGGAGAGCCGGGAACTAAGTCATCCCCCGAAGCCGGTTTGCACTTGGCTTTTTCACACAATGCTGAGATCATAAGGGGAAAGGGTATTTTGCCTCTAGCACCTCCTCTTTCCCTAAAAATCCTAATCCCATTCCAAATTCGCCTTGCCCAATCAACCACGTCCGTTTCGGACCCAAATACCACCATCAACTCCCCATCTTCCTTCGAAGGTGTTTTCTCATTGATAAACGGCGTGAGGTTGCAATGCATTATCTTGTTTAGTGCTCTGTACTTCTCTTTCAACCTACCCACGACATATGTCTCATTCCCAACATCATAAGAGCTCGGGTCATCGGTGAGAATATGCACTTGCTCATTTAGGGGCTTCACCCAAGTCCGCCTAGGGTACGTGATGGAATCGGGGTCGGGGCGCCTATAATGAAGGTATTCGGCGATAGAGTCGGGTGTCACAACAACCCGTTGGCCCCCGACCATGGAGATGATCTCACGCTCAAGCTTGTGTACCACCATATTTTCGTAGAAGGTCTTGACCATTTTCTTCCTATACATCCCCCGTTCTTCGAAGAAAAACCGTAGCCCTTGGCGCACAATGGATTGCACCGCAGGGTGATCCTCCATTTTCCTTAAATCCACCTGCCGCTCGCAATTAAAACCTCTTGTTTTCATTTTCTTCACCCACTTTACTTTCTCAATTCTCTCTTCTTCTTCCTTCTCTCTTTTCTTTCTCTCAACCTCCTCATTTGGCTCAACAACCGGACGTTTACCCGAATCCATAGGTGGCCCCTTGCTCGAACCTGACCCGTCCCTTGGTTGCCCGCTAAAACCTGTTTTCTTAGTTGCAGCGTGTTTTCTTTTGACCATGGTTTCAAACAAATAGCCTCACCCCAACAACACACGAAATCAGATGTTCCAGCAACAACAGCGCAGTGGTAGCAAAACCCCACAATTTCAATAAGAACACAGACCTCCGATCAACGTCCAACCAACCCCCTACTTCAGTAATTCAGACAATCAGCAATGCAGTTCAAAAATTCAACAAATAGCAATCCCGAATGCGGTAAAACAACAGTCTACAGAGGTGAACCCAGATTTGCAATCAACTCAGGATTAACCCATGGTGTGACAAGTGTAACAGAAATCTCCATAATGGTTAGGCCCGGAAATTAGTTAAACTCAGCAGAGCACAACAGCAAAACCCAGATTATCAATGAACCAAGCAATAAAATCCCCAAAATTCGACTGATTTCTCACGGTGATGCACATAAATTCAACCCAACAACATCAACAGTAATTGCTGCCTTCTCATAGTATAAGGGCCGACTGAAAAACCGTGAGAAATGGAGGGGATGAAAAAGGGATTACCTCTGTTCCGGTGAAATGTCCTCTAAACTTGATGCTCAAAGCCCAGAAATTGTTCAAAACCTCTGAAATTTACAGTGAAATCCAGCAATTTTTGCTAACCATGGAGGTCTTGGTGGTGTAGTTCGGCTAGGGCTTGAAGTTGGTGGCCCATGGTGGTGCACAGTGGAGGCCGATCGGTTTAAGGAGAGGTGGGGTTTTGATTTTTGTGGGTTACGGTGGTGGTAGTATGCGGTGTTGATGGAGAACCCGAGAGAGAGAGAAACGGATTTAGTGATGTACAGTGGTGGTATGGTTTACAGGCGATGGAAGAGAAGATATGGGATTAGGGTCATGGGTTCTCGGTCATGGAGGTGTGGAGTAGTGAGAGCAGAAGAGAGAGAAAAGGGTCGTGGGTTTGGGATTTTAGGTCGTGGGTTTGGGTAGAAAAGAAGAAGATGCTTTTATAGTGGAGGAGAGAGAATCGGGCTGGCCCCTTTTATTTCTGAAATTTTGAACTCTCGACCGGTTGAGCAAAATGTTTCGACCGGTTGAAAAACCTTCTGTTCGCGATGAACCGGTTGAACACAATGTGCCGACCGGTTGAAACTGAAAAATCTCATTTCCACTAGATTTTCCAACCCAACTTCTTCCAACCTTATTTCTCCCATTCACACACCTCCAAATCACCTTCCCACATGAAATTCAATTCCCCACAACCCTCCGAACATCCGGTTTCCTATGTTTGAACAAAAATGGAGACTCGGACTACGGTTCAAATTAAAGGACAAAGAGACACGTGAGTGGTATAATTATTCAAGAATGCCTTGTATCATTTCCAAATTATGTCACCCACTCCAATATGATGCATTAATGATATCTACACTACTTTAGCATGAATGAAAGACTATTATTCGTGCAAATGTGGAAAATGAGAACAAAAAAAAAACATGGGATGCTTTAAAATGAACTTCCACTCTAGACAATGCACGATACTCAACCACTAGAGATCAAATTGTTCGCTAGAGTTCATGTATATGCCAATGATATGGATTTAAACACAAAACCTATTTCACCGGGGTACCGACTCTTGCCATTATGAACAAAATTGAGCATCATTAATGTATCTAGCATGTTAAAACCTAATAAAACAGGAAGTTTTACTTCAAAAATTTGAAATTTTGACGAAAATTGAAACACCTAATTGAAATTAAACTGGAATATGTACACTACACTATTCCCTCCCCCCAACTTAAAATTTGCAATGTCCTCATTGCAAGAGAACTAAAGTAAAGGGAGATAGGGGAACAAAAATTGTACCGACGGGGAGGCATGTCTACCTCCTAGACCTCGACCAAATGTGAGGAATTTTGCTATCACTTACTCCCTTCGTCATCGGCAATGCTTCCAAGGCTTCCTCCTTCGGCCCCTCTCCGGGACCACAGCTAGTCGTACAGAACCGTCCTCAACGACTTTATAGGCCTTACAACCGCGACATTTCGTCGCACCCATGCTTAGAGCTCCTGAATGCCGCACTCGCCGCCAAGTTAGGCCCAAACTACCAAGGCTGGTACGGTAGCATGGTCACCCTGCAAAAGACTTAATTGCCGACTACCTACTAAGAGAAATGATATGAGAACTGCCCGGCTCATGTTATCCGGGCTCCACATTAAACAATATTTACAATATGTACAATGAAAAGGAAAACTACCATGATCTTCACGCGATCGCACGGGTACTACTTTTCTTCCCAAGCTCGAGACTGTGTTTCCCTATTAGTCGGACCGGCAATATAGACGAGGTACGGGTGTAACCCGAGGAGAGGCGCCATCATCTAATAGGCTATCGCTCCCTTTCGAGTCAAGTGAAACACTTTTTTGTTATGAAAAGTGCTCCCCAGAACTCTAGACTCCAAGCAACATCACTCCATTTTGAAATAATCTCGATGGAGCTCGACACTAAAATCAAACATTGCTGGACGGTATTGGCCCCGATCTCACTACTTGCCACGACTTCCGACATCCTAGGTACTCCATACATAGCTCAAACTCCGGGTGGCTATACCGGACCGTCCAAACACCGTTCGAGCACGGCAAACACTAGAGCTCTCTCAAGCTCCCCGGATTTTACTTCTCCTAGAAATTTGTTACGTCAGAACTCGGAGCGTCCCAGTCGCACACAATACCCCGTCAGACAATCAAGTCCAACGTCCCCAACGAACTCCGCAGAAGGCGGACACAGGATAGAGCCTGTAGCCGTGCCATAAGCATGGGAATATTCAAGCGCCCCCACCCATTCACGGAAACTCACTCTCTGCCAGGGGCTGATCTAAAGAGCGCGGGCGTTTAGTTGCGAATTACTCCTATCAGAAAGGCTTTTTATAAACGAGCCCTATGTCACTGACGCACTCGTGTTATCTTATCCTCACGTGTGGGGTCTCCAAGATTTTATTAAAAAGAATAAAGAATGGCCCTTCTAACCGGGGCTGGGCACACGCGCATTGTTGTCTAGCCGGCGTGCAAGCTAGTTCCAAGTCAATGATGGAAAACCCAATGCAAGAGGAAGCAAAGGGCCGGGCCCTCCAAACAATTAAGTTCAAAGGTACGCGTTAGCTCCCCGTGAAAAGTGAAGTCACAGAGACTCCACGGGTTAATCACACAAGAATTTAAACCGGAGGGGCGTCCGAATAAATCGGATTATCCAACTTTTCAACTTCCTCCTCATCATTGAAATTTTCCAAAAATGGTTTTAACCGTTGACCATTCACCTTGAAAATGCTACCATCCTTGGGGTTAAAAACATCTATCGCCCCATGAGGATACACTCGATGCACAAAATACGGCCCAACCCACCGTGAACGCAATTTTCCCGGAAAAAGATGGAGTCTAGAGTTATACAAAAGCACTTTTTGATTCATATGAAAATCCTTCCTTAAAATGGTTTTATCATGAAATTCTTTAACCTTAGCCTTATAAATGGCCGTGCTCTCATATGCATCTCTCCGAATCTCCTCAAGCTCATTGATTTGGAGCTTCCTATGCGCACCGGCTTCGGGCATGCGACAATTCAAAGACTTGATAGCCCAATAGGCCTTGTGCTCAAGTTCCACCGGCAAGTGACACGCTTTCCCATAAACCAAGCGGTAAGGGGACATCCCCAACACCGTCTTATACGCGGTTCGATAGGCCCACAGGGAATCGGTCAAACGAGTAGACCAATCCTTTCGATTAGGATTCACTGTTTTCTCGAGAATGTGTTTGATTTCCCGGTTAGCAAGCTCGGCTTGTCCATTGGTTTGTGGATGATAGGCCGTAGAGACCTTATGAGTGATACCGTACTTACGCATTAAAGTTTCAAAGGGCCTATTGCAAAAATGGGTCCCTTGATCACTAATGATCGCGCGCGGAGTACCAAACCTAGCCAAGATATGGTCTTTCAAGAACTCAACAACCACCTTGTGGTCATTCGTACGAGTGGGGATCGCCTCAACCCACTTGGACACGTAGTCCACCGCAAGAAGGATATAGAGATACCCGAAAGACATAGGAAACGGCCCCATAAAATCGATGCCCCAACAGTCAAAGACTTCAACAACAATAACATTGGTTAGGGGCATCATGTTCCTTCTCGTCACTCCTCCCAATTGTTGACACCTCTCACACGTTTTACAAAATTCGAAAGCATCTTTGAAAAGTGTCGGCCAATATAACCCACATTGGAGGATTTTTGCGGAGGTTTTCTTGGCGGAGAAGTGTCCCCCACATGCTTCGGTGTGGCAAAAGGAAAGGACACCCCGCTGATCCACATCCGGCACACAACGCCGGATGATTTGATCCGGACAATACTTAAAAAGATAAGGATCATCAAAGAAAAATCTTTTCACCTCAAATAAGAACCGCCGCCTCTCTTGCGGAGTCCAAACGGTAGGAAGTTGGCCCGTGGCTAAGTAGTTCACAATATCCGCGAACCACGGGCAACATGAGACACCAAACAATTGCTCATCCGGAAATGAGTCCGCGATAGGAATATTCGAGGAACGGTCCTCAAACTCGAGACGAGACAAATGATCCGCGACCACATTTTCAACTCCTTTTTTATCCTTGATTATTAAGTTGAATTCTTGAAGCAGTAAGACCCACCTAATTAACCGCGCTTTAGCATCTTGCTTAGTCATTAGATATTTTAACGCGGCATGGTCCGTGAAGACCACGATAGTAGACCCGATCAAATAAGACCGAAACTTGTCAAGAGCAAAGACAACTGCGAGCAACTCTTTCTCCGTGGTGGAGTAATTCAATTGAGCATCATTAAGAGTTTTGCTCGCGTAAGAAATGACACATGGCTCTTTCCCTCTCCTTTGGCCCAAGACGGCGCCAATCGCGTAATCACTCGCGTCACACATCAATTCAAACGGAAGGTCCCAATCGGGAGCTCGCACAATCGGCGGAGTGGTGAGACTAGATTTCAACTTAGAGAATGCCTCCTCACACGCGGGTGTCCAAATGAATGGCGCGTCTTTCGAGAGGAGGTGGCACAAGGGACGTGAGATGGCACTAAAATCCTTAATGAAACGGCGGTAGAAACCCGCGTGCCCAAGAAAAGACCGAATGTCTTTCACACACTTAGGGGTAGGGAGGTTCGCAATCAAATCAATCTTGGCCTTGTCAACCTCTATCCCCTTCGAAGACACAATGTGCCCCAACACAATCCCGTTGGTCACCATGAAATGACATTTCTCCCAATTGAGAATAAGGTGTTTTTCCTCACACCTCTCCAACACGCGCTCTAGGTTTTCTAAACACGACTCAAACGAGTCCCCGAATACCGAGAAGTCATCCATGAAGACCTCAACGATTTTCTCCACCATGTCACTAAAAATGCCCATCATGCACCTTGAAAAGGTGCCGGGTGCATTACACAAGCCAAAAGGCATGCGCTTATAAGCGAAAGTACCAAAAGGACACGTGAAGGTGGTCTTCTCTTGATCCTCAAGAGCGACCTCGATTTGATTATACCCGGAGTACCCGTCGAGAAAGCAATAAAAAGCATGACCGGCTACCCTCTCCAAGATTTGATCTATGAAGGGGAGAGGGAAGTGGTCCTTTCGAGTGCTCGCATTCAACTTACGGTAATCAATGCACACTCTCCATCCGGTGGTCACCCTTTGAGGTACCAACTCATCATTGGAATTTTTTACCACCGTGATGCCGGACTTCTTAGGAACAACTTGGATAGGGCTCACCCACTTACTATCGGCGATAGGGTAAATGATCCCAACATCCAACAACTTTAAGACCTCCGCCCGAACCACGTCTTTCATGATAGGGTTCAAGCGACGTTGTGGTTGGCGAGACGGCTTCACATCTTCTTCAAGATAGATGCGGTGTGTGCAAACCGAGGGATCAATCCCGTGAATATCGGCTATGGACCAACCGATGGCCTTTGTGTGCCGTTTCAAAACCGCTAACAAGCCGGACTCTTGGTGTGCCTCTAGGGAAGAGGAAATCACTACAGGGAAGGTTTCGCTAATACCAAGGAAGGCATACTTCAAAGTGTCGGGGAGGGTTTTTAACTCAAGCTTGGGTGGTTGGACACTAGACGGAAGGGTTTCGCTCTCAATGGGAGGCAAACCTTCAAACTTAGGGTACCATGTGTCCGTCCTACAAACATCCTCCACTTCTAACAATGAATACAAGTACTCAACCTCCGGTGAATCTAATACAGACACCTCCTCGGCGGTAAGACAAACCTCAAGTGGATCCTTGTATAGGATAGTGTCTACGTGCTCCTGAACCCAAGTGTCAATTAAACTCACCTCATGAACATCATCATCGTCCCCCATTTGGGACCCGATATTAAAAACATTAACCGCCATTTTCATGTTCCCGAACGTCATGTTCAACAACCCATTACGACAATGAATGACCGCATCGGAAGTCGCCAAGAAGGGACGTCCGAGAATGACGGGTGTTTGTGCCTGTGAAGTATCGGCGACGGGACACGTGTCTAGAACCACAAAGTCCACAGGGTAGACAAAGTCGTCCACTTGGACTAGGACATCCTCCACTAAACCCTTAGGAATACGGATACTACGATCCGCCAATTGGAGCGTCACTCTCGTGGGTTTCATCTCTCCCAAACCTAATTGCTCATACACCGAAAACGGAAGTAGATTCACACTCGCACCCAAATCAAGCAAAGCTCTTTCAACTCGCTTACCCCCTATGACAATGGAGATAGTAGGGCACCCAGGGTCTTTGTACTTAGGAGCTATGTTGGTTTGGATGATGGAACTTACTTGTTCAGTTAGAAAAACTTTCTTTTGGACATTCAACTTGCGTTTAACAGTGCATAGGTCCTTAAGAAATTTAGCATATTTGGGTATGGTTCTAATGGCCTCCAGAAGAGGGATGTTAATTTTAACTTGTTCTAGAACCCCATACACCTCGGTGTCAGACGAAGGCTTGGCCGGCACTTTCAACCTTTGGGGATAAGGTGCCGGAAAAGGACAAACAGGAGGCTCTCGCTCCACGACCTTAGGAGGCACAACCGGACCACTCGAAGAAGGTTGCTCAATAACAACCGGAGTAGGAAGAACCACGGGAGGGGTAGGTTTCGGAGGGATAGTCTTATCAATCTCCTTGCCACTCCTCAAGACAGAAATCGACTTGGCTTGCTCGAAGTTATTCGGGTCTTGGCCCGACGTGGTGCTTGCCAAATGGACTCCCTGGGGGTTTGCTTGTGGTTGAGATGGGAACTTTCCCTTCTCTTGTTGAAGCTGCCCCATGGACGTGGTTAACCGAGTCACTTGACCCTGGATTTCTTTCAACTGGTGAGCATTTTGCTCATTGGTAACAGTTTGACTTTGCATGAAAAATTGCATGAGTTCTTCCAATGAGCGCTTTTGAGTTTGAGGTGGTGTTTGCCAGTAATTAGATCCATGGTGTTGTTGACTTGGAGGGTTCCGGGCTTGACCTTGGCCTTGATTTTGACCTTGGGGTGGTCGAAAACCTTGGTTATAGCCCGGGGGCGGCCTTGAAGCTTGCCCTTGATTGGTCCCCCCCCAACCGAAATTAGGATGGTCCCTGGTTCCAGGGTTATAGGTGTTTGAAAAAGGGTCATACCGTTGACCAACGGCATTGACCTCCACTTGTTCCGCTACCCCACCATGAAGGATTTCCTTCAAACCCGGAAGAGTCGGGCACTCATCGGTTGAATGCCCTTGGGTTACGCACAACACACATTCCTTCACACTTTTCAGTTCCAAATTTTCCAACTTTTTAGTGAGTTGAGAGATCTTAAAGTTAAAATCATCATGTTCTTTCAGCACATACTTCCCTCTCTCACCCGAACCTTGATTCGCACCCACATTCGCACTCGCCGGTTCATAGGTCTTGTCCGAGGGATCCGTATAATCCCACGACTGGTTGTTCTCGGCGAGTTGCTCGAGAAAATCATAACACTGTTGCGGACTCCAGTTTAAAAATTCACCATTACACATGGTGTCAATGAATTGCCGAGTCCCTTGCGAGATGCCCTCGTAGAAAAATTGCATCTTGTCCTTTACCGAAAAACCATGATGTGGGACAGCAGCCAAAAGATTTTTAAATCTCTCCCACAAAGTGAAAAATGGCTCATTCAGTTTTTCGGCAAAGTTGGAAACACGCTTTTTCATCTCAACCGTTTTATGCACAGGATAGTACTTTTTGAGAAATTCATCGTGCATTTCTTCCCACGACGTGATGGACTGCGGTTTTAAAGTTGACAACCAAGTACGTGCGTGGTCCTTGAGAGAAAATGGAAATAATTTCATACGTGCGGACTCAAGTTGAGCCGGGACCGTAACAAGTGTGTTCACCAGCTCCAGAAAATCCCTCACGTGATCGTAAGGGCATTGGGACTTCATCCCATAAAAAGCCGGCAACATCGGAATTGTGTTGGGCCTAATCGTGTAAACAGCATTCTCGGCGGTGGGTGTGGGATGAACAATGGGTGATGGTGGAACATGGTGTGTGGGGCGAAGACACTGCCTCATGGACAACACTTGTGGTGGTGGAGGTGGTGGTGGTTCCTCACGATCGCCCATTGTGTCCACAAAAGGGGTGTCAATACTGACTAAACGACGAGTATGAGGGTCACGAAAGTAACCACGCTGCCCGTGCATACACTACCAACTAACAGACTGGAGGGGTTATTCAACCGCCTCACCACAAACAGTTCCGAAGGGCTATGCCGCCGCCTCGTCAAATATAGGACAGAAATTTAAAAATATGTACCAATGAAACGGAATACTTACAGTGGCGTGGCGCGAGGCAAACTCACGCGTCGCAGACCATTGGGTCCCCGGCAACGGCGCCAAAATTTGCTTGCGTCCTTAGATTGTATTGCAAAAGGTGTTTCCCCAAGCATAAGGTTTAGGTGTCGCAAAGCATATTAACCGGAAGTCCGGGTCGAGTCCTCAGAGACCAAATGTGCAGCACGTGAGTGTTGATTCGCGACTGTTGGTTTTAGCCTTAAAGCGGCAAACTTGGCTTTATAGTTTGGGGGTGGAATTCACTTAACTTCGTGAATGACGCGGAATTTGAAAAGACTAATTAAAACAAGGCTAAGTCAAGGGGTTCACAACACCCATGCCTTAGGCCAATTCTTTCTCCTCTAAAATAACCGGCTCGGGGCGTCGTTAAACGTCCCCGAACGGAAGATTTGGTACTTAAACTCGATTAACTAGAAATGGTGTTTCTCAAAGAGTAGGATTCTTGTGCCATTTATACAAACATTTGGATTGACATCGCCCTAAGCATCACACGTGCCAAGTGGTCTAGCCCTTGGCTACGTGTGATCAAAGAGATTAACAAATCCCAATTTTGATACATAAAATCGATCCTAACTCTTTGATAAACAAGCAATGTTTTGCATTATGGCGAGGAGTGTGAATCAACCTAAGTCACGGGGTGCTAATCACCCCATGACCGAGCCTATAACGACTACTCGATCATGACTACGGGAAACATGACTAATTTAGTGAAGGAAATAAAGAACATAACATATGACATTAAAAACTGATTTTTATGGAAGGTTATAAGTCTACCTACAACATTAATACTTGAGAAAATCCCAAACAACACTTACAAACTAGAGATTTCGGAGCAATTAGCTAGAAAAACAAGGACAAGAAATAACCGAGAGAAATGGAAATAAACTGGATTAATACGAAGGTCTTAACATGAACTACAACATTAAACAAGAGGATTTACCTTGAAACTAAGTAGAAAAGCATGAAATCTAGAGAGAAGGTAGAGCTTTGGCTAAGAACATTAATGGAGGTAGAGAGAGAAGGTGAAAAACCAAGCTAACCCTAAAAATCTGAGGTTGGGGGCCTTTTATAGGCCCCAATAGTCGTGCCAAATAATTACAAAAGTGCCACAAGATATTTCTTGATCGGGCTCAAAAGTTGCAGAAATTTGAAGCTTCAACCGGTTGAGCAAAAAGTGCCAACCGGTTGAAAAACCTTCTGTTCAGCTTCAACCGGTCGAGCAAAAAGCTCCAACCGGTTGAAAGAGTAAAATTCTGAGCATTTCTTTGTTTTGGCCTCCCGGCTTCGTCCGAACTCGGAATGAGGCGATTCTCGAACCGTTGGAAAGCTCTATGAGTCTACTTTCAAACCCAATTGACCTCATCTTCATAGCCTTTGTACCTTGAGAGAAATGAGCTTTTTTCTATCGGTTGGTCAGATTTTCTCGAAGCTCATGACTCCAAATGCCTTGCTCTTTTGTTCCGGGCCTTCCTTGAACCTTCCAAAGCTTCTTGAATCGACTTCCAAGCTTCCCGAGTCTTGTTCAAAACTTCATTCCTTGATTCCCGAGACTCGGTGGCGGGGTGCCATGTGGCCTCCGGTGTTCGGGCATCCCTTGATTCAACCATGGTGTCAAAACAAGTCTTTTTCTCCCGTTCTTCTGCAAATAACAAAAACACAACTTTGCGCAAAATCAATAGTTTAAAGCCACAAAATGCACGTATGTGTGATCAAAAATGAGCGTGATAAAGCCCCATTACTTACAATATTGAGGGCTTATCACCCAATCTTGCATCCAAACGAGAACTAGAGAAGGTTTCCGGCTACGTCGGGAGATGATATGCCTTAGGAAACCCATTTTTTCGAAGGGAAAATATGTACTCCCTCCGTTCCTTTTTAAGTGATCTACTTGGGAAACGTGTATTTTTGCGGACGTTTAAAAATGTACTTTCGCATATCGTTTTTAAATTTTTTTTGCACCAAATTAAAGTACTCAATGAGCACTTTAATTTGGTATAAAACAAATTAAAAAGTTATATAGAGAAATATGTTTTTTAGGGGTTTGAAATTGCACGTATTCCCTTATAAATCACTTAAAAAGGGACAGAGGGAGTAGTAAATACCCATTTTTCGTCACCGAAACGTGTTCTTTCATATTTGTACTTTCTCATAGGGACCCAAACAGGTGAAGGGTTTATTTTGATGAAGTCTAAAAGATGCGAGTAAAATCAAACCTCATTTAGGGGGTGTTCCACTAATTGGTTTTTTAGTTTTTTGGTTTTTTTTGATCTTTAGTTTTTCAAAAAAAACCAACTAGTTCCACTAACAAGTTTTTGGTTTTTTGGTTTTTTTAGTTGTGTTATGAAATTACAAATCTACCCTTCTACCCAAACAACTATTGCTCTCTTTTTTTTGAAGGGAGGGCAGATTCGTAATTTTACATGATTAAAGTACATGTACTTGATTGTGCAATGATTTGGTTTTTTTTAGGTTAGTGGAATGAAGTGGTTTTTTTGTTGATTTTTTGTGGGGGTTTTTTTAGTGGAATGAAATAGTTTTTGATTTCAAACAAAACTAGTTTTTTGTTAGTGAAACATGGCCTTATTATGATTCTTACTTTCAATGCTTGTAGCCTAGATAGCTACCTAGCTAGTGTTGCCATAGAAGTGAAGATCCTATATATTTGATGAGTCCTCTTTTATTATGTTGTATTCCATAGTGGTAAGTACGGATTAATAAAGAACAATCCACCATGCATTGAAAAGGATTTTTGCTAGTAATTAGTTTTAGAGGTTTGTTACAGGCACTAATATTTGTCCCAAAAATTACACAAATTCTCTCACAGGAGATATATAGGACCTACCACTCATATGTGGGTCCTACATATTTCATGTGAAAGAGTTGGTGCAATTGTTGATGCAAAGTGTTAGTGTATCTATCTTTTCTCATTAGTCTACGTAGGTGCAATTAGGCTTATAAAATTTCATTTAATTTTCGGACCTAGGTCCTAGCTATTAATTGGGTTTTTTTTTTTTTCATGTTGTTCTTAGCTTCTTGTTTACATATTTGTATATGCATAGCTAGATGCTAGGGCTACTAAAAGCCACCTTACATGTGGTTTTATGTTAGTTTTTTTTTTTTTTTTTTTGGAACAATCTAATCACTAGTCCCAATTGGTGCACTTTGTGAAATAGTGCCCCTTGAACCACCTTCATACACAACACCTTGGAATCAATTTTCAAATGAAACTAATACATGCTTAGTCCTAAGTTAGGCAGTGTTTGACATGCATAAAAGAAGTCATTTTTTTTAAGATTTTTATACTCCATATTATGTGGGTGGGAGCTTTTTATTGGTCTTGGTTGGTACCTTACCAATCTTGGATGGTTGTTTTTCTTTTCCCTTTTCGGGTCCTGACAATTTTGATTGGCAAAGTGCGGGGGTGCCCTATTGGCATGTTCCTACTCTATTGTGTCGCCTCGCCTTAGATCCCTTTAATCTTTGTAATTAATTTGTAACTATTAGTGTACGTTCCTATTTGCTCTTCAAAAAATGTTTTTTATACTCCTTCAAAAAAAGGATAGCCAAATTGTTTGATGCACGTGAGTTCCATAGAACAATGACGGGCCCGCCACACAGCAATTTGCTCTGATGGAAAACTACTATACAATAGTTCACATCCCTTGTTCCATTCTTCCGCATGCTGTCCCCTCCGGTCTTGGTGTTGGGCTTTCCTTTTTTCTTCTTTTTGTCCTTTTGGGTCTTTTGGTGTTGGGCTTTGAAGAGGCACAAGACCAGCAGCAAAACACTCAAATCTGGGCCTACCTTAGATACCACACTGGGTCCTATAATCACGCTGACAATTGGGCGCAAGGTTTGAAAATTGAAACTTTGAATCCGTAGACCAAATTTCCAGTATCCTATACCGCTAATTTTGTTCTGGCTCAAACACCGGCCCATACCAAAATATGAAAATAACACTAATAAAGATAAATTCAAAATAGTACCCCATACGTGTAGCATTTAGCGTTGCAAATGAATTAAGTCATTCGTAAACTGTTCAAGCTCCACTCGGTGAAAGTTCGTTTGAGTTCGATTCTAGTACTAAACAAACTAAACCTAAGCCTCAATTTTATGTTCGAATAAAGGAACCGAACCTGACAATATTCAGCTCGGTTAAACTCTCGAACCTGTAGCATATATGACATAAGAATTTCACTTATAACCTTGAATATGTATAAACTTTTGAATGTGCATAGTGAAAATTTTATAACTTGTAAATGTATAAGCTTTTAAAAGTATTACAAACTTAAATTTTAATATATTTTTATAATAATTTTATATATGTATGAACTTATTTATGTACGAAATAAAAATTTTATTTCAAATTCTAGACATGTATGAGAGCATTAATAAATAAGAGTATTTTGACTGGTTCAAGCTCGTGAATAAATTCAAGTTCGACTCAAACCAAGGCAGGAGTTTAGCTCGAGTTCGACATGTCAAATTTTCACTAAATTTGAATTCGGTTCGGGTTCGCTGAAAAACTTGATTAACAAATCTCCGTCGGAAAACCTATGGGTACCGACCAATGTGTCCAGAAAATGTACCGAGCACGCTCGGGGATCCACTTTTGGGTCCCACAAAAGTAATCCGAACACGGTGGGACTTCGTTCGAGCACTTCTAACCGTCCGATTAAACTGAAATTTTGTAGAGCCCCACAGAAAAATGTTAGTATAAGAATAATGAACGATTTGAATCACTCGTTTGAGACCCAAAATTGGGTCCCCCCGTTGCATTCTGTATATTTTCTGGTCGTAAAAATCTGTACCCCTAGTCAGGTCTAATCTACATATTCTAAAGTTAGGTTCAATTCAGTTCGCTGCAGTGCTGTAACAACTTTGTGCGCGGGCTATGCCCCTAGCCCGTTATTCCAAACGACGTCATTTATCTCGGACGCCTTGTCTTCTCCAGCTCCGGCAAAATCTCCGCCCCCATCTCTCTCTCTCTCTCTCTCTCTCTCTCTCTCTCTGTGCAGATGTCTGCTGCAGCCTGCAAACCCATCTCCTTTACTCCAAGAAAGGTATCTTATTTTCTCTCACTCCTGTTAAGACATTTAGAAATTTGCGGTTATACTGAATATTTCATTCGACCTTACTCTGAATTGGACGTTTGGATTTTTCTGTACGTATGTTGTTCCTGTTGGTAAATACTGTTGATACAGTGAATTACAATTAAGCGATTGATAGGGCATTACAATTTGTTCCATTAGCAAATAGTAATATTTCTCGGATTGATGGGGTTGTTTGTACCATTTTTCTGGTTTATCAATTTCACTACTGTCACTTCACGTCGCCAAATTCACGTGTCTTGAAAATTTTTGGATGATTCAATGGCTATGAAATTATGTTTTTGAAAGGCAATGGCTATGAAATTATGTGAATGGTCCATCAGAATGATTTGAAAAAATGAGTGCGTCCCACGCAAAATGATCATCAACTATAAGCGCTTTGAGTTCGAATTCAATGAAAATTTAGGGTGTGTTTCGTGAGAATTACAATTAAGTGGGCATTCTACTATATCAGAAAGTCCAACAATACATTTCCAAAATCAATTCAAAACATAAGCCTAACTATCACAACGTTTCCTCAAGAAAGAACTCCGTAATCCCAGTTCATTGAGGTCAGCTACATGAATCTGTTTTCGTCGTAATCGGATTCATTTCATAAGGATCTAACTGCGTCTTTTACGTACCGGCTATGGCCTACGTAACACAAAACCACTCCTCATTTATTCAGGCTTTGAACTGGCTGTGCAGAATTCGATATATTAGACTCTAAGCATGATATAGGTGGAGTTAAATATACACCCATAATGGAGGTGGAAAGTTTGAATCTTGTCATAATTCATGTCCCTATCAATGCAAAATAAGCCCAATAATCCATCTAGACCACGTCCTAGAGCTCTAATTATGTAACACCGGCTCGCTCTTTGTAGCTTGTTTAGGGTGAGTTTTCCATTCCCTAAAACTCCTAAACACGAACTTCAAGACGGGTCATTCTCTTCACATGCATCAACTACTTTTAGGATTTTTAGGACTTTTACCTAAAAACAGTTTATTTTGGACGTGATATTTGGGTACAGGCATCAAACGTGCTCAAAGAAATTATTAATGATGTTACCATTGTAATCTTCGAAACTTGGCTCAAGACATCGTTTTATGTAATGTGACCAATTTAAGAGCACCATAGCATGTAAAAGAAAACTCTGGAGCATATTATTTAGTTTGCCATGAAATATGGCATGTCTTTTGGTTATTTAAGCATCAAAAATATGCAAGTGCGTTTCAACAATCCGAGGTGGTGTCGAACGTATGCAAATGCTCTTGAACTATCCGAGGCTAATCAAATGTCCACATTTGTTTCAGTGTAAAACTCATGCTTTCCAAACCATTACTACTGTTTGCTTGTCAGATTTGGTGGTTGTGAAATAGTAACCTTGGGCTGGATTCATATGACAAATCAGTATTTCGAGATGTTGCATTTTTTTCTGGCTTTTTGATTGAGGTATTTAACTCTCGTTAGCCCTTGCTTCTTGTTTGCTGTGGTTCCAGGCAAAGAGACATTTCAAAGTGCGTGGATGTACTCACTTACTTATCATGCTAAGAAGCTAAGTAGATCCATTTTGATGTGATTCGCTGTTCAAATATCTCTGCAGTTCGGGTAAACTCATCTTGTCATCTGCAACTTTTTTGTCAGCTGAGAGTCTTACACTTTATTGGGATATTGAATTCCAGTGGTGTGATGGAAAACCTCATTAATTTGCTTTGGTTTTGACGGTGATAATAGAAATCCTCTGTTTATATTCTACTCTTTCATGTCATGCTAAAGCTTTTTTCATTATTTTCAAACATGGCATCGCAAATTTATGCCCAATTCGTATGAGCTGGCCGAGTTGCCAAGGATGCAAGAGTCCTTGCTCAAAATTTTTAAACAGGTCATGCATATTGCTGTTAACTCGTTGAAATGCTAAATTCTCCGAATTCGGTGGTTGAAATTCTCATAAGATCTATAGAATGGTTAGCACAAACAAGTTTATCATTTCTGTGCTAGTGTTATTGAGAGAGTCTTCTGGTAGCGGATGGCCAAACAGAAGCTTGGAGATAACTGAAGTATATGTTGACTGTAGCTTGTTCTCAAATGCACAAGCTTGACTTTTTTCTTATTCAAGACACATGATACAGAACTGAAAAACTCTCCAGGAAGTCATTTCGGCTCCCATTCGCTCAACCTCACCCCTCACGAATACATTGCTGCTACCACAGCTTCTCTACAATCTACACATACAAAACATAGGAAGAGAAAAAACACAGCAATCTCCAAGCCATTTAAGGATTAACTTGTGACTATGGTTGGGAGTAGTAGCCTCACACAGGAAATAATCCCCTGCAACACTTGACCTCCAGTCTACATATGTCACTATGATCCATGGACCCTTCAAGCCACAGCCGTTTACATAACTTTTGCTAACTTGTTGACTGGTTTTCACATGAAACTAAAGAAGAAAACTTGATTTGGTTATTGGTGGTTGGATCTTTTTCCGTATAACTCATATTGGTCAGGTCACAATTGCCCCACGTATACAACTGAGATATTCATCAAGTATCAACACGGACTTTGACAAATCTCAGCTGCCAAAGACTCCGAAGAGAAATTCTGCTTCACCCTATATTAAGAGGTTGCAGAATCTGCTTACTCTAGTCTAAACCAGATTATGATTCTAATTTCTCGTCCATCCTTAGGGGATAAGGATGGCTCTCTCTCTATTTTCGTGTTATATTTTTGTTGTGTGGTTCTCATCTTATTTGAGCTTCTAGTTTTGAAATCTTTCAATTTAAATAGTTCTGTTGTTATAGGAAAGTGACATATTATGTGGTCCAGTTTTGTAAATTCAGTGCACGATGACAAGACTCTTTGGGATTGAGCTGTAAGAATTTGGTTGTCAAAAGCCCTTGTTTCTTCCCCCTTGGCTTGATGGGTCATATCAATTGAGTTCATCTGATATATGAGTTCATCAGATAGTGATGTTAGACAACCCTCTAGTAGTAAAAAGACCGGCATCATTTCAAACTTCAATTTCATTTTCTTTTCTTTTTTTCAGTTGATTGGAGGTGTGGCGTTCTCCATGCTTCTGTCTGTTACTGAGTGGACCAGCCGGGGATGGACCGGAGGCCACCCCACTACCTAAGTTAGTCTCTCTCTAACATAGTACTGAATAATGGAGTACGTTGTGGTTTGTTAGTTTCTAGGATTTCATGTCATGACTTTATGTTGAGCGAGGGGTTGTCATGCATGACGTTACTGAATGCCACATCGGCTTAAGCCACGTGTCCGTGTGGCACCGACTAGGTTTGATATGAATAGTGGACTCGGCGCAATCCAGTCCAATTCGGCCCAATAGTTGCACCCCCGCAGTTTCATGGACTGGGCTCGTCTCCCGTAGTTCAGCCTCGCGTGTGGCTTAAGTCAACAATCCTTTCGACGTGTCATGAAATGGGCCTGCTCTTCTATTTGCCCCATGTCTCATTTATTCGGCCCATTGCAAAGAGGTTGTAGGGGAAAAAAAAAAAACTATGACCAACTTAGATAGCCCCAGTTGGTTTCAAATTTTAAATTGTGCGAAAGTAGCCAAATGTACCAACGACTTCAGAAGCTTCATCGGGAAAGAGAGTTTGTCGGCAAAACTTCGTCCAATGAAGTGTCCTGGTAGGGGGGGGATTTATGTTTAAATTATGTCACTGCCGTTGCTTGCCATCAGTGCTAAATTTGGACCTTTTGCATTAGCATAATTGCATTTTAGTCAGATCTAGCATTATTCACTTGGAAATTAACAATTGAAAATTTTTGAAATGTTAACATCAGTTTGGTTTTCTTCTTTTTTTGAGTGCTCTTGACTTGACTCAAAAAACAAGTAGGTGGGGACAACACTAGTGTTCTCGTGACCTATGATTAGCAGAGGGAAATGTTTTGGTAAGTGACATGAAATTTGTGAATCTTGAAATGGTTTTGGCGCTCTGCAGCTCATTCTGGGCAAGGGTTTTAAACAAGGAGCCCATTGGCATTTGGTGGAGGCCTTTTCCTAGCTTATGTGCACATGCTTTGGTTTACTCCTATGCTTGTTTGTTTGTCCGGAGATAAATTGATGGACGTAGAATTTGTAGAATAAGGAATCCCGTGGTATATTGCTTAGTATAGGCGATATGGGGAAAAGTATAACTGGTGTGGCGTCCATTTTTTTAAATTACCTCCGTGCAACTACAAGCTTTATACAGGCCAAATGGCAAAACAATCTAGCCCAATACAACTTTCATGAAGAGGATATGTAATCTAAAATGGACGCCCTTTGGAGATTTAATCCGTCTCATTTCGCAACACCAAATACTAGATTCATCAATCAACCACATGTGATAACATCTTTTATCCCGTCTCCAAATCCTCCAAACAAACGAGCATGGGAGTGTGGAAATCTTACCCAGTGGTATATGCTTATTAGATTTTCGATGAAAAAGTAATGTTGGTTCCATTATCAATTGCTTAAAGATGAACCCTAAAATACTATAGTACAATATTGCTCTACAAATTAACCTGTACCGAAAACAGAGAGTTGAAAAAACAGTGGTCACAGTAGTACTAAAAGAAAGAGTGAAACTTTTTGGGAAGATGCATTCTCTGTTTGATATTTGACTTTGGGTTTCTCTTTGTTAATATTAGGGGGTCCTCTATTGTATTGTTCCAAGATTACGCGTTGACAGTGAAACGTGGGACCAAAAACTGGACCCGTTTTCACATTTAGGCTTGATATATATAGTGACCCACATAAAGTAAGTTTTGCAGCTTCATGTTTGTTGCCAAAAAGTTGTGAATCTCCTGGTCCCGTCCCGACGTGGATGGCTCGCGGACCAGAGAGGGAATTAGTCGAGATGCGGGTGTGCTGGTCCGGACTGAACCCTAATGACTGTTGAACCAAAAAAATAAGAACAAAAAAAAAAAAAAAAAAGAGTGTATAATGGGGATTAAGTCTGGGTTCGATTTTATTAAAGAATCTCAATAAGGTAATTAACACCACGGCTCGTAATTGATACTCCAAAAATGAGTATCTTCATTTGTATAAATATGGGGCTTGGAAAAACTTTGATTTGGAAGACTCATTCTTTTTTCTTTTTTTTTTCTATGTTTTGGTGCTTAGGAAGACCCATTCAACATTAGATGGGTACACCTCCCCTACATCATCTGGGTTTCTCAAACTTACCTTTCAGGTGGAGCCCATGATTGTTACAGAGGTCCCAAACCCAACTGACCCTTGCTTTGACCCATTCCAATTGTCAAAAAATAATCTGGACCTCAACCTTCCCATTAATTAATTAACTAATTAATACCATCGGTGGAATCGGAAATCCTGTAGTGCGCTCCTACACTAAAGGATTCTAGTGCACAATCTAAGCCTTCCAAAATATTTTACAACAGTCCGAATTTCAAATATATCTTACAAGTAAGATCATTATTTTATTTGTAATATAATCTTGACCGTTAAAATACTTTGAACAGCCGAGATTGCACACCACCCCCTATAGTGCACCCTTGGAATACAAGGTATTGGTCCTCCTTCCACACTCTGGCATTCCTACATATGGTACGTATCCGTAGCCATCCAAATGTGCAAGCATATCCATTTGAACGCTGCTACGCCCACACCACATACGCGCACTCCAAATGCACATCAGCATATCCCGATCGTCCATTTCAAGAATCAATGGTCCAGATTTGAAATAAATTCTTACCGGTAAGAGTTAATTCTTACCGGTAAGAATTCATTTCAAATCTCAAACGTCGAAAAAAAGCTTTTGGACGGTCGGAATGTGCTAGTGTGCAAGTGGGGTACGCATCCTGGTGTACGTGAATCATTTTCGTATCCATTTATATCCAATATTCCTAATTAACCATTGGAAATTCATTATTCTTATTCAAAGGAAATCCATATTTTCTTCTCTTAAAAATACCGTATTTTTTATAACTGCTCTTAAAAATACCCATGATGAGGTGGAAGTAGAGTTAGATAAACGTTTTTAAGTTCGAACTCGTGTTTGACTCGTTAAAAGTTTGTTTGAGATAGGCATGATATCTCAACAAATCAAGCTCAGAAATGTTTCTTAAATTTTGTTAAACGTTGATCACAGACCACTAAGCTCATTTAATTTAGGATGTAAACAAATTCAAGTTACTCAAAATCTACTCTATCCAAAATCGTTTAAGATCCTCTGGCGTGATAAAAAAAGGCTAATCCTAAATACAGTTTTGATGGTCGTGAAGATCTCATATCAAACTTGAACAGTTCACTGCTCGACTCATTTATTCGTTCGGCCGGTATACCAATCTACCCACAAGAAGGTGTTCAATTTCTTTTTATGAAGAGAAAAAAAGAAAAAAATATATTTTATTAATCTTTGAAAATAAATTACAAATATTTAAAGGACCATAGGCAAGAGGCAGTATAACAGAGCAAGAGCAAGCCAACAAAGCATCTCCACACACCGCTAATCATATGCCGCCAGGGCCTGAAAAGAAGATAAAAACAACTCGAGACTGACAGATGCCAGCCCACCCACAAATAGATAAAACATCCATCAAAACAACACACCGAAGTTTGGACCAATCATCGTGCTGATGAGCCCTTTCACCAACCTCGACCTCTACAATCATAATTTTGCTTAAAACTTTCTCATCTTCTCCCATATAATCGACACATATTTTTTGTGCCTCTATTTCGATGTATTTGCAGCCATTGGCTCAAATACCAAAAGAAAAAATTATCCTTAAATTTCTTGTGTGATTTATTTATTAGAAAAATGGATTCACGTATAATTACCCTAAAAACTTAGTTCTTGACATATGGATAATTATTCAGTAATTTTAAGATATCGTTATGTGATATTATATTGGAACAATTATCTGTAGTATCTCCCAACCGTCAAAATGCACGCCATTGATACTTGTTTAGGCACCACACAACGGCGCCCCGAGACCGCTCCATAATTAATCTGTCGACATATTGCTTGTGAAAGCTGCGGCCTGAGGGGGCTTTTGTTTGGTTGCTTGTTGACGCGTTAACATTACAAAAATGTATCTTCCTTGAAAATAAATGAGAGGGTCTCGACACAAAAGAATGTTGACTTTGACTTTGATCATGTGCGGTCCTGATTCGAGAGCGGCCCCACTTAAAATCGATAAAATGAAAAACAAGTGCAACTTGACCCAAAAATAGGCCGCAATCATCGGTCTGTGTTCTCATACATATGCTTCAAAATTCTAGAAGAGAGAGAGAGAGAGAGAGTCAACGGTTGGCTTTTGAGTCCACACCCTGACATCATAGTTTACATTAAAAAGTTTTATTCTCAAAAATAAAATAACCATTTTATAACTATGTCCTTGTCATGCCTTTATTATTTTTTTTATTGCAAGGGATTTATTGATAAAAAATGAAAATATAATTTACTCGAGATAAATACTGTGTAATTAACGCAAAAATTTAGTCTATGTCCTTGTCAATTGTCATGCCTTATTTTTTTTATTGGAAGGCTTATTGATAAAATATGAAAATATAATTTACTCGAGATAAATACTATAATTAATGCAAAAATTATGTCTAGGATGAGAAAAAACTATTATGTTTATTATAGCTTGTCTAATAGGTCCGAGAATGGCGTCAAGCAAGGGCACTGATATACGTCGTTGCTTTATTGAGGACCACAACGGGAGGTCAATCAAATTAAAGACTTGTGGAAGTTGTATAACTCAACTAATTTCTAAAGACCCACGGATTAAAGTCACGATAACACTCTATGTGGACTGAACCCCTAATAATATTTGATATAGTACATACGTGATGAGATTTAAAAATAAGCAAACTCATAAGTCTCAAAACTAGACCTCTGGGTTAATCACTCGGCGTTGATGAAATCTCTGAAATCCTACAAAGAACTTTTGTCGCTATAGTGGATAGAATTTTAGTTCAGGTCTTTTTTTGAATAAAAAAGTTTTTTTTTTTTTGAAATAAAATAAGAAGGTTCATTAATTGCTAGTTCTTACTTTTGCTTTTTTAATAAGTTTTGGTACACGATGTATAGTAATTGAGATGATTAAGATGTTTTTCTCTTCCTTTGGGCTCGTGGTGAAATATGATTGCCGTTCTCGGAGGTGCCAACCTAGTTGAAATGTCCGAGTTTCTTTGTGATGTTTTTTTTCTTGAGTCTTTTTAATGGTTGTAATTCGTTTTCAATCATTAATAAAGTTTCCTTTTGTCAAGAAAAAAAAAGGTGAATATTCATAAGATTTTTTAGTGAAACTTACTAGTCACATATCCGCGCCAAATACCAACATACGATTCTGTTTAATATTGATAATGAATTTGTTAACATACACACTTGTTCTAATAAAAATTCCAAATGTATACACCAAAATACATGACAGAGAAATTTGTTTTACGGTGAAACACCTCTTTCTCTCTCGGTAATTTGGTGTTCGGACTAGCTTAGCACACATTGACTAATCTTGAGATTTCAAAATTAACAATCGGGTAAATCTCCAGTGACTCCAAGAGTTTTTTCTTCACGGTGGGAGTCAAATCTGAGGGTTCGGAGGTAAGACGTTTATGTCCTTGCCTTCATAGTCACCCTAGTTTTTAAGTAATATCTCCAATAAGTTCATAAATGTAACTATTTTAACCCTCTAAGGAGTTAGCCTCATGATCAAAGTCGTTGACTTAAATTTGTTCCCTCCTAAAATTTCCAGTTAAAAAAATTTTCAGGTGCTATCAATTCATATGAAACTTTGCATTGGCTTTATTTGGGCCTCCATTAGTGAAATATGGGATTATTTGTCCAGAAATTAGTCAAAGTGTGTGAAGTTATCTTGGACACATGATTTAAAAAAAAAAAAAAAGACCCAATGCAACTCTTTTGTGGTGGAGTTTAGGGATAAGTTGAACTTGAGGTCTGCAATAATCATGCAGATGGTAGGAAGAGAGAGGGAGAAAGAGAGAGAGAGAGTTATTAAAAACTTATGCATCCTGCACCTCAAATAAAAATTATAATGCTAGGAACACACCTCTTCGCACACTGTTGGTAATGCAGACAACTTCTAGTAATAGTAGTCCGGGGGTTGAACGGGGTAGAGCCACACACAAATTGCAGCGAAAAACGGTATTTTGTCTTTCGCAGGGGCGATTTCAATCATTCGGTCTTACCTATTTACATTGTCGTTGCATTGTAATTAGGGTTATCAAGGGCGGATCTATAGCTATCATAGGGTGGGCTATAGCCCAGGTAAGTTACAAAAAAGATTAAAAATTTACATGTAAAATTTTTGTTCAATAAAAGATCTATATGGTTAGCCCATGTAAATATTCAATTATATGGATTAGCCCAGGACAAATTCGATTCCTAGATCCGCCATTGAGGGTTATAGCGTTTTATTACAAACATTACACGAGGCGAGAGAAAAAAAATTCTGAGATACAAAAGAGAAGATTTGTACATGTTCTTCAATTATATATAGTGGACTGGTATGGCTCCGTGATTTTTCTTCGTGTTGAGGTTTTCCACGTATATCTATATATCTCTCTTGCTTTTCTGTTTATTACGCACTCTTTTTTGTTTTGCAATTTCTATACATCACTCAAGTATTCAAAATTCATAGGAGCCTTGTTTGATTCCTAACACACACCCGCTTGCGTGCACTACATGATTAGTAATAAGAGAACAAACACTTTAAAAATACGTTGCAGCCACCAATCATGTTGTACCTGTATGGGTGTGGTAAAGAATTATGTCCATAGTACTACTGAAATATAATTGTGATGTAACTCAGCTAGTTGACCAATGTCATTCACAGAGAGAGAGAGAGAGAGAGAGAGAGAGAGAGAGAGAGATACAATATGAAAGCAGTCTCGTGAAGAAGATAAGTTCACGGCTTAAAGTACTATACCAAAGGCCTACAATTAATTAATTTGAATTTGAAATCCTGTTTATTACCGAAAAATCTTGAGGAAGATCTTGATTTAACAACTAACTGTAAAAGTCCACCGGGAATATGTGGTGCTTGTCTCGAACCTAACCGTCTAGTGTCTAGTAGTATTAAAAATAACCATAGGTATGGAATCTTAATAATTATTTATTTATTTTGGTGAATTTTGGGGCTGTGGAATCTTATTGTAACCGCCGTGAATAAAACAATTCCCATTTTATGTAGGGAAAAAAATATTGTTAAATAAAAATAATGATGAAAAGGAATCACTAACTGCAATTTTAACGGCAAAAGATTCATAGAAAATATATAGAACGTTTTATAGCTCACCAATTATTAACAATGTTAGATAAAAAGATGCCATTCAATGGATCCTTAATCGATAATTTCAGCTCCTAAGTCTTCTTTAATTTATGGAGTGGTAGCTAGTAATAATATAGCATGTAGGAATCTAATGATAATGCCACCGTTCCAATTGTATATAAAGTCAGTGATTTAGGACTGAATGTCAAAGAAACATACGTATGTCATAAGCGGTTATTGAAAAAGTCGATTTTAGGATGAACCCACGTAACCTAAACTCATCATGCATGACTCCACAATACATGTCCCCCCGCGGTCACTCACAAAAACTTACCCCCAAATCAACACAAGAAACAACGTTACAGTATCGAAAGGGTACTTTTTTACTTGTTACATGAAATCATATTCATATTAAACATGCACATTCAGATTAAAAATACTTTTTTACTTGTTACATGAAATCATGGAATCAATCATGCCATATCAAGTTGACACGATTATTCTTAAAATTAGTGTTGGAGGTTTTCTTAGTAAGACCCGAACACTACGCAATGCCAATGCCCAAATACACAATTGGCTAGAGGAAGGTGTGCAATTGAGCCATGATACCTGTCACAATCATATGTCATTACCATGATTTTAACCCGTTATGAATCATTTACCACCCAAAAAAATAAGTACATGGAACTTATAAAGACTAGTTGGGGAAAAAATTCTGGTTTCAAACGAGAGAGCTTTCGAATGACTTAAAACACATTGGTGTTCGAATTTGTGTACACGTAGCATGCTCTTTTTGAGTACCCTCGCCCCAAAAAAAGCAAAACAGAAATTGTAGCATTATTCGGTCAACCACCACTCAGATATTAAACAAAAGCCTCCCCGGGTATAGAAAATTCGGAGCACATATTCCTACATAAAATTCCATCCATGTTATAAACTGGTTGTAAATAGTAAAGTAATTTTGGTCGGTTTTAGTCCTAAAATAGACTATAGCTTCTGGCATCTTTTATTATACATAATTTTTAATTCAGAATCCATAAATCTGGAGAAAAATCTCATTGTCCATTAGCGAGACGCCTATTTAAAATTGAAGCAAAATTCTGTATAAACTTGACTAACATTAGAATTGATAGCACAAGGATGCGAGTCGAAATCCAGACCAAATACGTCTTGAGATCTATAATTGTCAAATAATTAACTTCCATTGCGGGAACCTCGAGTTTCGTGGCATCTTAATATCTAAGGAGTTGGCCTAGTGGATCTCAGGTTCGAAATCTTTAAGGTGCCATTAACTCTTTTGATGTCTGTCCATATAGAGCTTTGTTAAGTCTTTAAATGGAGCTCCTGCTAGTGGACAGTCCCAAGATTAATCGAGGTGCCATAAGCTAACTCGGACACCTGGTTATCATAAAAAATATTCCCTCCGTCCACATTTGTTAGTCTACTTTTGAAACCCGTGCTATTTTTTATTGCTTATATCTTTCAATATGAATCTAAAAAATTATGCAATATCGATCTTATTTGATAGATCTTAATTAATTCTATTATACAAAATACGTAAAATCATAAAATTCGTTTAAAATTTAAAGACGTAAGTAATAAAAAATGACACAAACTTTTTAAAATGGACCAAGGGCACTCCAGGGACCCCGAATCCCAACTGGGTTGTTGCCAAAACTAACAATGAGGTAGCTATCTACAGATAGAGATGGGTGATATTAAAATGGGCCTTCCCTATGGAAGGCAACTTTCTAGCAAAGCAACCTCTGATCTGATGTTAAATTAAAAGAGGGGGAAAAAGAGAATCTTGTTAACATCTCGTTTCTAGTGCTGGTGAAAGTTATTAAATAAATTTTGATCCTTCTTTATTTATTATCCAAAAAAAAAAAAGACCCAGTTTACGCGGTGTTAAGTTACGCGGAAAGACAATTAAAATATTGGTGTATGAAAGATATACAAATAGTTAATTATTAATTAATTAGCTTTATTGCATGAAAGCACACATAATTATTTAAGTTTTTGAAATGCATGAAGTGGGGGTTTAGATAGAGCCTGAAAGGTACGCATGCATCTTGAAGACATCCGTTGATTGATGCAAGTTCAAAGTATCTGTCCAAATAAGAAGGGGGAAAGTGACATAATTACAGACTTGGAATATTGCCATATACTAAAGTTATTCCTTTTAAAGATATATTGTTGTGAGATTCTAATTTTTTTTAAATTCTTATCGATAAGAATTTGAAAATTCCTATCAAATAGATTTGAAAATTCAATTTTCAAATTCTAGAGAATTCCAGAAGTTTTGATTTTATAGAAGTGGTTTATTGTGATCCTTGTATTATTCAAAGCCGATTCGAACTTTTTGGTAGATTTAGTTATAATTTCACAGCTACCGTAAAAAAATTAATCCCTATGTCCCCTTTAAATGATACCTTTGGTAAACGTGTATTTTTTAAGCCGTTAAAAAATACACTTTTATAGCATGTTTTAAAATTATTTTTGCACCAAATTAAAGTACGCAATGAGCACTTTAATTTGGTATAAAAAAATTAAAAAACTATATAAAGAAATCGGTTTTGAAATTGCACTTAGTCTGATAGGGATCAAAGGGACAAATGGAGGATATATTTACATTCCAAAGCAGAATCTAAAGTCGTACTCCATTAAAATTTGTTCCCACAGAGTTTCTTTACACAAATTTAGGGTGATCAAAAGTTTATATGTGTGGACAATACTATATATTAGGTGGGCAAGCCTCACCACATAATGTACGTCGTAATCAATACACTTTCATGAGCACGGTCAGCCTATGCTAGCTAGAGAGTCTAATCACAAGTGAGGGGCATGTTGGTATTGATTCAAAAAGAATTCATCTCTCGAACAGCTTAAACTTTAAATAAATTGATAATTACTGACACAAGATTTATTCACTATCACATTCTTCGAATAGTGTATCATAGGTCCAACCGTGCGATTTCCATTTGTCAAGCCCTTGATGGAAAGAAAAAAAATATAGGGGAAACACAAAAAATATTGAAGCAAAATTGAATCACAAATTCACAACTCAATCCTTGGTACAATTAGAAAAGGAGGGGTTGATCTGATAGCATGGATAACATGGTTACTCCAAATTCCTGTTTTCTTGCCATGTGGAGATGTAACATCATATGCAAAAATTAACCAAATGAGACCATCCTATTAGCTAGATGAGGACCATCCTATTAAATGATGAAACGCGTTACATATGCCTATGTATACACATATTGTCCTTTAAAGGGCAAAGATTAATCATGGTAAGTTGACTCATAAGATACGTAATCAAGAAAGATTAGTGATGTTATGTATAGAGTGACCAATAAAGGGTTTTTCTTTTTCTTTTTTTCTTTTTTTGATATGTGAAGATGCAATAGATAAATAAAATAAAAAAATTTCAATGAGGAGGGATTATTCGATACTTCTAAACCATGCTACACACCTCTATCGTCAAAAGTATGCATTTCACTAATATGGTGATCCTTTTGTAATAGACTAAATATACAGTGGTTTTTTTGTAACAGACTAAAATTACAGGATGGAATGAGTACTATTTCTTGATGTATGCTCCGGCGAATTAATATGGGAGAAATGCAAATTCACTGGCTAAAAAAGTAATTATGGAAGAATCCATGGTCATAAGAGTGAGCTCACGAGTTGAAACAATTAAAAAATAAAAAAGTTAACAAAACAAACCAATAATAAAAAAAAAAAGGGTAGGGGTAGGGAAAATATTAATGAAATGAATGTGGATTTGAGCCATTTGACGGTGTTGGCTTGTCGGGAAAGAAGTGAATTTTGCTGATGAGTTGGTGACACTGGTATTGTGTCACCATGTGCACGACATCTAAAGTTCCGACCCACGTGCCAAAAGCTTCTTTCACACGCTTGTAAAATGCATTTTTTGTATTTTTATTTCTTAGCTTTTTTAGAAGCTTTTGAATTCAAAAAATGCAGCTTACATCTAAGCTTTTCTTTTGCATCAGATAAGATGGGGTAACTCTTGGGGCCATCGAGGGTTATGCTCAGCTGTTATCTCTAAAATTTTGAAATTAGTTAAAATATGCGCAAACTGACTTAGACATCCGGTTGTCAGGAAAAAGAAAAGCTTAGATATGTCTAACATTATAGAAATTTCAATGTGGGCATCTCTATTTTTATTTACTGTCTGAATATACTTTAGATGCCCTTCCTTCTAACTTTTTTTTACAGATAAAAGACATGTTGCTTGTGTTATTAGGTCTTTTTTGACTTTTTAGATGATGTCTGTGAGGAGAATGACATTATTTCAAATTTGTAAAAACACGACTTTAGACAATTTTAGACAAGAGGAACGGTGCCTTACTTCACCTGTACAAGAAAAGATGTCATTTTACTTTACAAGTACTTAAATGCATCGATTTTTATGACCATTTTTCACATAAAACCGTTTTACACATGATGGTAGGTATTTTGAAGCGATTTTGTGCATCAGATCTAGCCTGTGTAAGCATGCATCGAAAGAAAATGAAACTACTTATTAGTTTAATTCCGTTTGATTTTCGAGCCGTTTGATTTTAGCAACTCAGTTGCTAAAAGCATGGTTGATTTTAGCAAATGAGTTCACCAAGTGCTAAAATTATGGTTTTTTTGAAGAGCAAAAAAGATTTTATTAATCTTTGAAAACAAATTACAAAGATTAAAAGGATCCTATACACGAGACATCAAGAAAGAGAAAGACCCGACTAAAAAAGAAGGCACCTCTCACACTGATAGACACAAGAGGCTAGGAACCAAGGGGAAAAAAACAACCCGAGGCTGGCAAGAAACTAACCAAAACCCCCAAAAGGATAAAACACCACAAAACAAAGCCTAAAGGAACCCAACCAAAGCCTAAAGAACAGCCAACCGCCTCAAAGAAAAACCAACCAAAGCCCAAAGAACCACCACAGCTGAACAAAGACCCAAACGACGTCAATGGCTTTCATTAGAAAAGCTTCTTATAACTTCATCATCATCCCCCAAATAATCTTCACCCAAGATCTTGTTAATTGACTGAGTAGTCTGAGCTGAATTAAGATGAAACTTTTTAATGCCTTCGGGAGAAACAGATAAAGCAGCGACTGCAATCGCAGATCTGAACACAACGCATTTCTTTGTCTTATTTTTCTTTCGGCCACCCATTTTCTTGGATTTAGGAAAACCCTTCAAATCTGAAAACTTTTTATGCTTCCTTTTTGCTTTCCGAGATTCCTTCACAACATCAGTTGGATTGAGGTCCACAAATAACTCGATACCCTGAAAATCAATCATGATTTTAACACCTGGTGAACTCATTTGCTAAAATCATAGTTGATTTTAGTAACTGGGTTACTAAATTTTTTTGGAAAACTACGACTATTAAGATTATTAGATTATTGGATTATTACCCAAAGCACTCTGGTTTTTTGGATTAAGATTATTACCCAAAGCACTCTGGTTTTTTGTACCCCAAAAAATCAAAATACTGGATTAAGTTTTTTACCTAAAGGAGGCCTTAGCTATAAGGAGGCTAGTACGGAGTATAAAAAAAAAATTGTTTCACTTTCGATATTAATTACTTATTTCGATAAAAGCTGAGTGATACTTGCATCTTACCAAAGAAAGGACTGTCCCTATTGATTGAAAAGTATTGCATCATTCTAGCTAGCTAATTGTGATCACAATAACTATTTATCACGGTTTGGACCATGCAACCAGCCTTAGAAAGGTGAGGGGCCAAATCCCACTCAATTGGACAATATACACGTAAAGGGGAAAAAAAAAAAAAAAAGGCACAAACTTTATGAAACATCAAGTAAATGGACCACAAATAATAAATTTCCTACTTGATTACAACATCATTACTCAAGCTATTGCGCATATAATCCCATTCCGATTAACCGAATCCGTGAATCGACCGTTGATTATCGTATTTATTTATTTTTGTCACACTATAGGATGTTAGCATATCGTAGATTTCTACGAGATTCAAAGATAGTGTTACATTTTACCCAAAAAAAAATGAAATGAAAATTTGAAGAATACTTGCTCCATCCCGTATTATTTGCCATTTTCTGAAAGTTATAAATCAAAAAATAAAATACTTATCTCAATACCAATTTTATATTTCGTTGCATTAATTTGAAGATTTGAGTTATTTCTTTAATTTTATGTAAAAAAAAAATAAAAATTATACACAGTAATGCTTTATTTTTATCTGAGAAACGGTATAATATTTATTTTTCAATAATCGATCAGTTTTACTTTAAGTCCAGTCATAACAAACACCCACCAAACCGAGTTAATGAAAAGATTATTGTAATCAAACAAAGAAAATGAAATTTCAGGAGAGAGAGATTCACACTAGCCAAAGATAATGAAATGTTGGCGGTCATAAAAAGTTAAACATGATAGAGAAAGGGAGCGTGGGGGAGGAGGGACATTCTTGTAATCCAAGAAAGAATTTTCCGTGAAAAGTGCAAAAGGCCAAAAAAAAACCTCCCAAAACCTAGAGGAAAATGCTATTCTTCACCCAAACGGCAAAGCATAATAAGAAGAAATTTCATAAATATCCGAGAAAATTGTATTAATATCTGTGAAAGTATATTGACAACGTTGAAATGTGCATTGATATTCGAACAAATTTGTCAGTACATACGTATTATCCCCCATCAATTGGGTGGAGATTAACCAGACCCGAAAGAAGATCAAAAGAAAACTAAAAGGGTTTTTTGAATTTTTTATTTATTTAATTTTTTGTGTCGGAATGGGGTTTTCGGATTCACACTCACATGCAAACGAGAAAGCGAAACCTTTTTTTTTTTTTTTTTTTTTCCAAAAGACTAACGTGTAACCGGATGCGAGCCCACAGGTCCCACAATCAACCCGTTGCCCGTCACATTTCCGCGTAAGAAAGCGTAGACTATTCCCCCACACCACCCGGCGGTCTTGCGGCATTTATTGCCCAACAGTTCCTTTCACACCATGGTCCGTACCCCTCTCCACCGCCACCTGCCGGTCACCCCAATCTAGAAAATGAGGAATTGTTCCGTGCCGAGCGGATATCTCGCATGATCTGAGCCGTTCATTTCGGTTTTGAACGATCCGAATTATGGAGAGAAAATGAGAGAAAGTTTCAATCTAAACCGTCCAATACTCTTTTACACGGCCCAGATATAACGTTTGAGTAATATATAAGCTCGGCCAAGTGGTACCTACTAAAAAAATTTCCAAGAAAACATCCTTTAGCCAATCTCCACCACCTCTCTCTCTCTCTCTCTCTCTCTCTCTCCCTAAAAACATCACTCCCTCAAAATCTCTTCACACTTCAAAACCCCCAAAAAACACTCTCTGTCTATTTATCTTTCTATCACTCTCTAACTTTCTCTCTCTAAAAAAAAATACTGCACTTGACAGAGATTGGAGATGAACAACCAGTGGGGGTGGTAGAAATCAGTATATGGAGAAGAAAGAAGATCAGGTGATCAAGACTGATAACCCGATGGCAAATTCGATGTTTTCCGAGCCGATTCCGACGAGTTTCGCTTCGTCGGGAATCTTCGACATGCCATGTGAGTTGGAGGGAGAAAAGGGTGGTGTTGGTGGTGGTGGTTCTTTAGGGTTTGTGGATATGTTGGGTATCCAAGACTATTTTTGCAATCCATCTTTATTCGATATGTTCCAAACACCGATGCCGCCTCCGCCGCCACAACAACTGATTCCGTCGCCGTCTGTACAAGAGTTGTCGGAGGTGGTGAATACTCCGGCTACGCCGAATTCGCTGTCGGTGTCTTCGTCGTCGGCCGAAGCCGGAAATGATGAAAAAGAGTCTAAAACAACAGTGGAAGGAGAAGAAGAGCAGGATCAAGAAAAGACCAAGAAACAGTATGCCTCCTTCACCCTCTTTTCTTCTCTTGCGATATTATTATTTAAATTTTCAATTTTTTAAGCTTCATGTCTTTAAATATACTGAAAAATTATTTATTCGAAAAACCCATCAACGGATAAGCATTTCTTGCTCTTGATCAGAATCTATTTCTTTGTTCTATATTTATGAGTCGGATATTTTTTCCCCAAAAGTAATTGAAGTCCTTTTTTATTTTATTTTTATTTTTTTTGTGGGTATAGGTTGAAACCCAAAAAGAAGAGCAATAAAAGGGAAAGGGAGCCGAGATTTGCGTTCATGACAAGGAGTGAGGTTGATCACTTGGATGATGGATATAGATGGAGAAAGTACGGACAAAAAGCTGTGAAAAATAGCCCTTTTCCAAGGTATAT
This sequence comes from Vaccinium darrowii, assembly GCA_020921065.1. Lineage (NCBI taxonomy): Eukaryota > Viridiplantae > Streptophyta > Magnoliopsida > Ericales > Ericaceae > Vaccinium > Vaccinium darrowii. The sequence continues at coordinate 1,204,614 of CM037151.1, read as the reverse complement.
ATACGTATCTCAATATTTTTCTTTTCCGACAGTCGAGGTTTATCCTTGCCAGTTACGCGCACGTCAACTAATTTTTTTTTAGATCCAGTTAAAGATAGGTCATTCACACCGTTATTCAATAGTAATCTCCATTCTGTTTGTATGGTTTTGTTAGCCTTGATTGAAACTATTGTAAGGGTTTGATTACACCATGAAGTTATGTTCTCCTAAAAGACTTTTCAGATATCGAATCCCTCTTCGAAGTTGACCAATTTTTTCAAACTATTGTGAGGGTTTGATTACTCCATGAGGGTTTGATGAGTATTTAACATGTAGACCAATTTTTTCAATTTTGGAAATATTGTGTGATTCTTGCAATCTTTTTATATAGGAGCTACTATCGTTGCACCACCGCAGCATGCGGTGTGAAAAAGCGGGTGGAGAGATCTTCCGATGATCCAACGATCGTAGTCACCACTTATGAAGGCACGCACACACATCCGTGTCCAGTGACACCACGTGGCAGTATCGGAATTATGCCAGAATCCACCGGCTTTGGTGGCATTGGCACTTCCTCTTTCAATCTTAATCCACCACCTCGTCACTACTACTATCAACAACAGCACCACCAGCAACAACAGCAACAGCAACAACAACCCTACTTTCATAACCCAACAACTTCATTGAGCTTTAGCACTACTACTAATCCCACATTCCCAACATTTGTTCAAGAAAGACCATTTTGCCCCCCTTCATCGTCTTCTTCGCTCATGGACCATGGACTTCTTCAGGACATAATTGTGCCTTCGCATATGTGGAAGGAGCCGAAAGAGGAGTAGAAAAGAGTTGCATGCACATTGTTTGGGTATGTAATTTCTCTTACTGACTGAATCTTGAGTTTGAGGTTGAGGGTTTTATTTAGGTGAGAACCCCACTTCACCATTTAGATACATTTCTTTGATTACCATTGTAAAACGACTGTGTTTTAATTACCTGTGGAGGAGGACTAGCTACTTTTCATCCTTGGGTTCTTTCTGTTGTTCTTTGTACCTAGTAGCCTTTAACTATAATGGAGATTTGGGTATATTTTCTTTTACTTGTACATCTTATTCTTCTTGTTGTTTTCTTTGGTTTGGTAAAAGGGCATATTGAAGGGGAATGAATTCTCTTAACTGTATTTAGGGTTAGGTTTTCTCCACTGGACAATTTGACAGAGAATCTCATGACCTAACTGTAGAAAATGTAACCACAAATTTGGAAACATTTGTTCATGTGCCTCATTCACCAAGGGTGGAGAAACCCTAAAAAATGGATGGTTAAGGACATGCTCTCCAATAAATACTTTAAAATGTGTCATTAAGAATATACTCTGCTACCTCACTTTACAATTTGAAGAATGTGAGATTTTTTGTAGTTCACTCCATCAAACTCTTCACATTGTGTTGCTATATTGCCTTGGTTGAGCTACGTAATTATTATACTACCTTAATTGTGTAGTGTGTACTACAACGAAGTCTTCAAATACTGATCTCTTTTTATTGCATGGTTTGGCATAGGCCTGTTAATGGACCGAAATGCATCTGAATCTGACCTGAATTGGGAATAGCTCAAATCCAATCCAAATTCAGTAAATTGTATTATCTTATTTTTTCGGATTCGATCCTGAATAAATTCAGTCCATTGACAGACCTAGTTTGGCATTTGAAAGATGAATTTTACTCACACGCATGTCAAATTTTTTTAAGAGAAAGAAATAACAAATTTGATGAGTATTGGTTTGAAGAGTCTGCTGCAACCCTAAAAACCTTAAAAAACTTTGAAGTTCAATAACACATGAAGTATCTGCTAGAGATGTTCTAATGTCAATAAAGGCCTCGTCTCACATTAGAAGATTGGATGTTTAATCCACGCAAGCAGGAGAAATGAACGTTGCACCTAGTTAACTAGCCTTTTGACTGAGTAATTAAATATATAGCTAAATCCATAACTAAGAATTTGATTGTCACCAGAACGAGCCTAAATCCATAACTAAGAGCATCCTGAGCATCAATTACTCTTTTGTTTTTTGTTTTTTGCTAGTAAAAGGGTGGATGAGAGGGGTTGCTGCTTTGCATGGGATGCACAGCAAGTGTTGTGCATCATCCGAGCCGTCTGTTGCTCGGATGGACGACCCAAAATATATCTTGGCACCTTTGCATCTGAAGGTTCTTTGAGATGAATTATGGCCCGTTCATCCAAGCAACGGGTGACTCGAATGGTGCACAACATTTGTTGTGCATCCCATGCACAACAGACAACCCCAAATCCAAGAGAGGGCAACCACATGTAGCAACCTTCTCTTAGGCGTAACCACGGGGACTCTTGACACGCAGCAGCGGGCCCTCATAACCATTGATTACCTATCTCTACTTTTTGAAGCATATGATCGAACTTTCACATCAATGATGTATTCAGGAATTCCCTTTCCACTTGCTTTTTAGTACAGGAAGGTAAAAGTGAAGGCTAAAGTTTTGAGCCATTGCCATGGTGATATGTACCTAAATATCTTGCAAATAGGAATATAGCTCAGCGTCAGAGTGACACCTTGAAGTGGTGGAAGTCAGCGGTTCGAGTCTTATTATCCCTGATCTTGATGCTGAGTTTTTCTATAATTTTGAGTTGCTAGCTTCTGTATATCATGCTAGAATATTGAGGTGAACAAAAAGACATGTGGGATAGACGTGAGGAGCCAGTCCGCCAGGGATTCAAATGGAAATCAGCAGGAAACAATTAAGGAGAGCAAAAGTGTTGCTATCTTTTCACAGAAAGTTGAACACGATTGAATTCCATGCTACTTAATCAATTATCGTCGTAGATATAGGATGGGAAATGTTACGGACAATGACCATGTACCTCTTAAATTGCATAGAAGTGATCTAATCTTGAATTCATGAATTTTTGTATAAAAAAATTATAACATTCACATATAGATACAAATTCATAACAACCTCCTTGAATTCATAATCTTTATATGCTAGCTATGTGCATGTTTTTGTCTCGACATTTGGATGTGTTTTTTTCCCATATGTTATAAATCTATATTACAATGGAGAGCGGTTTTTGTGTCAGTCATATTTTTTTGTGTCAGTCATTATATTACATTTTATCCCTCTCTCTGCCAACTCATTCATTTCTCCCCCCCACCCCCCCCCCCCCCCCCCCCCCCTTTCATCGGCCTACCACACCCCAAATTTCAAACTACATTCTCTCTCCCTCCCCTATTTTCGAAATTCAAATCACATTCTCTCTCATTACCTCATCTCCTTCCCCGAAATTTAAAGGCCCATAAAATAAAATAAAAATAGGCACGGGCACATATATCGATTGCTCAAATTGTGCCTTTAGGCACAAACATGCACTAATTTCTATACAAATGTTATATTAGTTATGAGCATTATTTTCAATACAGATGTTATGAATTTTGATACATGTGTTGACAATTTCTTTTCAAATGTTGTGAGTTTAAGGCGATTCAAACAAGTACTCCGATGGGTCTTTGGACTTGGGAGTGTACTGTATACAACACTCGTCTCATGGGTCTTTGGACACCACATCTTTGTTAAAAAGCTAGGCCTTACATTCGGTGTGAAAGTACATGAAATAGATGAGGCTGTGCACGAAAACAAAAGGCATTGGGATAAGCCATAAACTAAGAATTCTGAGTCGAAACTTGGCAACTTCAGGGAATCAAGCCGAAAGAATTTTTAGGGAGTGTTCCACTAACTTGGTTTTTTTGGTTTTTTGGTTTTTTTTGGATATTTTAGTTTTGCAAAAAAACTAACTTGTTCTACTAACTAGTTTTTTGGTTTTTGGTTTTAGTTTTGCAAAAAAACTAACTTGTTCCACTAACTTGTTCCATTAAACTAGTTTTTTATATGCTTAATTTTGCAAAAAAAACTAACTTGTTCCACTAACTAGTTTTTTTGGCTTTTTTGGTTTTTAGTTTTACAAAAAAACTATATGATTTTTTGTTAGTGGAATGAGATAGTTTTTGAGTTAAAACAAAACTCTTTTTTTTTTTTAATAGAACGGGGCCTTATTGTGAATTTTCTAATTCCGGAGTAGACGGCTGACTTTGACCGTACCGAAGAGAGAATTTAGTCCAGATGCACACAAACCAAAACAAACAAACAAAAAAAGAAACATGTGCATGTTTATTCTAGGCAAAAGGTGCCTGTTTGAAAACAATGGGCCTGCTAAGATTCCGATGAGAGCAGCTGGAAACAATGTGTGGGACTTCGGTAACGCATAGTAATAGCGTAATAAATGCAAATTTGTTCACTGTCACAAAATCCTCACTTTAATTGATGGAAGATGTGTGGGGTTCATGGAATCATATCACTTTTTAGTAAGCGTGACATCATTTTGTGATGGATTCTATCACGTTTTGGTAAGCATGACATCACTGAGTGGGTCCACTGAATCACATCACTTTTTGGTAAGCATGACAATATTTTATACCCTTATTGTAGTGGACTCTGTTTGAATAGGCTCTATTTGTGTTCTCTGGAAAATCGTTTGGGCAGCCCGGACGCGCAGAAAACATGCGCAGTTTCATTTTTTAGAATTTTTTGGGTCTTCAAAGGCCAATATGGTTATTTCTTGTTAGGCACTCCTTTGTTTAGTATAAATACATGCATTATGCCTCTTTTATTGGTGTGAGAGCAAATATTAGGGCATTGGGTTAGGATTTTGAGAGAGTTGCCTTTGTTTTGGCTTTTGGTGAGTTTGGGTAGAAGATTTTCTGCATAATTCTTCTTTGTAGCTCTTTTTGAGCATTCGTTTTGTTAGTGAAGCCATTGAATGACTGCCCGTGGACCAGACTTACATCCCAAAGTAAGATTGATCAACCACGTAAATTTGTGTATCTCTCTCTCTCTTCTTGTTTGTTTTCTCTCTCCTTCTCTCACGTTTGTTTTGGTTAATTGGGTTTATTTCACACTTAATTTTGTTCTTTGAATCAATATTCAATAATCACATTTGTCTGATTGGGTGCGTTCGTGTCTCTGCGGGCCCGCCGCACAACAGACTCCACACTTTTTTCACCAATCAGAAAGAGAGTGAACATTTACCCAAAAAAAAGAATGAGGGTGAACAAATTTGCACTCATTGTAATACTATCGCAATGAGGCTGCAGGATGCAATTCATGCAAACTGTGTTAAGGTCCAGCACGTAAATATATAGTACAGTTTTTTGGACGGATGATTCGATGAAGAATGGTTGAAAAATGTTTTTCTGAAAGTCATGGAAAGGTGGTGCAACTGTGCAAGCAAGCAACCTTTCCTGTTATGATGTTGGGCCGCTGAAGGTTGGGCCTTTGGATTTACAGCTAATATGAGCCTACAGAATAAAACACAATCAACAGGAAGACACATGCAAACAGGGCAGTGGGATCTGATACCATGTAAATTTCAGACGTATAATATTGTATCTCACTTATCTTAATCCCCATGAGTTAGCAAAATGGTCTTGCCTTGGAACTTAGGGGTTTACTCACATCTAAGGTCTCAGGTTCGATTCTCCTTGCCAACAAACTCTTCGGGTCACTGGTGGTTATGTCCGGTTATTACCTCCAGGACCCTGGAATTAGTCGAGATGCACCCAAAGCTGGCCCGAATATCTGGCTATAGCAATAACAAAAAAAGAACTCACTTATCTTATTCTATTGAATTGTACAAATGTTGTGAGTTTTTACACATATGTTAAGGATTTCTTTTCAAAAGTTGTGAATTTAAGGCAATTCAGGCAATTACGTAATCTACACACTAAATAAGGGTGTGTATTATAACACCTCTAATGAGAGATCGTTACTTGAAACTATATGAGGATATATCTTTGACGAAAGGCCAAAGGAAAATTATATAGTAGTATTTTCTGGGGAGATCATATAATTATTATGCTAATTGATCACTAAGAATTTTGCAAATATTACTGTCCTTTTTATGGTGGAAACGATCGAGGAGCACACCATAGAGTAGTGTAGTGGCTAGTAAAAAAACATTAAGCAACATTAAGGATTTGTCATGTCATTTTGCAGTTTTATAAACCATTGTTATCATCTTTGCGGTGAATTTTTTAAAAAAATTTGCGACTTTCTACGTGAATCTTATGCTATTTTGTGATGAATGTTAAGGATGAAATAGTAGCTCGGGATACCATGGATAAAAAAAAAATTAAAATTAAAATGCGCAAATACGAATGACCACACTCGTTTTATTGGCCTTAATTTGCACAGCACATCTTTGTCGAAAGCTAGGCCTACAGTCAGTGTGAAAGTACATGAAATAGAAGAGACCTCACAAAACAAACAGCAAGCAATTGCATCTTAAGCTTTACAGACTTCAAGAATTACTCGAAAGTTTGCATTCTCATAGTGTCCAATAGGTAATGACATCAAACAATGGCATCACTTCGGGTAACAGATCGCCTCGTGTCTCAATTCCTTTATCCCTCAAGCTAAAAATCTTTCCCGGCCCCCTCATTACTGAAAGCTTTTCATATTGCTAACTTCAGAGTTTTGGGATTGAGGTACATATAAGTTGGCCAAAAAACACTCCATTGTCAAAACAATCATGAAATACTAGTTATTTAGTTCTTACGCTCATTAGAATGCGTGCAAATACTATGCGTTTATGACTTTGTGGATTGTTTTTATATATCGCCGTGCCCAGCTGTAAAGGGATGTAAATCATGACACGTGTTTATTGAAATATTCTACGAACAATCAATAAATGAACACGGTACGCATTTTGTAGCTGGAATCACACAATGACCTGCATTTTTTTCAACTTATTCTAATTCTTTTTTGTTGGATCAAGGCTGATCATAAGAATCATTGAGAAAACCCAACAAAAAGAATAACTTTTTTCTGTTATGGTGGCATACATTTCACATACACATTTTTAGTCAAAAGTAGATACTTGTATTGTGATTACAAAGATATCACTACAGTCCATAAAGAGTTTTCTCTAGCTTTAAATGGGACTATCGTTAGTAAACGATGAGATTAGTCTCTCAAGATTTTAGTCAAAGTATGCGTAAACTGGCTTAAACAATTGTTTATCCCAAAAAAAAAAAAAAAACCCTATGTTTCCTCTTAATAATCATAACCACTTACTTTTAAGCTTTATATACATACTTGAAAATGAAAGGTCATAATGGATACAAAGGATTCAAAAATGCATGACATTTAACTGCTTAACCATTTAGTTAATACTCCCCTGCCCCTTTTTAAGAATCCAGTGTTTTGTTTTGGGTTGTGTGTGGGCCTGAATAGCCCAAGGTAAAAGTCCCAGTCCACTTCGGCGGATAGGCCAAGTGGCCCAATTACTATCAAGTGAAAATACGACCCAATTGAGATTGCCCCAGGCCTGATTCCCCAAAGGGCTTCCATGCCCGAAAACCTCCCAGAGCAAACAGGCCCATTGTCCGGGCAAACTGGATACGGGTAAAACCAGAGCTACCCGAATTGGTGCGGTTCGGGTCACCTGAGCAGCTCAAACCCAACAAAGGTCACGAGAAATTCCGTTGTAACAGAATGGACACGCGTCAAGACTTGATTAGGCGCATGTGCCAGCGTAATGGTGCTCGATTATGTATGAGATGATGTCACCCGAAGCGGTTAACGCGCGTAGAATACACGGGCCTTGGGAATCAAGCCAAGCCCTACCTATAAATACATAGCTTAATTTCCTCCACCACAAGTTGTCCCTTAATAAATGTCTATTTTGTAAAGTTAATGAATAAAAGCTAACACATTTTTCATTTTGCTCTTAAAATTATTATTCCATTTTTCTTTTGCTTGCGTAAGACATGTGAGATTTGAAACTAAAACTTGTGTATTGAATGTAAGGTTTTCTTTTTTCTTTCTTTTTTTTTTTTTTTCTCCTTCCTTTTTTTCTCATCCAGCATTCCGCTGGATTGTGTTTTGCCTCTACACTGCTTTGTGCTTTGTACTTGACTTTCCCTTGATGTACTCTTTGTCGAACTTTAAATAAAATTTTGTTTGTCGAACTTTTAATAAAATTTTGTTGCCGATAAAATAAAATTTTAAAAAAAAAAAAAAAAAAAACTGCAATGTAACGCTACTATGCCAGTTAAATATGAATTGGTTCTTTTCGTGATCCGTTGCTGAAGAAGCTTCTTGTAATTCAAAGAGCTCAGATCAAACCGGGAGCGCGCCGCGGTTGCGTAAAGCCAACTACAAATCAAAGGTTAAAACCTAAAGGGTCTCTTTATTTGACACATATAGATGCACAGAAGGATCAATCTTACTGCATACGGTTACAAGACACTACCAAAATCGAATATCAAACTTGTATGAGTGTCACATTATTATGAGTAAAATCTTCAGAAATTTTTTTTGTTTAAACATGGTATTGATTAGTACTCGACTCCATGCGATATGCTCCTTCCTCTCACATAAAATAGGAACCGGTACTCTAAGCTTTTTCTCCTATCGGGCCACAGTTATGTGAGAGAAGGGGAGTAATTTTCGCACTTACGAGTCTTGAAAGTCTGTTGATTGGACAAATTAACACAGAGATTTGTTGATTTGGCTCTTTCACACCCTTTTAATTTTCGCGAATTTGGTCACAGATTTTATTAATTCAACTCTTTCTACATACTTGGATCAGAAACCAACAACGCGCAACTTTGCTATGCAAGAAAAAACTGCATAGATAGCTGTAAAGTCCCACATCGGGACTCTAAGGAAATATTAAGTGATATATAAGATAACGCCGACTAGCTACTATTAACTCAATTTTAATCTTTTGAGTCACGTGATTAAGCTAAGGTTAGCAGGTCATTTGACACTAGTCGTTACAATAGCTACTAAGGCAATGGCTTTCCAAAACAGACTTTTGTGTGTACGCACGCGCCCGAGTGTGTTCTGCAAGATGAAATTTGTTGAGAGAAGGAGATCCAAAAAGATTGAAGAAGCACATGGCATTAGGTGAATCAGGGTAGAGCCCTGCATGTCATCCTTTAACTGACCTCTTCATAAACTTGACTGTGTCCTCAACTAACCCTTTTGTACAATACAACCACTCTCCCTTTCCCTCTCCTCCAAGCCACTCCTATATAATGCCAACTAAATAAGCAGCAACTTAGCATTTCAAACAAAATGGCCTTGTTCCTAGCTCTCTGTTTGCTAATCCTGAAGTTTTCGGTTGCTAATTCGGCGGAGGGAGTGCCTAACACTTCGAACGAAGCATGCATTGGCAGCGACGGTGGTTTCTTTCTGGAGATTGGGATATACGCCGATAGATGCCCAGAGGCAGAAGCCATCGTCTTTTCGTGGGTGGAAAGGGCCGTTTCTGAGGACCCTAGAATGGCTGCTTCTCTCCTTCGTCTCCATTTCCATGACTGCTTTGTCAATGCAAGCGCCAACCATGCCTTATAATCGTATTTTCAATCTTTCATTCAGTGTTTTCGCGATTTATGTTGCTAATGTACTAATGTTGGGTGGGTGCAATTTTTATTTTTATTTTTCAGGGATGTGATGCATCAGTGCTACTAGATGACACGCCAAGTTTCGTTGGCGAAAAAACAGCAGCACCAAACTTGAACTCACTGAGAGGGTTTGAAGTGATCGACGGCATAAAATCGGATCTTGAATCTGTTTGTCCTCAGACGGTGTCCTGCGCCGATGTACTTGCTATTGCAGCCAGAGACTCGGTTGTTCTGGTATGTCCTACTTTAGCCACTACTAATATTCAGTACTATCAGAAAACCAGTTCAGCACACCTGTGTATGTGATGCTTTCACCCCCAATGAGAGCACGGAAAATGCTAAGTACCTCAAAAACTAACCCCAAAGTGAAATCAATAGTTCAGATAAACACCTAAGTGAATCTAGACCACTGATTTTACTTTCGGGGTAATTTTCGAGGTAAGTTTTGTGGGCGCCTAGCATTGCTCATAAGAGCACACGTCCCGAAGGTTTGATGCAGCTGACCACGGTCTAATTTCCATGTTGTGCCTAACTGTAACTCACATTTTGCAGTCAGGGGGACCAGGTTGGGAAGTACAGACAGGAAGGAGGGACAGCCTAACTGCTAGCAAAACAGCAGCAAACAACAACATTCCAGGCCCGAATTCGAACGTGGCCACACTTGTGGCGAGTTTCGAAAACGTTGGCCTAACACTTGGTGACATGGTTGCACTATCAGGTAACCTCAATTTCCTCTTTGTTTGGATTTTTCAAGAAAACACCCTCTTACTTGCTTTTCTCGGCAGGGGCGCACACGATGGGAAAAGCTCGGTGCTTCACATTCAGTTCCAGACTGAACAGTAACAGCAACTCCAATAGCCAAGATATCAATCTGGAGTTCCTTCAGTCACTCCAGCAGCTATGCTCTGTATCCGACGTCAACGCAACTCTAGCGCAGCTTGATCTTGTGACCCCATCAACGTTCGATATCCAGTACTACGTTAACCTACTATCTGGGGAAGGGTTGCTCATGTCGGACCAGGTTCTTGTGACAGGAGATGACCAGACGCGCAAAATTGTCGAATCTTACGTGGAGGATCCGATGGTGTTTTTCGAGGACTTCAGGAGGTCTATGATTAAAATGGGGAGCTTGGGAGTGCTGACCGGAGAGGATGGCGAAATCCGTAGTAATTGCAGGGCTGTCAATTGATCACCTTTAGTTCTTTAACAATACTACTGCTTTGTTTGTGGTGTAGTAGGATTTGGAAGCTCTCTGTAGTAGCTGTGTGTAACCGAACTAGTCCAGTATGTAGTTTCGCTACCTAAAGCTTTATATGACAAAAAGTTGGCAAATGGCTATATTTATATACATGTTAGAAAGAAAGCCCCTAAGCGGAGAAAATACTATCTCCGTCCCACCAAGTTAGTCCATTTTCGGAGTTCCTAGCCTCCAACGGGACACAAATTGAATGCAGTCCTATTCATATTCGAACGTATTGATTACAAATAAAGTCTCTTTATCTGCATTTTGAAACTAACTCATAGGTTGAAAGGGGTAGTAATAGAAACTAAAAAGTTTTATGCTCTCTTTTCCAAAAATGGACACGTATTTTGGAACATCCCAAGTATAGAATCCCAATTAATTTTCCTCGAGAAAACCCGAACTAGTCCAGCATGTAGTTTCTCTACCTAAGGTTTATATGATTAAAGTTGGCAAATGGGTATATGTACATACATTTATTCGCGTGCACACACACACATATCACTATTTCATGGAGTAGTTGAAAGAAATCCCCTAACAAAAGAAAATATATCACCGTCCCACACCAAGTTAGTCCATTTTCGGAGTTTCTAGCTTCCAACGGGGCACAAATTGAATGCAATCCTATTCATATTCAAACGCATTGATTACTAATATTATTGCCTCTTTATCTCGAATTTTGAAACTGACTACGTAGTAGTCAGTTGAAAGGGTAGTACTGGAAACTAAAAAGTTTTATGCTCTCTTTTCCAAAATAGACCCGTATTTTGAAACATCCTAAGTATTAAATCCCAATTTTCCTCGAGAAAAACCAACAGCTGATGAAGCAATGCTGCCTCCGCCATCAGCCAGTATAACAATAATGCCACGGAACTAATAGTATGCAACAGTGACAATCAACAGAGGCTCCAACCTGCTAAGAGCCTAAGACCCTCTAAACAGGTTTACCTGCTGTTTGGTAGCCTGAGAACTCTGCTGTGGCATTAGATTCTAATTTGAAGGTTGCATTGGCTGGGATTGTTGTCGAAGCTGAGAAAATGCTTGCTGTGAACATTGAAAGCTTGCCTGCTGTGGATACGCGCCCGTTGCAATGCGCATTCGTACACAGGATAGCCAATTTGACGTTTATGTATTACCTTCGATCGAGGTACCTATTTCGGGTCCTGCAAAAATAATTCAAATCACGAATTTTTCTTAGAAAATTTTTATATGGGTAGGTGTAAAAAAATAGTTCAATTCGATATCGGTATGTGATAAACCCTCAATAATGTAAATAACTGGGCTTATCTCGCTCATTTAGATTACACACACATGCACTTTGTGGCTTTATATGACTAATTTCGCACGAGGTTATGTTTTCGGTAATTTTAGGTGAAACATGGGAATAAGGTACGTTTTAGCGCCATGGGAAGCATCCTAAAGATTTCAAGGACCTAAGGCATTGTGGCACTCTGTCACCAAATCCCACGAGCCAAGAAACAAAGAAACAGCTAGAACACAGGAAGCCGAAAGGTCAGGAGGTCAAGACAAGGAGGAATGCACCCCTACCCAGCCAAATCCGATTATGGCAAAACCTCATAACCGTTTCCCTTAATCCAGTGGCTTCAAAAACTAACCAGAATCAGTTCTCACTTTTTGTCAGAACCGGTTCAACCTGCAAAATATCGGATATTGTATGCACTATCAAGAGTGTAACTAGGGGCATTAATGTAATATGTAGCACGACTTTTTGGAGGCTATAAAAGCCATCCAACCCCAAATTTTAGGGTTATCTTACACTTTCACTCTCTTTGTACCTCCTCCTCCATTTTTTTACTTTGTACTCTCCCTTCTCTCTAAAATATTGGAGGATTTAATCTCTAGTTCAAGGTGCTTTCGTCTTCATTAATGTTGTAGTACTTCTCAATCTATATAAATCCTTGTTTTATTTCAGTAAATTTCAGGTTTTGTGTTTCCTTTATATTTCCTTAGGCTGTGTTTGGATGGCAGGCATCTTAGAACGGAATAGGAATGTGATTTCTTTATTAGAAGATTCCTATGTTTGGGTAAAGTTGGAATGGGAATATGATTACTGAATAGAGGAGCAATCTGATCCCTCCCCTACCCCTAGGAATCCAAGATTACTCCGTAATTTGATTACAAGAGGAAAATGAAAGATTCAAATTTTCCTCAAAAGACTTCAATACCAATGTTCCATCTGCTCCCTCTACTTTCTTTTTATTTTATTTTTTCTACATGCAAGTTTTCTATTTTCCTTCACTTCCTCTGTTAATTCTCGTTTTTTTTCCAACCTACTATAGAGTTTTATAACTTGAACCCGTATTTTCCCCTCTAAACCAAATTTGTTTCCCTAGCATCCCAATTTTTCCAATTTCCACGTTGATTTTTTTTTTCTAGCATCTTAATTTTCACTCCAAACCCAATTTTTTCCCTCCAGTCCACTTTTTTTGTTTTGCTGAGGAGCTTGTGCTAGAAGTAGTTCAAATCACCTTGAGTGATCCTGCAAAAATAGATATCTTTTTCACTCTCAATGGAAACATTAGAAAATTATACGTGGAAAAACTTCTTCACGGGGGTTAAAATGTGGACCTTTACTTCTAGCAGGCACTTTTTAGGTTTTAGTGACTTTCTTAGTTACATGGTAGCAGGTTATTAGATAGTTTAATATTTTAATAGACTAATGTTCTAGTAGTTCATTTTTACAATAATTGTTTAACATTTTTTAAGTTGTTTAATTGTTTGCTCTTGTTTTAATAGTTTGACATTTTTAGCAATCTACTATGGTCAAGTATTTGTATTGTGATATTTAGTATTATTTATTGAAGGGTATTTCAGGAAAATGAAGTAAAAATACATTTCATTCCTTAACTTCGAATGGTCTAACCAAACGCTTGAATGGGAATTCATCCTTTTTTTTTTTTTTTTCCCTTTGTAACGTTCCCACATGAACCAAACACATCAAATGGGTTATCCAGATATCCCATTACTGGGAATGAGATTCCCAGAAATGGGATACCCATTCCTAATCTTTGATTCCTGCCATCCAAATGAAGCCTTGATGCTTTGTTTCAATATGTGTGAGTAGTAGTATAAGTTTGGCCATGGGGTGATTACCACCCATGAATTAGGTTTGTTAATGGCTTCTCATATATTGGGCTTGTTGTTGAGTATTGTGAATCGATCAAACTCATATTTTGGTCCAAACTTACGGTTGTTTATCTCCATGATTGGATGGAGACAATACACTTGGCACACACAATGGTTTGAACTATAACATTATGGGTGTTTGATGAAATGTATAACAGAGTTTATATCCATTTGCAAATCCCTCTTTTTGTGAGAAAAACCAAGTTTTAATGATCATCTTACACTTTAAATAAACATTTTAGGTATAATTTAAGCCTATTTATCAAGACCATTGATCGCCGATCAGACGGTAGAGCAAAGCTCACTACACCCTTCAATGAGTTCGGCTCATTACAAGTAAGGGTCATCATCGGGCCAGGCCGGGCCGAGCCAACCCGCAAATTGTCAGCCCAAGCCCGCCCACGAGCTAGGCTAAGCGGGCTTTTTCTTTTTAGCAGACCGGGCTATCTCTCAAAAGTTGAAACCCAGGCCCAGCCCACGGGCTCATCCTAGTAGGGCAGGCGGGCGGGCCAGTCTTCGGGCGGGTTGGGCTAGGATGGGGTATTTGGGCAGGCCAAATGCCTTTTTTTTTGTTACAGCTGAACCTTTTGAAGCAATTTTTTTTTTATTACAGTTGAGCCTTGTCTAGCCTGCCATGCGCTGTAGCAATAATACACTATGAGCAGTTGTTATGCACCATGAGCAATTGTTACCCATGCAACAAATGGATGGTCAAAGTTGAATACCTTTTAAAAGGGTAAACATTGTTCATCTCTATTCTTCTTGTTTTTTGGGAAATTTGAGAATCAAATCATTGTTTATATCAAAATCTCCACCATCAGTGCATATGTTCAGTTGGATGGTCAAAGTTGAATACCTTCTCAAAAGTTCAATGCATATGTTTAGTTTCCTATTAGAACTTTACTCCGAAAATATACACATAGTTACACACATTTGTCCAACTATGTGTATATATATTGTTTGGTACATTTGTATTATATCTTTTTTTTGGGTACATTATATATTATATCTTATGTACATTAACCGTGCAATAATGCATTAAAAGTGTATCGGGATACGGCCAGGCTAGTATCTCGAGCCGGCATCATTTCGCCCGTTGGCCCGCGGCCCGCCCGAAGCCCGTCAAGCCCACCGGGCTTTACCCGAGCCCGAGCCCGTCAAATGGGTGGGCTAGCCTAGCCCAACCTTCTCATGGGCCGGGCTTGGGCCTGAAAATTTTAGCTCCAACCCGCCCGCCCGTTGGCCCGCCCACTAGCCCGCCCAGGTAGCCCGAGATATTAGCCCGCCTGTAGCCCGGTACACTATACATGCGTAGCATGTGTTAGTAACAAATATACATATATGTAATAAATATGTACTAATAAAATAGCTCAGGTTTTTTGGAATGATTCCAAGCCTACTTTACTATGGGGAACTCCCAAACCCACTTTCTGATTCCAAGATTTAAAAAACAGAAAAAAGCATGAAAAAAAAAAAAAAAAAACACAAAAGCATAGTGGGTGGCTGCACCAAATCCCATTAATTCAACTGAAACTCCACTTCTTCGACAGGAAAGCATGGGTTTCGTTTAATCAAATTAAAAGTACTCTTACAATGATTTTTTTTTTGCCGACATTTACAAAGAATTTTTGTGTGGAGGGTCATTACCTTCTTCAAACCGTGTCTCGGAAACCCTCAACCATTTTTTTTCCACGTCTCTTCCCTCTCCATTTCCACTGAAACCTCCACTTCTTCAAACCGAGAGCTTAGGCAATAAACATTTTGAGAGAGAGTCCGCCCACATAATTAGCCCGGCCCGGCCCGGCCCGTCCGAAGACTAGTCCGCCCGCTAGCCCGACTAGGATAAACCCGTGGGCTGGGCTTGGGCTTCATCTTTTGAGAGATAGCCCGGCCCGCCCGGCCCGCAAAAAAGAAAAAGCCCGATAACCCGGCCCGCGGGCGGGCTTGGGCAGGAAATTCGTGGGCTGGGCCGGGCCGGGCCCGATGATGACCCTTAGGCTGGGCTATCGAGCGGGCCAACAGGCGGGCGAGTTGTAGCTAAAATTCTTAGGCCCGAGCCCGGCGAGCCTTGCGAGCTTCGGCTGGGCCGCAGGCCAATGGGCCAAATGATGAGGCTTAACTACAAGGCCCCCGTTTCCCCTACGAATTCTGAAAATTCCCTTACTGATATTGAATGAAGCTAATTTTTTACAAGTACTCGCATAAAAATATTCTAATACAAACTCGTGGTTTGAAGCATCTTTGCGGGACTCAAAGTAAGCCCCCCAAAATATATCAATAAATCCTTAGGATAATGATTTTGGCACTCCACTTTCATATATTGGCACTCCAAAATTTCTATTCTGGTGCAAGAAATATATACAACACAAATACTAAAAGAAAATTTTTAAAATGTCATTATAAGAAAGTGGAGTGCAAAAATTATTTTCCAAATCCTTGGGCTTGCTTTGGGTAAATAAGTTACTTTGCCTTTTTTTTTTTTTTTTTTTCTGTTATTCAAATTTTAGTCATATTTGTAAATTTCAAAAATTTCATGTCAAACTTCTATGAATTTTTTATACTTCTCGACAAGAGGAAACGTAAAAGTAAAATATATATATATATATATATATATATATATATATATATATATATCCAAAACTCAAATTTATTTGAATAAAGCCAAAAAATCTAACTTTTTAGCAGGTTTTTGTCTTTATTTTAAAAATAAAAATTTGTGTCATAATTTTTATTTTTTTAAATCCTTTCTTTGAGAAAAATTAATAATTTCACAAAGTTTGCTGAAAAAATTTAAAACAGGCTACCAAAACGTCAGCGTTTGGCTCTCAGCAGTGCAGGGACCCCAATCCGTAAAAGCAAACATTAATGCTGTGATTATCCGGAGTGAAAAAATCAATATCGAAAGCATAACCGTATTGTCACTGCCCACTTTCTCCCTACAGAGAAGGAAAGAGAGAGAGAGAGAGAGGGAGAGAGGAACATTCTGCACTCTGAGAGCACGTCTCCTCAAAACCACTCCTCCATCACAACCTTTTCCACTCTCTCTCTCTCTCTCTCTCTCCACCAACAATGACAACAATCTCCATCACCGAAGAATACCAGCTCTCGCCAAACCACCTCAGGTTCACGATTGACTTCCACGGCACCCCTTTCACAACCACCCTCACCTCCACCCCCAAAGTCGTCCGCAAATGGCTCCAAACTACTCTCCACCGCAACCCCTGCCACCGCCACCACCTCGTCGTCGGCCTAGGCGTCCAGTGGCGCCCTGACTATTACCCTGGTCACGAATCCCCTGCCGCCACCCTCCAGCTCTGTGTCGGCCGCCGCTGCCTTATCTTTCAGCTCCTCCACTCCCCCACCGTCCCCAACCTCCTCCGCCGCTTCCTCCGTAAGACCAATTCTTAATTCAAGGATATTTTCGCTTTTTAATCCTTTCTTGTTTGTACTTGAAATTTTTCGCATTTGATAATTTTTTCCAGGTTTTGATATTTTTTGCTTTTTAGATTCTTACCAATAATCTAATACAAAATTCCAAAAAAAAGTCATGGCCGACAAAGAACTAATGGGAATTTACGTAGGAAACCCTAACCACACGTTCGTCGGCATGTGGAACCACAAGGACGCCAAGAAGCTGTTATACTGCTCCAAGCATGAGTTAGAGATGGGCTGCGATCTACTTGATCTAAG
This sequence comes from Vaccinium darrowii, assembly GCA_020921065.1. Taxonomy (NCBI): domain Eukaryota; kingdom Viridiplantae; phylum Streptophyta; class Magnoliopsida; order Ericales; family Ericaceae; genus Vaccinium; species Vaccinium darrowii. Next base: position 1,187,062 of record CM037151.1, on the reverse strand, counting down.
GCAGCACGTGGTGTCCGACAACGGGCAGAGTCTGTTATCGGCGTCTAGGGAGACGATAGTGAGGGAATGTCTTGGAGTTGATGTGGACTTTGCTATGTGGGTTGGGAGGAGTGACTGGGATGATTATGATCTCCATGATGATCAGATTTTGTATGCTTCTGTTGATGCATACTGCTCCTTCTTGATCGGGAAGGATTTGAGGGCTTGGGAACTCTGATCGATCGTCTCTGATAAGTTAGGATATGGAGGTTCTTAAAATCATGTTAAGTAACTGCATCCTTTTATTTTTGTGAATCTCTGCTCAGTGAAGTGGACTCAAGTGACTGGTAGTATTAGGTAAGTAAGTAGTTGAACCCCAAAGGTTATCTTTGTATGGCTAATCTTGTGTTTGATGAATGTGAAATGGGTTTTGGGGTATTGATCTCTTAATATTTTGTAAGAAGATCCATGGGTTGCATATATCTTGTAGTTTGATATATACGTACAGTATATATATGAATGGATGTTGCACTGTTTTGTCGGCATAAATTGGATGCCCTTGCTGGTATGTATTGTGGACAGTGGACAGTAGATAGCCTGGCCCTGGAGCCTCCTCCAGCTATGTCTCTTCTTTGTTGGAGTTCCATTTTGGTGTAAGGTTGCCTTCCTATATAGGTTGATGATTCATCTCTGTTTCTTTCCGGAGCTGTGCTCTAAATTCTGCTTGTTTTATGAGTTTTTCAAGCTTAGCTTGTTTTAGTTATTGATTTATCTCTGGCATCCCAAAAGCACACCGTAAAACCACTCATTTTCAAGTAGGGCCACAAAAGGACAAATTGAACGGTGAAAAACTGGGGAAAAAAAATTCCCTCCATAAGTCTCCTCAATATTTTAGGAGCAGCAACAGGAAGAATTTCTCCGAAAAAGTCCAAGAAAGAAAAATAAACGATTTAAATTCACATAACATTTTCGGTATTTTAAACCAAGTAGAAATAAATAGTCCATTTATTTGACGGGGATGTTATGTAGCCCGGTTTGTTGAGTAATTATTTCATGGTCTTACGGTATCACCACACATAACTCCCCTATATTTGTATTCTCCACACACTTCTTTGGTGTCCGGAACAATGTGGTGAACAAAGGTATTAAAACATCATGTGGTAGGCTATGTCCCAAAACATGAAATAATTAGTCTTGTTTAGGAGCCCGATTCTACGTTCCTTGTGCATTTTGGATGTTTGGGGAACGAGACCAATTTTGTTCACCCTTATTTTGTTCATTTTCGGCAATGGTATGCTCATTCCATGTTCACTTTGCTGATCAAAATCATTCTTTAGTTTTAGATTCATTTTCTAGGAGACCATAACAAAATTTAGGTCAATTGAGTATCAAAAAATGTTGTCTGGGAGTTTATTTATTTCCTTTAAAATTGAAATTGTCGACTGAAAAGTTTAACGTTTGGATCAAAATCTTACCAATTTTCAGTGAAGTTGAATTTTTTTGTGGTCTCCTAACAAATTAATTTGGAGAAATTGAACGGTTTTTATTATCGTAATAAGACGCAGAATGAACATACCCTTGCGAGGGTCAACAAAATTGCTCTAGTTGGGGGAACTGGTTCTGAACTACATTTTATCAAAATTGTATTCTGGAAAAACCACCTGTAGAATGCAGGATCTAAAATCACCGTTTTGGACTTTAATTATAACTAATGATATTGGCATTTAAATTTCTTATGAATGAAATGAAAACCAAATTTGGCCTAATCCAATTCAAATCTTATGTAGGCAGCAGTATATGAAAAGCTATAACAGCATTACACATGCAACCATTATAAATGCAACAAAACAATACTCCAAAACAGTGCAATAACGCATATCCCTTCTCACAAAAAAAAGATCAAGCACTGCGATTCGTAATGTCACATTACCCGCATGCAAAAACCATTTCAGATTCATCAAAATGACCATCTTCTTCTCTAAGAATCCATTTCGCTAATCACATTCAAAAAAATCCTAATTGGACGGGAGGGTTTTTGGATAAAGAACATTACGCAAGTGATTTTAGGCCTCGATCGGGTCCTTGATACCATAATCTATCGATATATGACTGTATCACTAATACCGTCATGTTTTAGCGATACCGCGATTTATAACTCTGAATTGGAGACGCATCAATTAGAGTTCCCAAGCCCTCAAATCCTTCCCGATCAAGAAGGAGCAGTAGGCATCAACAGAAGCATACAAAATCTGATCATCATCAAGTTCATAATCATCCCACTCACTCCTCCCAATCCACATCTCGAAATCCACATCAAATCCAAGGCATTCCCTCACTATCCACTCCCTAGACGCCATCGCCGGCAGTCTACTCCCGTCGTACTTCGACACCGCGTGGAGCCTCAGATCCAGTGGATTACAAACCATCTCCAACTCATGCTTGGAGTAGAACAGCTTCTTCGCGTCGGAGTAGTTATACATGCCGACGAACGTGTGGTTAGGGTTTCCTATGTAAATTAATTCACTCTTAATAAACATTAATACTCCAATTAACAACCATAACCGCGCAGAAAAGCTAAAATGACTAGATTAAAATTTTTTACTTACGAAGGAAGCGGCGGAGGAGGTTGGGGACGGTGGGGGAGTGGAGGAGCTGGAAGATTAAGCAGCGGCGGCCGACGCAGAGCTGGAGAGTGGCTGCAGGGGAATCTTTGCCGGCGGAAGAGGGAGGTCGCCACTGGACGCCTAGGCCGACGACGAGGCGGTGACGGAAGCGGGCGAAGCGATAGAGAGTTGTTTGAAGCCATTCGCGGACGACTTTTGGGGAGGAGGTGAGGGTGGTTGTGAATGGCGTGCCGTGGAAGTTGATGGTGAACCTGAGGTGGTTCTGTGATGGTTGAATCAAGTATTCTTCGGTAATGGAGATTGTCATTGTTGATGAGAGAGAGAGAGAGTTTCTGGATGAAGGAATGGTTTGAGGAGACGTGCTCAGAATGTAGAACGTGCGCAGAGTCTCTCCCTCTCTCTCTCTCTCGCTCTCTTCTGCGGGGAGATAGTGGGCAGGGAAGGCTAGTGTCCAATGTCCATTACAGTTATATTTTTTGGGAAACTTTTTTAAAACGTGTTAGAAGGATAAACATTAGTATTAGTTTGGTTCATAATTTTTTTATTTTTCATATTTTTGTTGTCGTAAAAAAACATATAATTGACAAGAAAAATTATCTGAATTAATTAATTAGCCAAAACAGGCCTAGCTATTTTTCATTTTTAGTGCTTGGTACTGTTGTAGCTACCCGTTCCACTAACTTGAATTATTAAATTTTTGAATTTCACATTTTACAAAACATGGCATTCTCCTCATATACATTAATCTAAAAATGACGAAAAAAAGTAAAAAAAACCAAGGTAGTGGAACAGGCAAGGTTATGAATACCGTGCCGTACCGGCCGGTACGTACCGGTTTTGTATAGAAACGGTATCAAGGACCCTCAATAGCGTACCGTGTTCAATACCGGGCGGTACCGGCTGTACCAGCAAATATCGGGAATACCGGCCGGTACCGGAAAATACTGGGCAAATATCGGATAGAACAAAACTGCCACCGTATTCCGGCCATAACTTTTTACTCCGAACTCCAATCAAGGCAAGTTATATATCAAAATTTAAGAGAATTTCAAGACCTACAACATTGTAGTTACACACTTTTTCTAATTTGATATTGGTGTGACCCAAACACTATGATTTCTGAACGGGGAGATTATAAAAAAACAGGGTATGTTTTTTAAAAAAGGTTTGTGATGCATGGGTTCAACTTCTATCACTACCAAACATCAAATACAAGTATGTACTAAATATACATAGACTAAGTGGGTCTAAGGGGGCTACCTTGGTTTTTAAGAAACTAGGATTGAAAATGTCATATTCTGTGAAAAAATTTATGTCTCTTGAACCCTCTCTCTCAATATATATATATAGTTGCGGCAAATCCGATACGGTACCCGGTATTGACCAGTACCGGTACCGTATCGTACCAATAGGAAAACCGGTACTCGAGCTGATACGGTATTTAGAACCTTGGGAACAGGGTAAGGTCTCGTTCTCCTTAACTTTTTACATTTCTTGATGTTTGTCTTTATTCAAAAATAATTCTCATTTGTTAGTTTGCGTCAACTTTTTACATTTTGTGACTCGTCTCGGTAAGAGAAATCAGAAACGTATAAAATTACAGACCAAAACTCAAACAAATATAAAACCTTAAAAGTGCAAAGATACAAAAAAAAATTAAGAAGTCACACAAATAATTTGTGATGAAACAACTGATAAGTGCTGAAGTGTACATATTTAGGCCGGTCAAATCATGTCCCTTCTTTTTACTCTCCCTCTATTCCAAATTCTTAGTTCTTCTTTCTATTTTCGGATGTCCAAAATGTTGGTCATATTTCTAAAAACAACTATCAAAATATGTCAAATTTTGAGTTTTTTCCTTAAAACTTTGTATAAAACAACTAATCGAGATCTATCAAACAAGATCCATATTACATATTTTTTGAGCAAAAGATATTAGCAATTTAAAACCACGTACTTAATAAACTTCGCAGTTTTTAAGGATAATTTTAGAACTCTAAAACAATAATTTTATCTCCTTAAAAAGTTGAATTTTCCAAAAAGAACGAGCAATTTGGGACGGAGAGAGTATTATCTAATGTCTTTTGTTGTATTTTTGTGATTTTAGGTTACCAAATTTAGCATTAAATTAGAGAATTTGCAAAGGAGCTATCCATAGCTGCATAGCACTCGATCATTTTCCATTGAAGAGTGTCAGCATGTGCCTTATATTCCCTCTCTCCTTTTTCCCATACTCCACCAAAAATCCTCCTCCTCCTTTTAGGAGTACTTTTCTTATTTCTTTAGCATCCACTGTCACCTTGTCCCCTATACTTTAAGTTTTATATTACATATTATGGCTTTGTTCGGTTTAGATTTTGAGAAAGGGTTTTGGAGGTAATGAGTAGCGAGAGATAAAAAAAAAATTTTATTGAAAACTGTGCAAGGTGGGTTTGAGACCCAAACTGAACAAGGTGATAGTTTGGTGTACAATCACAGGACCAGAGGGCATGAATATTTAAGGAAACCGTTCTACGGGTATCACTAACTAGCGTCGGGATCCCATTGTGGGTCTTATATGACTAATCCAAATCATTTATCTATCTCAAAATCAAATTCTGAGTGGACTTACGTGGAAATCTATGCAATCAGATTAATCGTTTGAGATCCACAACGAAGTCCCGATGCCATTTGTACACGGTCAGTACAAGAGTGGTCGATACCCATTTTATTTCCGTATTTAAGGCAAAGAATTTTCGGGAGGCAGCCAGAGGAAAGTTTGTTCTTCAACACGTGGGGTATGGCAAATCATCAAAGCTTGGGATTTCTCGGCCGTCCGATCCGAGATCAACGGTCCGGATCGTCTTACACTTTAAAAAACACTTTTACATTTACTTTAACTCCAATTTTTCCGGACCGTTGATCTCGGATCTGATGGCCGAGCTCACTCACTACATGGTACACGCATGTAGTGAGCTCACTCACTACAGGACCCCCAATTCCCTTAAACATCTCCCTCAAAAATAATATGGAATATTTTTAGGCTTTTTTTAGACTTGTTCCAGTTTTTATAGAGCTTACGTCAACAATATCGAAAATCAGATTGATCTCATTTTAAATAGAGCTCGTAAAAGTAAATAATAATACTATTTTCTTGTTTTTTTTTATACAAAATTGTTAAATTATCAAATGATTTCTGAAAGTATCTTCATCCAAATAATCTTTCTTTTCTTCTATTCAGTAGTTACACAACACCATAAAATAATATCGATAGTGATTTCACATTCCCTAATTATTATATCCACACTTCGTCTTTTTGTTTTTGTTTATGTCAAATTACTGTACTGTACTGTCCTTACACCAATTCAAATTTTCATACAAAGTAATGCTATTGTTGTAAATTCACGTGAATACGAAAAATAAAAAAATATATAAAAAATCACTTAATAAAAAGGAGACTTTAAAAAGTAGTTATCAATAATATACTCAAAACATATGGAATAAACATAGTGGACACTACATATGAGACCTTGGACTCGATGCTCCTTGGTACATATACAAGAGTGGCTGGGCTTCCCTCCCCTAACCATGCTCTTAGCATGTTTAGGCTTTTTTCCACACCAACAACCACCACTAAATCCACATCAGTCCAAATTACAATATGCGAAAAGATTATGTTCATACATGGTTTATTTTTTACATTTGTTGATACCTTCAATTATGCAAAAGATTGTGTTAAGCAAATATTAATTTAAAGAGGATTGTAACACTTTACTCTTGATATTAATGGGTTGTTTCAGACAAATATTGTTATAAAAATATGTGTTATGACAATATTTATTTGAAAGAACATTTTTTACACTGGTGGTGTAAATTAAAGTTTTCTTCAAATCTATTACATTTAGTCATGTGTCTAAACGGTGGTCCCAAAAGGTAAAATATGAACACATGATGCAATGCAATCGATTTGGAGAAAATTTTAATTTACATTGCCGGTGTAAAAAATGTTTTCTCCATTTATCACATCAAGATAAATCTTACAAATAAGTATGATTGACTGCTTCTTTAAATCCGGCATTTATGGAGGTAGGAGACTAGAAGTCTACCCATTTATATTGGTTTTCTGGGAATAGTTAAAGTTGATGATTTTGTAAAGGCGATAGGCAACAAGATATTGATGCAGTGAGTGGTAGGTCTGAAAATTAATTCGGTTGGTAATATAGAAAAAACTAATTGGGGTATGTATTTAGCGTAATCCTAAGGGTATAGAAAATACATGTACATAACATGTACCGACCTTGTATGGGGCCCACTTTTAAATCCCAAAAAAAAATGATTTAAACTGTTTATTAATCTTAAAATAAACTTTCGAGTGGTCCTGCGAAAAATCAGCTCAATCTGATACGCGTAAGTGGTTGATCTAATATTTCCCGATTTCATTCTGTACATTTTCTAGGAGACGTACTAAAACAAAATTTAACTCAATCAAATATCGAAAAATGTTTTGTCTAGGAGTTTATTTACTTTCTTTAAAATTCTTGACTGAAAAGTTAAACGTTTGGATCTAAATCTTACCAATTTGCAATTAAGTTGAATTTTTGGTTGGTCTCCTAGCAAATGAATTTGGATAAATTGAACGGTTTTGATTATCGTAATGAGACGCATATTGAGCATACACTCCCAAGGGTGAATAAAATTGCACTCTTTGGGAACTGACTCTGGGAGAAAAACAACATGTGTAGAATGCAGAATCTAAAATCACCGTTGGAGGAACTTTTTGGATTTTAATTATAACCAATGATTTTGGCATTTAAATTTCTTATAAATGAAATGAACACCAAAATTTGGCCTAATCCAATTCAAATCTCATGTGGGCAGCGGTGTATGAAAAGCTATAGCAGCAATACACATGCACCATTATAAATGCAACAAAACACTAAAACAGTGCAATAACGCATATCCCTTCTCACAAACAAAGATCAAGCACTTTGATTCGGTAATTATGTCACATTACCCGCAAAACCCATTTCAGATTCATCCAAAGGAGATCAGCTACATTATAACAATGGAGTTCAACTATTCACCTAATTCATACTAGTAATATATATAGAAGACTGTTTGTATATCAAAATGAACATCTTCTTCTATAAGAATCCATTTTGCTAATCACATATTCAAAAAAAAATCCTTATGGATAAAGAACGTTACGTAAGTGATTTCAGATGGTCCTTGATACCATAATCTACCGATATATGAACGTATCACTATTACCGTCACGTTTTCGTAATATTGCCATTAGAATATTAGGTTTTGATTTGCTGCGCAAAAGGAAAGTCAATTGGCTAGTGCCGTGGGAAATTCAGTCAGCCTAGACTTTGTTTAGAATTAGGAAATCAAAATTCGAAATGTAATCGGTGGAGGAGAACAAGTGGGGCCCGAGGTTAACAACATAGGAATCATATAAGGAAATTCTTCCCTTTGGAAACACACAGGATTTTCAGTGCATATATGGTTGGCTTGAGGGACGCTGAAGACGGCAATTATAAAAGGAGAGGATTCGGCATATTACGGGTACTCAGAAAAACAGCCTCACGGCTGGAAGCAGTTTGGCAGTCGCGATATCCGGCTAAACCACCCATCTACAGGTAAGATGAAGCCTTGCTTCAAGTAATTTTGTTTATTTATTCGACTAAGTTGTTTAACTAACCTGTTTCATTACGATTGAATGGAATAATTTTTATGCTTTCAATCTATTGTATATTTGTGTGCGCAATCTCAAATTCCTAGTTAATCAACCGTTTTCTATGCTTGTGCTTGGGCGGCGGATTGTGCCAACGAGACGGTCTGTGCTATGAGATAGTCCATGTCTGTTGACAACTCAATTATCCTCTTGACAATTGCGATTTGAATAATAATTCTAACCTATACATAACCTAGTTATGTGATCAAGGTGGATTTGAAATCCTAGATCCTCTCTTCATAATTTTTTTCAATTTAATTGCTGCTTACTTAATTTAGTTGTTCTTAAAAATCAACACCAATCAATCAATTTCTTTTCTGAATTAAATTAGAAATTAATTGACGCTAACGTAACTCAGTCAAATTGTCTCCGAGGATCAACACTCGGACTTAACTACTATTCTTTTGAGTAGTAGTTAATTCTAAGTTATTATAAATATAATTTTGACTCGGTACGACACAGTTAGTATATTGAGAAAAAATTTGTTCACCTTCACCAAAAGAGGGTGAACAAAACCCTCACTCTGATTGGTTGAAATAGTGTAGGGCCCACAGAATCAATACACTTTTTCGTAAGGATGACATCACTTTGTGGTGAGATCTACACCATTTTTAGTGGATCTCACACCATTTCAACCTATCAGAGTGAGGGTTTTGTTCACCATTTTTTGGTGAGGGTGAACAAATTTTTTTTCTAGTATATTATTACTGGCATGATCCCTTGGTAGATTTATTTTCAAAAGATTGACACTCTTAGAAAGACATATCCCAAAGATTGACACTCTTTGAAGAAAATGGACGTACCATAAATTTGGCCCGGCATAATTTTGGACCCCCCTAGGCCCCGACTATTTATGTACAAGGTACATAGGGTAGTGGTTTAAATTTACAACGTTGCTCTCCCTAACTCCCCCCAAATACTCCTTTGCCTGCCTCCTTCACGTAAACCCTAGCTAAGCAACAGACTGGTACGGCGATTTCGGGCGACGAGCGATCTCGTTGGTCCAATCTCTCTCCGTTTTAATTCAGATAAATTATACAATGTCACATTGGATTAAAAATGAAACACAATGGTGTAATTTTGCAATTAACAATTTTTTCGAAAACTAAACTACTCAATTACTTTTTTTTAGAAATTTCGCAATTAACAAACACATCAATAATGTATAAATTATATTTTGTCACATTGGATTAAAAATAAAAACAGTGGTGCAAAATTTTAAAAAATAAGCTAGTCAACAAATTTTATTTTTCTACAAAAATTATAGTTAAAATATTAAGTAAACTTTCTTACTTTCTTCAAAACAAACTCTTACAACCATAATTTTGTTACCTTTATCTTTGTATCGTTTTAGTTTGAACTTTAATATTTAATAATTTTGATTTTTTTTTTTTGGTCGTAAATCACAATGACCGGGGTTACAATTTGATTGTGATTTTTTTTATCGTAAATCACAATGACCGGGGTTATAATTTTGTTACCTTTATCTTCGTATCGTTTTAGTTTGAACTTTAATATTTAATAATTTTGATTTTTTTTGGTCGTAAATCACAATGACCGGCGTTACAATTTGATTGTGATTTTTTTGATGTTATTTAAATTAAAAGAACAATGTAACATTATTTTTTTTTTCTAAATTTTACATCATTTTATTTTTGTGGCTTAAATAGTAAATGGGCAACCAAAATTGGAATCGGGTTTAGGCAACCCAAACGTGAGGGCCAAGCCTGTTAACACCCTGCCATTTTATCCATCCTCCATATTTAATTCAAAAACTAATCCCGCATTCAAACCCTATTTCAGCAAGACCGGCCCAAGGTCCAAGAGACCTGAGCCTAAGACACTTACAAAACTTCCAAAATTGGGGGCATCTTAATAATTTTTAGTAATAGGCTTGACAATGGGTCTTTTCTAGCCCCCCAAAAAAAATGTAAAAAAGCTCAATGTAACCCAAAATAAAAAGGCCAGGAAAAATAGAAGGCCCAAACTAAAAAAAGCCCCTGATAGTAATAATTTAAATTTAAACTGCCAGCACACAAGCTGATCAAGGCACAGGGAAAATAGAAATAGTAGAAAAATAAAGTTGTTCAAACTTCTCGCATCTCTCTCTCTCTCTCTCTCCTACCCGTGACTTGAAAACGAAAAATCCTATTCACAGTCGACCGTTTGTCCATTTTGCTGGTGAGATCTTTCATTCTTTGTTGATTCTATTAAGTTAGTATTATTTAACTTTACTCCTTTTGAATGCTATTGCCTGTTGGTTATGTATTGGAGGAATGGCCCGAAATTGGGGTTTTGATTTATCATTTATGTTGCATTAGTTGGATAACTTGCATGCATGCGACCGAGTCGACCGACCCCTCACTCTTTCGTCTTTCAATGTTGTTGAAAACTTAAATTTCTTAGTGTCGTAGTTTATTGGGTTTTGTTTAAGTTTTAATAGAACTACAAAAGATTCGTTTATCAGTTTCGTCTATTTCGATACGGTTTTGTTTAATAGTTGTATTTGAGACTTTGTGTTTTGACTTTTCTGTTAATATATAAGGATTAATAGAAGTTTATATTTTTTTTAACTTTCTCGTATCGTATTGTGATTGTTACTAAAAAAAAAAATAAAATTTTTGGGTTGTACTTTATGACACATTTTAGACTAGGCCTAGGGTAGTGTAAACCCTTGGCCCGGCCCGGCCCGGCCCGGCCCTGTATTTCAGTACCCAAAAGCAAACCTTTAAAAGAAACTTGAGTATGTGTTGTCGACCAAATACTCAATATCAGTGGTGCTTTTGTTAATTGTGTGCTTACTGTGAAACTAAACAGACATTGTGAAAGCAACATCTAGAAGAATGTTCTCAGCAGCAAGAGTTCAGACAGCAGTGGCAGTTGTAAGTTGATCAGACTTTATATGCAGATGGGATTATGTAGTAGAGATTTGAATATGTGGTACAGATTCTGAATATGATGTTTTTAAAACGTTGATTTGTGGGACAGGAGGAAGAAATTGTTGGGAGTGTTAAGGATCAATTGGAGAGACTATTTGAAGCATCACTTAAAATTACGGCCCCTGACCAAACCGACGCAGAGCCTCTTATTGCTGTTTGCAACAACCGAAAACATGGCGATTATCAATGGTATAACCCCTTTTCAATGCATTTGCACAAATAACTTTCTTTCGTTTTCGAACGATGCAAGCTTATTTTGAAATTTGATGTTTCGAGCTGTAGTTGAAAAGAAAAAGAGACAAACCGTGTCGTTCTCAACCCCTGTTTTTTTTGTGGATGAAGGATTGGTTCAGTTTTCAGGCTTTTATAGCTATAGAAACTCCTGTGTGCCTTCTTTTGAATTGCTGAAGTGTGTGATCCTTTTTGGTGCAGCAATAAAGCCATGAGCTTGTGGGCAAAACTCAAAGGCTCTGTATTCACAGATCGCCAAGCTGTTGGTTCGGTATTGACATTAATAATCACCATACTTGATATTGTTGTGCTTTTTGACCATAAGAGCGTAGTCCATCAACAAGTTTATGATACCTGTGTTGAACAATGAATTGATACTGTGAAATGATAATTTGGGCTATTTTCTTTTCTAAGGCTATTATGACAAATCTGCCGCCCTCAGAGATGATAGAGTGTTGTTCTCTAGCTCGTCCTGGTTATGTGAATGTCGTACTGTCAAAGCAATGGATAGCAAAGGTATTCCTTAATTCTATAGCTATGAGTAGAAAAGAGAGGGCATGAGCTAATTCATTTGATGTGCTTGTTGTGAATATGTCTCTTGCTTACTGAAATACTATCTTGTTGGTGCAGAGCATCCAGAAGATGTTGATAAAGGGTATTGAAATATGGTCACCAAAACTTCAAGTTAAAAGGGCAGTAGTTGACTTTTCCTCACCTAACATTGCCAAGGAGATGCACGTTGGGCACTTAAGATCTACAACTATTGGTGACACGCTAGCCCGTATGCTAGAGTTTTCAAATGTTGAGGTTCTTCGACGAAATCATGTTGGTGACTGGGGTACACAGGTGAGTTTAAACTCAGACAATTGTATTGAGAGGCAAAAAATAGGGTTCCATTCTCATTACTTTAAATATATACAAAAGAGTAAAAAGAAGAAATACACTAAGACCCCTTATCTCCTAATCTATTTACATAAGAGAATAAGTATACCGTAATTATACAAAAGACCCACAACTTAACAGTGACTATATCTGTTTGTTTGACAGCGTGCATGCACATCTACGACAGTGTAGTTTTTCTCCCTCATTTATGTAGTATCAACATAATTGCAAGGGTTTTAGTCATGGGTTGTCCCATTACTCGGTGTGAATATTACTCCATGGTCTATCCGCGATGCTTTTTAACATAACTAATTTGGGATTTCTTGGGGTGGTTTTAAGTTCAGCAGTGCATTTTCTTGTCCGAGTTGTTGTTGAAGGAGCTCCGCAGGCCTTTATTTTTTCTTATGTCGAACAATCTAGACTTTTTTTCTGAAATTTTATTATTGTTTCTGCCTGAGAAACTGAGGATATTTTGATGTACTTGCTGTCTGGGTTGAAAGAAAATCTGTTTTGTTACCTACTTGTTATTGCCTAAAACTGCTGTTGTGTTCTGCAGTTTGGCATGCTAATTGAATATCTTTTTGAAAAATTTCCAAACATGGAAGTAGTCAGCGATCAAGCTATTGGAGATCTTGAGGTGAGTGAAAATCTGTTTCAGTAGTTCATTTGCTTCTGTGGACAAGTATGTCTTTTGAATGTAATAACGTACTTTGCATATATTAGGGAAACAATGCAAGTATCTAGTTGCTTGAGCCACTTTGAGCAATTTTCATGCTATAGAAACAAGACCTGTCTGTGATCTTTATCTCAGACAACTGTTGTCCCACCTACTCTTAAGGTCTTGGTATATTCCATCCTTGGCGATAAGGTTGTGAAGTCTCATCAGTTAAGCATTGGTATAATGTTCCACGATGATGGAATACGGTAGTTCAATGACGGTATAATGTATGGTTTCACGTGGTTCTATGTGTTAGTGCAGTACACGTGCCAATTTCTTCTTGGGAGACCCAAGTCATAGTTTAAGGAGGGAATTTTGCCTCACCTCTTTTCAATTTGTTTTATGCTTTCTCCTTGTACAACTATGAGAGACCGAAGTCATAGTTTTAGTAGGGAATCCACCTCATCTCTTCTCCATTTGCTTTATGCTGTCTCCTTATACAACTATCAATTCAAAGCCAATCAAAATTTATGCTTAAAAGAAATCATTAAGTTCACGGAAGTAAGATTATGAAGTTAACTTCAATGCTTTGTTGTTAGGCATTCTATAAGGCGTCAAAACAAAGATTTGACAGTGATCCTGTATTCAAGGAGAGGGCACAACGGGCGGTGGTCAGTCTCCAGGTGAATCACTTGACTCTTACGCTTAAAGACTTCTGTGATTTGGTATTGTAAAAAAACCTCTTAATAACCTTACTAGTAGGAGGATTTACAATCTTCAAATCCTAATTTTTCAATTCTCATGGTCTTCACTTGTATACTTTTCCTTATGGCAAAACTTATGTTGCAGGGTGGGGAAGAGAGGTATCGGAAGGCATGGTCAAAAATCTGTGAAATCAGTCGACAAGGATACGAGAGAGTTTATGAGTTTATGAACGCCTGGGAATTATGTTAGAAGAGAAGGTACTCGATTGATGTTTTCCTTTAACTATGGTGTTGTCAAACATTTTTACTCGTATTTCCATCTAACTTTTCAGCATCATGGGGCAGCTTGTTACGTATTTCTTTAATTAATTTTCTTTGTCTGGTATATATTTGCTTGTTCTTGAATTTGATTATCATTACTCATTTCCGTAAGACGTGGGAATTATGTTGCTTGGAGTGTAACATAATTCCTTGTTTTGACCTTAATGCGAGTCTTGGATATATGTACTCATACAAATTAGGTTTTCTTTAGATCGATCTGGGATTCCTCTCTATCTGTAATTAGAGTGGCCAGTGTTGATCATTTGGTCCTTCTTGGGCATAGGTTTGGTCATACTTTTGCAAGTTGAAGGTTCCCATTGAGGCCTCTCCTTTCATAATATATCTTACTAATAAAGTGTTACTTATAAAATAATTAAAAAAAAAAAAAAATCAGTTACAATCATTTTGTTTTTCCTCCCTTTCAGGGAGAGAGCTTTTACAACCCCTATATACCTGGAGTTTTGGAGGAGTTATGTAGGCAAGGGTTAATTGAAGACAGTCAAGGTGCCCAAATAATTAACATTGAGGGAAAGAATTATCCTTTTATTGTTGTGAAGAGTGATGGTGGTTTCAACTATGCTTCAACTGACCTCACAGCTCTTCGGTAAGTGCTTTACAATACGAGCTGATTGACGATTTAATCATGCGTCCTTTTGCTATATCATTCACTGTGGACATGGCTGCAAACAAGCTGAATGAAGCCGAGCTTTTGAATGTTAATTTTCGTTCATTGAAATGTTTAAACGAACTCGAGTCGAGCTCTTACTCAATGAAAATTTGATGAAAAGCCGAGCTGGAATCGAGCTGGCCTAGGTTGATTAGGACTTGAACTTATACACGAGCCTTAACGATTCAAATATTAGATATTTATGTTCTCATACGAGTCTACAACTTCAAATAAAATCTTTACTTCTGCATAAATATCTTCATACATATATGAAAGTGCAAAAACATAATAAAATTTACGTTTGTAGTACTTTTAAGAGTACATTTATGTACAAATTAAAAAAAGAATTCATTATGTACACGTTAAAGTTTATATTCAAGGTTCGGGAGCCTAGTCGAGCCAAATTATGCCAGGTTTAAGTTCGTGAGCCTAGTCGAGTCAAACTGTTAGCTAACGGCTCGGTTCATTTACTACCCTTAGTCTGTGGTATTTATAATAGTCCATGTTTCCTCTTGCCATCTAATTTGCGTGATTATGTTATGCATCGCTCGAGTTTCTACTTCCTCCAAATTGATAAATAACGCGCTAGATTAGTATTATGGTTCATGAAGGGAAAGAGATCTGCTAGATGGAATAATATGTTCCAATTTCTACCTGGTAATAATTGACTGCTATTAGAACGTGCAATTTGAAGATTGGAAATACATTGCATACATGCCTTTTGCTAGAGTGGAGGAGCGAGAGCATTGTAGATAAACCATCTGGTCTTATTTTACAGGTATCGTCTTATTGAAGAAAACGCTGAGTGGATGATATATGTTACTGATGTCGGCCAGGAAGATCACTTTGAAATGTTGTTCACTGTAAGTATCAAATGCTTTGTCCTTTGCTTCATGAATTCATGTGCTTTGAGGAGAGATGGGGTTAATGCACAACCATGATTATGATGGCCTTCCTTTGTATTTCTCTTTAAGGCTGCAAAACGGGCGGGTTGGCTTCCACCAGGTGATAATAGCTATCCTAAAGCTAGCCATGTGCGCTTTGGTCTTGTTCTTGGAGAAGATGGGAAACGATTTCGGACTCGCAGTACTGAAGTAGTTCGATTGGTTGATTTACTTGATGAAGCTAAGAGTCGCTGCAAAGCAACTCTTGTTGAACGAGGTATCATGTCTATGACCTTGACATGGCGTATCATCCCACCTTTTTGGAAGATCATTGATGAACTAATATGCATTATCTCATTTTATTTATGTAGGATTTTATGCTGCATCTTTCAATTGAAGAAGCATTATGTTTAACTAATCTTACTTGAAATCTGGAGTTTTGGTATAATGTCTTTTGAATCTTGATCAGATAAAACTGATGAGTGGACAGAGGAGGAACTTGAGCAAACTGCTGAGGCCATTGGCTATGGGGCTGTTAAGTAAGATCCCTAAAATTGCAAAAAAAAACCTTTAAACTTGGCCGTATTGACTTTATATGGTTGTTATTTCCAATGATGATATTTCATGTCACTTTCAATCTTTGCTAACGCTCAAGTAGTTCAGTGTGGCTTGGAAAATAGTAGGGAGGCACTCTTTTGTCTCACCCTCCCTCGTTCTTTCTTTCTTGTTTTTTTGGTTTCGTTTAGTAATTCATAATTGGCTTAGGTTGTTGGAGGTCCTATGGTTAAATTTCCTTGTTCATGTGGCCATGTGGGAAATATGTAATTTATGTTATCACACTTTCATGCAGATATCATTTTTGATAAACAAACAGTTGTTAAGCAACATCAAATTACTGATGGAATGAATTAAGAGAGAAAATTTTTGTTTGTTACAATTTGTATCCTTAAAAAGCAGAATCTATGTACAATTTGTATATGTTGTGAGTGCTTTGCAATGGGATTCCTCTGTTAAAATAACATCAGCGGAAAAGTAACTTAACTAGAAACTGAAGTTTTATAGTTGATGGATCTGGTATGGTGGTCCCCACATTTGTATCGGCTGGGTTGGATATGGTGATGTATTGTGAATCAAGTGACAATTACTTATATTCTGAACTTTGCATTTGTCTTGGCAGGTATGCGGATCTAAAGAACAACAGATTGACCGATTACACTTTTAATTTTGATCAGATGCTTAATGACAAGGTGTGTTCACTGATTGCTGTTTCAACTCCATGCATGGCGAAGTTCATTTTAAGGGACTATCTTTATTTTCTAATTTATCACATTTGGTTTAATCTATTTAGACCAGCTGGTTAAAGGGCCGTGTTGAGTCGTCTTTATCATTCTTCTTTATCTTTTACTCTCATGAATTATTTCCACGACTGCTGCTGTAGCCCGGCTTCTGCGACTATTCCAACCATGACTTATTTGACTCAACTGTTCCATGAGCAGGGAAATACTGCTGTCTATTTGCTGTATGCACATGCTAGAATCTGTTCTATCATCAGGAGATCTGGTAAAGACATGGAGGAATTGAAAAAGGTAAGATCTCTTCCATCTCTTCCGCAATTGAAAAAGGTAGACGTGGATTTGTTTCTACCTGTGGGGAATTTTTAGTTGACTTAAGTGTCTTTTCTTCAAAACTTAAAAAGTTTGGTTTTAGCTGTTTTTGTAACTTTCTAATTTCTTGCAATAATCTGGGAGGAATTCAAATGTAAACCAAATATTTTGAGAATTTATTCTTGAGATTATGAAATGATGTTACATCAGGCTATTCACTTTTTCCTGTCTAGTATCCACTTGTTTTTTCCAAAACTGCTTTTGCTACATAGTTGATAAATATTTATAAAGGTTCTTGCGTGAATTCTTGGCTGTTTCCATAAGATAGTGCAAATGCTTTGGCTCCTTACAAAATTTGAATGAACGGGTAATTAGTTAAAGAGGAAGATACAACCACAGTCCACAGTACATTAATGTGAGGCCAATTGTGACTTGGCTTTATCTTGAATAGCTTTTGTGTGTGAAAAGTGTATCCTTAGATGCACATCTGCAAATGACACAATTTGGATTTCCAAAATTCTCTCTGCACTATCATGATACTTCTACACTTAATTATAATTATATGGGTCTTGCTAACGTGTGCCCAATTGGCACACATTAAGCACACAAACAAACAAACAAAAAAAAAAACACTCCAATACACTTTTTACACTTTTCAATGCACTTTTACATAGCTGTATACATTTTCACACTTTTCAATACACTTTTTCAACCTTAACGTGCAGGGCCGGCCCAGACCCAAGGCCTGGGCCTTGGGCACCCAAAAATGACTACTATTTGGGGCACTCCACCATCTTATACATTTGGGCCTGAGTATAACTCTTTTTACCCACTAAAATTAGTAAGAGGCCCAACCTTTCACGTGCACACGCCATACTCTTCAATGGGGAGAGGAGTTTATCTTTATAGACAAAGGAGAGGTTGTTGAATGGTAAGTAGTCGATGTGGGATCAGAAGAAGTAATGCAAAGGTAGCAAAGGAGAGGTTGCCACAACAAAGAGGCCAACTTTGAAAAATCACTATAAATCGAGCTTTGTATATTTTTTAGTGATTCTAGTATCAAAAGTTTCGCAAAAGAATATATTTCAAAAGTCATGAAGGAACCCAAGTCCAATTTGATCTCTAAATATGAGAAAACAGACAAATTCCAAAGCTATATCAATCTGTCCCATAGCAGATTGAGAGTGTTGCAGATCAGATTTCAAAAATCCACTATAAATCAAATTCTTAATGGTTTTGAGTGATTCCAATGGCAAAATAAAGACCTCTGAGTGCACTTTAAATCATATGAAGGAACCAAAACGTAATTAACAGTTTATTAAGGGAAAATCGCCCAAAACAGCGACCCCTGTAACCAGTTTTACAGGGTAATATCTCTCTCGATCTCTCTCTTCTCTAATTCCTTTCTTCACTTTTGTTCAGCAAGTCCCACATGGAAAGTTTAGCAAACTTTCTTCTCTGAGAACCCTTATATATACAGCACGTCACTCTGCTCCTTCTAACCTTAACCTCGCACATGGATTTTCAGCTAATGCGAGTTGAGCCCAAGCATGTCAAAAGTGAGGGTATTCGAAGGGCACATTTTTTGGACTAGGCCTAGGGCATCCCGAATCCTTGGGCCGGCCCTGTTAACATGTGCCCACACCTTAGCATTTTCCTAATTATATTACCAAGTATGCCATTTGCTTTTTTCAATTTGATAAAGATGGTATAAGATGTCGCTGTTTATTATAGGATGATCATTAAGCAAGCTTTCCAATCCAATGGAAGCTATCCGATGGATAATTTTGATTTGGCTTATCTTGAGCAAGATTCCAAATCCAATTATAATATGATAATTGTGCCATTAGTTATTGTGGTAGTTTCTTTTATTTTTTTAGGTCCCTTCTGTGCAAAAAACAGTGTACACTGTGCAGTGATATTGATCTTCTCCCTTTAGACAAAATCATTAATAATTCGTTTTTAGTTTTCCACTTTTGTATACTACTACTTTTGTTTTGATTGTTTGGTAGCAAGTTCAGATTCATTGTTTGTCTAGTTGTCCTTGAGGTATGGAAGACGTTGAAATCTCTTTGGCAGCCAACTAGATTCTTCATTAATTCAGTTTGGATTGTGAGTATTTGATGTCATCGATGACGTTGTAGCATGCGTCTTGGTTGTAATCCTTGAAACTTATTTTGCCTGAGGTGGTTTTAGCTTTACAGAGCTTGATCCTGGACCATTTGTTTCGGAAGTTGGTGCTAGGAGAGATGAAGTTGATAGGAGAGAGCGTTTGGTTTCCTTCGGAGCAAATTTGCCTGTTTCACCATAATGGTTACATTACTGTGTGACTGTTCATTCAGTAATAATTTCTTTAGAATATTCGTTCTAGACTATTTGGCTGACCTCAATTGATTGGGATATAAGGCTCGGTTTGGTTTGGTATATTCGTTCTAGAGTATTTATTGTATGAGTATCTTTTTCTGTAAAATTATCTAGAAGGTAAGACTCAGCCCCCTAATCCGGTTGTCTGAAGGTTCATGGAGTTGTTTGTAGAGATTTGAGAAAGAAAAACTTGCCATAGCTGATGGCCTGATGTTTGTCTTTGGGTTATAGGTCTGTAATTATATATGTGAAATGTGCTTATTGAGAGAGGTATTTCTCTTTAACTGTTCAATGCACGCACCTTGACAGCTGGCTAGTTCTGTATAAGCTCCTTGGATTTATTGGACTAGTTTATTATGTTTTCTCTTCTGAGTTATGACTGGCACTTCTATACAAACAGTGTATGTTGATAAACTATAGAAAACAAAATTCTAAATTTTTATTGTGTGCATATTATTGGTTTTACTGCCTCTTAATTCCCCCATACCTCTTTGTATGATCTGGTAAGATACTTAGTTACTGTATATCAAGCTGCATATTGTCTTACAAACATGTATCTACTTTTGGATACTTTAACTGTCTCTCCTTTATTGCTTTAACTGTCTCTCCTTTTGTTTCAGACTGGCACACTAGTTTTGGCCCATCCGGATGAGCGTGCATTAGGGCTTCGTTTGATCCAATTTGCCGAGGTAAGACTGCATTGAGAACATAACTGCCCCTATTTACTGTCTCCACGTGCACATTAGCTAAATTAGCTGGAAGCTCCCAAGTTATACTCATTGGCATGATCGATTTTAATATTCTTTGGACTTGTACAGCATTGCTCTTCTAGGCCACCCAAGCTTGGTCTATATAGTCTAGAGGTTACTTCACCTAATGCGAATTGGTTTTAGGCTTTTAATTTCGATGCTTCAATAAGTTCTAAGATGTCTGATTGCCTTTTCACTTGTCAGGTTGTGAAGAAAGCTTGCACCGATCTGTTACCCAATGTGTTGTGTGAATACTTGTATAACGTATCTGAAGACTTCACTAAATTTTATTCAAATTGTCAGGTATGAGACTTCACATCCAATCCTTCTCATTCTTGGAACTAATATCTATTGAGTTTTCATTTATGTCTTCTTAATTTTATGTAATTCTGCGATAACACGAGTTACACGATTAGTTTGCCTGCATTATGTTGCTAAAACTTGATTAGATAAAAGCCCAAATGGATGGTCACACCAGTCACTGGTGGCTTTTGCGTGGCTTAGAATTATGGTCAATTTGGTAGTGAAGTGTAATTGGAGAAAACATCACGGCTGTGCATTGTAGTTCTCGTAAATGCCAATGCTCGCGTTACTGAATTATTAATGGGTGTAGGTACTGTTGGATATCTGGAAGATTTAGTTCACTTCAGGATCTTCCATTATAGGCCTAATGATTATAGCCATGACATCCACAGTTGCCTTACAGATTTTATGACACCGAATCAAGATTAGCCTATTAGGCATGGAATTCTTTTAGCCTAGAACCAATCAGGATATGTTTTCAGTACTCTCTCAATCGCGCGCGCGCACACACCATGGCAAAGTTGTTGAACATTGTTGCCTTCGTACACGACAGTGTGTCTGCAATTTTTGTATTTTGCTTGGGCTATATATATGGCCAGTGCGATGGATGAAAAGATGCATATTATTGAGTTGTAATTTGACTATATTCTTGGTTGGTTATCATCCTTATGGACACGATTTTGAAAACTGGGCAGGTTGTGAGGTCAGAAGAGGAGACGAGCAGACTCTTGTTGTGTGAAGCGACTGCAGTGGTCATGCGGAAATGCTTCCATCTACTTGGTATTCGGCCAGTCTACAAGATATGACACTCTCGGAGAAGATTCATCACGTTTTGATAACTATGTTCGGGCACACAATCATAGATATTATACACATCCATATGTCTACATACACACATTTTAAGGTACAACCGTTTACACACTTGTGGACCCTGCACCCAACTTAACCCCTAAAAAAAAAATGTGACCAAAATTCAAGTCGACCTGGTGGAAAAAACACCGAAATTTTTAGCGGAGCCTCATCTGGGCTGAGAGAGAGAGATAGAGAGGTGGCAATGAAGAAGATCAAAGCGTGCTTCAATTGCCGTTCACCTCTGTTTGAGATTTCAAATTCCCCTTCCGATTCCCTCAACCATTGTAAGATCCAAGATTAATTTCTGGTGCTAGTTGCTAAAAAAAACTGGTGCTAGTTGCTTAAGTATTTGATAATTTGCCCTTCATTAACAATGTTGCCGAGTTTTTGGCATGGCTGTAATTGGCAATTATCCTCTTAACATAATTCTTTTACTGTTATTCTCTCTGTGTCTTCATTAACTATTTTGCCCGAGTTTTTGGCATGGCTCTTGATCTTTATTGTTTACCCTTTACAACAGATTACATTGGACTCAAGAAATTACACACATTATTAGGTGGATAACTAGGAGTACACAAATTATAATCCCAATAAGGGAATGGATAACTAGAATACGGATTGCATTTTGTATGGCTAAGATACAAGACACAGAGACAAAAATCCGTTGTCCATCACATTTCTCCGCTGCTATCACATGGCGTAGACTATTTCTCCGCTACTATCAATGTCAAGATCATGATCAGTATCCATGTCCTCATCTGTGTCATCATCAATGTCCAGGCTTCCGGTGAGGTACTGGTTGAGACTCTAGGTCCCGGCTGCTGGAATGGGGGCCTCGGCAATAATCTGCATTATTTCATCAGTACTCTGCATAGGTTGATTGTGCTCTTCAAATAGCAGCAAGAATCACAATGACACTTAAAAAAACAGAATCCAAAAAGTAAACTAGTTATTGGTTTAATTTTGGCTTTATTCAAAAACAATATACGTTTCGATTATGATTTTGTACTTTTTGGATTCATCTCATTGAGAGGAATCCATAAACTACGAAAACTTGATACAAAACTAACAAATGCAAAAAAAAAATTGAATAAAAACAACGGAAACATTAAAAAATCAATTCTGCGCTTTTTTGCCAAAGTTTATTTGGGGACAGAGGGTCTAGCTAGGAAACTTTTTTAGCCACGAAATGGGCGCATTAACAGAACTTTGAACGAAATATTTTCACTAAAATGCCATTCCATTTGGTTGCCCACATGAAAAGGCTGCCATAGATTCTTCTATTGGTTATGGTTTTTGGATGGTATTTCAGCCATAAAAGTTTGAAATCTTGAAAACAAAATCTCGGTTGTCTCTTCCTTCTCTTCTCTCTCTCCTCTAACAACTCAATGAACGAAAAATTGGCGTAAAGATAACAATCATGCAACGTGTCAGAATACAAGGTGTAGTCCCTTTTTTTTTCCCTTATGAGTGTCCACGCCAATTTATACAAACTTCGGCTAATCTCCACTCCATTCAAAATCGTGGACACTCGGATCCTGTAATGTAGGATGCATAACATGACTATTGTAAGGCATTCCGCCGTTAATCTAATTAATAGTCTAGATTTCATCTCGATAACGGAGGACTTAAATATGTCTAGATCGAATTGAAATTTGAAACATTAATTACGAGATGAACACTTCGAATGATACACTCCAACCCTGCAGTATACCCCTGCGCCACAGGTTCTTGAATTCTAAAATCACAGATTTGAAAATTGTAAAACCCTAACAGTTCGTTTGTCGGACGGATAAGATATTGAGTAGATAAAGAAGAATGGTGGATAAGAGATAGATATACAATAAATGGAATTAGTTAATGAGGGAGTTTGAGTTATACTTGGTTTGTGTAGTAGTTAATACGGAAGAATAAAAGTGAGTGGATATATAATTTTGGTCTTCTTGTTCACCCGAATTAGCTAATCCTAAGGCGGAGGCGGTGTTAGTTAAGACCCTTGGAAAGGGATAAGCTATCCCCCTCCTCCTTTCTCCCCCTTTCCGCTCGTTCGGCTGGAGACAATAGAGCCCGAATGGGATTGGGCTGGTATTACTAATGCTGGGCCAATGAGTGATCCATGGTTTTGGATCTAAGTTAAGCACCTAGATTACTCATCCCCAAACAAAATAATCAAGCCTAGCCCTTCTTATTTACTATAATCAGTGTAGACTCTGTCCATATTTAATCTGCCCAGATGACTCTTCTCTAAGTCGGACCAAATAACCCAAAATCTTTAATTTATCTTTATCCCCCATTTTAATTACAAAACAAACCAAGTACGAATACTATTTTATCCCCCTTGCTATCAAATTTTTTCAAACCAAGTATTATTTTTTTGTCTTTTCTTCATAAATGTCACATCAATGTTGGTATACCATTAATAAATAATAACCCCTACTATTTTATCTTCCTGTACTATTTAATTCATCCAAATCTCATCTAACATCCAATCGAGTCGTTACAAATACCATTCTACCTTATCCTAGCAAGGAAAGGTTCTAAAAGACGTTAGTCGGTCTTAGATCAGTCGGCTGTCGACTAGCGACTTTTGGTCAACTAATTACCAACTTAACCAACTAATCGCCGACTTTTGGTTGACTAGTCGGATTTCGATCAAGCCGGTGGACCTTCAACTAGTCGGCCGACTTGACCATTTTCAGAACACCGGCAAGGATACAGGAAAGGGAAAAGACCAAAATAAAAAAAATTGGGTGGACGTGAAACGACTTGGACTTCTCCACATGACCAGCTAGGACTACAACTCACTTTTCCACTAGTTCTCAAGTAGTATAAGAAATTTGTGTTTGGAAAGGGAAAGGACCGGCTTTCGCTCACCAAATCCTCTGCTGCTCACTTTCTCCTCTTCTTTCTCTCTTTTGTCAAAAAGAAAAACAATGGCGAAGCACGAGGAGCTTCCAATCCCAATCTACTCCACACTCGAGCCAGTCTACGGCGGAGACGCTGGTGGGTCTCAAGTCGAAGAGGCCCAGCTCCGTTTCGACAACTTGAAATCCAAGTTCCTCCAAGTCTTTGGCCATCCACCACAACTCTACGCCCGATCCCCAGGTCCCTCTCTCTCTCTCTCTCTCTCTATATATATATATATGTGTGTGTGTGTGTGTGTGTGTGTGTGTGTGTGTGTGTATTAACATGCTGTGCAAACCGTGTTATGCAGAAAAGTAAGGAAAACCTTGACTTGGGATTAATCTGAAATCTGGGATGTGAAAGTGGAAAAGAGGGAGAAGAAATGGGGTGTCAGTTTTTTTTTGTTCTAGGCAGTTTCATAGGGATAGTTTTGGGGGAAAAAGATTGTGAAAACAGCCTCAAAATTGAGGTTCACACCAGAAAAGTGTTTCCTTTATGATAGACTAGACGCACAAATTGTACAAAGAGGGGAAGAAGAAAATCTTCAATTGAAAAAAGTGAGCCAGCTTCTAAACTGATGTTCACACAAAAGGGCTGTTCCCTTTTTAAGTGATAATGTTTATGTTCACATACACGTATTACAGGGACGGACACTGGATTTTCTATGATTTTGATGGAAGGACGAATTTATGAGCAATATAAAGTTTGTAACAAGCATGCTAAACTTAGAAAGGCAAATCTGTGTAAGTGTAAATCTTTTGGTTAAATCGTATACTGTGCTGCATAATTGTGATTTTGTGGATGCGATGCAGGGAGAGTGAATTTGATTGGGGAACACATTGACTATGAAGGTTACTCGGTGCTGCCGATGGCAATTAGGCAGGACACGATCGTGGCGATTCGGAAGCGTGATGTTGGGGACTCTGAAAAGCTTCTGAAGATTGCCAATGTTAGCGACAAGTACTCCCTGTGTATATACCCTGCTGATCCAAAACAGGTATGTGGCTCTATGGGAATCCTATTTGTTATTTTTAGTCCTGTGTATGTCAATAAAGTGTGTGTTGGTGAATGCATGTTGTTTTTCTGCATATTTGTTTTCTCTCCTCTTTTGTTGGACGATAACTTTAAGACAATCAAACTGAGGGACCGTTGTATGACCAGGAGCAAGCAGATACAAATATCGAACTGGATTGTATATCTATATGGCGGTTATTAAAAATTTTACTGTCTGGATTAAATATATAGAAGATAAATAATTCGGCAATGGGTGGTATGTACCATGGGCGGTATATACCATGGGCGTGGTATTACAAATCCCTTCTCTATTAGTTTATAGAGATGATATATCCTTAATTAGATATCCTTTTGCTGTTAGTCCCCTTTGTTAGATTTGCTCGTGTGGCCTGTATTGAAGAATGGCTCTGGTTGCGAGGAATCCATTTCTTGCAATGTCTCCACAGGTTCTTAGGCATATCTTATTGAAAGTAAGAATAATGGGCAGAGGTATAGGACGGTTTCATTCAAATGATATCTATCCCTCGCCCTTTTCAAGCACGAGTGGAGTTTACTGCTGGAATAATGTCATACTATTGTCTTGTCGTCTGTGTATTTGCAAATGTGACTCAGGATTGTCTAACTCAGTCAGACTGCAATATTTAGTTAGTACAACAATGTAGTTGCTTCAGTGAATTTGCACTGTAGCTCTCTCTAAGAAAAATAGAATATAGAATGGCAGAGGGGGGAGATCTTAATATGGCGAAAAGTTCCTGTCTTAAGCATATGTAGGTGTGTAGAAAGTCATTTTATTCAATTTATCTTGTGGAATGCAGTCCATTGAATGCTGTTACTTTCCTTTCCTTTCATGATGGTCTTGTCTCATTTTTGAAATATGCTTATATTGTAAAGGTGATTAACGATATCCATTTGCAGGATATTGATCTGAAGAATCATAAATGGGGTCATTATTTCCTTTGTGGGTGAGTGGTCAAACCTCACTTGTGCTATTCATGTTACTGACACGTACTTTGAGGGTGACTAAAATTTGAAGTAAATTTTGATTATGGTAAATCTTGCTTTGCTTAGGTTGATTGGAGATTGAAATGATGATATTGGGGAGTGCCATATTGTATCCTGGCTGACTTGTTTTAAATAGATATAAGACAGTTTGGAAAGGGGCACTTCTCAACAGACATTTGTCCTTGAAAGAGACAATGTTCTGCCTGTATTCATATATTCAAAAGAAATAAGAGATAGCACAGGGTGGGGGAGGTGGTTGGATTAGTCAGGGTAGTTAAATATTCCCCTTACATGGTCCATATTTCTTTGCCTAGCTTGTTCTATTTGCACATACATCAGCATGTTTCTGTAGGCTTTAAACCTGTACGCTTTACAATAGGAATGCTATGTAAACATTTAACGTTAAGTCAAAGTATCATCTTTTGCTACACAAACATGTTAGTAATATTTATTTCCCTGGGGTCATTTTTTAGTAGAAGTTCTGTTTCCGTTAGTAGAGATGCATGAGGTAGTTTCTGAACCTCTATTATATGGTGTTTCATAATTCTGTGTGGTGAACCTTCTCATTATAGACTCTAAAGATGCACACTTCAGTACTGCTTTTATATATCTAATAATGTAAACCCAGTAATTAGTAGATCATTAGCTGTAATCTAAAGTAGAGTCGAATATGGTGGCATTAATTTCAAACTTCTGGAAGGTATCCAACAGCTATCTGTGTTGAAGATGGGGGATATGAGTCTCCTATAAAGGCAACAGACTGGTGTTAACTATAAGCATTAGACAGCATACAAAATTCACATTCCTCCCCCCCCCCCCCCCCCCCCCCTCTCTCTCTCTCTCAAATTGCATATGGTAAATGAGCAACTAATATATTTGGTTGATTTTTGCTATTTCTGTTGGAACTTCTAACACGACTCTGGATATCTGAGTGCAGCTATAAGGGCTATTATGAATATGTGGAATCAAAAGGACTGGATGTTGGTGTACCACTTGGACTTGATGTTATGGTTGATGGTACAGTTCCGACAGGTATAATTTATCTGGATTTTCATCCCTAGCCAATGTGAATGCTCGTTGGTAGAACTAATCACTTGTGGATGGAACTTATTATGAAGCAGCAGTTCATTTATAATTATAATTTATGCATCTGAGTTGCCTATTTGTCATTTAGGATCTGGATTGTCAAGCTCTGCAGCATTTGTTTGCTCTTCTACTATTGCTATAATGGGTGCCTGCGACGTGAATTTTCCAAAGGTATGCAACTGTATCTCCATAGCTATAGGCGAACTAGTGCCTATTTTCTCTGTTTTCGTAATGTGTACTCCAAATTTTATATGGACTGAGCAGTACATTATCTAGGAATTTGCGAACGACCCACCATTTTTTGTTGTGATTTTCTTTACATTTTGTTTATGAAAGACCTGCCATTGTTATAAACTACAAGCACATTGACCTCAAAAAGTTATCTGTTTATCGCTAAGTATTCCTGCACTTAATTAATTCTTTTGTGCTGTTTGTTTATCATCCAATGGTATAGAGCCTAATTAATAGAGACATTTAGGTCCTTGAAGAATAACCGTGCTGCATATGGATACTCCCTCCATTCCAAAATAAGTGTCCCATACTCTCTCTCTTACCATTTTTCAAATAAAAAAATTATTAAGTACTTCCGTGTATCGTGTTTCGATGTTTTTTGCACCGAATTAAAGTACTCATTGAGTACTTTAATTTGGTGTGAAGAAGTTTGAAAAACGATACACGGAAGTACTTAATTTTTTTATTTAAAAAATGACACAACTTTTCGTAGTGGACACTTATTTTGGGACAGAGGGAGTAATAAAAATGATGGTCGATTTTACCAGAATTGGAATGCTGTTTGTGAGAGTATTGAGAGAGTACTGTATTGAATCAATTATTTGTGCATCTACACACCCATGAGACACTTGCCTTAATGTATCCAACATTGTGAAGTTTATATCTTCTTTTCTTTCTGTTGCCCATTCTAGTTTCATTCCATATTTTGCAGAAAGAGGTTGCACAACTTACATGTGAATGTGAACGGCACATTGGTACACAGTCTGGTGGAATGGACCAGGTCAAGTACCCTCCACTATTCCTCATGAACTAGATGATAGTTTGCTTTTTCAGTATCCGGTGCTGTCCTTTTAAAAATGGACGTTATGCAGACATGCTTCTGCTACAACAGGACAAATTACTCTTCTATACTGCAACTTGCCTCTTGTGATGGAAGATACATTCAAAGGAATAATGATTTTATTAAGTTGGTGGCTAGTGTTACCTTTGCCACAAACAAGTCTTGTGAAGATTACAGACTGTCACTGTTAGATGGTCTCATAATTTGCTTGTGAATTTTAGCCTTTGGGCTAGACAGTAACTTGTGGTCTTGTCTTGTCTCGTGTTGGCCTTGCTGCTAGCCGATCTGTGATTTGTGGTGGTACTTGGTATGAGCTTGACCTAGCAGATAATGAGAAACTTTAACACAGTGTAGACACATGCATGCTTAGTTGACAGCTGTGTTCCTTGTTTATTAGTAACTGGTCAAACGGTAAGTCATAATCTCTATAAATCAGTGAGAAAACCTTCCGACATAGCATGCCTGGTTGGCGTTCAGTTGGTTAACCTAGGTATCCTTTTCTTGGATAACTACCCTTCGCCGGTTTGCTCTTTCCTTCATGAGTCTGCATGGTTCTAATCTTGCAAAACATTATCAGATGACAGCTTTTTTTTTTTATTTTTTTATTCGTGTGATAGTACTTCCATATTTTCTAAAATGTGTCTCCCAACGTGTTGTATCCTCCAATTTTTTAAAATTTATGTGTCGGAGTGTCTGTGTTGTGTCCTATGCCAGTGCTACATATGTACTCCTCAATGTGCTCAGTGGAAATTGGGTCCTAGATTTTGTTTATGGTCAATGGATTTTATTTCTAGGATTTTTTAGTGTCGCAAGTTCAGTTCTCGAAGCTCTCAGCACCCAATATTCAGTTTTGTCAAGCCCCTTTTGTTGTTAAGATTGGCCATGACCAATAATTCCTGTATCTCGTTTTCTTTTGCAGGCTATCTCTGTCATGGCTCAATCTGGTTTTGCTGAGCTGATTGATTTCAACCCTGTTCGTGCGACTGATGTTCGACTTCCTGCAGGTGGATCATTTGTCATAGCCAATTCTTTGGCTGAATCCCAGAAAGCAATTACTGCTGCTACGAATTACAATAATCGAGTTGTTGAGTGCCGGCTAGCTGCTGTAAGTTCTATTTCTTTTGTTTTGATGAATTGGAAATAATTTAATCTCATTTGCTATTTTTGTTCTATGTTACTTGGACTCGGGTACGGGTGTTGGGTGCGGGTATGTATCTAGGTGTCAGATTCAACTATTTCCCATTTCAAGGATACGGGGACACGGCAAAATATTCAAATTTGTTTCTATTTTTTGTGTATTTTATTACGTAAATTGGTGCTTTAAGGTTTTATAGCGCATTGCATGGATAATAAGAGAGATTTATGCATACTTCCATGCTAAACTCGAATTACAATTAGGTTTTCTATAGAAGTGTCTTATTAAACTTATCGGACACATATCCCACACCCTTATCCGAGTGTCGAGTGTCCGACACGGATACTTTATACTATTACGAGAGTCTGCGTAACATATTTTTTGTTAATTTTATCAAAGGCATTACTGTATATACTATAGACCCTATCGCCATCTCCCAAGTATAGAAACTACACTAATACTATCTACATTTCCTCTTGTATCTTCTCCCAATGTTGAAATACCGATTGTGGCAGCTTGTTTCTTCTCCCTTTGTACTCCTTTCTCGGCTTGAATGATCAACTTGCCTCATACTTTACTGATATCATCTTGTGTGGATGGGGAAGATTGAGAGAATCTAGCCATTCATTCTATTTTTTATGACTGTTTTGCTTAATATCTCAAAGAGTCATGGTTTTCTCTTCCTCTGTCTTATTACTTTGGAGTTGTGTATGACTGTATCAAATTGCTTGAAATAGGGTTTAATGATACACATGCTAGTTATTAATGTGAGTATTAGTTAGCAGGTTTTAATATGTGACACTTAGCGTTCTCCATATTTTGGAGATACTTGGATAGCTAAAGTTCCACATTGTTTTCTGGAAAGTATCCTGTTTACTGACAATGTTGGAGACTTGCAGATTGTGCTCGGTATAAAGCTTGGGATGAAACCCCAAGAGGCAATATCCAAAGTGAAAACTCTTTCTGATGTGGAAGAGCTGTGCTTATCATTTTCTGGCAGTCGTGGATCTTCTGATCCTGTCGTTGCGGTCAAGGTATTTCTTTTATCTTTTCCTGCAGATACTCTTTGGTAAAAAAAAGAAAAAAGAAAATGCTTGTTTTCTGTAGGTATATAGAGGGGCATTATACACATGTATCTTTTTGGTTATGGTCATACAAAGACATTATTATTGTTTATTGTTCCCAAGCATTTCTAAATATTTATCCACACATATATGAGATTACAGTAGGTCATGGCATTGGTACAGGAACTTTTGAGTGAAGAACCATATACAACTGATGATATTGAGAAGATTACCGAGGAAGATTTGCAATCCATCTTTGTGAATTCTCCAAGTTCTTTGGATGTCCTAAAAGCTGCAAAACACTTTAAGTTATTTCAGGTAACTTGTTCTTCTTATGCATCATTAGATCTTGTTCACATCATGATGGTGGTGTAATTTGAGTTTGCAAAGCTGTTGTTACCCTACACCTCATTCTTCTTGTGATAGAACTGTCATTTGCTTTGGGATAGGTCATTTTTTGCTAAACTTTCTTTCTTTAAATCGGAGTTGAACCGTACTAGCAGTCTGTAGAACCCAAATTGTGTGAAATTTACTTCTATGAATGCACAATATCAGTGCTCTTTTAATACCAATGCTGTTTCTTTTTATGATTTTATGTTTCCTTTCAGTGGAAGCATCTCGACAGATCTGACTTTGCGTGATACATTTAAGGTTATAGCTGGGAAATAACCAACAAATAATTTCAACCTTCTCGAGTTTTTTTTTCTTTCCTTGTGGGAAATCATATGGATGCTTATTGTGTTTGATAATTTATCTGTTAACTGTGAAATAGACTAAATTGGAGTTAATGTGAAGTAGAGCTTTGGTCCAACTATTTCATCATATATATTCTACTTTTTAATCATCTCCTGTTGGAATATCATTGTAACTTGTTCTCATCAAACTGCTACTGTATACTGATGGGTTTTATTCCTTTTTGTGAAGTAATTGGTTGTCTCATTCCCTTTGTATTGTTCTCAACTTAGTCTTAACATTTGATATGCAGAGAGCCTCTCATGTCTATTCAGAAGCCAAACGTGTACATGCTTTCAAGGACACTGTATCATCAAACTTAAGGTGAGTTAGTTTTACTGAGGCACCCTTTCATTTATGCTGCTTAATACATTAGCAATAGATATTTCATGTTACATATATGCTTAATAAGCTATCAGACATGCCATGACGCTAACTTTGGTGCTTTGGAAATTGGAAGCTTTGGTTTAGAGTCTTTACACCTTATTATTATTCTGGACAATTAAAGTCCTTTTTTTGTTTGGTTAAAATGGAGGCTCAATCTATTGAAAATTTGCAAACAAATGTAAACCTTGTAGACCTTCAATGTAGGAGGTTTCAAACGTTCTTTTATAGGCGGTACTCTGCTTAAAGCACCAAGTGAAGATACTATTAATGTCAAGTTTCCTGAATGTAACTTCAAAATGTTGTTATTGCAGTGAGGAGGACATACTGAAGAAGCTTGGTAACCTTATGAATGAAAGCCATAATAGCTGCAGCATTTTGTACGAGTGCAGGTATAGTCCAGCTTTTCCAATTTGAATTCACTAAATAGCACAGGCATGTTCTGGATCTTATATTTGTCAACGGAAACCAAAGTGAAAGGGAGGTAGAATTGCTTATACATATTCCTTTTTTGAAGGGGACCAAACAGGAAAAATGAAATTTATGGCAAAAATCTGTTTATTCAGTTCCTAATCCAACCCGATATATGTTAGCTTCCACGTACCAATGTTCCCTTTCCTTTTCCCTTGTGAAACCTTTTTCACAATTCCAAATGCACAAGCAACATAGGCTGACAATTATGGCTAAGTTGTCGATGTGCTTCGAGCCTCAAACTTGATATATATCTTTCTTGGCAATTGGCTTGGCCAACTTTGCTACTTGTGAGGGTTAGGCTACAGTAATTGGCAGCCTATGTACACATAGACTTGTAGTCGTAGAACTGTTCTCTCTACAACGTTTCCGTTTCTTTCTTTTTCTCCTCTGGACATTTTCCCCTTTGATAGGACAATCTATACGAGTTTTATTTTTTTCGACTGCGAAATGAACATAATGTATGAAGCTGTGCTGCACCTTACACTGGGCAACTATTATTCTAGATTGGATTCCTTTATCGCTTGGGATGCTAGTTGAGATGCCTTTATCATCCTTTCATTACATCTACTCTGGGTCATCTGTTGATTAGAAGTTTAGAACTATAACCGCAAGAATTTGCTCTTATTTACTTATACCTTTCCATTGTTCCTGAAAAATATTAGCTGCCCAGAGTTGGAAGAACTAGTAAAGGTTTGTCGAGATAATGGTGCTCTTGGGGCAAGACTTACAGGTGCCGGATGGGGTGGTTGTGTAGTTGCTTTGGTAAAGGAGTCCATTGTACCCCAGTTCATCCTCAATCTGAAGGTTAGTGTCGTTTCCATGTTTTTCGGTTTCTGCTTTTTTCTTCTAACTGAAATCATCCTCCACTGTTTATATATTAACAAGGTTTTGTTTTTGTTCCAGGAGCAATTTTATCAATCAAGATTTGACAAAGAAGTGATCAATAAGAATGATTTAGGTCTCTATGTTTTTGCTTCTAAACCATCGAGCGGCGCTGCTATTTTCAAATTTTAGCAGTCTTTCGACTCTTTGTAGAGAAAAAGTAACATTGCTTGTTTATTATGGAGGCATTCAGGCCACGAATGGAATTTGATTCTCCTTCAACTAAAAAAAAAAAAGCTCGTTTCGTATCATGCAAGTTCTACTCTTGTTCTTTTTCAAAATTTTTTTTCTTTGTTCCATTTATTATGACTCTTTGTTGATTGAAAAAAGCGAAGAGTTGATACAGATTAGCACTAATTTTTTTTCTTTGTTCCGTTTATTTTTTTTTTTGTAAGTAATGGATTGCATAAATTTTTATAACATTTCAATTTTTTAATGAAGGTGGAGGACCACTTGTTCATCCGCTGGGTTATAAGTTCATATCAAAACTGGGTCAAAACCTTTGTTTTTCCAATCGGTTTCTCTCACTTTGTCTCCGAGCCTCCCTACAAGATTCCCGGATCCTTCTCATGGGGTACTGGCTTTGTCCGGTCTATGTGTGTGGCGAGATATACCCTAGAATTATTCGATGTGAACGCAACCTGTGTGAGACCACCCACTTGTTAAAATGGAAGAAGGAACATCTATGTTATTTTCTTTTCAATTTTATATATCAAAAAAAAAAAAAAAAGACAAAAAAATTGAACCGCGGATGCAAGGCCGGAGGACCATTTCCTATCGAAAACGAAGTACAAGGCAAAATGAAGGCTCCTATCGATAAGGGTACCATTTCTAAAATGAATTTGAAAGATGTTGAGAGCCCAACACATGTTCCAAGGGAAGAAGGAGAACAAGGTCAGGGAGAGATTAATGTGAATGTTGTTCAAGGAGAATTTGGTCATGCTCTTCAGGGCCGGGAGCACTTGGACTATGGGACTGTGATCGCAAACCAACGGCGTTTGGAGGAGCAGTTTGGTGTTTTTCAGATACCAGCTTTGACTCGATTTGATCGTCTCGATGCCAGCATGGCTCGATTTGATCGTCTCGATGCCAGCATGCAAACTATCCTCAATCATCTCCTTCCGCCTCCACCTCAGCCCTAGCCTTCTCGATCGATTTGATTCTGTTTTTTTTGACAATGTCGCAGGGGGAGAGAAAGGCACTATGATATGGATGGATAAACTTTGACCCACATTTCGTTTTGCCACTTTATGTGTGGTTTTTAAACTGTTACTGTTAATTACTTATGCTCTCATGCATATATGTTTTAATTCTATTTAGCTATATTATGTTATCATGTTTACAACTTTGGGCTTGGGCTTGGGCTATCTTATTGCAAGTCTGTTTCTTATGCTGGTCATATTGCTTACATTATTGAATTCCTTTGTGCCCTAATCCTTATTGCGACATCATTTTAGTACTTGGTTCAAAAGTAGACATGAGTTGCACTAAATCTAATTGACTTGGTCGACAAACCTAATTGACTTGGTCCAAAAGTGATAGGAGCTTAAAGGTGAGCATTTATGCCCCCAACCTATCCGTGTGTTAAGTCCATGTTTACGCTACTTAGATGTTTATACACATTTGTGATTCAAGGGTTAAAGGCCAATTGTGATGGAATCGGAACAAAATTACCTAGGTTAGAATATGTGGGAGTGATCAAGGAGTGACGAGTGAGGCTTGGAGGCAAAACAAGAGCCAAATCCATCCGGTTGCACTTTAAATCGAACCAAACAGGTCAATTACTCCCCAAACCCTAGAAAATTGCTCAGAGATCTATCCCAATTGGGGCGAGCACGGAGCGGGATGGGTTAGATTGTCATCGATCATTGATACATTTTTTTAGCAGGAAGACATCCAATTCGCCTATGAGAGATCTTTCAACAATCCAAAACTACACACAGATGCAGAAAAGTTGCTCAATGTGGACACAGTACAAACAAATATCTAGACCAACTTGCTTACTATTTCTAAAGCTATAACAATAAGACGACATAATTTTGCCTGAACCTCCAATACCCTTCCAACCATTCAGCAAGTCAGCAAATTTTTCCCATGTACCGATCAAGTTCTTCTCGCAGTCGCGCGTAAGCCCCAATGGCTGCTTTCGACAGGATTTCTATAGCAGTTTTGGCATCACCATTTTCCAAAGCCTCCACACCTTTCAGATTATAGTCGTTCACGATTACGTTGTAAAACTCGAAACACTGGCTTAATGGTTCTTCCAAAATTGGGATCAACGTGATAATCTTCACCAAGTCTTTTACAATAGATATTGCCTCAGCCTTCACAGCATTCATAGCCATGAGACTTAGACCTCTATGTGTTAGTCGAAATTTCTGAGGTCCTAACTCTAGAGTTGAGACACATAGCTTGTAATATGTAGTCGCGTTGCACGTGTCAGTAGTCAAATCTTTTTGAGCTGAAACAGAGAAAATTATCGAAAGAAGGATGACGAATACAAAATAGGCGATGCTCTTCATGATCATCGCGGCACTTTTGTACGAAACTGGAACCATATATGGTGATAGCTTTCGAAAGGTGGTGTTTGTTTTAAAGGCTGCAGCTTCTAATCTTCTCTTCTAACTTGTTAGAAGCAAGTAAAAGCTATGTTGTTCAATGACAATATTTCCATTTACTCTCAAATATTCCAAAAAATATCCTTGTGGATTTGGTTGGGATAATTGCACCAAAGAATAAATGTAAGATATCAAATGCTTTGGGAAAAAATGTACAATAAAATGACTTCCATATATATATATATATATGATCAACTTCTAATGAGGGATCCCTCATTTTATTTAAAATGAGGACCTCATGCTTCCCGACCAAATTTTGACGATCCGAACCGTTAGATGTGTTTAAAAAGTGTTTTTAAAGTCTGCCATGAGGATTCGTCCAAAAAAAATACCTGTAAGGGCTTCATCTGATCATTTTTTGTTAAAAACGCTATATATAACGTTTTTAACAAAAACTGATCGGATGAAGCCCTTACGGGTATTTTTTTTGGATGAATCCTCGCTGTGGACCTTAAAAACACATTTTAAACACATCTAACGGTTCGGATCTTCAAAATTCAATTCGGAAAGTAGAAAAATTGCTTGGTCCTCATTTTATTTAAAATGAGGGATCCCTCATTAGAAGTTGATCCTATATATATATATATATATATATATATATATATATATATGCTTCTCAATTAAAATAAAATAAAAACTCGAGTTTTGAGTGATTTTGTTTGAACTCAAAAGGCCCATTTTCTTTTTGTACCCATTAAAAAAAATTTAATTTTAACTTAACTCTAATTTCTTCACCACGGTTGGCATAGCCTTCCTTCCAACAATGTCCACTTCGATGGTTGCCGGGAAGTGCTTTTGTTAGTATACCGTACAGTGTAGATTTTGTGATTTGGTCTACGGAGCTAAATTCGCTTCTTCACGATATCAATTCTTCTACGTCATTCAAATAGGAGGATGCCAGAAAGCATTTTTATCCAAATTAAAATTAATCGCGAATGCAAATAACTCTAGTTGTAACCCGCGTGCTCTATTTTTACCCGGAGTATGACCCGCGAAATGCCTTCTCCTTTGGGAGCCGTTGGATGAGATCCAAAGTCAACTTTGGCTTTTTTTCTTTTTGGGAGTTGATAAATATAAAGAGAATGATCTGTCTCGAAAAGCGTGACAATCTGAAAAGCCAAAAAGTTAATTAGTGAAACAAAAACCTCAAAAACTTACAATGAGTCTCCAAATAATTGCATGACGAGCCCTAAATACCAAAAATTATATACAATCATAATTGCTTCAAATTTTTTTTAAAATCCTCCATAAATTTTATGGCAATTAGATTTTTTTTTTCTATACTACGACAAATTCGAGGAATTTAAAAAATAGTTTGGAGCCAAGTGTGGAAACTTTATATCCATTTCAAAACCAATTGGCAATGAGGTCCCTCAAGTTATTAAGTGATTATCCATTCCATCCTCAAGCAATGTGGGATTGTATTTTCCTTACCATCCCCCCTTACGTGCAGCTACGTACATTGTGGTCTGCATTGTAGCCTCTTTTTGGGTCTATTATCGTGCAGTCCTTTTGCTGCATTGTGGTCTGTCACGTGTAGTCGCTTTTTTGGTTTATTATCGTGCTGTCTTTTTGCTGGTCTTTCGTCGTCGTCGTGGGGTGTGGATTATAAAATTTTTAAAATATGGGGTGGAATGCGTTGTAATCTAATACCATGTGGAAACTTTATATCCATGTCAAAACCAAGTGGCAATGAGTGGAGAGGTCCCTCAAGTTATTAAGTTATCACCCATTTCTTTCCTAAACAACGTGGAATTGTATTTTCCTTAACACAAAAAAATGGAAGAACGAAAGTCGTAGGAATTTATTAGAGAAAATTAGTAGATTATAGAGAAAATTAGTAGATTATTGCTACGTGAATTCTTTCTTCCGTCGTTGACCCATTATTTATTTTGTTTTTGTTGTCGTTGACCCAATATGAAAACCAAGAAAATACCCATTCTAATTTGTTCGGCTACAACTCTCCCTGCTGTATTTTTTTATGTTTTATACACAAATTTCCCATTTCCTTCAATAAATTCTCCACGTATTAACTACTACTCTCTTACCACTATCCTTTCAATGCACACATTGATATTCCCAAACCCCTCACTCTCCAGTGATTATTCAATGCTATCGTAGCACCGCCACATGGTATTTTAAGGGTCTTTTCCATCACGCATTCACGAATTTGTGTAAGAGCTACACTTTTTTTTTTTTTTGGTACTACGGAAAAGAGTAAGAGCTACACTTTTAATGATGGAGCCAAAGCATGGAAAAGACGAAAAGGCTTTTGGAGCACCGCTACGCTCCTGGAGCATCACGTGACAGTTCTCCAAAAGCAAAGAATATGTTACCCTCTCTCCTCAGTCCTCCTTTCTATCAACACCCATGCATGCCCATACTCATCTATATAACAAAACAGCATTTGTTTTCAATAAAATATTCTTCACCAAACAAATTTTGACCATTCATTCCTTCACATCTAAGGGTTTGAATATATCCCCTCACAAACTAACTTTTGAGTCGCATTGCTGTAAATACTTCGTAATCTTTGGACAAAAATGGAGCACACTTCTGCCAGAGTCCTTCTTTTCAAAACTTACGCTGTACACGTTTTCAAAATTCAAAACCCAAACCCTAACGTCACCTCCTTCTCTTCAAAACTTACCAATTTCCGTTCGGAAACCTACTGAGACAAGACAATCCGCCCAAATAACCAAATGCAGGTGGCGATTTCAGCACTGAATCCCTTCCATCGCCATCATCTTATGCTCTGATCGGAGAACACTACTGGGTTTTCCCTAATCTGAACCACTATCTACTACCCAACCCAATGAAGGCTCAAACGAACATCAACCCAACTACTGTCTCTCTAGAGAGTTACGGTCCACTGCAGTTTACATACCTAGCCCTTCACGTTCAAGGTCAGAAGGGGATCTACTCAATCTCTTGGATTGATCGACTTCTTCAGGCAAGAACACGAGTATTGAAGGCATATAAATCTCTATGTTGCCATTCAATCGACTACACAGCTATTCAAAAGGGGGAATCTCGCGATTCAGCCCATACAAGGCGAGAAACATCAGTTCGAAAAGGGGATCTGAATCAAGAGGAGATGTGGTCGTGCTATACCCGCTACATCTAAGTTGGAGGTTTCTACGGTCGGAGACTCTCGGCCATGGATTTCTGGGTTTGAAGCTTCATTTCAATAACTCCATCTTCCACAGCGACTGCAATAGCTTGTAGGCCTGATGACGAAAGGCTTTATCGGCTCTGGGTTCTTCAGTAAACCCAGAAATCCTGTGGGTTCTTTGGGTCTATCATAGAACTGGTCATCCCCAGATGGGTGGATCATCCTCAAACGCTAGGAATCTTTGAAGGGATATACACGAGCGCAGCAGATTGGGAGCTCAGATTCTAGCACTGCCCCTGCACTTCCTCGCGTATCAGTTCTTTTCCGCTAAGTGTCGGTGGTGTCATGGTGGAGGAGGTAATTCCATTTTGGATCCTGGCGCTTCATAGGTATGTCTAAGGCAGTCTTGGATCTGGTTTCCCTATCTTATGAGTTTGAATATATTTCTTTGGAGTTCCCTTATGTCCATTATATCTAGAGGGTCATCACAATGTTTTTGCGCATTAATTTCACTAGCTATGTTGGATTTCTTGGCTGGAATTTACTTTGGTTGTTTGAATCATTGGGTTACATTCTTCAATTTCTGGGTTTAGATGAGATTGGAGTAGGCATTTTGCTGTGAGCTCTGAGCTCTGATGAATCACAGTGAAAACAATCAGTGAGGATAGTGGTTCAAATATGGGGCAGTTTATTGTTGCTCTGGAGTTTCAAATATTCTACCTCCTGTTTCTGGTTCTGATGAGTCCGGTGTGAGGCGTTTGTGGCTCACACCATCCCTGCATCTGGTCTTTTTGCAGGACTGGTATGTCGTTGGTCTTCATTTCACATCAGATGATGAGCTTATGAGATGCATTTGCTTTGTCTTCAGGTTTTCCGCATTGTTCATTGAAAGCGCTTTGTTTAATAGGAGTCGTCAGATTGAGGTTTCAGAAGGTGGAATCATGCCTACCATTGTTGAGATTGAAGGTTCCGATGCTAATTTGTTTGGTACCCTTTTTGTCGGTTTTTTTTTTCTATAGATGCTTAAGTGTTTGCAATGATGTTTGGTCTATTAACAAATTATTGTATTTGTTTGTAGTATTTTAGACATTAGGAGAAGGTGCTAGGTTGTATTGCTTTGGAGCAGGGTATGGTCGTAGGTATGGTTGTACTTTGTTTCGCTTTAATCCCATTCCCACCATTGAATCGTAACTCTCTGAAGCTGGTTGTACTCCGGTGAAACCTTTGATCTTCCATTTTCATTTAATCCCACGTTTTTTTATTTTCATAGGCACCAAATGAAAAAGTTAAGCAGTTCACGGCCATCGCTTATCCCCGGTAAGCTTCCTAATGAGACTTTGGCACTGATGTTTTCCTTTTCTCATCAAAATGGTAAGCTCATTTGCATTGTCTACTTTTGGACTTCTAGAGAAAGAGGTTTAATTGGTTGTTATCTATTTGCAACGTATACAAGGTTGCATTCATTGGTATGGTGATAATTTTGGACTTCATTTTGTTGGGTTTCAGTTCACAAATGAATCATAAGACTTTGACAAAGGTGGGCGAGTAAAATCCCCAACATAACTTTCTAGAGGTACGAATGACTCAATATTCCTACCTCATTTGCTTCTCATGCTGCATATTGAGGCGAGGTTCATCCACGTAGTGTTGCAGTTACTAGCTGTCTAGCTTACATTAAGATTGCTTTTTTTTTTTGTTTTTGCGATTACATCTATGAACGTTCCTCTATTTTGGGACTGATTGATTGATAATGGCAGGGAGAGGCTAAAGTAAAAGTTGGGCTCGCGGCAAATTGTCCTAACCTTCTTTTGTCCATCGAAAATACAGGTAATTAGACTCTTGCTCTTTCGAACCATCTTTGCCAGCGCGTTTGGTGGGTTTGACAGTTGCTTTTTTAGATGCTTAATGTCTGTTTTTTCAACTTTGTTTGTGCCTCAAGTTTTGCGAATTGGATTATGGATGGCGATTGTCCACTTTGTCATCCGATTTTTTTACGTTTGATGAGATACTATTTGGATTGTGATTTTACAGTTTTGCGAATTGGATTGTGTTGTGTGACACATCAAATTGTTGATTAAGCAGACAAGGACGCGAATCAATGTGTTGTGGAGGAGGAAGGAGGCGACGCAGTGGTTTATGAACAATCTCACTAACGCCCCCCTTATGGACACCTACGGAAAGGGTGAGAATACTGATCCTCTAATTTCAGATTTCTGTTTTTGTTCGTTTTCTTCGATTACTGGAAGGGCTTAAACTTTGATTTGTTTCATAATCTGATGCGTTTAAGCCCTTCGCTCAAAGATTATTGTGTTTAAGCCCTTCATTTCATGTACGTTGGATAACAGTAATCTTCGAACGCGGTGATTTCACAACTAATCAAGAAGGGTTTAAATTGCCATTAAGCCGTCAATCCGTAGGTATCTTTAAATTGGGATATGGAATGGTAAAATTAGGATAAGAAGGGTTTAAAAAGCTCAATATGTTTAACCAAAGAATATGTAATCTTTAAAAGAACAATTTCATATCAGGTTTTTACCGTTTCATAATTAGAATTGTTCCTCCTTTCATAATCAGATTCATTTAAGTTTACTGTGCTGGAAGGGCTTAAACGAATATAAAATTCAGAGAACGAAGGGCTTAAACTTGAGTTTTGAATATCCCTTTCGTTCGAAGATGTTTTGCTCCACATAGTAATTTGAAGCAAATCGAAGTTTAAGCCTATGCGCTCGACTATCTGTTTTTTTATTTTCCAATAATGATCATCGGGAAAGCCTTTTTTTGTTGTTATTTTTGTATTGTGTGAGGGAGAATTTCAAAGAATGTGAGTTGAAGATCTGTTGATGCTATTGTAGAGGATTTTGGTTTTCTAACTTGATGTCTTATATTCATGGGTTTCTTCTTTTTTTGAGCTCTATGTATTGTTGGCTTTGTTATGCCTGCACCTTTACCAGCTACTTGAATCATTGTCGTCAGCGCATATTTTCTTTCAGCTGTAGCAATTAAATAGGCCCTTTGGAGTGTATGGGACCAAGCTGATGTTGTCCTTTGTTTTTGTGCAGGTTGTTTCATAAGAGATATGCATTCAAATAGAGGAATATCAGTTGCAGATGAGGGTTTTGCTAGCAACCATCCAAAACAACAGAAGTCCTGCTGAAGATCAACAAAGGGCCGAGCACCCTAGGTAGGTAGTGTGAAAATGTATCTTTGTATATTTGCACTATAATCTTTTTTTTTGGTATTATTTCGTGATCCTTTACTTTAGGTAGTATATCACGACTTTAGGTAGTGTATCATGATCTGCTACTTTAGGTAGTGTATCGTAATCATGTGTAATTCTTTGTAATCGTTTCCTCTTTAGGTGTAGCCTCTTTTCTATTTAAACGTTTGTAATAGCTAGGTTTAATCATTCAGAAATTCAGTGTATGAGACTTTAGTTACTTCTTTAAGCTTAGCACAGTCTCGACTCTAACATAGTTTTTTTGAACTTCAATTGCTGGAATATTAAAATTTAAGCTTAATACTTCACTGGCTTGGTTCGTGTTTGATAAAAATGCGTCACTCAGTGTGATAGTGATTTGGGTACAAAGACACGTGGAAAACATATATACTTCATTGCATATATCGAGTATCCTTACCGTTTGCGTTGCCTTGCAGTAAGGTTTTCCCTTCTTTGTTAACTCCAATACAACCAGCAAGAGCAGCTTCTGGAAAATCAGCGGGGTCTTATGCTTTCATTCACATTTCCTGATTCATTTTTGAGAATTGCCCTCACAATCCTAAGGTACATCATTCTTTTCCCATTTAGTCTGATTGTTTGCTGCATAGTGGCCTAATCATTATTCCCATTTGGTATGATTTCAATTGCGTCATTCTTTAAGAGAGTTGCATACTCTATGAATAAAAAACAATAAAAAATTTGGAAATTATGTGAATCATAATTAGTGAATTGTAATGCACAACGGGAATTGAGCGATGGTCTGTATGATTGGTTTTGGACCTTTTGGTTAAACATAACACCAAAAAAACTTAACGCAGGCAACCAATTCCTTCTTCCTTTTGATTACCCATTGTGTTTCGGGTGTGATTAGGTGATTTTGAATGTGCTCTCATTGGTGAGTTCATTCGTGAGTTCTATGCTTGCGGGGATGCCAATTTATTTTGCTTCTCTTGCCTGGACATAACTAAACTGATACTGTATAAGAACACCTCGCAAAATTCTAGAAACTAATCAAGCTGGTAGTTTGCTTACTTTTTTTTACTTCCTTTATTGGCCATTTTGATGCTTTTCCAGCTAGCTAATCCAAATTAACATGAACTATCTTGAATTTTAATGGAATACAAACTAACAACCATGATGAACATAATTTGCATCGATTTATTATGTTTGAAATTTTGGTTTCTTCTATAATTCACAGCCAAAATTTCTATTGGTTAACGTTTCATTTATTGGTACGCATTCATAAGAAAGCCAAATAGAGATCATTAGAGTTATGAATTGAGCTAGAGTGCTTATTGCCACAAGATTGTTGTCTTTCCATCCACCCCCTTACTTTGGACTTCCTTCAGCCTCTAATTGACTACCTAAAGGAAATTGACTACCTAAAGGAAATTCAGTGGTAATCATCGAGTTCAGTGATGGGGGGAAGAGAATCCACGATGAGTTTAACAGAGTCAATTAGTCAGGCATAGTGATTTCTTATTCGTTTTTATTGCATACTGAATTCCGAGGTTAAGGTAATGTTTGTCTGTATTTACTGTTCATATAAATCTTTTGTGAAATTTGCTATGGTAGCCCATATGTGCACCAGCATGGACATTTTGACCTGTAAATTTTCAAGAATTGGGGGACACGACACATTGGGCAACACACTTGAAAGAATATATTGTGTATTAGTGGACAGAAAGGCATTTGATGTTTTGTTAGAGTACCATTTACTCTTTGATTCACATTTTTTATTAACAAATATATTTCATGATGAAGTGCTGGTAATTGTGCAATAATAGAGCAGTATCCAACTTCATTTTTTCAGGGATCATATATCGATTCACATGAAGTGATCTTTTCTTAGTCACGAGCTCTATAGCCATTGCTGCCAATTTTGCGTGAAAGAGGGGTGGAGTTTGTTTCCTTTCTGTTGGATTTGACTTTTTCATTTTGTTAACCTTTTCCGTGTACTCCATACGTTGCTTAGGGAACCTTTACTCTCTTTTTTCCCTCTCTGCTGGTGATCCTTTGAACAGTAGTTCATTTCATTTGCATTTTGCATAGCTTGCAACGGAAATT
Organism: Vaccinium darrowii; assembly: GCA_020921065.1. Lineage (NCBI taxonomy): Eukaryota > Viridiplantae > Streptophyta > Magnoliopsida > Ericales > Ericaceae > Vaccinium > Vaccinium darrowii. Next base: position 1,142,816 of record CM037151.1, on the reverse strand, counting down.
TGATGTCAATTGAGGCTATGTTACATCTACGTGTGTTTGAACCAATGCCTTCAGGCACTAGCTCATTCGCCATATTATGTTGAGGCTACTTTATGTTCGTCTTTGCCTTTAGGCATGCACGACTTTTGGTTTTAGATTTATCTTTTAGAGCCATTAAGGTGCAATACAATTGAGATTAAAAAATACGTACAAAAATTCTTTCAATTGGCCCTTGGTTTAGTTAAAGGGCAACAATTTTTAAAATTATTCGGATTATTACGTTAACCTTGGTTTTGTTATTGGGTGAAAAGTCGCACGAGAGAGAGTACTGAGTGGTAAATATAAGGATGATAGTTTATTAAGTTGAGATCAAATTATGCCATGCCTTGCCTTCAGTTGGACGAATATAATTGTATTGGTTAATCGGTGGTTGCCGGTATGAAAAAAATGAAATTTGATTGAAAATATCATTTGCATTATTCAGCTACTGTAATTGGTTAGATTGTCTCTCTTTCAATTTTTTTTGAAAAGAGACTTCTCAGAGAAGTCGACTTCAATTTATTTTCGTTGCATTCACAACACGTTGTGTCGTGCCTTTAGGCACGGGCAATTCCTAGTACATACAAAGCATCACACGATTCAATGTACCATCGGTGTCAATAGAATATTAGTAATAAAAAAAAAATCAACGTACCATTAAATAAGGACACAAGCCTAGTTTTGATAGCCTAATGAAGAGGGAACAAAGAATGCTTCATTCATCAGTAATTATTCAATGCCCATGCGGCACCGCTACAATAGGATGTTAGCATGATAGTTGAGTTAGATTATTATAGGGGTGTCGCTACTGTTCCATCAACTCAAACATAATGGTGTTGATATTGTTCCATCAACTCGAACGTAATACCTCCCCGCACCTAAATATTGATACACGACCAACTAAGTGATTCTTTCTTCGGGCTAAAAAAAAACTGAGTGCCTGGTCACATAGAGTGTGGAGTACAAAATAGGAAAGGGTAAAATATGCCTAGTGGTCCTCACAACAAGACCCTTGTGCACCGCTCTCTTCGTAGATACTATTAGATATACGGCCACGTGGGTTCTCCATGCTTACATATGTATGGAGTACTAATATAACTATATAAGATATGAAAGGGTCAAATACGCTTAGGGGTCCCTCATAACAACCTAAAAGCGAAAATTTTCAGATTTACAATTGGAAATGGTTGGCTGCTTTTTCGAATGTCCCTTTCATTTGTTCTCATTTACTCATCATTAAAGAGAAGTGTTACGCGCCAACCCCCAACCCCCAACTATTGACGCATGAACATGGTTAGTAAATGACTCATCATCAAAGAGAAGTGTTAGGCGACCCCAAAATAATAATAATAATAATAATTTGACGCGAGAAGTGTTAGGCGCCAACCAGCAACAAAGCCGCCCCCCCAATTATTGACGTATGAACATGGTTAGTAAATGACTCATCATATTGACACATGACTCATCATTCCCCCCCCCCCCCCCCCCCCCCCCCCCCCCCCCAACACACACACACACACAATTATTGACGCATGACTCATCATCAAAGAGAAGTGTTAGGCGACCCCCAAAAATAATAATAATAATAATAATTTGATGCATGAACATGGTGAGTAAATGAGAACAAATGAGAGGGACACTTGAAAAAGCAGCCAACTCCACACACACACACACTCCCCAACCCAATCCCACCCCCTTTTTCGGCCCAATTAAACCCCTTTTTTTTTTTTTTTCTCTTTTTAACTTTATTTATTTAATTTGGTTTACTCAAATTACATTTGCAAGTATATTACTTTTTTACATTGACATTTAAATTTGACTTTATATTTAGAAACTTTATATTATTGATAAAGTCGAGCCGCCCGGGTCACCCCTTCCACCACAATTTTTTGAGGAAAAAATGAAGAAGTATATGAACAATATTTGCGATTTTTATAAACAATAAAAAAAAAATCCCTCAAATTTTCTACGTCTTTAACACTTTTTTTTCAGATTTTATTGACTTTTTTGTTTCTTCAAATGTAAAATACTTGGTAAAAAAATAATGAAATTTGGAAATGGCTAGTCATCCAAGAAAAAAGTTGCTTGACCTTATTTTTCACGATTCTGATTTTAAATCAAAAGTAACCACATTTTTTTAAATACATTTTGTATAGGAGTAAAATCTAACATGGGGCACGCAATTTAACATTAAATTTAATAATTTGATTGGGAGAGAGTTGGATATTTTATTTTTTGGTAACTGAGGCAACCGAGAGCAAAATGGAGATAAAGGTTGGGAAATTTCTACTTAGGCTTTATTCTTTTGTCTTTTTGTGAAAAATAAGGTCAAGTAACTGTGAAAATACTAAATAAAAGAAATGAATTAAATAAAAGAAATGAAATAAATTAATATAAAGAAATGAAATTAAATAATTAAATGAATTAGTATAAAGAAATGAAATTAAATAATTAAATGAATTATATAAAGAAATGAAATAATATAAATAATTAGAGGACGGGAGGAGGGGTAAAACGGTAAAAATGCCAAAGGAAAGGGAGGGGGGCGCGTAGTAAATTCTATCATCAAATAGCACCCTTCTACCATGCAAAATTTCCCTTTCAAAAACGAAAATTTTGAGTTAGACATCACTATTTTTTTAGAAGCGAAAATTTCTAGATTTTACCATTGAAAATGGTTTGGTGCTACTCATCATCAAATAACACCCTTCTACAATGCAAAATTTCCCTTTCAAAAGTAAAAATTTTGAGTTAGTGAGACGTTACTAATTTTTTAAAAGCGAAATTTTTAGATTCTACCATTGAAAATGGTTGCTGCTTTTTTCAAGTGTCCCTCTCCTTTGTTCTCATTTACTCATCAAATTAATGGCATCTAGAATGCCGCTTTGAAAAGCAAAAATTTTCAGTTAGTGAGACGTCACTATTTTTTTAAAAGCCAAAATTTTCAGATTTTACCATTGAAAATGGTTGGTTGCTTTTTTCAAGCGTCCCTCTCTTTTGTTCTCAGGTACTCATCACACCCTTCAACCATCCAGAATTCCCCTTTCAAAAGCGAAAATTTCAAGTTAGTGAGACGTCACTATTTCTTTAAAAGCAAAAACAAGCCAGCACAAAAGTGGGACCGAAGAGCATATACCACTGATTTGAACCAAAATTCCTTCCGCTGTTAAAAAAAAATAAAAAAATCCTTCCTTGCAACTGATAAAAACGGTTCTTTCCACCTATCCAATATCGAAACAACTCGATTGATCCATTTTGAATCTTCCCATTTGTGAATGCAACCCAAGACACTTACTCTCCTCTAACAGGAACTTTGAAATTTCCTTTTGAACAGTGCAAACTCAATTCGAATCAATTACCAAAAGTGATCCGCGCGATTGCTACATTGTAGTGTGAAAATTACCTCTATCTTGAGAGCTTGTGCGATTCAGATGTGGAAGTCCAATTGAACAGCCAAACGCAATTGAGATCGATCGATTACCAAAATTGATTCGACAACTGTTGTGGCCCAACAAAAGAGAGAGAGAGAGAGAGAGAGAGAGAGAGAGAGAGAGAGAGAGAGAGGTTGGAATGTGGCAGGTGGGTTTCATTTTTGGTTTAAAGACCCAAGGTTATTTTTGTCCAGAAAAGTTGTTTCGGCCTTATGGCCCAATAGGCCAAAAATTGAAGAAGCTCCTCTCAAAAATATTTTCCTAGTGTCCTTCCTCTTAAAAATGTAAAATATATGGTATTTATGGCTAAGTGGCCCTTGATTTTTCTTTCATATGTAATTTGATATTTCTTTCATATTGTATGCACTGAATTGTTAGTATGTTAGAAAAAAAAAAAACGTTTAAATTTGTAAGTACATAATGTAGCTCAATAAAACAAAATAAATTAGGCCTGATTAATTTTTAACAATAATAAATATGTTTATTTTCATTTTGTAGGATCTTGCTAACCTCCATCTAATAGTAATAGGCGGAGGATAATATGTACTAACAAACTATTTCTGATATCAATGTACATTTCATGGATATCAATATATTTTCACGGATATTATGACACATTTTCTTTGATATCTATGCACTTTCTACTTATTATCTTCCACCTTTTGGGCTGAGGTTAGTATTTTTCTATTTTGCATAGAGCTTTGCATGCTTCTCTTTTCTTTTTTTTTTATTGCTGAACTCAAATCCTGAATCTACCGCTGGCCGGCTCAGCTGATCTCTTCATGTGTTAAATATATTGGCAAGTCCGGGTTCTCCATGCTTCTATAAACCCGCACATATCCTGACAACCTTCAGTCAGTTTTTCTATATATCTTCAAATATGCTTTCAATCTATGAGATGGCAAATTTTACAAAATGATAATGGTACAACAATTAGTCTCCAACATGACACTAACACACACATGAATCTATGTAATCTAATATCTCGGACTCAAATAAAAGTATATGAAAAATCCATACTCAAATGAATGAATGTGCGGCATTTATAGACCTGGGGACGCATTTGTTTGTAAGGGATGCGTCCATCAACAGTGAACATGTGTGACTGAAAAGACCTGACTATTCATTGAGTCAATTCACATTCACACCATAAATAATTCAAAATATTATATTCTAAAATATTTCCATCAATATGGCCACAAACTGTCTCTCCATGCTTATATATACCCGCAAATATCCTCACAAACTTCAGTCAGTTTTTGTATATAAGCTCAAATAGAATTCAAACAGTCACATAAACATCAATCATCGATCATATATACAATGAAAACAAATATGAGGGAAGATAGAAAGGAGGGACTAGTAAATGGGAAAAAAGAGCAAAAGGTGGCATTTTATAGGCTTTTTTCGTTTGCAGACAGAGTTGATATTGGGTTGATGATGGTTGGGACGGTCTGCGGCCTAGCAAATGGGTTGGCTCAGCCTCTCATGATGCTGGTTTTTGGTGGCCTCGTTAACTCTTTCGGCACTTCACCTCCTTCACAAGTTGTGCATGAAGTTTCAAAGGTATCATCTTTGGTTTCTCAACTGAGTTGATAAAAAGATGTGGTTGGTTGTTCATCTGATTATACTTTTACGTCGAACCCCTTTAGTTTAGTTGTTAACCCACTAACCCCCGATGTTAATAATGTTGGCACAAAAAAAAAAAAAAAAAACAGTTTGAGATTGTTGAAGATGTTTATCGACTGTGATGAGTTTCTCTTTTGCGTTAGCACCACCAACTCTTATTTGCTAAAAGCACCAAGGTAATTTTAATAACTTGGTTTTAGCAAAACAAGTATGTGAGGGAAAATTGACTTTTAACTACTTATAACTTTTAGCTAATGGGAAATAAATTGACTTTTAGTAACTTACCAGTAGCTTTTAGCACTTTTAGGAGTCGGATTGGATAGAGGCAAAACCTCCCGGATTAGTTTTCCACCCGGAGAAGAGGTGGGCCCCTCTCCTTTGCCTTGGTTTGGCACACCACTTTTCCACCCTCAAAACTAATCCCCCCTCCATGGTTATCCGGGCATAGGGAGCTTGACGTGGATAATTTTTGGACATCCTTTGAACTGTCTAAAAATTATTCGGTTGGATAAGGGGTGTTTTATCCCCCCTCCTCCCCATTTCAACTATAAAACAACCTTCTCCCCCCATTTTATCCCTCATCCAAATCACGTACTATTTTATCCCATTTTAATACCCCATCCAAACAAACTACTTTTTTATTCACCCTTCATAAAAGTCACATCAACGTGGGTCCACCATCTATAAATAATACCCTTACTATATTATCTCCTCCATATTTAATCCACTCAAAACTTATCCCATATCCAATCGGGCCCTTGTGGAAAATCGGCTTGCTATGGTGCTAAAAGTGGGAAAAACTTATTATGACAAAAAGTTAATAACGAATAGTGAAATTTATCTATTAGGCACGCTGAATGACAAAATATCTTGTCGGACCGCTTTTTAATCATCTCTCTTAAAACCAATTGGTGCTAGGGAAGGGAGGGCTTCAATTAAGTCTTTTTATGACATTATTCAATATCTTCCGCAAGTTTATTTTTAGAGCGAACAGAGGGAATGACAATGTGTTACCAAATCCATGGTGGCACTCCGGCCCAACATATTTGTTGCTAAAAAAATGAACAGTGATGTTTGCCTATCGTAAAGAACTGAATAGTGAAATATAATTAATTTAATCGTTGTATCGGGCCAGTTTAACTACGTATCTCGTTTTAACAACCTTAGTTACCAGCATTTGTTGGTGCAAATACAGGCATGCCTGAAGTTCTTGTATTTGGCCGTTGGTGCAGGCATCGCTTCATTCCTACGTAAGTTGAGATTTTATATATCTGTCCCTAAATATATATTGCATCTTTTCTGCGCTTTAGCCACGCTAGTACTTCCATAGCTGCTTTAATCTTTGTTGAACGTTCAAACTCTGGCATGAACAAAAAAGTTTGCTCTATATATACATGCTGTCTCAGTGATTTGTATTTTGGTTATCACAAAATGTACGATTGAGCATGGACTTTTATACAATTAAGGCGTGCCTTAATTCTGCTTTCCCACTTATTTCATTGATGTTCAAGAATCACATATAGATGTATTGAGTGATTACTTCTTATCATATTGCAGAGATGTCTTGTTGGATGATTACCGGAGAAAGACAGGCAACACGGATACGAGGATTGTACTTGGAAACAATTTTAAGACAGGACATTGAATTCTTTGACACTGAAACTAACACGGGAGAGGTCATTGGTCGGATGTCTGGTGACACTATTCTCATTCAAGATGCTATGGGCGAAAAGGTTCGACTTCACTCTTTTTCAAGATATGTCAGTCAACTTTTGCTACGAATTCATTTGTTCGCCATGCTCTTCATGGACCACGGTATTAAGGGATCTGCAGGGCACCTCCCCTGCGCAAAAAAAATTTACTTTTGGTAGATTGTATTTTGTGGAGTTCTATTTGCGCCTGAAAAAATCAAGGTTCCCTTAAAATCTATTAAAACCCTAATAGTATGAATGTGAATCACTAATTAAATCAACCAGCAGAAATTCACGCAAGCAGTCAAATCCCACAACACAGAGATATACGTGGAAAACCTTAAATGGGTAAAAAACTACGGGAAGGAATACTCATTGTACAGTTACAGATATACCTATCCAAACGATGTAAATCCTCACAACGTTCTAAGTATCACCTGTCAAGTCACACGTACACCGCACCCAGTGATCTTGATCGCCAACGCCTTGAATCGCACAAGCCTTCCTTGGATACTTTCGGAATCCCACCAAAAGTATTCCCTAGAAATCACTTCTAGATTGTAGAGAACTTCTTGGAGATGAACATGTAGTTGTATGATTGTTCGATTGTGTTGAAACTCCAAGGGAATCACTCAAAAAATCAAGAAACCTTTCTCTCTCTATTTGTCTCAAAGTGTGGCTGCTATGTTATGAGAGATAATGAAAAAAACCCTAGCACATCGGTATTTATAGACAGCAATTCGCGCCCAACTTGCTCGACAGGTTGCTCGAGCAAGTCTTGGAGTTATTCTTGGCAGAAGAGTTGCTGGACATGTTGCTCGGGCAAGTCTTGAGCAACTTCTGAACTAGTAAAATAACCTACTCAACTCACCACTAAAAAACATACTATCGCACTCTCAACCGTTACATAAAGAGATGATTCATTTCCATGTTGGAAATTATCAAAATAAATGGGTTTTTATTTGGGTTTTATCAAAATATTCCTTGTGCCTTTTAGAAAGCTCTTTTGTTGTGTTTTTTGGTTTTGTCCCACATTGGCTAGTGAGGAAAAGTTTGAGTGGTTTATATATGGGAACATTTCTATAATGTTCACATAATGTTAAGTAGCAAGGCACCTATGGTGTTACACACATTACCGGCGTAGCCGGTGATGGAACACACTCATACGCATCCGCGCGTGCGTGAGCGTGGTAGTGGGCTGTGTGGCGCTTTGATGGCGCACTTTGCACTTAGCACGTCGGCGCGAGACGCCCTTTCTTATTGCCATTTGGCGGTAAGGTGTCGCTGACGTGGCGTACGGATCGGCATAGAGTGTTGGTATCACGAACAGAAGGTTAGGTATCGATACCTCTGTCAGGGGTATCGATACCGGTTCGTTAGCTCGCGAATTTCAGACACTAGTTCGTGTACGGGTGCAGCTCTAAACGGAGGGGTATAACCCAAACTCAAGTCTATTCACTAAAGGGCGTGTCCGAAAGTGAAAGGGTACATTTGGGTCTATTTATAACACCCAAATTACTTTCATTTTACACCGAATTCTAGCCTCGTTACTCTGCCAAAATTACTACAGATTGCTTTCTAGTTTTGTTGTACCGTTACTCTGCAGAAACGGTGCCAGCAATCCCTTGGTTCTTTCGATTCTATTTCGACTCGGTATTCTGTCTGTCATCGTTTGTGCGGACGCAGGCAGAAGATCATTGAATTGATCGGGCTTCGTTGTATCCTCGGACAGATTCGCTATCAACCCGGTGCACACCTAACGGTGGGGGCGAATACTGTTTTCGGAAAGCGACTCAGTAACGTGCCTCGAAGCAAGTTCCATCATCAACAAGTTCAGTTTCCCGAAGACTCCCGGATTTTTGCACCAACAATCGAAAACAATATTCCGGAATGGCGTCAGCATCAAGGTCTCTGCGACAAATGACACAGGATATCGTGAAATTGGACAAGTTTGATGGAGGGAATTTCAGGCGTTGGCAAAAGAAGATGCATTTCATGCTCACGACATTGAGTGTCGTGTACGTTCTCACTGCACCGTATCCGGAGGAGAAAGAAGATGAGACTTTGGAGGAGACACGGGTGAGGATGAAATTCGAGAATGATGACTACATCTGTAAGGGGCACATTCTGAATGCACTCTCGGACGCTCTGTTCGATGTGTATTCGAATACGGAGACGGCAAAGGAAATGTGGGATTCATTGGAGGGCCGCTATTTGACTGAGGATGCAACAAGCAAGAAGTTTCTGGTCAGTCAATTTATGAGTTATAAGATGGTAGACAACAAGTCTGTGATTGATCAGTTGCATGATATTCAGCATATTCTGAACCAGTTTAAGATTAAGAACATGAACATGGATGAATCGATCGTGGTGTCTTCTGTGATCGATAAACTTCCTCCTTCCTGGAAAGACTATAAGAAAAGTCTTAAGCACCAAACCGAGGAACTTACGCTGGAGCAATTGGCTGTTCATCTCACTGTGGAGGAACAGACAAGGCGTCAAGAGAAGGAAGAACTTGGGGCTGGTGCCTCTAAAGTTCATGTGGTGGAAGAAGGAAAAGGTTCCAACAAGGTAAACATAAGAAACAAAAGGTCCGCCGCGACTACGACCGGGGCGATGACCCGAAAGGGAAAAAGCCAAAGGTTGAGTGTTGGCGTTGTGGTCAACCGGGGCACTTCAAAAAGGATTGCAAGTCTAAGAAGAAGAAGGATCCACAGGCATCGGGTCCAAAGGGCAAATTTCTGGCTGTTGTGTTTGAAATTAACATGGTTGGGGATGCCGGAAATTGGTGGATGGACTCAGGGGCTACAAAGCATGTTTGCATTGATAAGAGGTTCTTCACCGACTATGAAGTGGTTGATGATGGTTCATTTCTCTACATGGGGAATTCGTCTACCGCTCCTATCAAAGGCAAGGGCAAAGTGGATTTGGAGTTCACTTCTGGAAATGTATTGACTTTGACAGATGTTTACCATGTACCAGAAGTTAGGAAAAATCTTGTATCTGGTAGCCTGCTTGATAAGCATGGCTTTAGGCTAGTGTTTGAGGCGAACAAATTTGTTCTGTCTAAGAATGACACATTTGTTGGAAAAGGCTATGTTTGTGAGGGGATGTACAAACTCAACGTTAATAACACATTCACAATTTCTGCTTACTTGCTTGATTCTCTTTCTTTATGGCATAATCGTTTAGGACATGTTAATACTAGGAAGATGGATATGATGGTTAAACTAGATTTAATTCCTAAGTATGATGTTGATATGGTTGATAAATGCAATGTATGTTCACTTACTAAAATCACTAGAGTTCCGTTTCCTAAAATTGTTAGAACTACAACTTTGTTAGAACTTGTTCATAGTGATGTATGTGACATGCATAGCACCCCTACTAGAGGAGGCAAGCAATACTTTGTTACTTTTATAGATGATTTTTCTAAGTATTGTCATGTTTATTTGTTGCACTCAAAAGATGAGGTTCTAGAAAAGTTTATCACTTTCAAAACTGAAGTTGAAAATCAATGTGGAAAAACAATAAAGCGGTTAAGGTCAGATAGGGGTGGTGAATATTATTTTCCAGATTACTGTGAGTCAGTTGGCATAATTCATGAGAAAACGACACCATATACTCCACAACAAAATGGAGTGGCTGAACGGAAAAATAGGACTTTAACAGAGATGGTTAATGCTATGCTTAGCAATTCAGGATTAGGCACAGGTTTGTGGGGCGAAGCCATACTTACCGCTGCTTATATCTTGAATAGGGTACCTCTCAAGAAGTCACAAATAACTCCATATGAGTTATGGAAAAAGAAGAAACCTAACCTAAGTTATTTTAAAACTTGGGGTTGTAGAGCAATTGTGAGATTGCCGAAACCCAAAAGGAAGAAATTGGGTGAAAAAGGAGTTGAGTGCATATTCCTTGGTTATGCTTTACATAGTAAGGCATATAGGTTTCTTGTTTCCGAGCCAAATGATTCGTATGGAGTTAATACCATAATTGAATCAAGGGATGCTGTGTTTTATGAAAATAGGTTTGTTCCTATTCCGAAAGAGGTTAATGAAGAGAATGAAGCAATCTCTTATGGGCCTGAAACAGAGGCAGAACCTACGGAACAGGGCGAACTTAGGAGAAGTAAAAGGGCTCGAGTTGCGAAGTCCTTTGGTCCTGACTTTATAGTGTACCTAGTTGAAGGAACTAGAGACACTACTTGTAATCATACTATGGTTTCATATCATGTGGAATCGGATCCCTTGACCTTTGGGGAGGCTATGAAATTGCAAGATTGTGCTTTCTGGAAAGAAGCAATCCAAGATGAAATGGATTCTATCATGGGTAATGATACATGGATTCTTGTAGATTTGCCACCAGGTTCAAAAGCCATTGGTTGTAAATGGATTTTCAAGAAGAAAATGAAAGTTGATGGCACGATAGACAAATTTAAGGCACGGTTGGTTGCCAAGGGCTTTACGCAAAAGGAAGGTATTGATTACTTCGATACCTATGCACCGGTAGCAAGGATCTCTACTATTAGAGTTCTTCTTGCCATAGCTTCGATACATAAACTTCATATTCACCAAATGGATGTAAAGACTGCATTTTTGAATGGTGAATTGGATGAAGAAATTTATATGAAGCAACCGGAACGGTTTGTTGTGCAAGGACAAGAACACAAAGTATGCAAACTTGTTAAGTCTCTGTACGGACTTAAACAAGCACCTAAACAGTGGCATGAGAAGTTTGATAAGGTAATTGTATCAAACGGGTTTAGGATACACCAATCAGATAAATGTGTTTATAGCAAATTTACTGAAAATCAAGGTGTAATCGTGTGTTTGTATGTGGATGATATGCTTATCTTTGGGACTGATTTAGATAGCATACAAAGCACAAAGGATATGCTTTCATCTAGTTTTAGCATGAAAGATATGGGTGTAGCTGATGTAATTCTAGGAATTAGAATTACTAGGCAAGGAGGAAGCATAGTTCTTTCTCAATCTCATTATATTGAGAAGATACTGAAAAAGTTTAATCACTTTGATTGTACTCCGATCTCTACACCTTATGATCCACATGCAAAGTTGTATCCTAATACAGGTAGAGCAGTGTCACAACTAGATTATTCTAGAGTGATAGGAAGCTTGATGTATGCCATGACATCTACTCGACCGGACATTGCTTACGCAGTGGGTAAACTGAGTAGGTATACGCATAACCCGAGTGATATTCATTGGAATGCGGTTGATCGGGTTTTGAGGTATTTAAAGAAAACTATAGACTATGGGATAGTCTATAGTGGGTATCCATCGGTTCTAGAAGGATACACGGATGCTAGCTGGATAGCCGAGAATGAAGATCACTTGTCAACAAGTGGATGGGTCTTCACTCTTGGTGGTGGTGCAGTTTCTTGGGGTTCAAAGAAACAGAGCATAATTACAGACTCGACTATGGCAGCCGAGTTTGTGGCACTAGCATCGGGTAGCAAAGAGGCTGAGTGGCTAAGGAGTATGTTATGGGAGATACCCATGTGGCCAAAACCTATGCCATCAATATCTTTGCATTGTGATAGTCAGTCGGCACTATCACGGGCTTACAGCCAGGTATATAATGGGAAGTCCAGGCATATAGGACTTCGACATAGCTATGTGAGGAATTTGATAACCGATGGGGTGATAACCATTGATTATGTCAAGTCAGGTCAAAACCTGGCGGATCCTTTAACAAAAGGTCTTGCAAGAGATTTGGTGTGGAAAACATCACAGGGGATGGGACTTAAGCCCACTAAAATATAATCACTCTTGGTGGAAACTCGACCCAACGCTTGTTTAGCTTCAAGACCTTGGGTTCAATGAGCAAACTACACCATAAGTCGTGATGGCAAGCACTTACCGGTTACACCCATCCTATGGTAAAGTGTTTGGTACCTGTAATTTAAAGGAGGAGGTGAGCTACTTAGCTCTTAATAGACTTCTAACGGTTTAGTTAGGTGGATGCTGTCATTACAGGGGCATTCTTAAGTCTACCTATATGAGTGTGAGGGTGGTGCCGCCTTCTATAGGTTCACGGGCTAGAACTTTAGAGCACTCACGAAATAGGATATAGACACACGGCCAATCCACGTGTCGGCAATTCTGAATACATGAGTCAGGCAAGATGCGTGCGTGAAACGTGTCCGGTTGGTCATTATAAGATCGCTGGTTAAAAGACAAGTCTACCATGCGTTCTGACTAACTTTGATGTGTTTCACTAGGTGATGGTTAAAATCGTGAGATACCTTCATTGATGCACAAGTCTTTTCAAAGGAACCAAGGCTTCATCTTTATTTTGAAAATGGTGGGGGATTGTTGGAAATTATCAAAATAAATGGGTTTTTATTTGGGTTTTATCAAAATATTCCTTGTCCTTTTAGAAAGCTCTTTTGTTGTGTTTTTTGGTTTTGTCCCACATTGGCTAGTTAGGAAAAGTTTGAGTGGTTTATATATGGGAACATTTCTATAATGTTCACATAATGTTAAGTAGCAAGGCACTTATGGTGTTACACACATTACCGGCGTAGCCGGTGATGGAACACACTCATACGCATCCGCGCGCGCGCGCGTGCGTGAGCGTGGTAGTGGGCTGTGTGGCGCTTTGATGGCGCACTTTGCACTTAGCATGTCGGCGCGAGGCGCCTTCTAGGCGCCCTTTCTTATTGCCATTTGGCGGTAAGGTGTCGCTGACGTGGCGTACAGATCGGCATAGAGTGTTGGTATCGATACCCCTGATAGGTGTATTGATACCGGTTGGTTCGTGAGCGGCTGTTTCACGAACAGAAGGTTAGATATCGATACCTCTGCCAGGGGTATCGATACCGGTTCGTTAGCTCGCGAATTTCAGACACTAGTTCGTGTACGGGTGCAGCTCTAAACGGAGGGGTATAACCCAAACTCAAGTCTATTCACTAAAGGGCGTGTCCGAAAGTGAAAGGGTACATTTGGGTCTATTTATAACACCCAAATTACTTTCATTTTACACCGAATTCTAGCCTCGTTACTCTGCCAAAATTACTACAGATTGCTTTCTAGTTTTGCTGTACCGTTACTCTGCAGAAACGGTGCCAGCAATCCCTTGGTTCTTTCGATTCTATTTCGACTCGGTATTCTGTCTGTCCTTCGTTTGTGCGGACGCAGGCAGAAGATCATTGAATTGATCGGGCTTCGTTGTATCCTCGGACAGATTCGCTATCAACCCGGTGCACACCTAACGGTGGGGGCGAATACTGTTTTCGGAAAGCGACTCAGTAACGTGCCTCGAAGCAAGTTCCATCATCAACAAGTTCAGTTTCCCGAAGACTCCCGGATTTTTGCACCAACATTCCACACCTAAACAAACACTCTAAAAAATAAAATTACAACTCGATGTAAATGTGTGTTTTGTCAAACGGAATTGCCAAAACAAAGAACTCCGGAACTTGGTCCTTACAGTGCCCGTATCAGTTTGCTGTTATGTAACGAAACTACGTGCCATTGATTCATGATATCAATGATTTTTCGATATTTAACTCTTCCATTTGTCACACATGTTCTCTAAGATTTATGAAAAAAACAAAGTCACTTTTTCTTAGCTGGCCCCACATTTGAGTGCAAATTCTAGCTCCACCCCTGAATCGCTATTGACTATCAGTCATTCGTCTATGCTTACATGAGTTATCGACAAATGAGATTATTTCTTGAAAATTCACTACTATGACAGGTAGGGAAGTTTGTACAACTCATGTCTACATTTATTGGAGGCTTCGTTATTGCATTGGCAAGAGGATGGCTTCTCTCCATAATTTTGCTTTCATGCATTCCTGCTATAGTCCTTGCTGTGGGAGCCATGGGAATAATTATGAAAAAAATGTCTATCCGCGGACAGCTAGCTTACGCAGAGGCTGGAAATGTCATTGAACAAACAATAGGAACCATCAGAACAGTAAGACACTACATCTTCGTACAAAAGCTCGTAAAAACTTACGTAAATTAATCGTTGTCGACCCCTGACTTTTTGTGATCCTCTTTGTCAATATGTATAAGGTGGCATCCTTCACCGGGGAGAATCTAGCGACAAAAATGTACAACAGCAAACTGCAAGTTGCTTATGTCGCTACGGCTCAACAAGGACTAGCCTCTGGCATTGGTTTTGGTGCAACTTTACTGATCATTTTCTCCAGTTATGGACTTGCTATATGGTATGGAGCAAAATTGGTCATTGAGAAAGGCTATAACGGCGGTCAAGTCCTCAGTGTCATTATGGTGATCATGACTGGTGGGATGTAAGTATTTTAGGTAACATAAATTACAACTAAAAGGCTGTCAAGTTTAATATCTGAACAAACTTGAGACTTTTTCATTCTTTGTCAATTGTCACTAATGTACCGGGACTAAATTGAGTTGTGTCTCTTTTTGAGTAGGTCATTAGGCCAGGCATCACCATGTTTAAGTGCATTCGCGGCAGGGCAAGCTGCAATATACAAGATGTTTGAAACCGTCAAGCGTAAGCCGCAGATTGATGCCTATGACACCAGTGGAATTGTACTTGAAGATATCAAGGGTGAAATCGAATTGAAAGATGTGTACTTTAAGTATCCAAGTAGGCCGGACGTCCAAATATTTACGGGATACACGTTAAAGGTTCCAAGTGGCACAACTGCAGCTTTAGTTGGGCAAAGTGGAAGTGGGAAGTCAACAGTCCTTAGTCTAATACAGAGATTTTATGATCCTGATGGTGGTGAAATTCTTGTAGATGGTATTAATTTGAAAGCATTTCATCTTAGATGGATAAGACAGAAAATGGGCCTAGTTAGTCAGGAGCCTATTCTGTTTACCACTACAATAAGAGAGAATATAGCATATGGGAAGGAAAATGCTACCGATGAGGAGATTAGGACAGCAATTGAGCTTGCTAATGCTGCAAAGTTCATCGACAAGCTACCAAAGGTAAAACATATTTTGTGCTTTTCGAAATCACTGAATTGAATCTCTAGGCTTGTCCTCTTTGATGTCTTCTAACTTTGATTGGGGCATGGTACTATGGCATAACGCCCCTTGAGTTCCTAAGTTTTTGGAGGTATATGGGAGCCTATATTTCAGTGGTAAAACTTTATGAGAAACAATCAATTTTTTCATATATTGCTGAAGGTTAGGCCTGTGTCTCTGGTCCTCCCCACCTATACTCCCATGGATTGGGGATTAAACAGATATTGTTATTGATTTTGTTGTTATTGATGTTTCGGACATGAATCGTTAGAAAAGTTGGACTTACATCATGATGTAATCTGAGGAAAATGTTCAAGTAAGCTTTGACTTATGGATAATAAGCACAAATGACTTGTACTCATACAAGCACAAAATGACCTCTCTATTTTTATTGCAGGGACTTGAAACTATGGTAGGAGAGCATGGGACTCAACTATCGGGGGGACAAAAGCAAAGAATTGCAATTGCAAGAGCCATTGTGAAGAACTCAAAAATCCTGCTTCTTGATGAAGCAACAAGTGCGCTAGATGCTGAGTCAGAACGCATTGTTCAAGATGCACTAGCTAATATTATCTCAAGTAGGACAACCGTGGTTGTTGCACACCGTTTGACAACCATAAAAAACGCTGACCTAATAGCAGTTGTACAAGCTGGAAAAATCGTGGAGCATGGTAACATTATCTTAATCTGAACTCAAATGTTTAGCGATTTTGCTCACAGTTTGATATTCACTGGGCCAAAATTTCTTTTAAATTGAAATATCAGGAACTCATAGTGAATTGATCAAGAATCCAGAAGGGGCCTACAACCAGCTAGTGCGCTTACAAGATGGTAATGAAGTTGAAGATGGGCAAAGGAGGGCAACATATGCTCTGGATAGGGACATAAACATGGAAAGGTCTGCAAGACGGAGCTTATCATTTAATAGACCCGTAAGCAGAGGTTCACCAGGCAGCTGGCAATCTTTTATAGGTAGTGTTGACACCCAAATTTGGCCCGACCACTCGCAAGTCCAATCTCAGAGCAACAATGAACGACGCCAATTTCACTGTATTTATCTCCGCGTCGCAGCGAGAATTTTAACTGTATTTGGGTCTCCATTGGACGCCGGCAGAGAGCTCAAACGAAAGCATTGCGGAGTATTGTGTGTTGCGTGAGCGTGAAGCATGGGATCATTTTTCTAGACCGACAACACTGGCCGAATTCTTCCATTATCACATAAACAACTCAATGGTGCCATTATCACATAAACAATTCCATTGTTTATGTTGGTGGAAGTTTGGCCTGAGTAATTGATTAATCAATTCGTTGATTAATATAATCAATGTCAGTGCAATCAAGGAAAAGAAAGAGAGTGGCATAGCCACCACTGGGAAATTGAAATGGAAAAACAATTCTTGCAGAGTCCGGATGATATCTTGTTTCGCCCCACGAAACACATGCCAAGCACATAAATTACAAGAGATATACCGTTTTATTCGCGGTATTAAAATAAGAAAGTCGACTGTTCCGGCGCTTCAATCGGACTCCGTTTTGAACATCAGTCGAGAGCATCGCAGACCGGATGGAGCTGATTGTACAAACAATCCCAGTGGGGGATTTTGTTTGTTTATTAAAGTGGGTATTCCCACTTGTCCGTGGGAATTTAAAAAGGAGGAGATTTCACTTTTGGCAAGTCAGTGTAATGCCATGTGTCAACCTTCAGTGCATCCGATTATCTCCTGCTTCAATCTCAGCCGTTGATCTCCATCACAAGCTCCCATGCGCGTGTCATACCGAATCATTTTCCATGCTACACCTAATTAGCCGGTCACCCATTGCCGACACATTTGCCTATAAAAAGGCCGCAGCTTTGCTGCATTACGGAGGGGGAAGAAAAAAGAAAGGAGAAAACCAGAGAGAAGGGAGAGGACGCCAGGAAAAGAAAAACCCAAAGAAAGAAAAGAAAAGAAGGGAAGAAAAGAAAAGAAAAACTCTCATCTCTCATCCCTCTGTCAGTTCTCTCTCTCTCCCAATCACTCCAGAAAACCCAAACCCAGAACCTTTACTCTGTCCAAAACCAAAACCAGTCCAGAAAAATCAGAGCTTCAAGCTCAACAAAAATAAGCCTCTGCTTCTCCACATAAAAAAACCACAAAGCCTTTGCCTTAGTCCAAAGCCCACAAAAATCCAGCCATCTCTTTTCAATTACAGTCCGACCGAGGTCTTGTAATTTGTATTTTTATACGCGACAACGTTAATATAGCTCGAAAATAGTGAAAACCGAATTCGGCACTTTTTCAAGTTATATTTTCGTCTAGCATATATAATTCCAATCAATTGCCACCAAAGGTGAGGAAGATGTAATTTTGCACAGGGGGTTTATCCCCCCTTTCAATTTCAATGTTCAAGAAAACAGTCATTCAATATCTTTTTTTTTGTATATTTATAAGTTTCCATCCAGTCCGGGCGTCTGGAAAATGAGAAAATCCGGACCTCTAATCTGGGCCGTTGGATGAGATCCAACGGCTGTGGGAAGAGAAGGCTCTCGCGGGTCTATTTCCGGGTTAAATGACTCACGCGGGTCATAAGGAAGCCACACGGGTCAAGGTCTTGACCCATCTCTCACTTTTACGTCTTTCACACAGCGTTACAGAGAGAGAGAGAGACGATTCGAAGAGAAGAGAAGTGCGATTGTGCGATTCCATCTCCCCAGATCGATCGATCGAACGAACCCAACAGACTCACAGCAGGTTTCTCTCTCTCTCTCTCTCTCCATCGTTCGATTTCTCCGTGTTTTGATTTCTCCAATTTTATGAAACCCTAGTTTTCCCAAAAAGTTTTATGTAAATCGATTTCTCTTTGTTTCGTTGTTCAATTTCTCTTGCGCTGTGTTTCGATTTGCTAGGAAACCCTTTTTTTTTTTTTGCAAAATGTGGATTTAGGGTTTCAATCCTTCAAGTTTGCTGTCCTCACTATTTCTAGGTATGTTGAATCTGTTGAACGGAGCACTGTTGATGAGTTTGAGGAGTCTGAGTCATAAATCAAGGCGTTATCAGTTAATTTTGCAGCTTTATTGAAGGCAAAGAGGTATTTAACTGTTTTGTGGCTTAACCTCCTTTGTTGCTTTGATTTTCTTCTGATAGCTAGGTTGTCGAAGGTTTCCCTTTTGGCATTTGAATCCTCTACGTATGACTCAAACTGGGGTAGTGACTACCAATTGACCTCTTTTTGGTACAAAGAAATTAAAGAACAGAGCGAGTGATCAATGAGGTTAACAATGTATCAGTGATCAATGAGGTTGAGGGTCTGAAGCAGAAAATGACTCTAACAAAAAATGCGAAATTCTGTAGTTTATTGCTTGTAGATACCTTAGATGTGAAACACATCCCGGATCCATACATGTTTCTGTTGAGTTTGTTAACTTCTTTGCATACTAAAGTGGCGTGTGTCTGTATATTTTCACTGGCAGGAACTTGGCCTAAGCCCCTCAGTTCCAGTTCATGCTGTTCTCCATGACTGGATAAGGCAAACTGATGGGAAGCTCAATTTCCTTGGCTTCATCAAATTGTTACATGGTGTATCCAGCAGAACCCTTGCAAAGGCACAACAAAAAGCTAAACATGCCGGTGAAAATATCTAGGAAGTTAACTTATATGCTCTTTCCAAACGAAATGAGTGAGAAGGCATTCATAGAGCCGGGAGCTTTGATTCATTTTCATAGAGCCGGCATTCTTATGTCTTGTGCCAAACTCATATTCAATCAGTCCCAGGAGTTCACTCTCTCATGCATCCTTGTATTCCTGGTGTAATACAATTGGGTGATGCTGAAAAACATTGAGGATTGACATCCTCTGAGCTGTGCATCAAGTGTTGTTGCACTTTATCATATATTGCTGCTGCTGAAACAGTCTTGCTACTGCTGGGAAATTATGGAATCAAGTTAAGGTTCTGCCAGTGAATCAAATTATGTTGTTGGAAAATTATGGTCACTCTTCCAAACAGAAATCATAAAGAAAACAATACAGGGACCAAATGGCCACTTCACTCCAATTCCAAACAAATAGTATAAATCCTGCTTGTACTGGATTGCCAATCAAATGGCCAACAAGCTATACTACTCAAATGGAGACAAAAAAAAAAAGAAGGAACTAAGCAACTCTTGTTATTTAACCAAACCAGTACAAAACTGTTTTCACATTCTGGCTTGACAAAAACAAGGAAATGTAGCAAGCCCTTCAATACTAATCAGATATAGTCTGTAGGTGACTCCAAATTCAGCGAGCAAAGTGAGCAATTAGAGATTCCAGTGAGCAAGTCCGTCCCCCGTTTCCGCATGTTTCCAATCCTGAAACACGAATAGGATTTACAAACACTTAAACTAGAATTAACATTCAAATTTATTCATTGTCCAAACTAGAAAAGGCAAAAAATTAAGCAGAGAACATAGTCAGAACCCTCCAAATAAAACATAAACAGAACATGCGAGAGAATTTGGACACTATCACTTTCAGAAACATAACAAGCTCAAGGAATCAGACGGTTATTTTCCAGTTTCCAAAGTAAAACCATGTAAAAAAAAAACAGAATCCTATCATAATGTTTGACTCAATAAAATTTATGCTGGTGATGTTCAAAACTAGGTTCTAACCATTCAATCAAACATGCTGATTAGCACACAGAGAACATATCCATATGCACTAAACTCATAAAAATTCAAGTCAATTCAAGTGAAGCCTTATTCTACAAAATTCAAGTGAAGCCCTAATCTACCAGAAACAATGAAGGCTTCGATCTCAGATGGAGTGACATAGTTAAAAATGAAGCCCTATTTCAATTGTTTCTTAAGCCTCTTCAATCTCAGATGGCGTAACATAGTTTAAAAAGTGAATTCTTTCTTCTTCATTTTTTTTTTTTTTTGTAGCGGTTGAAGAGCAAAAGAATTCATCGAACGCGAGTTAGGGTTCGATTAACTAGGGTTTCGTAAACGAACAAACACGAGTAAGATGCAGTTTAAAAAATTCGCAATCAGGAAACCCTAGTAACTCATCCAAATCGAAACTCATAACCCTAGTGTCTACAGATACAACAAATGGGTAGGTAAAGCACTGAAAAGAACTCGGCTATTTTTCAAAATTCGAAACTGTAATTCTTTCAAAAAATTCGAAACCCCACACGCACACACACAAACAGATGGAGATCTAGGGGAAAAAGCAGTAAACGAAGGAGAATGCAAAAAAATGCAGATCTAGGGTTTTTGAAAAAGAAAAGGTAGGGTTTTCGAAATCCCAATCACAAACGGAAAATGAGAGAGAGGGAGAGAGAGGGAGAGAGAGACCAACAAATTCCGTTCGATAAGGTTGCTGAATCGAGGTCTTCTTCGTCTTCTTCGTCAAATCGCCTTACCCTTTCTCTCTCTTCTCTGGAACCAAGAAACGTGAAAATGAGAGAGGGTGGGATGACCCGGTTGTCTAATATGACCCGGGTAATAACCCGCGAACATGTTTTACCCTGAAGAAGACCCGCGAACTCAATTTTCTTTCCACAGCCGTTGGATCTAATCCAACGGCAGAGAGCGTTTGGTCCGGATTTTCCTCTGGTCCGGGCGCCTGGACTGGAAGGAGAGTGTTTATGTGAATAAATATATTGTTAGCGGAACCTCAAGGTAGCCTGTGACCGATTGATGACGATTTTCAAAGTAGTCTACAAATCGAGTCCCGGTGATAAAGGATTCCGCTCTATTAAAAATCAGAAATAGGATTTGCAATTGGTCGGTTTCCCCTGGTGAATCTTATTTCTAGAAAAATAACAAAATCAATGCAATGAAAATCCATATGTCGAAATCCGATAACGCGAGACGCGGAAGGTGGGAATCCACCCGAAACATGCTCGGACCTTTAGATTCCGACATATGAATTTCAAAATAATTTTATTTCCTGTTTTCTTTCATTTCTATTCTGCCAAGGATAATTAAATGAAAAAGGCCAAAATTGAGAAAAGCGCTGAACAGACGACGTGGGGTGCCTAACACCTTCCCCACTCGCAGGAAATCCCCGAGCCCATCTCTGCGTTCGTAAACCAAAAAAGAGAGTCAATTTCAAGCCCGTTTGAAAGAAGAATTTGCTCAAATGGAAGAAATAAAAAAAGAGAGTTAAAACCGTTTTCTTAAAGTTTGTCTTTGAAAAACAGTTTTAACGGGTGACCTGACACACCCGAATTCAATGTTAGGTGGCGACTCTGAAATTTTAATAAAAGCGCGAGTCACAGCTGCAAACCTCATAATTCACAATCGTCGCATTTAAAAGTCATGATTTTGAAAGCGTCGCCAAAATGCCCACCGAAGTGGAGCAGGCGAGCGGCCGGTAAAAATCGGGGCGCGACAGGTAGCTTTCGGCCTTCTACCCCAATTGGGATTCGGACAGACATAGAAGGAAATGAGACTATTAAGGAAATTGATACGTCTGAGAAGAGACCTCGTGAATTATCCATTTGGAGGCTAGCCTATCTAAACAAACCCGAGTTGCCAATTTTGCTGCTTGGTTCCATGGCTGCAGGCATAAGTGGTGTTATCTTTCCCTTATTTGGAGTCCAACTGTCAGCATGCGTTAAAATGTTTTACGAGCCTAAAAGTGGGCTAAACAAAGATTCAAGGTTTTGGGCATTTATGTATGTGGGCCTGGGAATCACTACTCTAGTAGTCGTCCTAGTACGAAACTATTGCTTTGGAGTTGCAGGTGGAAAGTTGATACAACGGATTCGCTCCTTGTCATTTGATAACGTAGTGCATCAAGAAATTAGTTGGTTTGACGACCCCAAAAATTCAAGGTATGTTAATTAGTAAGCTGATATTACTCAAATGCTCCTATTCCGAAAAGGCTTCTGAACTTAAACTCTTCTTGCATTTCAGTGGTGCAGTAGGTGCAAGGTTATCTACTGATGCGTCGACTCTGAGGAGTCTTGTGGGTGATTCCTTGGCCCAGATTGTTCAGAACATAGCAACAGTTATAGCTGGCCTTGTCATATCTTTCACAGCCAACTGGATATTGGCACTCATTATTCTAGTTGTTTTGCCATTGGTGGTTTTGCAAGGATTCTTCCAACAGAAATTCATTGACGGATTTGGTGCAGATGCCAAGGTCAGTCCATTACCTTGCACTCTGTGTTTATAGCATAGATTTAGCACCAAAAATGTAGATTTCAGGATAATCCTTACTCATTAATTCCCTATCAGTTTACCGACCAAGAGTTTTGTGAATGTTGCAGGCGATATACGAAGAAGCAAGCCAAGTAGCAAATGATGCCATTGGCAGCATCAGAACTATTGCATCGTTTTGTGCTGAAAAGAAAGTGACGGATATGTACCAAAGTAAATGTCAGGCCCCAATGAAACATGGAGTTAGGGTTGCACTCGTGAGTGGAACTGGTTTTCGTTTTAGTCTTTTTGCATTCTACTGCACAAATGCCTTCTGTTTTTACATTGGAGCTCGTTTGGTGGAACACGGGAAAGCAACATATGAAGATGTTTTTAAGGTAGCACATATATATGTTTTGTTTGTAGACCTTCACTTTTCTGAAAATGCCAATAGCTCTTGTTCTTACTAGTGAATCTTGCAGGTTTTCTTTGCTTTGACAATTTCAGCACTTGGAGTTTCCAGCACTGCTTTTTCTCCAGACACCAAAAAAGCCAAGGACTCTGCTGCTTCAATCTTTGAAATTCTTGACAGCAAGCCAAGTATTGATTCGAGCAGCAATGAGGGTACAACCCTGAAAACTGTATATGGTGACATTGAGTTCAAAAACATCAGCTTCACATATCCAACTAGACCAAACGTTCCAATTTTCAGAGATTTATGCTTAACCATTCCTTCTGGAAAGGTAATAACCAACAACTTTGGATCCCTAAACACATCGCTCATTCATCGTTTGTGCATTAAAGCCTCTTGATAAACTTTTGTTTATTGCATATATAATGACCCTCCTAAAATTGAAATACTGTCTTCGTCCTTGGCACCCTCATACCATTGGTTGTTTACTCATTGTTTCGAACATTTATTGCAGACTGTTGCTCTGGTAGGTGAGAGTGGTTGTGGAAAGTCCACAGTGATCAGCCTAATAGAAAGATTCTATAACCCCGACTCTGGCCATATATTAATAGATGGAGTGGAAATCCAAAAGTTCAAACTGAGCTGGTTGAGACAACAAATGGGGATGGTTAGTCAAGAACCGGTACTCTTTAATGAAACAATCCGTATGAACATTGTTTATGGCAAGCAAGGAGAGACTACCGAAGAAGAGATCCTTGCGGCCTCAAGAGCAGCTAATGCACACAACTTCATATCGGCGTTGCCACAAGGCTATGACACTAATGTTGGGGAAAGAGGGGTGCAATTATCAGGCGGACAAAAGCAGCGTATTGCCATTGCAAGGGCAATAATAAAAGACCCAAAGATCCTCTTACTTGATGAAGCAACAAGTGCATTGGATGCAGACTCGGAGCGTGTGGTACAAGATGCATTAGATAGGGTGATGGTGAACAGGACAACCGTGGTTGTTGCTCATCGGCTTTCAACCGTTAGAGGAGCTGATATAATTGTTGTTCTGAAGAATGGCGTGATTTTTGAGAAGGGGACACATGATATGCTCCTGAACATAAATGACGGGGCTTATGCATCTCTAGTAGCACTTAACACGATTTCCCCATCGGTCATCCCGTTGAGAGTGTTGTCTTAACTTACGTATCTATATCTCGCTACATTGATTTTCTGTGAAAGCATTTTTTTGGCCAGTTAGATGAAGAGACTACACGAAAAAATGAAGTTTATCTAGATGAATGTATCTATCGGTCTAGTAATAGGGCAACGAAGTTGCCTTCTTGCGGCCTTTGTTATTGTGTTTGTGTATGTTTTTTCTTGTTTATCCAATCCTATACAATGTTGATATACTTTGTATACACGATTATGTTTTTTTCTTGTTTATCGAGTTTTTCTATGTTGTTCCGAGGCACAAAATGAAAGAAATAAATCGGTTACATGCTGTTTCTTGACTTAAATTCAATGGAAGTTGGTTTCACTAAATGAAAGTTATGATGATCCTAGTCTCTGTATTGGAAGGAAAACTGTAAATCCCTTAAGGCCATGTTTGGCTGCCCGGATATCACAGTAAGAATAAACAAGAGTGTGCAAGTTCTTGTTTTTCAGTTTTTAGCACATCTTTAGGGTCTGACATCCTTGTAACACCAAAAATGAACAATTACACCCGAAACAAAACATCAAGGATCAACCCAAAATAGATATAATGTCGAAGGCCACTAGGCATAGACTATGCACTAATTTGAACGAATGGCGAGCACGTTTTCTCAGCCCGCTGTGGCCAGTCGTCCCGATTTGATCTTTACATGTAATGGCAATATCAGCAGCATTTCTCACGCTTTTTTTTGCTCCTCCGTAGTCGTTGGAGTCCAAACTGTGAATCGCATCAGGCAAAAGTTCATATATAAACCTGTGAATGTCTCCTCTACACTTCTTCTCCTTTGGGTATTTTGATGGAACTTCTTCTCCATTGTATATAGAGACTTCAACAACAGTGTCGTTAGCATGTCTCTGTGCATATTCAAGAATGATCCGAGCAAGCCCTTTGACATCTGCTGCATTCGAAAACTCTAGATAGGAGTAACAGAGTTTGAAGTTATTTGTTCGTTTGCATGTTTTGGCCACCAAATTGTCTTCTTTCTTGAGATTTGAAGCAGTAGAGAGGGTTGATGATATAAGGATTGAATGAAGTATGAAAACAACATAGATCCACATTTTTTTTTTTTTGTTTATGTTTCTGCATTGATGGACTTTTCTACAAGCAACCAAAGGAGTATATGTGACTTATAAATTAGGTTCTTATATGAATGGTTGGTGGATTTAATCGACCTTTTCAGTATTCATTAAAGGAAACATACTATGTCACATAACTTACATTCATTACAAAGTAAAGGCATGCCGTTAGCGTCCTAGTGGAATTGGTTGGCCCTTTTTTATGTCATAAAAGCATACTTTGGTGAGATAGTTTATCAATCTTTTTGCTCCATGTAATGTGTTACTCTAACTTATGAACACGGGAGGTTGAGGCTATTTGACATTGTGATTGTTCGAGTTTGGCCACTTATGCCTCGATAAACAAATTTGGCATTCCTTTTGTTAGCTTTCTCTAAGATATTCCAAAGGGAAGATGTTCATTTTTGTATTCCATTTGCTAATTAACACCAAAAAAGAGAATTAGCACTGTACGATTCATGAGTATACATAGAAAATACAACTGAACTATGTGGAGATATGACTGCATGAAGCCATCATAGAGGGATCCTCATTGTGAAAGCTGTGAACAAGGCTAAGGAAGCCGTGATTTTGTAGGTTCCGGCCTTTAACTATTGTTCTTGAAATAATGGTCCGGTCTGGCCCATTCTTCAAAAAAAAAATTCCCGGATCCCAAACCAACTGCTGATATGTGCTTCCATTTTTTCAAGTGTACTTGTAGGATGAATCAAGAAGCTTTGGGGAACCAATTACCAAAGAATCGGTTTCAATGAGAAAAACAGCCAAATCGTTACCGTGGCTCTAAGAATGGCATCAGGATTTTTTCCTGCAGAGATGTAATAAAGCATTTCGTGCTTTCTGAATCTCCTTTCCATTTTCTTCCATTTAACTTCTGCTCCCCCTACTACAAACAAACTGAATAACAATCAGAAGATGTTTCTCTTTTTGTTTGCTAACAAATGGCCTTTTATCTCCACTGCTGAATTCCACAAGTTCTAACACAATTCTAAAGGAAAATTCTTGAGCAGAATTTGCTAAAGACAGAACAATATCGACCCAATAAAGAGACAAGGCTCAAGGCTACGAGGGAGAAATCAATCGCAGATTTCGCAATTCTCCCATTTTGTAAATTTCTTTTCATTTCTCCAAATTTCTTTGATTCGAAAGCGCTGATTGCTATTTCATTACCTTTCTTTGTATTTGATTTGCGACAAACTAAACAAAACCAATCGAAGGCATTTGTGAAGTATGAGTCAACGGCTATATGTTGAACTGAGTTTATGAAATTCATATCTTTCCTTGCTACAACATCCCATGTCCATTTAGGTCTTTTCCTCCCCCTAGATTCTCCTTTGTGGTTCTATGTTTGCAGCAGTTATCATTTACAGTATATGCATTAAAGCGGGCTCGTTATGCTATTAAAGCGGGCTCGTTATGCTATTCTGTTGTATGTTACACAAATTTTGTTTGGAAGTAAGGAATGAAAAAAAAAAAAAAAATTTAAAGTTTCCATCTCCCTTGTTATTTTTATTGTTTTATTTTTATATCAATGCATCTCCCTTGTTTTTTTCATCCATCATCTCCCTTGTTTGATAAAATGAAAGAAACAAAAGTGGAAATTGAGTTTTCTTATCCTTCTTTTTTTTTTTTTTTCAGTAATGATGAGTGTCACTATAAATCAGACTAATCTTCTTATGCATATTTCTTTCTCTTTTCTCTTACAGTTTCCTCGACCTTTCCTTTTCATTTAGTGAAACCAAACTAAGAAAGTAATATTAGTTTCTTCATATTTTCCCTCCTACTTTCTCACTTCTTTTCTCTCTTTTCTCTTCCCACAACTTCCAAACACGACGTTAACTTGTGAAGGAAAATATGGTGGATTTTGCGTTACGTGATTCTTTTTGACTATTTTGCATTACGTGATTACCGAGATCAACAACTCTGATGCCGCATTACAGGGTTGTAGTGCGTCTCCGCACTATAGGATCTCCAATTCCCCCTGATTCGTCATGCTATGGCTTTCTAGTGCAAGTAGTCCTAATTGGATTCACTAACCAAAATTTTACCCAACCAACTTTTCTCTCATAGAATTCTAAATACAAATTGTTCATCTCTTTCAATAAACCATATCCTTTTGTTCCTGCCTAAACATCCCTTGCCACTCCAAAAGAAATAAGACAACCATAGTGCAGAGCTTTACAAAATCCAACCAACCTCCCCCACCAAGGAAGGGACGAGGGGAAGGAAGATAGATAGAAAGCTAGACCCTTTTCTTGTTCGTTTTTTGCAAGAGTCGGTTATGATTGAATCCTATAATTAACATAGTAAAAAAGACCACAATGAGATCCATTAGACAAATATACAAAAACAGTGCAATGTAGCAACAATGCTTGATGGATTCCATGAAATTGGTCTCATTGAATGGGATTTATAGTGTTAGACTTGAAGTCTATGTTGGAACTTAGAATAAAAACTGAAAATCCTTTAAGGCCTGTTTGGCCACGGTCAGTTCACAGTACATCTGATGAATAACACCAAATCCTCAGCAAGATCCACAAAAAGTTTTTCTCAGCTTCTCTGCAACTGAGGACTTATATTAACAAGTAAATGACCTTTCTCTTTTCAGTATTTGCTCACAAAATGGCCTGTATCTCCAAGGTTGAATTCCAACAGTACTAAAACAATTCCGGGGGGAATTGTTGAGCGGAATTTGCCAAGGACAGAACATCAGCCCAATAAAGATAAGAGGCTCAAGGCCAAGAGGGAGAGATCAATCACTTTTTGTGTCAGAACAAGGCATTCTTCCTTATAGCGGAGAGGGGGCGATTTTACGAGACCCCCATTACATGCCTTGGCAATTGTGGTCACATTTTGTAAATTTCTTTCCATTTCTCCAAAGTCACTTGATTCCAAAGCACGCCTTGCATTAGGTATGTTTCTAAACGCTAGCCGGTAAAGTTCTCCATAACACACCTTTGGATATAGCTTGTGGGATGGAACGTCTACCCTTCCACCAAATCCATGAGCAGATTCGTTAGCCTTGGTGCTCAGCGCTATGAGAGTGATCCGAACCATCCCTCTTAAATCTACATTTTTGCTATTGGGGTCTGACTCCAGCGTTGAGACACAGAGATTGTAGTTGTTTGTTTTGTTGCACGTTTTTCGGATAAAGCTATCTCCTTGGTTATAATTCTTTGCCTCTTGGTATCCTTGTATTCCATGAATGGTAAATCCTGCAGGAAAGCTATGGCTTGATGCTACAAGGATCGAACAAATGATGGAAACAAAGAGAAACCTTAAAGAGATTTTGGTTTTCCCTTTATGGATGTAGCAAAAAAAGGGACCGATTGTCAAACTGAGCGTAGCATTTTAATTTCTTGAGATAGGTGAATTTAATGACTTATTATGGTTTCATACATTGGAAAGTTAGGTTGCATTGATTGTAACATAAAGGCCTACCGTTAGCGTCCTAATGGAGGAACTTTAACTGTTTGAGTCACCCAAACAATCTCTCTGAAAATGAATTCGGGCATTCTTTAGTGCAGTTTTCTGTAGTAGTGCGCATCTTGACAGTTCAAAAGTCTTTTGGACGGTCCGGATTTTAAATAAAACTCTTTTGGGAAAGATAGGGAAGAGTTTTATTTAAAATCCGGACCATTAATTGCAAGGTCAACAAAAAATGCCTGTAAAAGTACGTACATCTTGCCCGGCCTTGTTGTATCTCTATAGCGAGAGTCTTGTGCATTGCATTGTCCTATGATAACTTCATTGTCTATATCTTTACGTTGGGTTTGCAACAAACCAAATATAACAAAATTGAGTCTTCTTGCCCGATTTGAATTATTTTTCGTGTTAATCTGTTCTGCCGATATGTTGAACTAAGTTTATCAAGTTCATATCTGTCGTTACAACCACCTCCCATATAAATTTAGGTCTTGTCCAACCATCTCTCCCTTATTTTCTCCTCTTTCATGTTCTCTTCCACAACTTCCAGACATAGTGTTGACTTATGAAGGAAACTTTGGTGGATTTTGCACTGTTACTGTCTTTGACAATTTTTACTATGGCTTTTTCACCAATGAAAGTAATCCTATGATTGTATTGAATTACCATATTTTCACTTCACAAAAAACTCTCTCATATTATTACCAAACCCAAATTGGTATTCATTTTTTCCAATCCTATACGTAACATACTAAAGAAAGCCACCGTAAGATCCGTTACACAATACCACAAAATCAGTGCAATAATGTAGAAACAATGCCTGAGGCCACCAAGCACAAATCCTTCACCGTCTTACTTGGACCCTCGACCGGCGATTGTCTCCCTGAGATCTGTTGTTCACATACCTGGGCATCTGCTGCTGCATTATCTGCACCTGATTTGGATGCTCCATACTTATTTGACTGCAAAGCACTCAGCGCCCCGGGTAAATAGTTACTTACTGCTTTGTTATACTCTTCAATACACGTACCCAAAATCCGAAACAACATACCCTCTGCGTTCTTAAACAGGTCTCCAACCAAGTTGAGTGTTTGATTAGCCTTAGTCAGGGATATTTCAAGGCTGATTTTGGCAAGCCCTTTGACATCTGCATTGAAACTCCGGGGGTCTGATTCTAGAGTCTTGATGCAAAGGTTGAAGTTGCTCGTTCGCTTGCACGTTGCGGTGATCAAACCGTTCCCGTTACGTAAGAGTAAAGAGGATGATTCTGCAGTTGATGATAGGAGGAAGGCATGGAGAAGAAACAGAAACAGCCACTTGGGATTTGGAAAACTCCCCATTGTGAGCTTTTTGTGGAACAGTTTTTTGAGGAACAAAAGGTGTTTT
Organism: Vaccinium darrowii; assembly: GCA_020921065.1. Classification (NCBI taxonomy): domain Eukaryota; kingdom Viridiplantae; phylum Streptophyta; class Magnoliopsida; order Ericales; family Ericaceae; genus Vaccinium; species Vaccinium darrowii. The sequence goes on along the minus strand of CM037151.1, from coordinate 1,112,445 downwards.
TCAGAAGAGTAAAGCTCCGTGAATGATGGGTGTTCGAAGTGCCATTTTCTTATTTATAGATGGAGGATATTGGGATTGGTCAAAGCAGAATCTCAGATGAATTTGCAAGTATGGTATTAAGTATGCAAGAGGAAATGATGACCAAAAAACAGATATGGAAGGAAATATATTCGCTTATGAAGCAAACTTTGGTTCTTGACATAAATAAAGCTTTCCTTTTAAAAAATAATTTATGGAGAGTAATCTAAGTTGAATAATTGTTGATTCTGTGAATCCTCATGCCACAAAAAAAGAGACTTGTCTGATCGCATCTTTATAACAGTTGCTTCTCAAAATCTTACTAAATTATTATTTTTATTTTTTCAAAACTAATATGATCCATTAACGACTGGGATCTTATGAGTATGATCTTTTTCCAATCAACTCGAATAGCTCATGTTGGCACCCAATTTATTAGTACCACCACTCGCAAGTTCAATTTCACATCAACACTGAATGACGCCGACTTCATTGTATTTATTTTCATGCTGGAACAAGAATTTTGACTGTGCTTAGACCCAACTGAATACCGTTACAAAATTAGTCTGAGAGCATCACAAATCAGTGCACATTGCGTGGGCCCTTGTTTGCAGCCTGTACGTACAAAAATGAGGGAGCCACTTTGAAAGCTTCACTTTTAAATAGGGAAAATTACCAAAACATTTCCCCTAAAATCTCTCTATCTCTCTCTCTCTCTCTCTCTCTCTCTCTCTGTGACCGACGGTGATAACCAGTGTCATCGTCATCTGCACGGATTTGGGGTTTTATCAAAATATTCCTTGTGCCTTTTAGAAAGCTTTTATGTTGTGTTTTGGTTTTGTCTCACATTGGCTAGTGAGGAAAAGGTTGAGTGGTATATATATGGGTACATTTCTATAATGTTCACATAGTGTTAAGTGGCAAGACACCTATGGTGCTACGCACATTACCGGCGTAGCCAGTGATGGAACACACTCATACGCACCCGCACCCACCCCCGCGCCCGCGCGCGCGTGCGTGAGCGTGGCAGTGGGCTGTGTGGCGCTTTGATGGCGCACTTTGCACTTAGCACGTCGGCGCGAGGCGCCTTGTAGCTTATTGCCACTTGGCGGTAAGATGTCACTGACGTGGACCACGGGTCGGAACAGAATGATAGGTATCGATACCCCTGTGAGGTGTATCGATACTGGTTTGCTATCTTGCGAACAGAAGGTTAGGTATCGATACCGGTTCGTTAGCGCGCGGATATCAGACATTGGTTCATAAACAGATGCAACTCAAGATGGAGAGTTGTGACCCAAACTCAAGTCTATTCACTAAGGGGCGTGTCCTTAAATGAAAGGGTACATTTGGGTCTATATATTACACCCAAATTACATTCACTAGACACCGAATTCAAGCCTTGTTACTCTGCCAAAATTTCTATAGATCGCTTTCTAGTTTTGCTGTACCGTTACTCTGCAGAAGCGGTGCCAACAATACCTTGGTTCTTTCGATCCTATTTTCGACTCGGTATTCTATCTGTCCTTCGTTTGTGCGGACGCAGGCAGAAGATCATTGAATTGATCGGGCTTCGTTGTATCCTCGGACAGATTCACTATCAACCCGGTGCACACCTAACGGTGGGGGCGAATACTGTTTTCAAAAAGCGACATAGTAACGTGCCTCGAACAAGTTCCATCATCAACAAGTTCAGTTTCCCGAAGACTCCCGAATTTTTGCACCAACAATCTGCACGGACACCATGCAAGCAACAATTGGCTGTATATCCCATTGATACTAGCAACCACTACGCAAGTCATACCTCCGTGACATCATTGTCTCAATTACCAAAATCTCCCTTGCCTTCTTTTTTTTTTCCCTTCTTCTTTTGTTTTTTGAATTTAATTTTCTGATTCTGCCCCTAGCTTGTCTCGTACTGAAATTTTCCATCACTAACTTGGTCCGAGGCCAATCGAACCTGTCATCCCTCTGGACAATGTTCTCTGACCACCATTGGCATCGTCTTCCTACTTATCTTGTTCAGCCTCTGGTGATAAATGACTTGGTCCCTGTACATTCCTGACCTGCCCCCAACTCTTGAGTTGAATGTTGTTGAGGTTGAATTAAAGAGTGATGACCCTACTTGGTCTTCTTACTTATGTTATTGGATCAATAGTGATAAATGACTTTGTCTCTGTACATTCCTGACGTGCCCCAAACTCTCTAGTTGAATGCTGTCGAGGTAACTCTCAAGTTGAATGTGTTGTTGAGGTTGAAATGGAGATGGCCCTACTTGGTCTTCCTATTTATCTTGTTGGGTGTAGTAAATGACTTAGGTCCCCGTACATTCCTGACTTGCCCCCAACTATCAAGTAAAATGTTGGTTGAGGTTGAAAGGGAGATGGCCCCATGTAAAAGGTCTGACCCCTATCGGACCTGTCATTCCTGTAAGACAATTGCCTTCGACCACCACAGACTTGGTCTCCCTACTTCTGTTGTTGGGTCTATAGTGGTAAATGACTTGGCCACCGTAAATTGGGGTCCGACATTTTAATGGATAGTATGTTTTGGTGATTGTAAAGACACTTACCATGCTTTGGTCATTTGAGAAGTTGGGACCATTGAACTGGTGAATGGGTAAGTCAAATGGAAAAGTTAAAATGAGGTGTCGGCAAAGTTAAAACCAATTTCATTTCAGATCTTGGGGCCCTACATTTTACAAGCCTACAACTGCCAAAAACATTAACTTGGCCCGGAACCATTTTCAGAATTCTTACCGTTAAAAGTTTGGGTAAATTTCACTGACCTCCCCTGAGGTTTCTGACAAATATAGAACCCCCCCCCCCCCCCCCGAGGTTTCTGAAATGACTCTACCCTCCCTTACTTTTGCTGACAATGTACATATTCCCCCTTCTGTTAAATTGATTCCAAACGGTGTTGACTATGCCGATAAGATGACAAAATTACCCTTTGTTACGAATACTACTCTCCTACACACCCACCGCCTACCCATACCACCAATAAAAGTGTGCATTTCATAATCACAAAAACTCAGCTCATGGCAACCAAGTTTTAAAAAGAAAATAAATATCAATTCATTTTTCCTACTTGCTTTGTTTGATTATCTTAATTGTCTACGTAATTATTTGTTAAATAGAATAGGCATTACACTAATTTATCCCAAATTGATCATCATGTACGTTCGGATATATGCGGACACCTTGAGCAAGTAAATATACAAAGATAACAGGAAAAAAAAAATTCAAACCATCTGCAAACACAACTTTCAACTTGGGTATTTCGAGAATCATCAATTGAAAAAAACATGTCGGTTTGGAATCTCTTGAAAAGCACTTCAGAGTGCGTTCTCAATTTTATTTTATTTTTGATACTTTAGTCTTCCTACAAGTGCCAGGGTACCCATCATTTTTGTTAAATAACGGGTATTTTTTCGTCTTTTATGATTTCTTTAACATCAATGTTGTTTTTTTTTTTTTTGTTGATTAATCATTCATCTCGATAAAGAAGTCTAAAAAGTAAAAAAGTAAAACCAAAAGCAAAAAAAAAAAGTTCACTAAAGTTTAAAAAAGTTTGAAACAACTGGTATTTTTGTGTATGGTGTCGTCGTATCTTAACTTATTTAATTGTGGTCTACATCTTTATACTCTTCTAGTTCCTCTCTTCGAGACAAAATCTAATCCCAAAAATTATGACGAAAAGCTAAACAACTAATTACGAAATGTAAATATATAATTCAAGAAAAAAAATGAAAAAGCAAAACTTTAGGGAGAATGAGTTGTTTAGCTAAAATGAGTCCAAAAATACTACTCCTATTTAGATAAAAAAATATATATATCAAAATTAATTTAGGGAGAACACACCCTCAATCGAATGAGAAAAAATGGGACTCAATGTCCTATTGTCCAAAATTGATACATTAGATTTAATTTAATTTAATTTTTTTACTTTATAGAGTTCTCTTGGTCTAGGGACACGCCAATACCATGCATTTAGAAAATGAGGATACAGAAACATCCAAAAACCAAGGTAAATCGAATTTCTGTTAAAATAAAATGCATAAAAAAATAAATGATTAATGAAATGTCGTTCCCAAGCTCACTTAGATATCTACGTATTTCTTAACAAAATAGAAAGAAAGAATCTTACGAAATGAATTTAACTGAAAAATTTTGTTGTTTGGCCTAATGGTTTGTAACGCTTCTTTGGAGTGTGAGGTCTAGGATTCGACTCCTATGGATAGGAGATAGGCCCTCATAGTAATTTAACAAATACTAGCATACCACATTTTATCTTTTAGTAAAAAAAAAAAATCTAATTCAAATTTTGTGCGCTATGTTTACAAACACCCCAGCTGTATTAAATTCCAAGTTGCATTTGACATACTTTAGCTAGAGGAAAAAAACGTACTTTAGAAGTATTTTTGTGCATGTGATTGAAGATTATAGAAGGATAGAGGGCACTATTGGCATATCTAAAGTCAGAATTCCGAGACATCAGCATGCCTTAGCATTTTCCGTCAATTTTCTAACGGCTAGATAACAAAGGGGGGAATTTGTATGTTGTCAGCAAAACCAAGGGAGGGCAGAGTCATTTCAGAAACCTCCCCTTACCCTAAAAGTTTAAAAAACATATTTGAATCATTAATTATAAAGATAGATATATAACTCAAATTGGAAATTGACAGGATCTAAGAAAGCAGAGTCTCCCAATTCATCAAGTCTCAGTGCTCTCTCTCAAGAGGAAGCAAAAGCTTCACAAAAAAAAAAACCTTTCATCCACCTCTCTCACCACAAACCTTTCAATGGAAAAAAAAAAAAAAAAAAGAACAGAGGGAGAAAGTGTTTTTAATGATCTACAGAGTGAAGTGCGTGATCGTGTTGTCCAAAAGTGTGTTTAATGATCTAGATTCGCCAAGTGTCCTACTTGTACAATACTATTTGAAATCTTGACCATGAATTGTAGAGATGGACAGAAAGTGTTTTTAATGATCCACTGAACCATTGTTTGTAGAGATGAACAACTCGAATCTCGCACTACACCCTTATGTACGCTCCACACTATTAAGTCCCCAAGTCCTAACAACACAAGCACAATTACCCAAATCTCAGTTCTGTCACTGACAAACATCAAGCAAACCATCAATAAGTCTAAAAGGTTGGTGTTTGTGCTTGAATGACATGTCTATTAGGGGGAAAGTGAATGTAATTTTGGAACTCCAACATTCTTATGTTTGGAAAGAGTGAGAATGAGAAAGTGATTCTTGAATAGAGGAGGAATCTGATCCCTCCTACCTCTCATAAGAATCTTGGATTCATGGTTCAACCAATAAAAAAAAAAAAGTGTTTTAGTAATTTTCAAAATAAATAATTCCTAGAGAATATTATTGAATTAATCGAACTTCGGAATAGAGTTAGTCCATGTATCGAATTGCTAGGAATTTAATTCATGATAATCAAATTCATATTCCAACAAGAAATTACGGACATCCAGCCAAAAGGAAATTGTCCGGAAAATATTTTCTTTCAGGTATTCTTGAAAAGATTTCGCTTGCCAAATCCCAGAACCGAAAATTGCAAAACAAATACTGCAAAACTCTAGCAGACAAAACAAACTCATATTTGTTCAACATTTATCCCCATTGAAAAAGCAATTTCTCTTTGAAATGTTTACATACATGTTAATCAAAAAGGCAATTGATGAAATTTACATTTACATGAAATGTACAGTTGACTTTTTCCGTTGCTACCCCCTAAATCTTGGAGGTTCTACAACAATCTTCGTATATAACCTGTACCACCAAAAACTCCAGCAAAACCAGAAGTCAGAAACAATAAACTTTCACCAGAGACGGAAAAAAACCGTTGCAAGAATCTATCCTCCGGCAATTGGGTAATTGACATTTGCATTAGGATTCATGTACCCCTTATTGCTTTCAGAATCAATCTGAGCATTCTTAGGTAGCTCAGATGCTTGAACAACTGAGAGCGTAATCTTCCTCGTCGGACCTTGACACCCATTACTTAAGCTCTTGACAAAATCTTCCTTTACGGATTTAATGTCCAAGAAATCGCTCCTTTCCGGTTGTAAGCCCCAGTAGAACACAGTGTTTGGCTCCGCTACATTCACATCAACATACTCTGTAGGGTTGGGGTCGCAAAACCCCTGAATTTCCTCCAGCTGTACAGCCAAAGATGCAAGCCATTAGAAATGTCCGGACGTTAAAAGGAAGACAGTTTCTAAAGATCACTGACTACATATAAACATTACTGCATGTCATAGACATTCCCATAAGGATTTAAATAACGGAAATATGTTAGATTTCAAATTCAATAATTTTAGTTCTCCATAGAACACCACCCAAAAAAAAATCCAAATAAGGACATTACATTGACTATACAAATTCACAATAAGGGAGTAACAGCATGGTTAGGGGTTACGTCATCTGCTACAAGGTCGGGTACAATTTGGGGTGAGGTAACTTTCAAAGGAATGTTTAAACAGGAACAAAAAATTCCCACAGGCACACACCAAGCACTTTAACAAGTGGCCACCTTCATGCTCGTTGAACAAGGTCACATGTGAAATCGGATCAAAAGATCACATGTGAACTACCATTTTCGAAAAAAACCATCTTTTCTGATCCCACCAAAAAAAGTTCAGAGCATACAGTACACTATCTTCCCTATGCACTTGTTTCCAAATGAATTTCGGACACTCACCCCCATCAGGCTCTCAGTACTTCAAATCAGCTAGCTTAAGGTCCTTAAGTCATTCAAAATTTGGAAAATGCAACTGTCAACAAAAGCAAAGATGCTTGCCATCCAAGCGTACAATCTAGAGACTGAATATCTTTATTTTTATCAGGTATAGTTGCTTACAGGATCACATTAGTTATCAATATCACTCAGGTAGCAAACTGAACTACAAAGCTAAGGAGTCACCAACCTTGACAAGAAGACTGCGGAATCGCGACTTCACCCAACCCACCCATTCTCCCAACTCATCTTGACCAGAGGCTGAAAGACATATTTTGACAAATCGTGTGTACTTCTTTGTATATGGAAAAGGCTCAAATAAGCAAGCCCAATCAAAATCTGGTCTCAGGAGACCCTGCAATGCCAAGAAAAAAGAGAACTTAAGAAAATCCAAATAAGGAGTTTAAAATAATCTCAACGCTCAGATTCCAAAACATCACAAAGGAGTCAAATGGTCATTGAACATAGTAAACTCAGAAAAAGGGAAAACAGATGTTATAACCCTGATATCTCCTTAAAATGCAAAATGTACCTTAGTCAAAGTATGGCCTTGGATGAACTCCTCCTGGATTCTGTAAAATGTGCTTTTCGTGATATTGGAATGGCAATATTCATGTGGTCTACATGGCAATCTAATAGGCATCAAGGACCGTGGTTCTGCAGCACTTCCAGAAAGTGGCAACATTCCATCTTGCAGAATTATTGGATCCGGCCAATGCCAAAAGGCAAATGTCCCAAAGAAACTAGAAATCAAACGACTCAAGCTGGCATTTGGGTATCTTTGACAAATACATGCCACGAGAATGGCTAAATGGACTCCTCCAAAAAAGCCAAGTAACTGCAAATAAATTTAGAACTTACAGCATTCAGTTAGCTGCAGGTGGAGAGAGAGAGAGAGAGAGAGAGAGAGAGAGCACATAAAAGACAAAACTAAAAGGTTACCCAGATACCAAGCTATACGCCCTTACATTACCATAAATTCCTCGCCTCCTTGCCCATAACTTAACACATCGCAGCAGTGATTGAAATACCTGCAGTAGAACAATCCAAGTAGATATGAGATCCACATGGATAATGCAAGAAAATTAGAGCTGAAAGTTATGCATACTAAGAAGAGTTAACTAATCATGGCTTACTCAGAAGCCAAAGAATCCAAGATAAATACACAAGAACAGTAAGCTCTCATAGATAGCAAGGCATGCTTGATACCTCAATGTTAGGTACAAGCTGAAGAATGCATTCGTTAGCATGAACTCCCGACAAACTTCTCCAGCTAGTGTCATCAATGTTTCTTAGAAAGTAAGGGTTAAGTATGTCCACATTCTGCATATTATGACTCAACAAATCAAATCACCATAAAATATAGGCAAATAGTAATGGAAAGTGCTATGTATCAAAACTGATGGGACTAATTTCAAACATGTTCAAGAGAGTTAGTAAATATCAGCAAAAAAAGAATGCTTCACAAGAGGAGTTGAGATACAGTAATTTAAGTACATGAGATCCTTGACTCCTCCTTGTATACAGAACCCACAGCAGGAATTTACTGTATTAGAAAGACTGAGAGATACAGAACTCACACTGACCTCAGGAACGGACATTACTTTAAGTTGAGCGTACGGCAGATCAAATGAGATCCCATCAAGTTTGAACCGCATTAAAGGAACTTTTGCATCCTTAACGCAGTGGACCTCAGATACTTCTGGTCTGCCCGTGAGCATGTTGTGTAGGAGAATAAAAAAATCCTCCTGCATGGGTCGCAAGATAACAGGACATGAGATACTTCCAAACTAATTCCTTGCATGAAGCATGGAAAGGCAATAAAACAAGCTTACTCCCATATTGGCAAAACGAGGGCCAACACATAGAGCATCAATATCCGACTCTGAATTATGAACCTGGACAGATCCCAAAAATAAAGGTATCAATGAAATGCATATAAACAATATTTTCCAGTCCCATAGAAATACACAACTATATAGAAGGTTTGAGATCCTCCACAACACCTTCGTTATTATCTTCCTTTGTACTTGACACACTTCTAAAATCAAGTTAACTACAAAACTTTGTTTTGTCAAATCCCAGATAACTCCAAAGTAGCCAATTGTTGGGGGAATCTAACTAAGCTATTATTCCCCCTTGGGGAAAGAAACAGTTCAAACAAGTAAAATGTGGCTAGGCACCTTTCTAGTATGAGTGAGAGATCAACGAGGGAAGTTCATACTTCACGACATACCAGGAATCTCAGATTCAATCAGTCACCTGGCTAGGAAAGACAGTAGAGACGTAGCCACAAGCCGCGTTGGAGGTGAACTCGAGTGTGGATTCGGATAGAAAAATTTGAAGCATGGTAAACAAAGTGTTGGGGTATGCAATACAAATACTTCTAAAAAGGAAGTACATAAGTAACAGAGATTGTGACCTTGTCTCCAAAACTATTAAACCCATGTTTCAGTCATACATTAGGGATGGATTTTCAAAGCACTTATGAAGTCTGGTATGATGATTTTAGAGGACAATTTGAGAATGCTAGGGTTGTTACTTGCTAGAACCCCCCTAAAAGCCATGCTTGTGTTGGGACTTAGGTCTTGGTTCCATCTTAAAGGTTTTACATTCGACTCTCCTTGCCAGCAATGTTTGGAGACAACATGTTACATGAAGCATGTGACACAGTAGTGGAAGGGACTGTAGAAATTTTTCCAAAGCATGCCCAAGCTGGAATGAGACACCCACGATTATCCAAAAAAAATTGCCCTGGGTGTTGGAATGTGTTATTATTTTGAAGGGGCAGTTTAGCCTATATTTAAATAATTATGTTAAGTGTTATTCAATTTGAATTCTTGTTAAATATGAATTCGGCTTTTTGGATTTAGAAGAGGTATAACTCGAGTATGGATTGCGAAAGTCAGGATTTTAGGCACAGTAAATAAAGTGCCGTGAGGAACGCAATATGAATACTACTGGTAAAAAGGAAGTATAGCACAGATGTAACATGAACAGTGGGTGGCAATTTAAAACTACTAACGTACCCCACCATATGTTTAACTCGACTAGGCTTATGCTGAATAACCTCTGAAAATGCAAGTAAAATATAAGCAACGAAGCATTTCTCCCTAAATTTATTGTGAAGGCAAGTTAGTTGGCACTGAAAACATAAAATCATATTCTTAAATCCAGACCAATAGAGAAATTTATCTACACTGAAAACCAGCTATCTTAAGCACCCTTTATATGAAGCCACAAGAAATCATAGAAGAAACAAAAGAAAGACTAAAGCTTCCAACCAAATAACTTACACCAAGGCCATAAGATCCATATGTTAATACTGTGGCAGAAGCAGCTGTAATGTAGCGTTTCTGAATCCCACATTCACGAGCAACCCTCTTAATCCATTCCATCACTATCTGTGAAATGATGGTAATAACTGAATGTTAATGCTCAATATCAAAGCCCGCAACTAGTTACTATATAGACAGCAGAGCCATCAAAAAATCAACAAGCCAACACCAACAAAATGGATAGTGAAAAAGTCTATCCATTGTGCTTTACTCCCTCCATTCCTTATACTCCCTCCATTCCTTAATGGTAGTCCACTAGAAAACACGCACAATTTTCGAGTTCTTTAATTTGGTATCTAGAAAGTAAAAAAAATAACATGAAACAAAGGTACTTTATTTTTTATGCAAAAATTACATGTCTTCTCGTTGTGGACTATCATAGGAACTTAGGGACTATAAACAAGACTGGAAACCATATAAAGCCACTGAGCCACTAACTAATGATACCACTCATGTTTAAGCAATTCCATAGCATTGTACGTTGTCAAGGATAGGAGTAATGCCTAAACATAACACAGAGACCCATTCCAGCTCTTTACTTAAACTTTTAGGAAATTCAAGTAAAACCGTCATCTGATTCGAGGGCAATAGTCTCTAGAAATGAACAAAACAAGATTTAAGCATAAATTTGAGTAATATCATCATTACTGGCAAAATGGTGAATGAAATAGCCACGACATTCTTGGAATATTTGAGTAAAATGAAAAGTAGCCCTTGATTTGTATTTTAAAGTAAATGATTAACACTGCTTTGGCATGGCATTGCTTATGAGAAGACAGAGATTTTTTTTTTATTCCCATAAACAGGTTGGCAAATTTGAAGTTCAAACAGATGCCTCCGATTCAAGCAGGGGATGCATATTAAAGGGGAAAATCAGATTTTAAAGCAAATTCAAGGCACTTATCTTCTGAATGACGCAATGTTAAGTCATTTTCACTATCAAAACTAACATGACGTCTAAAGATAAAACAGTATATCAATCAAATTTTTTCATTAAAATTTAAGTTTGAGTCAACAGTTGCGTAACGTCGCGAGATTCAACAAAAAATGAAACAAAATTTTTGAGATTGAAAGGAGACCTGTTTGAGCTTCTCAATTGCATTTTTCCTCTTGATTTCCTCTTCTGGAGAAGACACAAGTCCTTCGCCTTCCATCAACTACAACCATATTAAAATAAACCGAATCAGTCTACCTGCATATAAACTTGCCTAGACAACTGGGATATCAAAAAAACATAAAAACAATACACCGGCCAAAAACATGAACAAATCAATATCCCAATAAAGTAATCATCAGACATCTATACTAGAATTTGAATCAAAATCTGGATTTTTATAACAAAAAACACTGAATTAGTCGAACTACGTGTAAGATGGCTCCAACAGAAGTATAAAAACAAAAACTACAGCCGCAAGAAACCCGAACAAATTGATATCCCAATAAAGTAATCAACATTCATATATGCCAAAATGTGAACCAAAATTAGAGTTTATATAAGCTGGCCCCAACACTGAGATACAGGGGGAAAAAAAATTTACACCCACAAGAAACCCGGACAAATATATACCCCAATAAAAAAAATGCCTTACATCAACACCAAAAAAAAAAAATGTGAACCCAAATCGGCGTTTACATGCGAAATCTACCTGAAGCAGGGATCGAGACCTTTCCTTCTCCATTCGAATCAAGAACTCAGGATTATAAGCAAAACCCATTGGAACCAATTGGGGCCTAGGGTTTATCAGACCAATAGGTGGACCGCGAATGAAGGTCACAGGTGGGTTCAACGAGCGAGGATCAATCAATTGGTGGTACGGAATGAAAACGCCATGGTTTTGATTCGCGTATGCCATAGTATACACTTGGGTCAGATCGGTTAACGAAAAATCTGAGGCTGAAAAAGAAGGTGCAGATTTTAATAGGGTTTTGGAATAGGAACAGGAAAATAAATTACTAACGATTAGCGTCTGCGCGTGTAGAGAGAGAGAGAGGAGTTTGGACTGAGAGAATGAAGTTTGAAGATGGAGAGAGAGAGAGAGAGAGAGGGAAGGAAAAAGGTGAGTTCTTGGAGCTGGGTTTAACAATGGAATTTGCAACGGCAGTGGGCCTTGTGGCGACAATTTTGAAAAGGAAATGTGTGTGTGGTACGTGGGGAACTTGTGGCCATACACGTGTTCTTATGTTGACTGCTTGACTTTCGTTCAACGGCATTCGATTTTCTATGAGGTAATAGCTGGCAGACAGGTTAATTTGAAATTGTTACGAGGGTATTGTTTGAACGAGAAAGGGCAAAAGGAACATTAGCATCCCAATAAAGGGTGTTCTTTTTTTACCAAATGATCTCCTCATTTGCTATTAGTACTGTATTTGATTTTACCAAATATTGATTTTAGAAAAAAAAAAAAAAACTAAATTGATTTATTACGATTTTTTATATGGTGTATTATGAGAGAATGACATGTCTAGGTTTTTAGAAAAAGCTATTTTTTGTTAGTAGAACACCCCCTAGGCCTAAGGCATTTTTTTAGAATAAACTAGTTTTTCACATTTTTCTATGTGATGTACTGTGAAAAATGACATGTCTTAGTTTTTGAAAAAAAATAAACAATTTTTTGTTATTAGAACACCCTCAAAACCTAGAGGGTGTTTGGCCACTCATTTTTTACATTTTCCATTTCTACTTATCACATTTTGGATGTTTGGGAGTTGTCCCCCAAAACACATTTTTGGAGAATGAGTTTTTGATTTTTCACTTTAGAGAAGAGAAGTAAAAAAGAGGTATTGAGCTACTTTTCACATTCTCCACTTGCAAAATGCATTTTGCACATTTCTCCCAAACACTCCTCTCAAATTCAAAACACATTCTGATCATAATCCAAAAAGCCAAAAAAATAAAAATGAAAAGTTGATAAGTAGGCTCCCAAACACCCCTCTAGCAAATCTTGAGCGAAAAAATACTCTAGTGAACAATATTTTACCTACTCGTGTCATTTTTAACACTCTAATAATACTATCTATATTAACTATACACTATTAAAACACTAATTTTTTCATTTTTTAAATATTACTAATGAAAGGTAAAGAAATTTGGGAGTGAACAGTGGTTGATTGAAAAGGGGAGGATATAGGCACTATTTCTAGATATATTTTGTCTACCTATTTATTGAGGCTGTTGTAGCCCTTTTTGACGTTTAACCTGGGTAAAATGGAGAAAAGAGGTGATTTGTGGAGTCTCTTGAAGATGCTCTTTGCTGGCCTTTGACAAGTTAATTTCATTTTAGCACTCTAATCTTTTTATAATTGCCTTCAAAATTTGCCTTTTAATATTAACATTAAAAGATAAAGGTAATTAATATTCACACCCCCAAATTGTTATTAACACCCTCTTTTGTCTTTTAGTGAAAATTTTGCACATGAAAATTTCACTTGAAGACAAAAAAGGGATATGGATAACAATTTGGGGGTGTGAAAATCACTCCCCAAGATAAATTTAGGAGTTCAATTATGAGAAAGTAGAGTGTCAAAATCATTTTTCAAAAAAAATAGTACTAACATATTCAATTGTTAGGGCAGGTTTGGTCCAAAGTAAAAATTCGAGTTGAGGTCGTTTTAAGTACTCGGAAATTTACGAATTTAACAGCTCCTTTTATTTTAGCACCCGTTAGAGGGTGTTTGGCTTTAATTATTATGGACTATAGCTTCTAAGTGTAGATTGTAGAGTCTAGATTATGAAAATCTCATAATAAGAATTTGTGAAAGTGTTTGATAAAAGTGTGAAAATTAAATTAAGTATATGCGAAGTGTTTGGAAATATGATCAAATTATTGGATTGGGGTGAATATTTGACATAATACCCTTGCTATTATGACTCCTTATGGACATTATTTTTCTTTGAAATAATTAAAAAAATTAATGGAGTATTTACGATTATACATAAGCATATTCCCCCATTACATTAAAGAAAATGCTCTCAAAACGCATCATCTCTGGGTTAGTTTGAGTACACTAGCACCCAAAAAAGTCCACGAGTTGAAACTCTGAGTATTGGAACAAAAGGATTTTTGCTTCCGCAATCCAAAAATAATATCTGGAATTCGAAATCAAGGTCTAGAATCTCTCCCAAATATAATAATTCATGAAAATAGTTTCATCTTTAATGTGATTTTCAGGCTCGAAAGTTTGGTTAGAGAATAAAATAGGGAAAATATACTAAATCAAAATATTGAGTACAATTCAACTTTTTTCTGCTGTACACTTTTTTTAAATTGTCACTGTTTTTCCTTTATTTCTCTAAGATTTAAACGAAACCAGGGGTGTAATGAGCCATCACGGCCGTCTGTTCGACAATCAACGGTCCAGATTATCTTATACGTGAAATCGTTATCTTTATGTGAAGATAGCGTGAAGATAATCCGGACCGTTAATTATGGAGCAGACAACCGTGACGGCTCACTACATCTTTGCAGTGAGGTTACTCACTACAAAGCCCCCTAGATCATTGTGGTACTTGATGAAGCAGTTTTCAGTGTTGCTAGATGAGACCTGCAAAACAAAATACAACTAGGGACACCGGTGTAGTGTTAGCCAACCAACCTCTGATACCTAAGTCATACGATTTTCTATATGTGGTTAATTATTGCTCAAGTAAGGCATAGTTTTCCATTTGATAAAATGGAGATTTGCTAAAATCAAGTGGGTGATTTTAGCAAATGAAATGGGGAGGTGATTTTATCTCCAATGAATCTGGACACACACTTGTCCAGATTCATTGGAGATAAAATCTCCTCCCCACTTCATTTGCTAAAATCACCCACTTGATTTTAGCAAATCTCCATTTTATCAAATGGAAAACTAAGCCTAATTAGGATAGTGGAACAATGTACCTTCACTCGGATTTCCCGAATGACCATATATAGACAATTGTGGTGGTTGAGTTTCATTAGGACTAGGAACCTTAGCTCTGTACTAAACATAATCATCCTTTTCTCTCTTTTGTACATCGGGTTTCGTACTCCCAATGAGAATTGGACTCTTGATACATCTGAGACTTATGTGGATAATTAATCAGGCCTTTTTGGGTTTATCCTACTCCTATAAATAAGGAGCTAAGAGCATCTCCATCAGTTTAACTATCTCTATCTCCATTTTGGCAAGAAAAACTACATTTGGCTAGCCTCAAACACTTCCATCACCCAGCAGAATAGCCATTCCAAAGAAGAAGAAAAAACGACATCAGCTGTTTTCTCTCGCACGGGCACGTGCAATACACGCGTCGCGAGTAGATCTGACTCGCCCACACACGCGTCCGTTGACCGGCGCGTGCGGGCTCCGGCGGAAGGATTTGCCGACGAATCTTACACCGTTGACATCGTCTCGACGATTCCTACAATCCTATGGTATCAGATCGATTTTAGAATAAATATTCTGTTGTAGTCGTTTTTTCCGGCATGGGAGGAGAGAGAAAGATACTCCGGTAGCGAGCTCGCCTTCGATCGCCAAACCTCGCTGCCTGTGGCGAGGTACTGTAGCTTCAATGGAAATGGCGAGGTGCTTGGCGAGGCTGCTGGGTCTTCGTTTTCCAGTTTTGGGTCACCAAAATGAGTTCGCCGGAGTTTTCGCTAGTCTGCTGGAGATGGTCTAAGTCCATTTAGGACTCCCAGACCTCTTAAGGTGGTAATCAATACTGTCTCGATCAATCTCGTCACATGGAGCTGAACTGATGAGCTTGATTCTATGGACGATGCTGACCTCATATGGCCGAACTGGGCTCGTTGGTCACCATTACGGGTGCCTCTGGATCTGCTTGGGACCCACTGAGTAGATTAGGGCCTTCTTTGGCTAAAAAAACCATTTTAGTTTTTTCGTTTGTCCTTATTCAATTTTTTTTTGATTTTGTTAGTTTTACGTCAATTTTTTGTAGTTTCTTGGCTCGTCTCGACGAAAGGAATCTAAAATGTATAAAATTATTAACCAAATTTAAAGTTTTGTGAATAAAGACAAAAAATCATCCAAAAAACTAGTTTTTTGGATTATTTTTCATCTTTATTCACAAAACTTTAAGTTTGACTAATAATTTTAAACTTTTTAAATTTCTCTCGTCGAGACAAACCAAGAAACCACAAAAAATCGATCGAAAACTGACAAAGACAAAAAAAAATTGAATAAAGACAAAATAAAAAACTATTTTGATTTTTTCACCCAAAGGAGGCCTAGGTCGTCACGCATAAAGTTCTGGTTGCTTTATAATACTTTATCGGACCTCTTCTAGGAGGTCATATAGGTCAGGCCAGGTCTACCTTTTATGACCCGAGCTTAAGGGCTGAAAGCAACTCCAACACAAGCAAAAATAGCTAAAATGAAGAGTGGAAGTGACATATTGAGGGAAGATTTTGTAATTTTTTCTCAAAAAGTTGTACTGTTTGGAGGGACCCATTCACCTTTTTGTCACATCCACTCTCTAAATTTCATTTTGGCTCTCCAAAAGGCTCACATTTTAGAGAGCCGAAATTTTGTTTAGAGAGTGGATGTGACAAAAAGATGGATGGGTCCCTCCAAACAGTACAACTTTTTGAGGAAAAATTACAAAATCTCCCCTCAATATGTCACTTCCACTCTTCATTTTAGCTATTTTTGCTTGTGTTGGAGTTGCAGTTCATCATCATCACTGCTATTTTCAGTTCTTCGATTCTTTTATTTTCCTCTTCGTTGTACTATTTTTTTCTTTTCAATGATCCAAGGCAACATTACCCTATGAAGCAATTAAGTATAAGAGCAATCCCAAGGAGGAAGCATAACTGTTTGGTTTGTAAATGAAAGTCAGAGTCATGTGGCAAAACTTTTTTTTTTTTTTATTTTTTTAACATACATATAGAGAAGTAGCAAGGTGACAAAACTATTTTTTAAAAATTTTTTTTAACATACATAATTACATATAGAGAAGTAGCAGGATCCAGGAAAAATTACCCCATTAGTATTCAGGAAAAAAAAAATGAAGGGTTCAAAATTCAAATTCACAATCATGTAAATTTAAACCATTCATTTCTCTTTCATGGACACTTTCGGAAAAACTTTACATGCATCGTAACATTTTCACTACATATATATCATACGATTCATTTGAATGAGCTCCATGTCACTATGGCAACCCCGAGGGAGAGGCAATGCAGTCTTAGCCGGATACGTAGTATTTGCTCCCTTCTATGTACTTATCGGATTCTATTCACTTTGCTAACAACTATTTGAGACATCTCAATCCCGAAAGGGAAAAAAAATACTGTAGCAAAATTTACGGTTTGCTATCAAATTCATCATGAACATGTAAACTTTTTGCAGGAAGCACCAAACACTGCTAATGACCAATGCATCTCGAAATTAGCTGTTGCACTCAGAAAGTAGTTATCAGGTTTTGAAATGTTATATTGCGGATAGGGCAACAAAAGAGCCAAACCGAGTTTTGAAATGTTCGAGATTAGTTCGTTCAAATCTAGTCTAGGTAGAGGCGTAGAGCTAAGCTCGAGTACAAGTGGAGCCCAAATAGTTGAACTTGGCTGCTTTCATATCGAGGTGTTCGAGCTCCGCTCGTACACGGAACGAGCCTTGAGCCAGGTCTCAATAAACAAGTCAAGTTATAACTAACACGAGCTCAATTCATTCATTGAATGAGTTTAAAACTCGAACCCGAGCTCGACTTGTTACCAAACGAGCCGAGCCCATAATGAATCAAGATGTTTGTTCTTGACACCATTGAACCCAAATAAAGTCGCGGAAAATATCTTCAAACCGAGCGTTTTCATGAGCAAATTCCAACTTTGAAACTGCATTTGATCTGAATTTCCAGGAAATTTTGAAGAATCAGCAAATAAACAGGGAAAATTACATTCTTGACAGAACAAACATCTTCACAAAATTAAACCCAAATCAAGATAGAGAAAATTGTTCACTTCACATGTTCAGCATGAGCAAAATCAGAGTTTTGACGCTTCATTTCTTCTGATTTTCCATAGAAAAATTCCCCAATTACACTTCTAGACTTGAATTCATATCAAACCATCAAATATCTCTAGTTGAAACATTAAAGAAATGTATATACACATCAGAGAGAGGGAATGGATCGAGTAACCTCCAATTTCCCCAAATTGGAAAACTTTCCGATCAGTTTGAAATATTTATTCAAGTTTTCTCAAACAGCTATGTCGATGTACATCTATACATGTATATACACCATCAGAGAGAGGAAATCAAAAGAATTAACAAATCACACCGTACAGCCACAGAACATGAAGAAGCAGCAGAGCATGGCGACCAAAGCGACGGTCTCGACGACGGTGACGACGATCCAGAACACGTTGTCGATCGAGTAATCGAACCACGATCGGAATCTCAACGAGGACCAGCTCGGCGTGAATGGGGACAGGTTAATTCCAGGCCACCGGAAAATCGAAGAGGGTGTTATAGACAAGTCGAATTCCGGCATGCGGAATATCGACGAGGGTAAGGAGAAGTCGAATTCTGGCCACCTTATCCTACTCATTCTCCTGCACATCCCTCTCTCTCTAGAACCCGCCTCTCTCTCTCTAGAACTTGTCGTTTGTAGCTATGGAAATCTCTCGTTCCAGCGTACTGTAGGGTCGGGATTTGGGAAGGACAGTTGGAGCATGATCAACGTGTTTGGTCTCGTGCTTTAAACGACACAAATCATATTTTATCTTCCAGTGCCAAAAAAAAAAAACCCGACACAAATCATGAATTTTGGGGCCTTTCTATTTTGGACAAAAAATAATTTACCCGCAAAATATATATTTGGATGAGTCTTTTTAAATCATTTAATACACTTTTGGACGGACAATTAAAATCATATGAATGGTTCTCTATGGTCTAACATTTGACCGCAGAGAAGTCAGATTGTAAAACACTTTTGAAACGTTGTGGGAGGAATAACAAGTATTAGTTGAAGGTGCGTTCAAGTTGATTTGAGACGGAACGGGATGGGACGGTGCACTACGGGTCGCTTGATGCCTAGATGAACGGTCCAGATTTGACCGTCCATTCAGGCAGTGGACGGCCTATAGTGAGACACACCCTCTATTTTATCCGATAATTTTGATAGCATGAATAATATATATATAATTACACACCCAAAAAAAGAAGAAGAGAAGTATCTAACTTTTCTTTGTTACTGTTTTTAAAATTAGCCATTTGTTTTGGGATCCAACGACCAAAAAAGGGAAAAAAAAAAAAAAGAAAGAACAACATGTTGGAACGGATGGATTAATATTATTTTGGAACAACTAGTTTAGCATATATACATCTGAGAAATAGTCTTTGAATTTTTGTTAAATTTGAATCTTTTTTTTTTTGCTTTGTAAGAAAATAAAATATTTTGACCAAATGATGTCCCAAAAAAAAAGTTTGCCAAAACGAAAAAATTTTGGAACTAATGTCATCTTACTTGAACTTTTTCACATTTTTATGTAATGATTTGTTCTGTATTCCTAAAAGTTTAAAGAAAAAGAAAGACAAGATAAAGAGAGAAATGAGAACAATATTTAAAAATAGAAATAATGATTAAATAATAATTGAGAAAACCAAGTCTTGATCAAACCCAAAATGAACAAGGTCCTAATATAATAGCTATTGTTTCTTAAAATAATTACTAGTTCAGTTTAAATCAACCCAAAATGGATTATTTGTTGTCGATATCAGTGCACACCACGAGTCGATCTCATTGGGTTAATCTTTCTGAATATTTCTTTTTTAGGGTTGACCGTTGCTTGCTTGTTTAACTCGCTAACTAAAGTCCAGGAAATAAGTAAATGAATTGCCAAAACGTTGCTTATTTTGTGAAGCAAATTAGTAACAAATAAGCAAGATAACCTAATGAGTCCTTAAAGTAAGGCCCGATAATATTCTATTCTTATAATTTTTATCGTCCGGTTTTGAAGTGATAATTATTCATTCACTTCACTTAACGAAATCATAAAATCTCGAAGACAAGTGTAATTTAACCAGTTATTTATCGAGAGATCGATATCATCATCCATTGTATAGAGAGATTACTGAAAGTTCGATATCATAATCTAATGTATAGAAGGATTACGCCCAAAAACCTACAATTTTTTTTCCTACAACAGAACAACTTGATTGAAACTAAAGTTATGTGTGATGTCACCGCAAAGATTCATTTCCCCATTTAAAATGTAGAACATAACCTCTTGCTTTTGACTTATTACACCCTTATTAATGTTAATTGCTTCTATCTCACCTTTTTATCGTCCAATCATCGATTATCAAAAGGAACATAAGCATTATTGGATCATAACTTTCTTGTAATTATTATTAACAAATAAATAAGCAACCAGACATGAATAAGGGGGTGTTCCACTAAGGTAGTTTTGTTTTAAAACTACCTTGGTTTTTGTGTTATGTGATGTATTGTGAGAGGATGACTTGTATTGGTTTTTGAGAAAAACTAGTTTTTGGAAAAAATTAGTTAGTGGAACACCCCCTAAGAGTTAAAGAACCAAACGAGTCCTAAGATGGCGTTGGCATGTCGACTCATTGTGATTCAATATGGTGAATGTAAACGTTCCATACATATACTTATATGCCCACAAGTCTAAATATAAAATTTTATGTGCATTGAAGGATTTTAAATACTCCCTCTGTCTCAATTTAATAATTTTTTTTGGGGAGTTCGTGACACTTTTCAATTGATTATATCTCGTAATTTACATTGTTTTCCTTGATTTTGAAAATATTGTCTTATAGAATTAATTGTAATTTATCAAACAAGATCTATATTGAATATGAAATCTATTACCGATTTCAAGTTATAAGTAGTTTTTTATCTGGTTAGAATAGAACGAGAGACTATTAAATTGGGACGGAAGGAGTATATCCGTATTTTGCTCCGTTGACGTTGACTTTATCCATTCTAATCTGCCTTCGTGGTTAAGCGTTTTGACCTCACCCATTGCCCCCAAGACTCGTCATTTTCGCTAGCCAACACAGCTCCTGAAGTTTCCACGAGAAAAACCAAATTAGCACTAGTAGTAATCTGATGATCATTAGCCACGTCACGCTCTGAACTTTGAAAGGAATGGTGGGAAACCATGCTTTCGTACCGACTTCAACAACCAATTTGGTCTTAGCTATGCCACACACAAAAAAAAAAAAAAAAAACACAAAAGGGGAATTTATTTATTTTTGCCTAAGTACTACCCAGGGGAACACTTCATTTGGTTAGGAAGTAGTAACAAAATTATCAAACAAATAATAAGAGTTTATAGAAAGACTGATTTCAGGTAGTACTATTAAAGTTTAGGAAATGGTTACAATACATACCCATTAAATGTGTGTACCATATCCATCTATTGTATGGTCCATATTGTGCCATCTCATTGGCAATCGTAACTTTTTTTAGTTTTTTGTAATTTTTCAGCAATATAATTTGTAACATTTTCTAAGATTCGTAACATTTTGGTGTGTCTCATAACTTTTATAAAAAAAAATCTTAACTTTTATTAAAAAATCGTAACTTTTATAGGGGTGTGTATGATACACACCCAAATAAAGGGTGTGTATTATAGCCTTTTCCTAAAGTTTATCTTCGACATCGCCTTTGTTGTCTGCAGTCACAGCGGTGGCATGAAGTGTTTTATTTGTTATTAATGGCAGTGGCATAACGTGATCAGATGTCGATGATGGCGATGAGACTGGGGTCGTTTCGGGAGCTGTTTTGCTTTTGTTTTTTCGATCAACCTTTGGTTGATTTCCCCTTCCTTCTCCCCCGACTTAATGTATTGATTGTCAAGTTTTATCAATAAATTTCCTGATGTGTTGCCTTTTCAAAACAAAAGGAAAAGAAAGTTGGGCAGTGATTTTGGCACTCCCCAAATTACTAACAGCACTTCAAAAAAAGGAGTGCCAAAATCAACTCCATATAATCAATTTACTTTATTCCTATTTTAGTCAGTTTTTAGGGAAATGATAATGTCAAAACTGTTTTTGATTGGGCCAAAATTCTAATGCACAAAGAGTTTGTACTTTACACTTGAGTACGAGCATTTCATGCATTTAAGTATTGGCACAATCAAAAACAATTTTGGCATTAACACTACCTAGTTTTTATTGTGAGATAATGACCTATCTCGTAAAGTTCAATAAGCCAATTTTGAGTTTAAGCACAAAAATTAACTTAAGTCAGTCATTGGCTTAAATTAGCTTTTTTAGTTGATGTATTGTAAGAGAATGACCAGTCTCGTATATGGCATTACGAGACAAGTCATTCTCATACAATACATCGAGTTAATTACTGAGTTAATCTAATTTCTGACTTAAGCCCATTTATTGAACAAATGTACAAGTTTCTTGTGGATTAAGCTTTGATATAGTAGTTTTACATGGTATCAGAGCAGGACCCATTTCACCTCACATTTTTAAATTTTACAATTACACCTTACAAAGACAGACTCAACAAAAAGATTACACGATGATATACCCAAAAAGAAATTACACGTGATAGACTTAAAAAACAGGCTTCACGTGGGGGATGTTAATGAAATACAATCTCACATAGCTTAGATATGGATTGAGTGATCATTTAATATAATGTTGGGACTTAACTGAAGCTTTAGATAGGAATATAAAATTTTCACAGTTCGCTAAAACAAGTTACACATCTTTATTCGTCAATGAGAACATGATATTTTAAATAACCTTGCGAAAAATCAATGCAATGGAATATCGGTAACTACTTATTTAATCACACAATTTTCAATTCAAATTCCTGTCAAACTTCTACACTGAAAATTGACTAATTTTATGAAGTACGTAGTGTTATTTGATTTAATTGATTTTTTTGTAGGAAAAGTTAAAAATACCATGTTCTAAGAGATAAACCATTCTGATCAACAAAATAAGATACGGAACATTGTGAGTAATATCCACCACTGCATCCTATAATAGAGTTATGCAAAACATAAGATGTTCTTACCAATTGTATCATCTAATCCAAATGTTGAATCAAACAAGACACCTTCACTATTATTAGTTGCACTCATGACTAATTATCCCAATCTCAATCTCATTTCATTATAAATTTCATAAAATGTATAAGCCGCATTAACATGGAAGGATGAAAAACATGGAACAAAGAAAAGGATAAATGAGATATTTGGGTTCCTGAGATAGTGGGTAAAATTTTGTGTAGCATCTCAGGGTAAAATTGTGTGTAGCATAGGATAATCTGCACAGTGTTTGATTTGGGTGAAATAAATAATGAGATAAAGAGTAGAGAATAATTTTCTCCATTGAATGAAGAGGTAAATTTTCCCAAAGCTTGGGACAAACTAAAACCGACTCCCAAGTAAAATTGTGCAATCTATTACATGGGTATTAAGTGGGCAAATAGTCTCGAGTTTCATCTTTAATTCGGCACAACAAATGAGGGACTATTCAATTATGGAAAAGATGCAGGACCACAAGTTTTCTCACACCATGAATTCGGTATATCAATCCTGGCGTCCAACATGCCCCAAAGGTACTAAAATCTGACCATCTCTTCTGAAAAATACATATACATTTTTTTTATTGGCAAAAAATTTTAAAGATCAAAGATCAAATAATAAAAAAAAACGTTAATTTGGATGAGCAAGAGAGTAATAGTCCAATTTGTCCCTCTACAATGAGCATCAAACAGGGCTCATGGGGGTGGTGGCAGTTGTGGTCTCGAGTCTCATCTTTAATTCGGCACAACCAACTAGGAACTATTCAATTATTGAGAAGATGCAGGACCCCACGTTTCCTCACACCGTGAATTCGGTATATAATTCTTGGTTTTGAACATGCCCCCAAAGTTACTAAGAATCTGACCATCTTTTCTGAACAATACGTATATATATTTTTTATTGGCAAAGAAAATTTCATTAATCATGAAGATCAAATTAAAAAAAAAAAACAGCATAAATTTGGATGACAAGAGAATTAATAGTCCAATCTGTCCCTCTACAATGAGCATCAAACAGGGCCCATGAGTTACAAAGACTAATAAAAATGGTGTAAACAAGAGAATTTTTAAATTAGCAAATCTGGGTGATATTCTTATGCTTAAGTGGAAAAGCTAGAAGTTTTATTCCAAAAATTTATTTTAGTAAATATGATAAATTGGTAAATGTGACAATGAAGCTGGGAAAACAAAAGGAAGCTACAAGAAAGGTTATCTGCACTGTGTGTAATACTACATAGTAGAATCTTCTACGGCTTCACGTCGGCCCAAAATGGATCGAAGGCAACTTAAGCCCATTGATTTGGACCAATCGCAATATGGTGATAAGCTAAGCCCGAGCGCTGGATGGTCCAGTCCAAGAAATTTTCGGGACCTTTCCAGACCCATAATCCGATCCGATCCGTGAATGTTCGGTTAGGTTCCGGATCTTAAAAACCATAATCCGCTCTAAGTGGATCGGATCGGATCCGGATCCGATCCGTGGACACCCCTACTATCAAGAACATCAAAATTTATGTTAATCGGATATCGTTTGATATTTTTCTTAAAACACGCTTGAGAAAAATTGGTTTTGATTGGTTGTTGTAATTTTTGAAACTCATGTTTTAAAGATAAATGCGTTTTGGTTTTTTTTTCTTGCTTAATGTTCTAGACCACTTGATGCCCTCTCATTGAAATGGATCTGGAAGAAACTCAAAAATGGCTCCAAATCAGGGATGGCAACGGGATGGATGGGGGACAGATTTGAACATCCCCACCTCCGATCCTCGAACCTCATATCTTCTTCCATCCCCGACCCAATCTTCGAACGGAGAATCTCATTTGCCCTCCACCCTGCCCCTAACGGAGATCGGGGTCCCCACACCCATTCTGAAAATCACCTAAAAAAAAAACATCTTCATTTTTTATTTTTCATTACAACATATCTGCATCTAAGCCAAACAATGAAAAACACTACAACAATTATCAAATTTTAAATAACAATCCCAACCAATCAAATATAATTACATAATCGCCAAGGATCACGAAACAAAGGAATTACATTTCAAGCATCAAAATGTATTACTGTGTATATACTATAAACTACTCAACATATGGGAAAAACTCTACTAGATTACAGTAATAAATTTAGGAGTCTTAATGTAAATCACATATTAGATATATAGTAATAAAAACGGAGAGTGGAATGTGGTGGGTAACGGCGAAGGTACGAAGAACCGCCTCCAAGCTGATTCCCGATCATTTATTTATTTCACCTCCAAATCCAATCCGATTCCCAAACTCTAATTCCAACGGGGCAGAAAAATGGATTAGATCGGTTGAAATTGTCATCCTTACTCCAAATGGACTGTTTACTCCTCATTGGGACCGGAAAAGATCCTAATCCTTTTTTGAATAAAAAATCCAAAATTTGGACCAAATCACATTTGATGACGAACTGAAAAAGAAATTGCCCTTTTTATTTTCCTTCTCTCTGAAAATTACTAAAAGCATAAGAATCCCAAAAAAGGGACATTGTTTTACAGATGGACAATGATACGTACACACCCACTCAGATACACTCTGCCACACCCCCTCTCACATGTGAGGGGACCCACCCGGGAGGGACCCACCCCACATGTGAGAGGGGGTGTGGCAGAGTGTGTCCGGGTGGGTGTGTCTGTATCATTTTTGTTTACAGATATTCCAAACGAAGCCTTCCGCCGCAGAGAGAAGAAAACCACGGAAAAAAATCTCAGATAATAAAAACAAACGAAGCCCAAACCCTAGACCCCTCACACGCGTATCACGTGACAACCCCCCCCAGGGGCGGTGAAAGAGAATATAGAGAGAGAGGAACCGCAAAAGCCCTAAATAGCACAAAGAAACAACAAATCCGCTCTCCACAGCCGTCCGATCATATCCAGCTCATCGATCCGCGTCTCTTCGGTATCCAACGGCTGAGATCAAGGTGTTGCAGAGAGCTCAGTCCCTTCCTCCTTCTCTCTCTTCCCCCCTCTCCCTCTCTCTCTTCCCCTGTTTTCTTCTCCCTTGTTCGATTTTTTCGTTTTTTTAATTTTATTTTTCTCTCAGATTTTCTCCCGGATTTTCTCGAGAAAAGTTGTTGCGGAAGGAGATGAAGGGGACGGAGGAAGAAGAGATAATAGATTTGGAGGAAATTCGTGAAGATGAAGTGGACGAGTCTGAGGTGGAAGTAGATGAGGATGGAGAAGAAGATGATGACGGGGATGATGACGTAGATGATGAGGAAGAGGAGGAAGAAGAAGAAGAAGAGGAGGATGTGACGGACGTGTTGCATAACTCCGGTGGACCTCCTGTTGTGTCAGTAGATGAAGACGAGGATGAGGATGAGGATGACGTGGACGATGACGGCGATGGCGATGACGATGACGGAGATAGCGACGACGACGACGACGACGAGGATCCATACGAGGAAGTCGAAGAAGAGGTGATTTTTGCTTTGTTAAAGCTTTTTTTAGTGGTTTTTTTTTTAATGACTGCGTGTTTTATTTTTAATGTTTGCTGATTTTTTTCAGTCTCTTACTATTCTTGGTGGAATTTTTCGCTGTTTCGTTGTTGAAAACTCTTCCGTTTGTAGATAATTTTACCTGATTTCTCCAGTTTAAGCGCAAATAGTTCTGCTTAGTGAATATTATCAAAATTTTCCTTTCTGGTTCAGGTTATCGGTCCTGATGATTTCACAGTTTGTGTATTTTATTTGTATGTTACTTCGCTTTTCAGATCTCTCTCTCTACACACACACAAACGCACATAGTAAGGACATATGCATCTATATGAATAGCAAGTGAAAGTTATCAAAAAAGTTGCAAGAAGTTTGGATTTTCTGTATTTTATGACTTGTGCCTTGTTTCAATCTTATTTGGAGTCGGGATTTCTGATCATCTTTGGTGAAATTTTTGTAGATTTGAGAGTCTGTCTCGTGTATACCATTGTTATTCTCCCTATTTTGGTGGATTATTTGGTGATTTATGCAAACGCGATCCTGAGTCCACCTTTTTATGGGTTTTAGGTTTGGTGGAAAACCTGTTTCTGAAGTATTTCTTTTTAGAACATGAGGTGTTGTAAACTACTCATACTGTCCGTTGATCTGAATGGATCTGTCACAGTAAACTATGTTTTTTTGTTAAACGCTGGGAAGTCCGGATCCCCTTGATTCCTTGCTTTCCAATTGGTTCTGCAAGTTTCTTCTTATTTATGTTTCCACTAAACTCTAGTTTCTTCTTAATACTATAGACAATCTTGACTTGTCAAGTGAGCAATTAAGTTATTAAGCTAGGGCAGATTCCCTGGTAGTTATGTCAGTTACTTCTATTGTTAATTCGCAAACTTTCAGTTCACCATCTAAAGATAAAAACTTTAGCAGTATATTTTGGATATACCTGTGTGTCACTTATGTTCTGCCATGACTGTTGCTGTACCTGCCAAAACGTTGAATCAGTTTATTTTGCCTCACAAGTGACACGAGTACTCTAGGCCCCTGGTAGTTATGGTTCAAGATGGCAAAAGATCACATAGATTTAGGAATGTGGTAATGCAAATCGCTTTGGGACTCTCTTTTCTGTTATTCGCCTTTTGTGTTCATCCTGATTTGACAACTTAATGTTAATTAATCAAAAGTAGGTGCAGCTCTACTGTATTAATGTGAACTAACCATATCACTGGGATTGTACTTCTATTTCCACTCTGTTGAATTTGTCTTCTCGTGTACATTCTTTTTTGCTACTGCTTGTACCATCTTGCATTTGCAGAACTTTTTATTCTACCTTCCATCTATTCTTCCTATTTACAAGTGTTTCCCCCCCTAAATGACTGTACAGGAGGATGTGGGAACAGAGTACCTGGTTCGACCTGTGAGTCGTGCCCACGACGAGGAAGATGCCAGTGATGGTGAACCAGAGGAGAATGGCGTGGCAGAAGAGTTTGATGAAGATGACGATGAAGACGATGATGGTGGGAAAGTTGAGGTTCCAGCAAATAGGAGGAGATCAGACGAGCATGACTCTGGCAGTGATGATGATGATGATGATGGTGGAGAGGATGATGTTTTTGATGAAGAGGATGATGAAGATGATGATGGGAAAGTCGAGGTTCCAGCAACAAGGAATGGATCGGATAAAGTCGACATTGGTGATGATGAAGAGGACGATCTGGATGAAGAGGATGATGAAGATGACGATGGTGGGAAAGTTGAGGTTCCTGCAACAAGCGTGAGATCAGAAAATGTTGACTCAGGTGACGACGATGATGATGGTGAAGAGGATGATGTTTTTGATGAAGAAGATGACGAAGACGATGATGGTGGGAAAGTCGAGGTTCCAGCAAAGAGGAAGAGGTCGGACAAAGATGACTCTGGTGACGACGACGATGATGAAGAGGATGATGAGAGACCACCCAAACGATAGGGGTAAAGCTGATCATGGACAAATTAGGTCAATCTCTGTCTGCTCTCCTCAAATCTATCCTACCTCTTTTGTCAAGAAAAGAAGGATAATGGGATGCTTTAGGGTGGCTGCTCTGCTGCCTTCCTGTTAATATCATGTTCCAGTATCATTATGGTTAACAATTTTCAATATGGGTCTTGTTTAGAAGTAGATCTAGGTCTGGTATCCTGATGCTTGATAAGGTTAAATAGTAGTGGTTCATTTTTAGGGCAAATGCTTCTGCTTAGATTAATGGGGTTTTCAGTGCTCTTTTGATTCCCAAATTCGGATAGTGGAAGATATTTTTGTGGATTTATTGTCAAGATGGTTTTGGAGGAAGAAATGATTTCTTGCTGTTGTAAAATGGGCTTAATTTTCAGATGCTTATATTCCAGATGATGAAACCTAGGAGTATTAGCTAAGTTGTTGGTCAACTTTGATATCCATAAACTTCGAATCCAAAAAACATTTTGAAGTCTTGAGGTTACTGGAGGTTTGTTTGGTTGTTAACTTCTGAGTTTCGGAATTAGTTGATGGACGTGCAAATGGATTCTAACATCTGGATATTGATGTCCCTGATGGCTTGATTATGACAACTTGTGGTCCAACTGATTTGGGAACTTATCGTATTGTTTTATTAGGGACATATACCAAAAGAGGATTTGGGGTTGCTGTAGGGCACTCCCGCCTTACAGAGCGTGGTGAGGAATATACTGTTTTTCATTTACAAGAAGCATGTGCTTGCAGTGTTTATCTGGATGACGACCCCATACAATTCTCTAATTGGGTCAACCATGTTGGGCTAAGTAACAGCCTAACACCACCTTTATAATGGGATTTTAATAAAATTACGCTTTTTGTCGAAAAAAGTAAAATAAAGGAAGACAAATAAACTACTGGAGTACTTTATATTATGCAGTAGCAGCAGTACCTCATCATAGTTTCCCACTATCAAGAGAGCTGATTCAGCCATGTTTTGGGGAGATGAACTCAGCAGGATGGCATTGCTAGGGTGATAAACGAGTCGAATGAGCTGAACAAGTTTGATTAAAAAACTTGGCGAGTTTTAAGAAAACTTTCAAGCGAACCAATCTCAAACGAACTTTATTCAAACTGATCACAAATCGATCTTCGAGTGTTACTTTGCATATAATAAGCTGAACTAGCACCAGTAGTAGTTTGTTCAAATTTGAATTGAAAGCTTAATGAACTTTAAGAAATGTTAGAACTTGGCTTGTCTATGTAACTATCAGGTCTCGAACGAGCTTTTATCGAGCAAAACATGAGCTGCAACTCGAGTAGGTTGGTTCGGTTATCATTCAGAGTCGTCACTTTCTAGATCAAGTCTTATGAACCCCTCTTGTCTCAATATTCTGACCACCTTGTTATGGTTGAATTCAAAAGTTCAGTTTACAGTCACTTTCTTCAAATCAATTGGTATTTTTATGTCGAGTCCAGCCCTCCCATGGGGACCGTTTGACTTACTAGACCTATAAATACCTCCTCTACTTCTGACATTCCCCTCACACCAATACCTTCTTACATACTACCAGTTTATACTTCTTATTTCCTCTTTCTTCTTTCACTTTCCAATTCCAAAACAACATGGCCATCACTTACGATATGGAGATCCCTTCCTCAATCCCTGCCCCCAGAATGTTCAAGGCCTTTATTCTTGATGGCGACAACCTCATCCCCAAGGTCTTGCCACAGGCCATCAAGAGTGTGGAAACCCTTGAAGGAGTTGGCGGAGTTGGAACCATCAAGCTCACCACTTTTGGCGAAGGCTAGTTCCTGTGATCGTTATTATATCCTTCCATTTCACATTTATTTTACATGAATCGTTTGTACTGTTTCGTGTGTGTTTGCCAGGCTTTGGCCTTTGGAGTACAGTTTCTATTTTTCGGTACCTGAAGAATCGTCATTTTTTCTGTCATAACTTCTTCTTCTGCTGCTTCTTCTTCTTCTTTTGAACCAAAAGATAACTTTTAAAGCTGCTTAAAAGTTACTCATTCTGATGTTTTTGGAATTCTCATTTTTAAAATAGACTGTGAAATCTAAAGTTGTGACAACTAGCCCTTTAGTGCAAAACGTTTTAGTTGGCTATGTCGATAATAATGTGAATCTACTATAGAAATAACCGAATGGTTTTAAATTCGGCTGACATTGTCCATCGCATAACATAATCAAACTTAATGTTTCTGATAAACTAACATAATTTGTTTATTAATATGCAGGTAGCCAACACAAGTGTGTGAAACATAGAGTTGATGCCATCGACAAAGAGAACTTCACATTTAGTTACAGCATAACCGAAGGTGATGCTTTGATGGGCGTATTTGAATCAATCTCTTATCACATCAAGATCGTAGCCACTCCTGATGGAGGATCCATTTGCAAGAACAGGAGCATTTACAACACAAAAGGTGATGCTCAGGTTTCAGAAGAGGAAATTAAGGCCGGAAAAGAGAAGGCCTCAAGCATCTTCAAGGCAGTTGAGGCCTACCTCTTGGCTAATCCAGATGCCTATAACTAATGCAATGTTCTGCGAATCTATATGAAGAACTTGGGATATGACCTCCCAAGAGTGTGGTTTTCAATTGTGTGTGTTTTTTGTCCAGTTTGTGGTTTTCAATCAATAAGGCAGACGCTACGGTTGTATTTCATTAAAAGATTGTGTCTCTGAAAGTATCAACAAAGTCATTTGTTGAATCATCTCGTACCAATTTGTATTGTACCAACTAAAACGTACACTGGGGTTTGTATACCATTTTTATTTAAACTCAATGACTCAAGGCGGGCTCTAAGATTTAGGGGTCCTAAAGAGAACTTTTCCAAATGGGATCATCAAGTCTCAATATGCTTTGCATAGGGAAAAGAACTTTTATAAAGAAGTCATTGCAATCATTTGAGAGCATAATTACTATATGGACCATAAAATTGTCCTTAAAAAATTAGTTAAAATTTGGAGGTCTAAAGCGGTGGCTTTACGGATTTTAGCTCAAAGATGACTCTACTGAATGTTGCGATAAAGTCAATACTAACTGACAACTTGGATGTATTATGACACAAAATTCTAATCGAACTGTAGTTATATTAGTCAAAATTGCTACTTGGATCTTTCCTGATTTCCAAATAAACTAATATTGGCCTTGTTCGTTTAGTAGTTTTAGTTTAGTTTAGTTTTGGAAAAAGGTGTAATGAGTAGAGAGAGATAGAGAGAGAAATGAGTGTAATGATTACAAAACTAAAACTATGAAACGAACAAGGTCATTGTAATTTAGCCGACAAAGAATGTACTGTATCCAGCTATGACCTAGTGAAACCCAGTGATTGGCATGGTGGTCGAGGCCTAAAACTTACGGGTTTGTTCTTTCCTTGGATCTCAAGTTCAAAATCTCCTACATGCTACCAACTATTGTGAAGCTAGTCAAGGCATAGCTTTGCCCCGGTTTTGCTTGGGCCTTCGTGGGTGGATGGTAGGATTGATGCCCAACAGATTAGTTGAGGTGCTTATAAGCTCATCCGAACACCCTGAGTCATTAAAAAATTATTTGATTAGTCTTAAATTTCAACAGAACTTATCTGTTCTGCTAGAGGGCATGGGTCTTGTTAACCAGAATGAGAAGTTTAAAGGCCAACTACAAGATCATAGCATCAAAAAGTAAGAGGTTGATGCTTTTCCATGCTTAGAATCTTCCTCCTAAGCTTCTAATTGGGCTTCTTTGATGTAATTCTGTTGAGTTGTCTTTGTTTGCTTTTCTTTGATTTTATTGTTTCTATGTTGTGTCTAGTGTTGTATCTTTCTGTTGTGCCGAAATCCGAAGTAGAGAATATAAACACAACCAACAAGAAAACAAGAGACAAGGATTTACGTGGTTCCCCCTCAAGCACGGAACTCTAGAGGTACGTCCACGGGGAAAGAGCAAGAGGATTCACTAAAACCGGGGAGAAATACACAGAGCCGGCTATACCCGTAACTCTCACTTGAAGCATCCACACAATATCTAGGGACAAATCTCTGAGGCGCGACCTACAGAGCATCAAACATCTCACACACACGAAAGAGACACACACAAACCCCAGATATCTCAAATTCCAACTCAAGACAAAACCCTAGGAGGCCACAAGGCTCCTATTTTATAAGAAAGTACAAAAAAAATTAGGTCAAAACGTCTTTAAAAACGCGCAACCGCACAAATTCGAGTAACGGTGGTCCGGACGGGGATTCGGTGGTCCGGACAGGGATTTCGGTGGTCCGGACTACCGAGGCAGAATGTCCAAAAACGTCCCAAATTCCACTGGTCCGGACGGGGCTTTTCTTGGTCCGGACCATAGGTCCAGAAAACGACTTTTCGCACCAAATTTTGCACTTTTCTTCGACCGTCTTGAATTTAAGGCATATCTCCAACACTTTCAAGGGGCATGCCTCTGCGGTGTTTGTATTGTTGTTTTTGTTGGTATAAAATCACGGGAGAACATTCTTTACACCAGCAGTGTAAACTAAAGTTTCCTCCAAATCTATTAGTACATTGTTTTACCAAAAAAAAAAAAAAAGGTACGAGGTTGTGGGAGAAAATGGCATCCTCACTTTCTGGCCATGAATAGGTGTTTTATCAGTTCTAAATGTATATTCTAGCTTACTTTCTGCTATTCTAGATATGAAGCCAACGTTCCAATTTATAACAAGGTTTTTTTTTTTTTTTTTTTTGAACTCCAGAAAAACTTTCTATTCACAAAGCTCCGAAACTATATCCAGCATACACAGTTGGGGGGGGGGGGGGGGGGGGGATTAAACACCCATTCATGGGAAATAACATCATTGAAAAAATGGGATGCAACCCAATGAGCAACTCTATTGCTTTTCCTATTAACTCACGAGAAAGAACAATTACGAGAGGTTGCAAAGCTTCTAATATCTTCAATGATTGCTGAGCATTCCCATGGGGGGACCGTCTCTGTTGAACAAAGTTTGATCAAAACTTTACTATCGCTTTCAATGATAGCATTCGGGCAGTGGAAATCCTCCAGTAGATTTGTGGCCAAGCGAATAGCCAAGGCTTCTCCTTGCAGCACAGATGAGGCAAAGCTTCTGGCAACTCGTCCTCCTATCAAACACCCTTTATCATCCCGAATAATTGCAGCTATAGTCACCTTAGGGTTGCTCTGATGTTTGGCCACATCACAATTGATTTTCAGAAATCCAGGGGGGGGAGGGGACCAATGAGAAGTTACCTGGGTAGGAACATGAGATTGATGTTGCATATTTTGGGTTGACTGGCTCATGAGGAATTCCTCCCAAGCATAAGATGCCTTTTTAATGGTCTCCTCCGGATTGACTGGAACGTGGTTGAAAGTCCAATCATTGCGAGTTTTCCAGATTTGCCAAGCCAAGAAGATACATTTGCTGAAACACTCAGTTCTATCCTTTGCTGAATTTAAGTTTTCCATAAGGGATATGGTCCACTTCATGACAGACGGAATAGAGGACGCATCCACTTTGTAATTTAAACAGCTCCCAAACCATACTTTAGTGGTCCATTCACACTGAAAAAGAAGGTGCTCAATGGATTCAGGAGCCTTGAGGCAAATTGGACAGGTTGGTGAGGGATGACACTTCCTTTGGTGTAGATTTTCCTTGGTAGCGAGGAAATTACAGCAGGCCTTCCACCAAAAGTGCCTCAATTTCGGAGGGATATTAATATTCCAAATGAACTTCCATACCGCTTGTGGGGGCTGGAAGGAAGAAGAAGCTTTTGGTGGATTATCAAAGTCTTGCAGCTCCCGAGCCAAATGGTAGCCAGATTTTACAGTGTAGAGTCCCTTAGAATCAAAGTGCCATACCAATGAGTCCTCCTTACCCGTGTGGGAAATAGGAATTGTAAGAATTGAGTTACTCTCCTCGTTGGAAACCCATTTCCTGATTTCATCCTCTTTCCATGATATTGATTGGTCATTGATGAAATCCTGTACATCTCCAACGGACAATCAGGGGGTCTAGCAGTGTGGATCTTAAAATCTTTGGAAAAATTCACTCACTTGTCATCCCAGAATAAGATTTTTGAACCGTTGCCCACCTGCCAGCGAACCCCTTGCATGAGAAGCTCCCTCCCTTGGAGAAGGCTTGACCATGCCCAAGAGGGTCTTCTACCCTTAGAGGCATGGAGGAAATCAGTGTTTGGAAAATACAAACCCTTCATGAACCTGCCCCAGAAGGAATCGGGATTGATGAGTAGACGCCACCCTTGCTTTGCTAGCATAGCGGTATTAAAAGCCTTGAAATCCCGAAAGCCTAAACCCCCACTTAGCTTTGATTGAGTGGCCCTGTCCCAGCTAGCCCAATGCACTCCTCTATTGTCCGGATTGCCACTCCACCAAAATTTTGAGATGCAAGAATTCAGTTTGTCACAGAACTTTTTGGGGAGGGCAAAACAAGACATAGCGTAAGAGGGGATCTCTTGAACCACGGATTTGATGAGGACTTCTCTGCCCGCTTGGTTCAGTGTGATTCTCTTCCAACCTTGGAGCTTTGCTATGGTTCTCTCAAGCAGATAGTTGTAGGCCTCGGTTTTGGATCTTCCCCAAAAGACAGGGAGGCCCAAGTATTTGGCCTTTTTGCTCAATGGGGGGATGTGGAGACGGCTGCAAAGCTCCTGACAGAGACTGTTTGGAGTGTTAGAGGAGAAAGACACCCCAGATTTACTGTAGTTAAGGATCTGGCCAGAAGCTTTGTTGTAGGTGTCAAGGATTTTGAGGATCTGGTCACACTCTGCTTGGTTTGCCTTTGCAAAAAGGATTGCATCATCCGCGAAGAAAAGATGGAAAATGTTGGGGCAGCTTGTCCGTAACGAGATTCCCGAGAAAGCTTTATTGGTCACTCCCTCTATGAGCATCTTGGAGAGGACATCAATAACCAAGAGAAAGAGATATGGCGATAGAGGATCACCTTGGCGTAAACCCCTAGATGGGTGGACTGTGGTTCGTTTAGCCCCATTAGCAAAAGCTTGGTATTTGACCGTTGAGACTGTTTGCATTACCCAGTGAATCCAAATGTCATGAAAGCCCATACGTTTAAGAACTGCCTCAAGGAAAAACCACTCCACTCGGTCGTACGCTTTGTTGAAATCCAAGGATATGGCCATATTGTAGCTTGAGCCACGGCGTTTGATTTTCATATGGTGGAAAACTTCATGGGCAATCGTGATGCTATCTTGGATGAGACGACCAGGGATAAAAGCAAATTGTTGATGGGTGACAATTTGGTTCAAGAAAGGTTTGAGTCTATTTGCCAAGATTTTGGTGATAATCTTGAGGGCTAGGTTGCAAAGAGAGATTGGCCGGAATTGGGATAGCATTTCTGGGGCTTGTACTTTCGGGATGAGAACAAGATTTGTGAGGTTAAGCTCTTTTAGGAGGAAACCCGTGTTAAAAAAGCGATGGACAGCTGAGATGGTAGTGTCCTTAACAGTTTCCCAATACCGTTGATAGAAAAGGCCTGGGAAGCCGTCAGGGCCAGGGGCTTTAAGAGCTCCTAACTGGAAAACAGCCATCTCAATTTCCTCCGAGGAGACGGGGCTAGTGAGAGAGGCATTCATGGCAGGGGATATAACAGGGTTAATAAAAGCAAGAGTTTCCTCCATATCAGGGTGGTTATCGCTATGAAACATGTTCTGGAAATACCCTCTGAGCTCAGTATTAATCTCTCTGTCCGAGGTAATCCAAGAGCCCCCATCATTTTTCAGTTTCAACAGTTGGTTGCGTTGTCTCCTTTGGATCATAGAGGCATGAAAGAAAGACGTGTTCCTGTCCCCGCATTGGAGCCACCGAACTCTTGATCTCTGGTGGTAGAACATTTCTTCCCGGGCAAGGAGGATCTCAATCTCGCTTTTGAGTTGACATTGTTGGAGGTTATAGACTTCCAGGGGGTCATGAGATTGGATAATAGCCAGCTGCTCCTTTGGATAATAACAAGGTTGGTGGTCAACATTGTCCTCGAGTACTTGATTTTTAGGTGGATTTCATTTATTTTTGTGCTTTTGTAATATGGAAAAAATACTAACCTCAGCCTTGGGGCGGACGATAATTAGTAAAAAATGTATCTATATCCGGAAAAAGTGCACTGCCATCCATAAATTGTATATCGATGTCCAAATTTTTTTAGTCATCATATGCATATTATCCTCCACCAAATGGTGGATGTTAGCAAGATCTACAACCCGAGCGGTCTATTCCTTTGTGATCTAGTTTTCAAGGTCAAGATTGTGAGTTTGAAATAGAGATATATCACATATATTGTCAAAACACACTTTCGTTCCAGTTCCGCTGAAGCAATTAAAGTATCATACTAGTACATTGGGGTTACAGATTTGCTAGCTTTGACTTTCGATGTTGTATGCTGGAATATTAAGCTACCCTCCATGTGCTCTCTTTTTTGTGTAATTCGGAATATTGTAAACTCAAAAACAGAAGGACCATCCGGGCAACGAACGGCCCGGATGGTGCACAACAGCTGCTGTGCGGGGGCTGTACATTAGCAACCCCAAATCAAGCTATCCTCCATATGTTTTCACATGAGAGTAGTCGGCGATTTAACGTAGTTAATTAAACATTGACTTTCGATGTTGTATATATAGATTGAGATATTTTATCACGGTAATAGCTGGTAATGACCATGACACTGAACATAAAATTAGCAACACTTCACTATATAATAGCTGTGCTTTCACAAAAAATAAGCTAAGTAGCTGGCAATGACCAACACATCCAATATAAAAATGGAATGAACTTCATATCCTGCCCTTATAATGCCACTTCTCTTGTATTCATTACCCCCTTCTCTTGTATTCTCTTGCTAAGTCAGTGGATTTGTAGAGAGATGAAATATAACTCAAGTAATGTGATGTACAGAGTCATGTACCGAATTTCTGGTATGTGAGGTGTTTTATATAGGCATTCGTGGTTGAGTCCTTTTAGGACTAGGAGGCCTTGACACCTTGCTAGTTGGACCAATCCCTTTAGTTCCTTTAGGTCTTCTAATCCTAATTGGATTCAGTTTCCTAACGTCGTTGGGATTTTGAGGGATAAACCTCTTAAACCCCTTAGGCTTATCTTGACGTGACATATCCGTATAATCAGGAGTTGAATCCCTTTTGGACTCAAAGCCCCTTGTTAGGATTGCTCACTTCACTGACTTCGTTACGTTGTTGGTAGGGCTGTAAATGAACTGGGCCGTTCGTGAACTATTCGAGGCTCGATTCGGTAAGAGCTCGTTCGAGTTCGATTCGTCTACTAAACGAACTGAACTTGAACCTCAATATTAGGCTCGTTCCATAAATGAGCCGAACCTGAACCTAAGTGGATTCGGCTCGGTTAGGCTCGCGAACCTGAGGTCAAAATGTAATTAATAATACTTTAGGGGTCTACATGTAAATATTTTATAATTGAGAAACTTTTATGTAATTTGTTATTCTTTTATCCCTAACTAGAGTATTCTACTACGAACAGATAGGTTTTATCCCTAACTAGAGTACTTTATTTAGTTCTCAATATTTTTTTTCTTGTGTTCTTTTTCTTTTGATTTCTTGATTATTGTTGTAGATTTGTTTATTTTGTTTAATTTCTTGATTATTGTGGTAGATTTACATGTAACATTGTTTTGAACCATATCTCTTTCCCCTCTCAGTTTTGTGTTCTAAATTGCTAACGAGCCCTACTGAGCTTGATTCGAGCCTTAATTCGAGCCTAAATTCGGCTCGGTTCGGCTCGTTTGAGTTTAACGAGCCCTACCGAGCTTGATTCGAGCCTTAATTCGAGCCTAAATTGGGCTCGGTTCGGCTCGTTTTGAGTTTAACGAGCCCTACCGAGCCGAACCCGAGCTTTGTAATTTTTTCACGAGCCGAACTCGAGCCCACTTGTCTAGGCTCGAATCGAACCCGAGCCGAACCCGAGCCGAACTCATGCCTTAACGAACTGATCCCGAACCTCATAGGGTTCGGCTCGATTCGGCTCGTTTACAGCCCTAGTTGTTGGTTATGGCCGAGCTGGCTACGCTTGGCTGGGCTGATCTTATAAGGTTGGTTGATACTTATCACCCACTAACATACATTGTTTGATGTTCTTACATTTTGCAATAAAGTAAATCTTAATGAAATTAAAATCCAAGCAAATTAGCTTCTACTTGCTGCATCAACGTACACTGCGGTTTGTATACCATTTTTATTGATGTATATACCATTTGTATTTAGACGGAATGACTCAAGGAGGGATCTAAAATTTATGGGGCCTAAAGTGAACTTTTTCAAATGGGATATTCAAATCTCAATATACTTTGCATGGGGAAAAAACTTTTATAAAGAAGTCATTACAATCTTGAAAAGTTTAGTGATAAGTTTAGATAGATGAGGGGGTTTCCGAATTCACTTTTAAAGATGAGGGGTTGTATCTAAAAAAGTGTGATAGATGAGGGGATGTAAGTACTTTTTACCCTAATTACTACATGGACTAGAAAAGTATCCTAGAAAAATTAGTCAAATTTGGGGATCTAAAACAGTAGCTTTATGGGTTTTAGCCCACTCCGGATCCGCCGTCCCACTTTGGTGTCCCTCTACGGTGTCCGACCCCTCCAAATGCTGCCACATGGAACACACTAACTCTCCTACCAAATTCATTAACTCTGTTAGCAAGAATACTTTTCCTGCTAAAACACTTCCAAAGTTTTCGATGACTGCATTAGTGTTAATGGTGAAAACTATGTCGAACGTCCGGACTTCCGTATCGAAAAATGGAATGTCTTGGTTCAAAGCCGCTTCCAAATACATGATCCTCATTTTTGGTCGATTGCCTCTCTCCACTCCACATCCAACATGTAATTTCTGCAACCAATTTTCAATCATCCCAAAAAATTTCAATTTCAATTGGGTACAATAGAAACCCAAAAAAGCAAAAAACCCAAATGAAATATCTCAAAAAAAAAAAAAAAAGCTTAACTGAGGAATTGATCACCTGCCCATGAAGATACCCAAATTTCGGTTTCGCCATGAAAGGTCGTGGCATTCGTGGATTGTTTCAATTTTCGCCGGAAAAACTTTTCCGCAGCTGCCGGAGTTTTCTAATTCCGGCCAGTTTGATTCTCTGTCGGTTTTGTCTTCACCCATGTTGAGTTTCAGTGTTTTAGAAGGAGAAGGGAGGAGTTTTGGTGTAAAGACATTGGTTGGGTTTTAACGGAGAAAGTATTTTACTAATAGAGTTAATGAATTTGGTAGGGGAGTTAGTGTGTTCCACGTGGCTGCAATTGGAGGGTCGGACACCATATAGGGACACCAAAGTGGGACAGCAGATCCGGAGTCGTTTTAGCCCAAAGCTGACTCTACTAAAATGTTACAACAAAGAAAATACTAACTTTATTGATAACCAGGTGTCTGGGCTAGCTTTCGCGCACCTCGACTAATCTCGAGTGAAGGTCAATACTAACTGACAACTTGGATGTAGTATGACACAAAATTCAAATCGATCTTTAGTTATATCGGTCAGAATTGCATCTTGGATCTCTCCTGATTTCCAAAACAGCTAACCCGAGCGGTCTATCCCTTTGTGATTTGGTTTTCAAGGTAAAGATCGTGAGTTTGAAAGAGATATCACAGATGTTGTCAAAACACACTGGCTGTGTTTGGTTAGATAGTTTAGTTTAGTTTTGGTGATGTCATTAGGTGTAATGAGTGTAGAGAGATAGAGAGAGAAATGAGGGAAATGATGATGTCATCAAAATTAAAACTACAACTAAATTGGGAAACGAACATGGTCACTTTCATTCCAGTTCCCCTCAAGGAAATTAAGGTATCATACTAGCGCATTGCTTTGACTTTCGAGTTTCGATGTTGTACGCTGGATTAAGCTACCTCCATGTGGTCGGCGATTTAACGTAGTTAATGAAACATTGGCTGTGCTTAAAGTGTATTTTGATGCATTGTGTATGAATACTGAGTAATCTATAGGGATAAGTATTCATGAATGCATATATGTGTATGAATATAAAATATATATGGTATATTTAGATTGATATTTTATCACTGAAATAGCTGGCAATGACCATGACACGAACATAAAATTAGCTAGACTTACACCATATAATAGTTTATAGTTGCGACTTCAAAAAAAAAAAGAAAAAAAAAGCTGGCAATAACAGAGACATCAATTACAAAAATGAGCAGAACATCATATCCTGCCCTTTATAATTCCCCTTCTCTTTTATTCATAACCCTGTTTCTCTTGTATTCTCTTTCTAATATTTCACTGAGCATTTTTTGTTCAAGTCCCAATTTTTGTTAGCAAAAGAAAAAAAACATGGCTGAGGTTGTGCTCATATCTGCAGCCAGGGGAATCCTGAATGGGCTGCTTTCCCTAGCAAAGGATCAGATTGATGATCAGATCAAACTAGCATGGAGTTTCAAGAAAGACCTCAAAAAGCTCTGCAAAAGGTTAGAAATCATTCAGGGTTTGTTAGCTGATGCTGATAATCCGAAAATTACATCATCTGCTTTGATGGTGTGGCTAAAGAGGCTTAAGGCTGCAACCTGCGACGCTGAGAATGTACTGGATGAATTGGCCTATGAAGCTCTTCGAAGAAAGATTGAGGTACTGATTATTGTTTTACCAAACAAAAAATATTTAATTAAACTGAACAATTACTACTAATCTTTTCGAATAGCGGTTACTAGGGGTGCACATACATCGGGTTGGGCTGGGTTCGGGCCGGGCTTATACTAGATAATAACGAGATTAGTGCATTCCCAAGCCCGGCCCATTTATAATCGGGCTTCATTTAATTTGCCCAAGCCCAACCCAAATAAAATTTTAATTTCCCAAACCCATCCAAGAAGCCCATTTATCTTACTAAAGCATAGTATTATAAACATAAATTAATCAACCATAACGATCACAATTACATTTCACAACCATAATAATATATTTAAAGTTCTAAGTTCTTACAAAAATATTAAAAATAGACCTATACATTAAAGTGCAATTAAAATATTCAAAAAGATGGAACTCTCTGATATCTATCAATCTCTATATGTAGTATTTAAATAAAATATTATTTAAATCGGGCCGGGCTGGGCTTCAGAAGAGTTTCCCAAACCCAGCCCATTTAGTAAATGGGCTTAAAATCCCAACCCAGTCCGGCCCTATGGGCCTGAATATTTATTCCAAGCACTAAAAAAACAGGGCTGGGTTGGGCAGGCTGGGCGGGTTACCGGGCCGGTGTGCACCCATAGCGGTTAGTATTCCAACACTCTCCTCGGCTTGAAT
This sequence comes from Vaccinium darrowii, assembly GCA_020921065.1. NCBI lineage: Eukaryota > Viridiplantae > Streptophyta > Magnoliopsida > Ericales > Ericaceae > Vaccinium > Vaccinium darrowii. The sequence continues at coordinate 1,070,579 of CM037151.1, read as the reverse complement.
GTCCAATTTATGCAATTCAAGTTCCACTAGGTCAAGATTCCTTTGATAATTCTTACATACACTCCTCCACTTGGGCCTCACCCGTCGCCATTATCTTGCTTAATACCTCTTCATCATTCCCCAAATAGTCTTCTCCCAGAATCTTAGTTACAGTCCAAGTTATCTCCTCTTCATCGAGTAGAATTCTGTTTCTATTTTTGATGCCTTCAGAGGATACTGATTTCTGAAGACAACACACTTCTTTCTGCCTTTACCTCCCCTCTTGGATTTGGGAATACCAAGTATTTCTTCCACTGATTTTTGTCTCCTTTTATTCTTTTTGGGCTGAATGAAATTTTTTAACAGTTCATTCAGCGAATCACTGCAGCTGGATTCTGGTACTAAGTTTCCCTCAGGATTCATGCTCATGGAAAGATAGTTGAGTGATGAGGGTAACTCATGAGTGGGTTTGAGTGTGGGAGTGGCCTTTTGGACTTCGTCTAATAATTAATTAGCAATTTCATTTTGAATAACTCTACACTTTTATATACTCCCTCCGTCCCTTAATTTTAGTCCTCAACGAAACTACGTGCAATTTTTAAACTAAAAAATAATGTACTTCCAAACATAATTTGTTTAGCTATATGGATCTTGTTTGATAATAGATCGCATTGTGTTTATTTCCGAAGAATAAAAACAAAAGATCTCATTGTGAACTTTTGAATAGTGCGAAAAAAATGCAAAAATTATTTGATAGATGCTTTATTGTTTAGTTTGAAAATTGCACGTAGTTTCGTAGGAGATTAAAATTAAGGGATGGAGGGAGTCTAAAAGTAATACTCCCTCTGTCCTTTTTTAAATGTGTTGCTTCGTAAATCCAAATTATTAAAAAACATCATTATTATACTTTTCACATCAACTTTTACCTCTAGTTTACACTTTTCACATCAACTTTTTCCTCTACTTTACACTTTTCACATCAATTTTTACCTCAACTTTTCAAATTATTTTCCGCAATTACGTACCCGTTTACTCTTTTCCAATTAACTTTTTGAAAGGGCAAAACAATAATTATACAAACTTTTCAAAATATAGACTTATTAAGGGACAACCCAAAATGGAATAGTCAGCAATTAAAAAGGGACGGAAGGAGTATCAAAAAATATTATGTTACCATGTTTTCTATGTTTTATTATTGTGTTTCCTTTTTGGACTAGGCTATTATTCATGTTTCCTAGGCTATTATTGTGTTTCTTAGTTACCTGGTCTTCCAACCTATAAAAACATGTAAGGATTATATATTTTACACATCAATAAAAAGAAAGTTCTTGTCATTTCACTTTTCTTAACACTTCTGTTAAATCTTCTTTTTATTTAAAATCTTGGATGATGAGCTTGTTGAACCTGTAGACACAGAAGCACAAATTAAATAACAATTAATGAAGATAAATGACTAATAAATGTAGTTTAGAGGGCCAAATTATTAACATTTCAACACTTGTCAGGTACAAAACCGAACGAGGAACAAGATGCATGATTTGTTCACCCTCTCTGATCCATTGTCGTTTCGTTTCAAGATGGCTAATAAGGTAAAAAATATCAACAAACTGCTAGATGAAATTTGTAAAGAGGCAAATGATGTTGGTCTTAAGCAAGTTGAGCAACTCACAAGAGCTATTGTTGAACCTAGGGAATCTGTGACGCGTGGACCTTTTATAGTTGAAACAGAAGTTGTGGGGAGGGATGACGATGTTTCGAGAGTGGTAGGTATGTTACTTGGCTCAAATGTGGAAGGTGATTTACATGTCATTGCAATTGTAGGAATGCCTGGGCTAGGGAAGACAACTCTTGCTCAGGTAGTTTACAATAAGGCGGAAGTTCTGGAGAACTTTTGTGATAACAGTGACAAAAGTGATAAGAGAATGTGGATTTGTGTATCTGATAATTTCCAGGTAAATAGGTTATTGAATGAGATGGTGGAATCCCTTACTGGAAATAAATCTGATATACAAAATAGGCAAGGAGTGTTGAAAATCCTTCAAGAAAGACTGAAATGCCAAAAATACTTGCTTGTATTAGATGATGTGTGGAATACAAATCTAGTTTTATGGGCAGAATTGAGAAGTTCTTTGATAGGAATAGGTGGATCTAAGGACAGCAAAATTTTAGTTACCACCCGTAGTTTGGAAGTCTTATCAACAATGCAAACACCCTCATCTTGCACCCATGAGATGACGCAACTTTCAAGGGATGATTGTTGGACAATGTTTTGGAAAAGAGCACTTGCCCATAGAGAACCAAGTGAAACTCAAACTTTAGAAGATATTGGTAGGAGAATGGTAGAAAAGTGTAATGGATTGCCATTAGCTGTAAACACATTAGGAGGTTTGCTGTACTCAAAGCAGTATGAACAAGAATGGGAGTCCATCGAGAAGAATGAACTATGGAGAAGTAATGATGGAATTCTACCAGTATTAAGGCTTAGTTTTGATCATTTACCATCACCATCTTTGAAGCAATCATTTGCATATTGTTCTATTTTTCCAAAGGATCATATCATTTTAAAGGATGAGTTGATTCATCTTTGGATGAGTCTTGGTTACCTTAGACCTTCCTCAAGAAACGAGGTGGAAATGGAAGAGTTGGGTAATGAGTATTTTAATACTTTATTATGCAATTCGTTATTTCAGGAAGTGGAATTTGATGAGTACAACAATATCACAACTTGCAAGATGCATGATCTCGTACATGATCTTGCAATGCATGTCTCACAAGGTAGTTGTTTGAATTTGGAAGCTAGTGAGGTGAAGAATAATCACGATGTTCAACATCTATCGTTGTTTCTTAGCAAAGAAAAACGGTTAGATATTTCAAAAGAAATTGTTGGAAAACTGAGAACACTATTTTTAACAGGACATCTCTCCCAAAACACCAAAGACTTTAAGTGTATTCGTGCCCTACGTCTAAAAGAGTCTTCGGTGGAAAAAGAATATTTTCTTGAAGAGTTACCTAGTTCAATATCCAAGTCCATACATTTAAGGTTCCTTGACCTCACTGAGTCTTCTATTGTGAAAGTCCCAAATTTCATCACCAAGCTCTACAATTTGGAAACTCTGAAACTGCCAGAGTCTCCGAAAGAGCTTCCAAAAGATTTCCACAAATTGGTTAGCTTGCGACATTTTTATCTAAAAGATAGTGATGAAAATAGGAAATTGATGCCAATGAGGATAGGGCAGTTGACATCTTTGCGAACATTACCCTTCTTTGTTGTGGGCAAGAATAGTGGCCAAAGAATTGAAGAGTTGGGTAGCTTAAGCAAGCTAAGAGGTAGATTACATATTTACAATCTACATAACGTGAAAGACAAGGAAGAAGCAAAGAAGGCTAACATGTTAGGAAAATCAAACATTCAAGAGTTGCGATTTTGCTGGGACAAAGACTTTGGAGAGTACGACAACAACCATGAGGAAGTGTTGGACGGACTTGAACCTCACCGGTATGTTAAGGGATTAGTTCTTGAAAATTTTGGAGGAAGAAGACTGGCGTCATGGATGAGTAGAGGTACTCACTTGCTTCAAAATTTGGTGAAGATCGAATTAAATGATTGTAAGTTTTGTGAGCAAGTCCCTGCACTCGGTCACCTTCTGCATCTTGAGATTGTCAAAATTGATGGTTTGCTTAACTTGAAGAGTATCGGTCCCCAATTTTATGGATTGGATGAAGGGACTATCGGTAATTGTGATAGTAGTGGGGCAGCAGTAACAAGAGTATTTCCAGCCTTGAAGACATTAATAGTTTATAATTTGCCTCAACTAGAAGATTGGCTGGATGTGTCATCCTTGCCCGCAGTTGCCATGAGTACAATGGAGTTCTTCCCTCGTCTCCAGGAATTAGACGTCTATCTTTGCCCCAAGTTGGGAACCATTCCAGGTAATTTGTTATCAATCCAACAATTATTTATCATATTGTTTCCTATTCACCATAATTACCGAGAACTGAGGTATATTCCGTCTATGGTCATATGGAAGACGTGAGTTGCGAAAATATTGCTATTTTAGGCTTTGTCTGTGTCTATATAAAAATTTTTCACCACAAAATTACTTTTTATGTAAAGCATGAAAAATAATTATATGAATTTTATTTTGCATTGTTTGTGGCATGCCATAAATTAAGTTCCGCCAGATATAATGTAAAATTTATTGTATAGTGACGTAATTTAACGTACATTTTAAGTTGCTGTCAAGGGCGTTAGGTCGAATAAGGTTATGAGAAGGGAGGACATAATTTAACTTACCGATTTTTGCTCCTTATGTCATTTGCCTCCCGTGGAGCTAAAGATTTTGTCAGAAAATTATTTTACTACAAGTTTATACAACCAAACACCCAAAGTTGGTAAAATATTTTCTGTCCAAATAAGGACCCCAAATGGAAGATATGCTTACACAAAAAAAAAAAAGAAGAAGAAAAAAAGAAAAAGAAAAAAGAAAAGATCCCAGTACTCTGTTTGGAACTTGTGAGAAAAACATGTAGGAAAAGATAAAATAATTAATGGGAATGGCTACAATACACACCTACTAAAGGTGTGTACCATATCCACCTATTGTACAGTTCATATTGTGCAATCTCATGGCCAATTGTAACATTTTTTAGTGTTTCATAACATTTCAGCAATATGATTCATTACATTTTCTCTATGATTTGTAACATTTTTGCATCATTTTTGCATTTCCTAACTTTTTTCTATAAAAATGGTAATTTTTTATTCATGAGAAGTAATCAAATCGTAAAAGCCAAAATGGGAATGGCTACAATATACACCCATTAAAGGTGTGTACTATATGCACCTATTGTATGTTCCAAATTATGTCACCTCAGGGCAATCGTAACACTTTTCAGTGTCTCGTAACTTTTAGCAATATGATTTGTAACATTTTCTTTATGTTTCTGTTTACATATAAAATTAACAAATCCAATAATTAATTGACACGTAATTGAAAATGCCAAACGTTGGCAATTACCTGTTGATAAAGATACACTGGATTAAAAGAATATAAATGATTAAACACGATGTCGTATTGTGTTCAAAGACAAGAAGCGGTTATTGGCAGTTACAAGCCATTGCTGATGTAAAGGTTGATTTCGAAGCCATGATGTTAACTGCTAAACAAATAAATTCCACGTGTGAACTTGGAAAACAAGGCAAATTGGCAGTTATAACACGTGGAATGCCTATCGAAAGACAGTTATTCACCTTAACATTTAATCATTTGAGTTTGTTTAAACAACTCTACAGATTCAAAATTTAAGCTTCTGAAGGAAGAATTAGAAGGATTCAAATTCAGACGTGGAGAAGGAAACAACTGCCAACTCGAAGAGTGGAAGTTAGAGTTCGAAGCAAGCCAATGTTCAAATTCATTGAGCGGGAAGTTCAAATTGCAAGCAACGTCTATAAATAGAAGAAATTGAAGAGTGAAAAGGCCCCCGGACAAATCTTCAACAAACAGCTATCAAAAAACTGATGCTTGGTTTGTTCATTGGCAAAGTAGTTTAGGATTTCGAACTCAGTTCGAAGTAGTTTAGGATCTTGAACTCAGTTCGAAGTAGTTTAGGAAGTAGATTAGGAAGTAGTTAGGATTAATTTCGGTTGTTCTTGTAACAATCACCAGTTCGAAGTTCTTGTATCTGAAGTTGGAGACAATTTCGAAGTAAGTTTACCTTTGATTTATTAATCAAAGTATCTTGTTTCTTTTCGTTCTTCGATTTCCTAAGTTTGTTGGTTTACATTTCTTCACTTGTTGAAAAAATCCTCTTAATTGAGGTAATTGAACCAATAAAACACAATCGCCTGATTAGATTTGGTTTTTCCAAAGTTAATCTGAGGGAGGAGATTGAAACTCTCTCTGGCACGCTCGCACACAATTATTTCCATTGCAAAGAAGTAAAAAGAACCAAAACAGTTTCATAACATTTTGGTCCGTCTTGTAACTTTTATACTCCCCCCGTCCCTTTTTAAGTGTTTAACTTTCCATTTTGGGCTGTCCCTAAATAAGTGTGTGGTTTGAAAAGTTAATGGGTAAAAGTTTGTATAATTATCATTTTGCCCTTTTGAAAAGTTAGTGGGTAAAGAGTTGATGGGTAAAAATGGAGGATAATTTTGGAAAGTAGAGGTAAAAGTTGATGTGAAAAATGTAAAGTGGAAGAAAAAGTTGATGTGAAAGGTGTAATGATGATGTTTATTTAATAAGTTGGATTTACGAAGTAACACATTTAAAAAGGGATGGAGGGAGTATATAAAAACAAAAAATCGTAACTTTTTTTCATAAGAAATATTCGATTCATAACATTTTTAGGAGTGTCTATGATACACGCCCAACTAGGGATGTGTATTGTAACATTTCCAAGGAAAATTCATTTTGCTTAACAACACTCTGGTTTGCCATTTTATCTTCTCCTCCCCCTCAAACCAACCAAGGGATTTAGAAAAGGCTATAATACACATATCTTATTTGGGTGTGTATTATACTCACCCCTACAAAAGTTACGATTGTTCTTTTAAAAAAAGTTACGAGACACACCAAAATGTTACGAATCATATTGTTAAAAAGTTATGAAAAATTAAAAAATATTACGATTGCTAATGAGGTAGCACAATCTGAACCATACAATAGGTGCATATGGTACATACTTTTAATGAGTGTGTATTGTAGCCATTTTCGAGGGATTTTTATTTTCCTTCTGATCTTTCCCCATGTTACAAACAAGGATAGATATGGCAAAATATAGTTGAAATAGATGGACTGAGTTATTTTCCAAACCAGTTACAAAACCTATCGTTGCCTATAAGAAGTGAAAAACATACTTGCGTCATTATTGCCAATAATTAACCTGATGCATGGGTCCAATTGCCGAAACTGAAACAGCATTATTCCACGGCTTGACGTCCCTTCAACTCATGAATTGCAAGGAGTTGACATGTTTGCCAAAGCGGCTGCTACAACCGACCCTTGAATCAGTACGCCTATTTGATTGTCCAGAGTTAATGACTCCCAATCCAGATGAATTACGCAGCCTTACGTCCCTCCAGTGGCTGTATATTGTAGGCTGTCCAAAATTGGGGAGTCGTTGGGACGAGTGGCTAGTTTCCGCAACCAACGTTCGATTATTGGCTTTAGGTATGTTTGGAAAGGAATTTGGAAATTTCCCCTGGCCCTCCACAAGTGCTGCACCACCACCATGGACCACCTCCCTGAGGTATCTACGTTTACTCGGTTGGCCAGAGGTCAAGTCTCCACCTGAACGACTTGAGCACCTCACTGCCTTGAGAAGATTGGAATTTTTGTATTTCAGTGGGTTGGAATCTCTTCCGGAGTGCCTGGTTAACCTTTCAACTCTTGAACATTTGGAACTAGATGAGTGTCCCCTTCTCAAGGAAAAATGCAAAAATCCAGACGGCGAAGAGTGGCACAAGATTGCACATATTCCAACTATTAAAATCCGTAAGTTATTCTTGGAATTCTTGTTTCATTGATTTCTTCTTGTCTTGTCTATGTGCGCGTGTGAAATAATCCATGGAATATGTTATCTGACCTAATTCTTTGGTGTGATTATTGGTCTTTCAGTTGAGTAAAGAGGAATTACTTGCCTTTTTCTATGGAGAACCAGCTTCAAAATCTCATGCCAATCGTGTAAATTTCTCACTCTCGGCATTTTATTTCGCTTCTCTTTTTTTCTTTTTTTTTTTTTCATTCTAGCTACTCTAGCTACTCTTTCAATGTCAATGACTGCGTCTGTTCCCTCGGTCTTAGACATCCAGCCGTTCGGATTTCTTAGACCTCAGCTACTACGAAACAAATCTTACGAAGAACGTAGTTCTTAACTATTTAGCTCGTTATGTATTTAACTCTTGTGAGTGAAATGGTTTTAGTAACCTCTTCTTCAGCTCACTGAGCCCTCGGTCTATAAATTGACAATTCTCAGGGTCCACTTAATGACCCATCCTAAGAATCAAAGTAACGTCTTTGTTTTTCCCAAAAGTTCAAATGATATCCCTAAAGTTCGAATCCATGAAAACATTTCAGGGGCCATTGGAGGTTTGTTTGGTCGTTAACTTCAAGTTTAAGAATTAGTCAAGGTACACGCAAGTTGGCTCGGATATTCGGTTATCAAAGGAAAAAACATAGATATCCATGGTGCTTGACTTTGACAACCCGAAATCGGGTCCAACTGTTTTGGGAACTAATCACAACGTTTTATTTGCGAGAGGTTCAATTAAAGCAGGAGCCAGGCTCGTGGATTAATAGGGTCCAGAGATATACCAAAAGAAAAGGAAAAAGGGATGAGCAAAATTCACTGGTGAGGGATATATTTGTTTTCATTTAGAAGGAAGCATGTATTTAGAGGGTTTATCTGGATGACGACCCCACACAATTCTTTAATTGGGTCAACCATGTTAGGCTAACACCACTTTTATAATGGGATTTAAATAAATCTAATTTTTGTCAAAACAAGAAAAAGAAAAAGACAAATGGTATTTTTATGCACAGTCCAGCCCTCCCAAGGGGACCATTTGACTCACAAGATCTATAAATACCTCCTGCAATTCCCACATTTCCCTCACACCAATACCTTCTTACATACCAATAACCAAAAAATCCTTCTTACTTCCTCTGTCTTCTTTCACTTTCCAATTTCCAAACACCATGGCCATCACTTACGATATGGAGATCCCTTCGTCAATCCCTGCCCCAAGGATGTTCAAGGCCTTTGTTCTTGACGGTGACAACCTCATCCCCAAGGTTTTACCACAGGCAATCAAGAGTGTGGAAACTCTTGAAGGAGATGGAGGAGTTGGCACCATCAAGATCACCACTTTTGGCGAAGGCTAGTAGTTTCTATGATCATCATTATATCCTTACATTTAGCATTTTTAAATATGAACTATTTATATTGGTTAGGCCGCGCTTGCCAAAACTTCTATTTTTGGGTGCCTCAAAAGCTATTTCAATTCGTCTGTCAAAATTTCTTCGTCTGTTTTTTAACCAAAGATAACTTTTAAAGCTGCTTAAAAGCTAATTCTGATTTTTTAAAATACACTACAAAAGCTAAAGTTGTGACAAACAGCCCTACTGATATGTACGTTAATACAACATGTTCTAGTTGACCATCTTAATAATAGCTTGAATCTACCATAGAAATAACTAAATAACTAAATGTTTTTAACTTGGACGGACATTGTCCATTGTATAGCATAATTTGAGGCACTGTTTCTTATAAACTAACATAATTTGTTTATTAATATGCAGGCAGCCAACACAAGTGTGTGAAACATAGAGTTGATGCCATCGACAAAGAGAACTTCACATTTAGTTACAGCATAACCGAAGGTGATGCTTTGATGGGCGTATTTGAATCAATCTCTTATCACATCAAGATCGTAGCCACTCCTGATGGAGGATCCATTTGCAAGAACAGGAGTATTTACAACGCAAAAGATGATGCTCAGGTTTCAGAAGAGGAAATTAAGACTGGAAAAGAGAAGGCCTCAAGCATCTTCAAGGCCGTTGAGGCCTACCTCTTGGCTAATCCAGAAGCCTATAACTAATGCAATGTTCTGCGAATCCATATAATGAAATTGGGTCACGAAATCCCAGGAGTGTGGTTTTTATATGATTGTGAAGGTGTGGTTTTCAATAGTGTGTTTTTTGTCCATTTTCTGGGTTTCTATCAATAAGGCAGACACTGCGGTTGTCTTTTATTAAACATTGTATCTTTAATTTGAAGAATAATTCAAAGTCATGTTAGCCTTTTTGTTCTGTCATTATGTACCAATTAATATGTCTATCAAATTGTTATCATTATACTAAAATGTTTCAAATGGTTGTCATCTCTTTGTTAAACTGTTAAACACAGTATCAGAATATGTTCGTTGGACTATGGCCAAATGTGTATTGTGTCTAACTCTTTTTTTCTTTTTTTGCTCGGTGAAAAAGGAAATTTATTAAGCTTGACAAAGGGTTCATCGAGAAGCCAAACACAAGCCACAAAGAGTGAGGGTAAGTGTTAGGCAGAGAAACAAAAGAGAGAAGGAAAAGAAAAGGAAAAAGAAAAAATACATCCAATGAAATATTGAATAGGACCAAAATAAAGCCCCTGCCTTGGATCCTAATTACACCAGATGGTGGTAGCAACACCTGGTGAAGCCATGAATGAGGAGAGCACTTGAGATGTTTGATAGACTCCAAGCTTCAGAGGAAGCCAAAAATTCCAGCGATAAAGCTCTCAAGCTTCAACATAGTCTATGAAAATGCCTTCAAAGAAAACATCAACATCAGTAACAAGAAGCATCAGCAGTAGTATTAACAACCACCACAACATAATTTATCCTTCCTTCCATCATAAAGTATTGAGTCCAACCCTTCGTAGTAATCTAGCATTCTAGCTTACTAGCTGTAAGAGAGGTTCAAAATCTGAGCCCAAATGTTCATGGGAATATAAGTTCTCGAGAGGTAAGAATGTTTAGTTATCAAAGCAGATGAATGGAGTGATCTTCGAGGGGTAAAGGAAGCGGAAAAAAGATTGAGCTAGCGGAATCCTAGGCCATTCTATGGGGTGAGGCTTTTTTAGTGCAATAATGATACGGCCACAACCCCTCAACCACAGTCAGCCACAAACTGCCACTGTTCACGTGGGCCCCACGCGGGGGCCCACCCACTTGACCCAGGGAAAAAAAAAAAAAAAAAAAACGAAAATTTTGAAAATACCCAAATCTGGGTTTTCCTTTCATTTTACGCGGGCAGAGAACCAGAGAGCGAGAGAGAGAAGAGAGAAGAGAGAAGAGAGGAAGAAGGAATCGGCCCAACCTCACGCCTCCGACGTCCGACCGTCCATTCACCGGCGACCACCACCACCAGTCCGACGCCCTCACTCCACGACGAAGACGCCGCAGTCGAAGAACCGTTAGTGGTTTTGAAGTTGTACGGAGAAGACGAGTCGAATCAACCTGCTCGAAGGTCTCTCTCTCTCTCTCTCTCTCTCTCTCTCTGTAACTCGTTAGTGGTTTAGATTTGTTGATCTTGATTAAGAATTCGAAGACCCTAAATTGTTGATTCAGAATTTGAAAAAACCCTAATTTGTTGATCTTCAGTTGATTTTGTCGTACTCAAATAGATTGATGATTTTGTAGCAGTTTTGCTTGTAATTTCTGGCTTCGGATGATTTCTGGCTTCGAATTTGAAATAGATTGATGAAATAAAAGCATGTCTGGCTCGGATGAAAAAGTAGCAGTTTTGCTTGTAATTTCACACCCAAGTAAGGATGAATCCCAGAAAGTATCTTCGCGTTCTTGCTATGAACATTTGAAAACCCTAATTTGTCGCACAGTTGAAGGAAATAGATTGATGATTTTGTCGTATTATCATGTCGTTCAGCTGAAATAGATTGATGATTTTGAATTCTAGCTTTTGATTTGCTTGCTTTGTATTGTGCTCTCTTTGCAATCATGGCAACTTGTAGTTTATTGTGTTCAGGAAATTTCAATCTGTAGTCTGGGCACCACTTGGTTGCTAATAAGTTGTTTCTAGTCAATCAAAGCTCTTCAAAATGCAGCCCCCATCAGATTTGATTATCTATTGGACTATTGGTAGATTCAGTTTTCTCTTAACCTTGTCCTCTGTGAAACTGCGCTAGCAAAATGAAACAAAGTTAAATTCTCTTAGCTTTTATTGAGTTCTTTGGTCTTTGAAGTTCATATGTTACTGTTTGTGGTATTTTCACCTTGCTCCTAATTGTAGGTGGCATGCTGACTCTGCTGTAATGTTATATTGTTAAGTTTATGTACAAATAGGGATAGCACTTGTTTTGGTGGAGATGAACTCAAAATTTTCCATCTCAAAGCATACTCGGACATATATATACATTCTTGAAAATCATCTTAATACGTTTAGCACACGCATTGGGACTGTCAATTAGTCAAGCGCCAAGTTTTTGTCATTTAACATACGTAGGTGCCTCACGTTTCAAGTAGTCAACCCAGTGTATATCAGGAAGTGAAAGTACCACAACTCAAATTTGAGACAAGACTGTCTAAAGTTCAATGATATTCCAATTTTTTTAGCAGTGTGGATAATTTTCTGTTTACAAATACTTGCATTTTCTGTCCCATTTACGTGCAGTCTGTGGTTGGATTCAAGGGGAGCAATTATCCCTGCTTTTGCTATTGAAACTGTTTGTTGTTCCATCACCTGAAAAAAAGTACATTGTTAGACTAGCAATAGAGCAGTTGGAGGAATAAAAGACTAACTAAATGCAGCTATTTCGTGGCATATAAATGCAGTACATCAATATTTCACCTTATAGGAAAAACTTATAGCAATGCTCCTTTTTTGGTGGCTTCGTACTCGTCTTGGCATTGATATGAAACAATGACCTCGTACTCATCTTGGCTCTCTTTATTTGGTAACATGAAAGACACATACGCCGAGGACAATACTTGTGTTATGAGGTGCCGAGGACAATACTCTCCGGCGGATACGTACAATTCCCTATTGCATATTTCTAAAGCTTATATCCTTGCATATTTCTTTTAAGTTTGCCTTGTACCAGGTTATATCATGGCTTCCACTTCTTCGAACGCCAGATCTGGATGGCCTATAAAAGTTTGTGCTTGCGGAGCCGGTACGTGCATCCCCACCAAGGCTGGCCCTACGGCTAAAAACCCTGGCCGATACTACTATAAATGCCCCGTTAGCACTGTAAGTCTCCACACATACTTTTCTTGTTTGAGTACTTTTTATTTATCCTTTTCCCATCGACCTCTCATTATTGGTAGTAGAATGTCTGACATTTTTTTTTTCCTCACTAGCCCTGCAGGCAATGGAATGGTTGGTGCGATAACAACAAACAAAATGTCTCACATTTGGGAGATGATAGGGCATGCGACTTCACTGGACCATTCTCATTCCCTCAATACAATGTCGACCTCAACAACAACTTAAGGGAACTCATCTCCACCATAAGGAATGCAGTCCGTGTTGTAGTTATCCAATCCCTTATTGGGTTTGTAATTTGTGTATTCTTAGTTATCCACCTTTTGTATAGGTAATTCTTAGTTAACCAAGTGATCTACTTTTTCTCATTATTCATTCCATTCATCATTTCTAAAAAACTTCGTTGAACACCATGCCATTCTTGCAATTGACTTCCCATTAAACTTGAGTGTGGTCTTTCCCAACCTTGTGGCCCTCCCCAACCTTGTGGCCCTCCTCTTATTGCACTCTGCATGGTCGGCATGAAATTCGGTGGATTTTGGAAGTTATGGGCATTCATGTTTGGCCACATGAATGGCCCCATGTTTGCATAATTCTGCCATATAAACAAAAATTAACATAAATGAAGACCAAAAATTAACCATCAAACAGGACAATACCAAACTCAAAAATTAGTTACTTACATTGAAATTTACAATACTCTCTTGTGTTGTAGGCACATTGAGTACTGCATTATCTCCGATCTCCTGAAATTAACAAATGAGATTACTACGAATCACTCAATCAATATATCTATATCGCTATATTAACTCGCAAGAAAAAAATTCAATACAAAGTTATACCTTAACTTGTTCCTTGGACACGGCGGCCTTCCCGGCGGTCAAACTTTTCTTCTTAACTGCTTCCCTTTTCTTCTTAACCGCTTTTTCCACGATACTTTGCTTCCTTTTACACGGCGGTCTCCCTTTTCGAGTAACACTTTTAGGGTCAAGTATGTTGGTGCTTTGCTTGGAAGGTATAACTCCATCTCCAAATGAAAAAGAATCAACTCTATCATCAACCATATTGCTTGCACAAACAACCTGGGTTTCAATCACCCGAGTTTCAATGAACTGCCTTTTGTACTCGTGCCCCTGTGCCATCACCTCATTATACCTCTCTTCATTGTCCTCCACCAAGTCGGCAATCTCCTTATAGAGATTGCAAACGTTGTCATTCCGGCGCGCTTCAATGGTTTTTTCGGATTTGTCGTAACTTATCCGAACTTTAGTGTGGGTCCTTTTCACATTTTTGCACCATCTTCTCAACACATACTTTTCTGGCACTTTGTGAATTCCCCTGAGCTGGTACACAAACAGTTGATGCTTACACACCATTCCTTTACACTCAAATAGTCGGCAATTACAATGAGTTTCAGATGTTTCACCATTAAAATGAATTTTAAACGGTATACACTTCTGAAATTGGTCTTCTCCTTCGCCAACTGTGATCAACTCTTTGACCTCATATAACGTCACAACATCACCTATTATTGTTTCACCTAAAGAACATACCATTTTCCCACAATATTGTACATGAAACTCTCTAACCTTCGCATGAGTATAAGCACTTAGAAATTGCTTCTCCAACCCATCGTGAGTTATGCAAGGAATAAAAGTGTGCCAACTAGTGTGATCTTCTTGTTTTTCATTTTCCACCTTTTTCGTCAATGCATTTTCGTATTGCTCAACGAATTGTTTCAAGGTCGTCGTTGAACTAATGAAACCATCAAAGTATGCATTCATACTCTCGCTTCGTTGTGTAGATGACATTCCCGCCCAAAACACATTTTTCACAAAAGCCGGCACCCACCGCTCCTTCTCCAAATACAACCCATGTAACCATGTGTTACTTTGAAGCTCGTACTTTTTAATGAGCGCATCCCAAGCAGTCTCAAATTCTTCTACTGTCAATGAATCATAAACTGCGGAGCGAAAACGGTAACTTATTTTTTCATAAGCTTCATACCCTTTCAACTTTTCCGGCACCTTCTTCATGATATGCCATATGCACCATCGATGTCGGGTATTGGGGAATATTTTCTCTATAGCATTCCTCATGGCGGCGCATTGATCGGTAATAATTGCATTTGGAGCACAACCCGACATGCATGTCAACCAATTCTTAAATAGCCAGGCAAATGACTCCGTATCTTCATGGGAGATAAGTCCACATCCCAATAATACCGAGCTACCATGATGATTGACGCCTACGAAAGGAGCAAAAGGCATGTTGTACCTGTTGACAAGGTATGTTGTGTCAAATGTCACAACATCACCAAACTCCTTACAAGCTGCCCTACTTCTTGCGTCGGCCCAGAATACATTCCTTAATCGACCCTCTTCATTCAAATCCACTGCATAAAAGAAGTCTCTGTTGTCAGCTTGCATTCTCATGAAATATTGATTCATTGCCTCAGCATCTCCTTCCGTAAGTTGTAAACGTCGAACCTTATCCAAATAATTCCGGCAATCCCTCGGCAAATATGGAACCTTATCAGGTCCACCGGCTTCAATTTGAAGCGAGTCAATACTCTTATTCAATCTGATCCCAGCTTTGTCATTCATCACAAGGATCCTTTTGGTACTTGAATCAAGTGTCCTATTGCTCTTAAAAAATCTTGACTTTCCCGGACTTTGTTCATGATTGTGGTCCAACATAACCCGACTTATCCTCCACTTTCCCTCCTGGGTTAAACAAATATTCAGGTGAGCCGGACATTCTATTTTTGACTGTGGACGTGGCTTGGCAAGGTTGCTTCCTCTAACCCTTGGCTTTCCACCTTTGCTGCATTCAAATACTACATGGATCAAGACTCCATCTTTTCCCTTTTTCGAAGTTCTTTTAGCCACTGCAAACCCCTTTTCTTTTGCAAATTTGGAATAATACAAATAAGCATCGTCGGGGCTGTCGAATTCCATTCCCATCTTTGGTTCCTCAACTGTATCTTCAGAATTCTCATTTGCCGTTTTACCATCACCACCCTCCTTTATTGGAGAACCATTCGTACCCTCTTCTTCTACGTTGTCTCCACTCCATACTTCTTCCACTTCTTCATCCCTTTCAATTTGGGAAGATATAGGACACATCACGGATGGTGGTGAAGGTATCTGAAACATCACCTGCATATTACAAAATAAACACGAGCACGTGAGTATAATACACGGAATATGAAATCATGTTGGCAATTTAGAGACATCTTGCTTCTTTAGATTAATTAATAGACATATTAATGCACTAAATACTGACTTACTAGTACATGATAATGATTTAGATGTTTTCAGTAAGCACATAACAGATTCGGTTGCATGATGTTGGTTCTAACTATTGTCTTGCGCACATAAAAAATATGTCCAAGCAGGAAAACTAATAATGTCGAATGCCGAACCAGTGGCGACTCCAGGAATATAAGTTAATGGGGTCGAAAAATTTATCAAACCAACTTCTAAAATTGTGAATTATATGCCGATTCAATCTTTAGAGTTTTTAATGGGTTCATACATTGGCCAATACAAATGTATACCATAGCAGTAGTAGCATTCGCATATCTTTCAATGGGGTCAGTTGACCAAAGTAGTGTCGCCCCTGTGCCGAACGGAAATCAATTACGAATCGCGCAGACATGAAATAAGATCTACTTTCCGAGGGACTACCATGGGAATTATGCTCTGTACAGAGAGAGAGAGAGAGAGAGAGAGAGAGAGAGAGAGAGAGAGAGAGAGACCTTCGACTGGGCTTCAGACTGGTGGTGGTGGACGGTTCTTCGACTGCGGCGTCGTCGTCGTGGAGTGAGGGCGTCGGCGTCGGACTCGGACTGGTGGGTGGTGGATGGTTCTTCGACTGGGCCGATTCCTTCTCTTCTCTCTCTCTCGCTCTCTGGCTTTCTCTGGTTTTCTTGCCCGCGAAATGGCACCCCAAAACCCAGATTTGGGGATTTTGAAAATTTCGGGTTTTTCTTTTTTTTTTTTTTTTTTTTCCTGGGGTCAAGTGGGTGGGCCCCCACGTGGGGCCCACGTGAACAGTGGCAGTTTGTGGCTGACTGTGGTTGAGGGGTTGTGGCCGTATCATTATTGTTTTTCAATTTTAGTGATATTAGAGAACACGGCGAGTAATTGTTTTGGAGAGAATATTATTTCTCTAGTAATCAGTGCCTACCGAGTTTCTCTCTCTCTAAGGGATCACTACTTTGAAATCTGAAAGGAATGTGTCATATTCATAGACAGCCTAGCCACCACTTGGGCACCAAGTGGTCCAATAAAGTCTTCACACGTGTCCCTTCTGTACGTCCTGGTCGTGGGGATGGTGTTGCTCTCCCGCGATGGTCTTGCGCCCCCCCCCCCCCCCCCCCCCCCCCCCCTCCCTCTCTCTCTCGTGGCGAACCCTCCTCTTCTGGAAGCCACCAAGCTGCTAGATCCCTCCCCATTAACTTGTTTGGGCACCGTCATGACATGATCAGTCATGCCAATACTGTGGCCAAGCCTCAGAGGGCCCCTTGGGTCTTGCCTCATGACTAGAGCAGACAAGTGTCTAGGCAAACCTCACGTTAGTTAGCTCCTCGCATTTTGTCCCATAATCTCTAGGTTGCGCCAATGACCACCTCTTTTGGATCATTGGTTACTCTTCCCATGGGCATACCCATGGGCATACCTCTGCTTTGGGACTTTTGTTCGGATTGGCCAGAGGCTTGACCGGCCTCGCGCCTCTCATATCTTGCGGGGGTGGTGCAAAGGCCTACCCCTCGTGGGTGCAGTGTGTCCGGTAGAACCACCTGTCATGCCTTGATTGGGCAGTCAACCTTCTTGACTTGGTCAAATGTCAAACGCTGACCTCCCCACGCTAGCAAATATATACTACAGTAACTGTTATTTGTGTGACCCAAAAAAGAAAGCTGGACCTTCGATAAATTACTATAGTCAAAACATACCAAAAGAAATAAGAAAATGAATTAGGCACATCAGGAGAGCCGAAGAGCATAATTCACTGGTGAGGAAGTATCTGTTTTCATGTAGAAAAAAGCCATTAGCTTATCCGGAAGATGACTCCACAAAATTAAATTCTATAATTGGGTCAACCATGTCAGGCTATCACCACTTTTATAATGGAATTTAAATAACATTACGCTCTGGTGCAAAAAAAAAAGAAGAAAAACAACAAAAGACTACAAAACAAATAAAACTAGTACTAATTTCAGTACCTCGTCATAGTTTTTTCCATTGTCATGAGCTGCTTGTGAGCCATTTGTCGAGTAGCTTGGTTAATTTATCGGATCACCATTTTGAAGAAGTTAAGTATATGAAACCCTTGTATCTTAGTTAACTTATTTCGAAAATTCGTTATTCATTCAATTATGTAACTATTTATGAATGTTAACAAACTGTTTTCTTTTGGATGGAAGTACATTATCTCAGTATCTTAATTTGTGTGTGGAATCTGTCTATTCGTTTCCTCTATGACAAATATTCAAATCATTGGTATTTTTATATCTAGTCCAGCCCACACAAGGGGACCGTTAGCCTCACTACATCTATAAATACCTCCTCTACTTCTCACAATTTCCCTCACACCAAGAACTCCTCACATTCCAATTAGTACTTCTTGTTTCCTATTTATTCTTTCACATTCCAATTCCCCAAACATTATGGCCATTACTTACGATATGGAGATCCCTTCCTCGATCCCTGCCCCCAGGATGTTCAAGGCTTTTGTTCTTGATGGCGACAACCTCATCCCCAAGGTCTTGCCACATGCCATCAAGGGTGTGGAAATCCTTGAAGGAGATGGCGGAGTTGGAACCATCAAGATCACCACATTTGGCGAAGGCTAGTTTCTATGACCATTATTATATCATCCATTTCACATCTTTATATACAAACCATTTATATACCTTAGGGCATGTTTTCCAAAGCTTTGGGGTACAATTTCCATTTTTTGGGTGCCTCAAAAATTATGTCAATTTATTTGTCATAATCCCTCCTTTTTTGACTCAAAGATAACTTTAAGGTTGCTTAAAAGCTAATTATGTGATGAATTATTTAATTTTGACACTTTTAGATTCTGATTTTTAAAGTAGACTCAGTGAAATCTAAAGTTGTGACAAACAGCCCTTTAGTTCATATATACCTTCCAGCAACATGTTTTAGTTGACCATCTCAGTAATAGCTTGAAGTGACTATAGGAAACATGTTTTTCACATGGACTCACAACATTGTCCATTTTATGAAATCCTTTTAGGTAATGTTTCTTTTAATCTAAAATAAATTTTGTTTTAAATATGCAGGCAGCCAACACAAGTGCGTGAAACATAGAGTTGATGCCATCGACAAAGAGAACTTCACATTTAGTTACAGCATAACCGAAGGTGATGCTTTAATGGGTGTTTTCGAATCAATCTCTTATCACATCAAGATCGTAGCCACTCCTGATGGAGGATCCATCTGCAAGAACAGGAGTATTTACAACACAAAAGGCGATGCTCAGGTTTCAGAAGAGGAAATTAAGGCTGGAAAAGAGAAGGCCTCAAGCATCTTCAAGGCCGTTGAGGCCTACCTCTTGGCTAATCCAGATGCCTACAACTAATGTTTTGTTCTGCAAACCGATATAAAGAAATTGGGATATGAACTCCCATGAATGTGGCTTTTGTATGTTTTGGTAAAGGTGTGGTTTTCAATTGTGTGTGTGTTTTATCCATTTTGTGGGTGTCAATAAGACAGACACTGCGGTTGTCTTTCATTGAAGGATTGTGTCTCTCAAAGTATCAATAACAGTCATGTTAACCCTTTTGTTGAATCATCATGTACCAATATTTACTAAAATGCTAATCATTCAACTAAATTATAGCATCAATTGTGGTCATCTCATCGTTAAACCGTAAAACAGAGTATCATAAAACAGAGAAAAAACACCGACGAGTTGAGTGGATCTTTCCTGATTTCCAAATCAGATTGTGGTATGACGTAATTTAGCCGACGAAAGGATCTACCGCATCGAGGTATGCCATAGTCAGGGATGGACCGAAGCCGCATGGGCCACACTTAATTTTGTGGAATAACTGTAACATCTTTGCGTAGTCCAATTATTCCCAATAATTTTGTGATTATGTTCGAATAAAATCACACTCAATTTTCGTTATGAAAATATTTGTTAAACTATTTTTACGGTGCTGAATTTTCAAACCCTTTTCTTTTGCAGAAACATTCCTTAATTTCTGTTAATTAGAAGGTAAGTAACATGTATAGTTACCATTTACCAATATGTATTATTTTAATTTCACAAACAAAAATATATGGTTCCGAATTGCTCCACACTTTTAAGCAATTGTGCCACTTAAAAAATTGTCTATATTCTTTTAGAGGTTCGAAATTGTGAAAAAGAAACCACCAATTCAGGACGGAGGGAGTCTAGTTTATGGAATTATAAACGTACGTGATAAGTTTACTTAAACAAGACAAGAAATAACAATTGCAAAATGACAGGTGAAATTCACCACTATTCATGAAAAATGTTGCGCCCAAACACGCACCTCACGCACGAAACAGTATAATCAAGCAAAAAACAAAACGCACAAATGTACGTGGTTCGGCCAAATCGGACCTACTTCCACGGGGAGGGGGTTTTCACTATAATTCGGAGAAAATTCGAGCTTTGTGGTTACACACTCACTCACAATCTCTCAATAATGAAACCTCATAGTTCTCTCGTGTATCACTTTCTCACACTCTCTACCTCTCTTCCTTACATTGTGCTACCACACTCAATAAACTTAGGCACATCCGAGTTTTTATAGAGATACAACAATAAAACCCTAACCACTCCCTCCGGGTCTAAGCCCATCCGGCCCACACGGGGTGGAATCCCAACAAAAAAGATTCAATTCGCGTAATTAAATATGTGCCCCACAATGTGAATTTTTGGGTTTGCCACTGGCCATAATGAAGCCCAAGGATTGGCATGGTGGTCAAAGCCTTAAACTTATGGGGGTTTGCTCTTTCCTATGAACTCAAGTTGGAAACCTAGTACATCCCATCAGCTCTTATAGAGCCAGTCAAGGCGAAACTTTGCCCCACCTTTACTTGGGGCCCCATAGAAGAATGGTAGGATTCATGCCCCAGATATTAGTCGAGGTGCGCATAAACTTGTCCAAACACCCTTAGTTATTAAAAAGAAAAAAACTATATATGCTAGAGTGCCTGGGTCTTGTTAACCAGAATAAGAAGTTCAAAGGCCATCTACAATGAAACAGCAGAATTAACGAAAGAATAGTTAGCGTACTATTCCAGACAAAGATAGGTACTCAAATCCACAAAAGAGAGAAACTTCTCAAGAGTTCTATTAATTGAATAAAAGTTACCAAAATAAAGAGATTACAAGCCTCTTATAGGGAAACCAAAGCAAATACTTTTGAAAATTAAAGTATCCCGGAAATTAGGGAAACTTTCCCAACTTGAATCAACGTAAACGGAATTATATGCTAAAAGTAATTGAAAATCTAAATAATTTCTAAAATAGCAAAAACGTCCAATTGAAGGCCTAAACGAAGGAATTAGGCCGAAATCGACCATCATTCACGACTTTAGGGTCATGAGTTTTGATAGCAACGTGATTTTGCTTCAGCCCACCAAGTTTGGGCCGATTCGGGGCTCGTCGATAAATTACCGGATTTGGTAATTTTCAATTTAAAGCTGTTTGTGCCTCCGAAGCTTCGACCGGTCCGATTAATCATAGAATTGGGCCCCCATTTGTTCTACATCATACAAGGTCAAAGCATCAAACAGTGGCAGTTTGTGATAAAAAAAAATTGGTATCATTGCTTCTGGCCGTGTATAATTAGTGTTTAATAAATTCCAAAAATATGTTCGAGCTTACTTTTTAATATTCTAGATATGAACCCAATGATCCAATATATAACTAGGTTGGTGGTCAACATTGATGTCACAAGTACTCTATTTGATTATTTTTTATTATTTTTGTGCTAGAAACAAGTTGTCCAAGCTAGACTACTCGTTTGATTCTGGGACTTTGGGTATAACCAGAGTGGTCTATCCCCTTGTGTCCAACTCTTCCCAGTAATTTAGCATATATCTTAAACTTTTACCCTGTGAACCCAAAAGCACTGATTAATTAATAGACGCTAACTATTCTCATGAATTCCGTTGCGTTAGCATGGGTCTTGTTAACCAGAATGAGAAGTTTAAAGGCCAAGTACAAGGTCAAAGCATCATACAGGAGCAGTTTTTTTTTGGGGGGGGGGGGGGGGGGGGGGGGGGGAAATACTATGTATCATTGCTTTCTGGCATCAGTTCTACAAATATATTCGAGCCTACTTTTTACTATTCTAGATATGAACCCAATGATCCAATATATAACTAGCTTGGTGGTCAACATTGATGTCCCAATTAAGTGTTTGATTTTGAGGTGGATTTGATTATTTTTGTGCTAGAAACAAGTTGTCCAAGCTAGACTACTGGTTTGATTTTCGGATTTTGGGTTTAACCAGAGTGGTCTATCCCCGTGTCTAACTCTTCCCAGTACTAATTTAGCATGTATCTTAAACTTTTATTGTGCGAACCCAAAAAAATGCTGTAGCACTGATTAATTTAATACAGTCAAGACCTACCGAAAGAAATAACCAAATGAATGAACCACATCGGAGAGCTAGCTGAAGAGCATAATTCAATGGGTCAACCATGTTAGGCCATATATTACCAGCTTTAAAGGAATTATTAGGGATGATAAACGAGCTAAACGAGTTGAGCAGTATAATATTTCAAGTTTGGTTTGCAAAACGAGTTTTAACAGAATGTTCAAGCAATCCAATCTCTACAAGCTTTACTCGAACCGATCACAAATCGATCTAAAATACAAAATTCTTTGAACATTGAACGAGTGGAGTATTGTTCAACTTAGTTTGCTTATGTACCCATTGATTGTAGTGCTACTTCAGTGGGATTTCGATCACTGTATCCTGGGAGATAGAAGTCCAAAAATTCGCGAGTACCGTAGTGGAGACGAATCTATCTTAAGTATAGAGTGTTGTCATGTTCGCCATGAACATTGTTCATACAACTTCCAGGTTTTATATATTCATGTGTTTTAACCGATTATGATTTTGTCGTTCTAGTATCACTATAACACAGAAAGTAAAGCTATTTTCTTACATCTTAACAAAACTGTGTGTTGAGAGAACTTCATCCTAGTATCTTATATTATGTGTTAAACGTGTCTATGCTTTTCATCTATAACAAATATTCTGACCACCTTGTTTATAGTTGAATTTGCAGTCACTTTCTTCATATCATTTGGTATTTTTTTATGTCTAGTCCAGCCCACCCCTTGGGACCGTTAGACTCCCTAGATCTATAAATACTTCCTCTACTTCTCACATTTCCCTCACACCAATACCTTCTTACATCCCAATAACCATTAAATCCTTCTTAATTCCTCTTTCTTCTTTATTTTCCAATTTCCAAATACCATGGCCATCACTTACGATATGGAGATCCCTTCCTCAATCCCCGCCCCAAGGATGTTCAAGGCCTTTGTTCTTGACGGTGACAACCTCATCCCCAAGGTTTTGCCACAGGCCATCAAGAGTGTGGAAACACTTGAAGGAGATGGAGGAGTTGGCACCATTAAGATCACCACTTTTGGCGAAGGCTAGTTATCCTTCCATTTCACATTCTAACTATAAATTATTTATATTGGTTAGGCCATGTTTCCCAAAACTTCTATTTTTGAGTGCCTAAAAAGTTATTTCAATTCCTCTATCGCAATTTCTTTGTCTGCTTTTGAACCAATGATAACTTGTAAAGCTGCTAAAAAGCTAATTCTGAGATGTATTAATTTTGGAGTCTGATTTTTAAAAATACACACTACAAAATCTGAAGTTGTGACTAATTAACAGCCTTTTAGATATGTATGGTACTAAACACTTGGACGGACATTGTTCATTGTATAGCATAATTTGAGGTAATGTTTCTTCTTCTAATCTAACGTAAAATATTTTTTAAAAAAATATGCAGGTAGCCAACACAAGTGTGTGAAACATAGAGTTGATGCCATCGACAAAGAGAACTTCACATTTAGTTACAGCATAACCGAAGGTGATGCTTTGATGGGTGTTTTTGAATCAATCTCTTATCACATCAAGATCGTAGCCACTTCTGATGGAGGATCCATTTGCAAGAACAGGAGTATTTACAACACAAAAGGTGATGCTCAGGTTTCAGAAGAGGAAATTAAGGCCGGGAAAGAGAAGGCCTCAAGCATCTTCAAGGCTGTTGAGGCCTACCTCTTGGCTAATCCAGAGGCCTATAACTAAAGCTTTGTTCTGGGAATCTAAATAAAGAAATTGGGATATGAACTCCAATGAGTGTGGTTCTTGTATGATTTGGTAAAGATGTGGTTTTCACTTGTGTGTTGTTTGTCCATTTTGTGGGTTTCAGTCAATGAGGCAGACAAGATTGTGTCTCTGAAAGTATCAATAAAAGTCATGTTAGCCTTTTTGTTGAATCATCCTGTACCAATATGTATTAAAATGCTAAATCATTTTACTGAATTGTCTCAAGGGTAGTCATCTTTTAAATAAACTGTAAAACAGAGTATCATAATATGTTGATTTGAGGGCTTGTGCACTAATGACAACATGAAAAAATTAACTGAAGAGGGAGAAAATAGAGAAAAAAACACTGATGTTGCCCACTTGGTAGTCGTTGAAATTGTCATTTTATATTTACCAAACCCCATCAAATTAGATTGTTTATTCACATTAACGAGACTATAACTAAAGATTGAATTTTTTAGATGAAACCCGAGTCATCCTCATGGAAATAAGTGTGTTGGTTCTCAAAATTAACTTCTACTTTAGTTCGAGCAAAAGATAAATATTTGTGGATTTTTTAAATACAAAATGCGTAAAATTGAAATAACTTAAAATAAATGAAGGATAAAAATAAGATAGGGAAGGTCTTGGAATATTGATTCAACCCTTACTTTGCAACAATAGGAGTTGTATTAGTTCAAGGTGTCAATCAGTTCATTTAATTGTGATCCACGGTAGCTAGAAGCCCCACAAATATTGTCAAGAGGATAAATATAATATTCATGACCCGGCAAAGGCTATCTTTGATAATTAGTACAGATTGTCTACGCTAAATTAACATTAAACTAGAGCTATAGGCACAACCCGTCTTCTCATAGAATAAGATCTTTCAGCCTTCTAATTATATATTTTATGTGAAAACTATAACGTAATGTTTGAAATCACATAAACCAAACACCCGATGTTAAATACTCGAGAGAATCACTTTAATAAATTAAAGATATACAGCCATAAAATTAATTGAATAACTTGAAAAGAAACCAAAAATGAAAAGCAATTATTAGAATTACTTGACCCGGATTTCATCTATATTTCAAGAAAGGAATAAAATGAAAGAGCATTTTACAGATTTTCGGAACAGAGGCAGAGCCTCTGCTACTGGAATCTTTCTATGGTGCCCCAATGTGGTATTGGGGCACCGGTGCCCCACTAATTTTGGACCATTAGATCTGCCATAAACGAATCTCAGCCATTAGATCCCAAAAAGCAAGTGGTTTTGACAAAAAACGAGGTGGTTTTGCGATTTTCCCGCCAAAAAACTCGCACTTTACTTACCATGAATACTGAAAATATATACCACGAAATAGGCTAAATATTACCACAAAATAAGGAAATACTTACCATGCAAGAAGGGAATACTTACCACAAAATAAGGCGACTGGACAATCCGGTAGCAAGTCACCATTTTGAGCGGGAAAATCTAACTTTTTGGGGTTTTATAACACCACACCACTTTTTACTGTTTCCAGTCCAAATTTTGTCCTTTAGCTAAGTTTCTTTGTAGTGGGCAACATTAGAAAATGAGGTAAAAAAGGCTTTAGCTAAATTTTTTAATTTGTGTATAATATTTCTTAGAACAATTTTTTGAAATAAAAATATTAATTGTATAATAATAATAATAATAATAATAATAATAATAATAATAATAATCTCTAAATTACGTTAAAATAATTTTAAATAATTTACCTTTAAATAATTATAAAATATATGATGACCATGTGATAATTTGCAAAAATATTTTTTGTTTAAACACCTGCTACAATAATTGTAATAAAAATGTTGAATGACGAAAGATAAATCAATAAGTAACAAATATTATATAATTTAGTAGGACCTTCCACTAAATTAAATTAAGATAAAGTATTTAATACAATTAGATTTAAATGCAAAACAAGAAATTAAATTTATTTTTTCAATTGATTAACGTGATATTGTATCGATTAATAGTTGCAATTGACATTTGGAAGTGCTCGATTGACGATTAATCACAATTATCGGTTATAGTCAGAGTCATTCGACTAAGAGTTTAAGTGATTGATCAAACAATTTTAAAATTGATCAATATAACATAAGTTGCAAATCTAACAACTAATAATCAATGATAAATAGGGATGATTGAGCGAATATTAATACAATTGGCTAATATGAATTGGTTAATATAAGTTGGTATTACCAGTGTTACTACTAAATGTAGTAGTTAATAGTAGTGTTGTTTGAGAGTGATCAATGAATGGTTGATACAATTGGTTAATGTAGTAGTTAATCAAATTTGACTAAAATGAATTGGTTAATTTAGGTTGATATTATCAACATTATTACTTAATGTACTACTTCACAGTAGTGTTGGTTGACAGAGATCAATGAGTGATTGGTACAATTGACTAATGTAATAGTAACTACTAATTACTATTGATCCATAATCCCTCATTCAATATATTATTTAGTTTCATTAATTATTAAAGATAAATATGTTTCAAGTGTAAGATAATACAAATTAAGTACAACTAAGAGACATTAAATATATTGGTAGTTATGTTCGCAACTACCCTTATTATAGTGCATTTATGTTACATAAGTGTAAACCTACTCGTCATTAATGTCATAGTTACCATAGAATAAGGCTATAAATACCACGCCATCTGATCCTTTTTACCACCATAACAAGTCGTATGTTGTGTGAACATACTACGGTTTCTAGTAGTACTTACCTTTTGGAAAGGAAATACTTGCTACGTATTCAGACATTTTATAAAAGTGCAACAAGTCTGAATTTTGCATACCTACCACACATTGTGTCATTAATGGAATTAAATTTCTCCTACCTACCTTAAACTACTCAAAATTATTCTCAATCAGATTGTAGCAAGTATTTTCAACTATTCCATACATCTTCTTTTCTTGTCTCACAAGAAAGCATAAATTTTCATTAAAAAAGTTATGGAAATTTGAAGAACAACAAATTGAAGAGCTTCTCCAAGTAAGTTTCTCCAATTAAGTTTCTCCACAATAAGCAAGTTTCAATCCTAGATCTTGATCTCAAATGATACATTTGGCATTTTTTTAAATGATACGCTAACCATTTGTTAAGTTCATACTTACCATATTTTATGGAAATATCTTCCATTAGATAGGAATGTAGTTACTGGCAATTTTGTTACCAAACTGTATTGTTTTTTTTCAAATGATAAGTAACCATTTGTTAAGGTCATACTTACCATATGTTATGGAAATATCTACCATTAGATAGGAATATAGTTGCTGGTAGGGCCTCGTGGTGTTCCCTTTCTCCGCTCCCACAGGAAGGTTAGAAGTCCTGATAAAGCTTCGGCCAATACTATGCATAAAGTTGGTATTGGAACAAGTCACATTATGGATTTTGCAGCACAACAATCAGATGGAAATGACAAAGTCGGATACACGCAAAAAGATTTGTACAATCATTTTACGGCTCAGCGACAAACAGAGGTTGTGGCTGGTGATGCGGAAAGGACAATATTCACTAGGACAAAATGCAAGTGAACAGCCGCTACTTTGTCCTAATTCATGCAAGTGAACAACTAGTCTCAGCATTTACAACAAGTAAATTACATTCAGGTTTAAGAAATACGAGCCACATAATGAAGCAAACACATTAATAGGAGAAAAATGGCGGGGCGAGGCTATGGTAACACCCACCATGACAAAATGCAATTACAATTACTGCGTTAGAGCGAGGCTATGGTAACACGCTTTTTTCCGACTTACAAGGTGCAGCATTTGACTATTACATCTTGATATAAATATACCACGATTTTTGCTAGTACTTACCATTCGAAAAGGAAATACTGACTATATGGTAAGAAGTTTTTTTCCAACTTCTTAGGTGGACCAAGTAAGTTTCTCTACAATAAGAAACTTTTTTCAATTGTGATTTTTAAATCTTGAACACAGTGGGTTTTTTTTCCGAGCAACAGATCCCAATTATCTAATTGATGCATTTTTAGTTTGTTTAGGTCACAATTACCACTACATATGTAAAGACTTACCGCTATATATGGAAATACTTAATATTGACAAATATTCCATTTAATCGTTTATGAAAATGGCATCTTAAAAAAAATGATGTGACTCAAGTCCATATTCCTGGACTCAGGTGAGTTTAAGAAAAATGCATGTCAATACCAAAGGTAGAAGAGTTTGAAGTTGCATGGACAAATCTATATCAGTGGTAAGTACGTCCAGAATCTAGTAAAAAAAACCCTATCTTCGTGGTAAGTATGCATAGACAATGAAACCAATTCGATTGTATTTCCAGATTCTAGGAAAACATTTCCTATATAAGTGGCAAGTATGTCCAGATTCCAGTAAAAACATCCTATGTTTGTGGTAAGTATTCCTAGATAAGCCACAAGAGTTGCAGTAAAATAATAATAGCCATATATGAGCAAAAATAGCCAGCAAGACACCTCTAATCAAACAAAAATAGCCATCTATCATAAACAGCCACTAAGACATCATATTCTCCAACAAGTTTACAAAAAGCTACCAAGCCATGTCCACTTTAATGATCTACATGAGACAATATAAAAAAAAAAAAAGGCAAGTGAGACACATCTATCATTTTTTTTCTCCTTCAAAATAGTCACAATGTCATCAACTCTTCCTTGCATTGCGATATTTTTCTTGAGCCTTCGAGATGAGAGTTCTCCTTGTCTTGTTGCCCTTAAAGATGATCAACTCCAAAGCCAGTTTGTTCCTACCCTAGCTCTTCGGAATTGAACCGTAGCTACATTTAAGAGGTAAACCATAAAATTATGAACAAATTATGGAGTATGCACTGAAATGTAAAACATTCAGTTTCATTCTTAAAAATTGTTACCATAGTGGACTCTTCCTCCTTAACTTCCTCCAAATTGTAGTGTACTTGACGGTGTGCAAGCCACAATCCATATCGGTCAATGGAATGGTAGATTCTGGACTTTTGGGCGTTTTGCATCATTATTTCCACAGAAGTGGAAAAGTTCCTCCTACAGAACTTAAGATTATCATCAGGACACTCTAAAGATTTGAATGGATAATTTTCTATAGAAACCCTCCTTCAAAATACATGGTATGCAATGACAAGTTTTTTATAGGTTAGAATCCCAACGGAGTAAATCTTTCTCAAGAGTTGGAATATTAAAATTCTCCACTAATTTCAAACCCCTCACATAATATAATCATATAGACCAACAAGCTGATGTCAAAGAAACATGCATATGGCTGCAATAACTTGAATAAGCTATAAAGGAATGAGACACTCGAAGACATGGAGATAAATGTACAGCCGGGGGTTGTACATTTAATTTTTGTATCGGTTTTTTCATTGAATTTTGGAAGCAAACTCTTTTTCTTATCCTAGGTGCGGCGACACGTGCACGTATTGTTTACCCTTTAAAGCCGGAAAGAAGTTCACTATTACTATTGGACTAACTTCCTCCCGACACCCTAGCCGCTATTGAAATAAGCCCATCTACGTCGGCTTTTGCACTGACCTGAAAAAAATGCGCATCCAAGGAACGATTTTGTTGTTTAAAATAATTAGGCAATGGAGGTGAACGCCAATTGAGATGCAACCAAACCGACTCAAAACTATAAGTTACTCAACTGCAAATTAGAACTGAAGTTCTTGGTCATCTTGGTCATTGCTCACAATTGGATATTAATACATAACGTAGCCTTTATATTTTGTTCCCAATTTATTTGAAAATTACGTTGAAAACTCAAGGAATCAACCATTGCTTACAATAATTATGTGTGCGTACCATAGAGAGAGAGAGAGAGAGAGAGAGAGAGAGAGAGAGAGAGAGAGAGAGAGAGACCTCGCAGAGTTGGAGGAGTGTGAGAGCGCGAGACGCAAAGTCGGAGGAGGAGCACCGGGGTACGAGGGAGGGGTATCCATAGTGATTTTGCAGAGAGCTATGGGAGGCGGGGGCAGGAGGATCTGCAATAGTGATGGTTGAGGTGTGACGGTGATGGAGGAGTTGTGGGTAGTCAGTGATTTGCAGAGGATAGACGAGGGAGATGAGTGCCCAAATGTTTCTACGGATTTCAAAGTATTTCAACCGGTAGTCGAAGGTAGTACTATAGTAATAGGTTTAGAAATCAACTGTTGAGATTAATGCTCAAAAATCTAACGGTTGGGAACAATTGGGGGCACCGGTGCCCCAATACCGCTTTGGGGCACCGTAGTCGGATCCCTGCTACTGCCTCGGAGCACTACCCCTTTTCTCCTCTTGGCTGTCTGAGATCCCCTGTGCCCAAAAAATGATGTGCCTTTGTGCCGAATTGTTTTGGGTCGTTGGATGGTGTGTTTTTTGTGTTTTGTTTTAAAATTTTTATGTGATCTAGTGACCTGAAGTAATCTAGGATTCTAACATACTAGCTATTAGAGAGGTTCAAAATTTGAGCCCAAATATTCCTCGCAATTTGAGGCCTTTTCAGTGCTCTTAAAGAAAATGACGATTAATTGTTCTACGGAGAATATTCTTTCTCTAGGAATCAGGGCCTACTGAGTTCCTCTCCTAAGGGATCACTACTTTGAAATCTGAAAGGAATGTGTCATACTCATAGACACCCTGAGCAACTACTCGGAAACCAAGTGATCCAATTGACAGATGTCCCTTCAGTACGTACTGACCGCAGGGGTGGTGTCTCTCTCCCGATGGTCTCGCGGTCACTCCATACTCCCCCTCTCGCGGCGAATCCTCCTCCATACTCTCCCCTCTTGCGGTGAACCCTCTTCTTTTGGAACTCACCAAGCCTCTAGATCCGCCTCCATGCATTCCAGTGTTTGGGCAAGGTCATGACATGATGTGTGATGCCAATACCACGACCAAGCCGCAGAGTGTTGAAGTTCACCCAAGTGGAGTAGTGCAAGAAGCACTGGATAATTCCTAGAGTGTCGGCAAAGGCACTGTGACAACCTCCCCAACTGCATTTCCGCGTAGCCTTTAAGGCTTTGTCCCCTTTCTCTGAGTATATGTATGTACGTATTGAGAGGGTGAGAGTGTGGTGTGTAGCAATGTAGAGTGGAGAGGGTGAGGTCGAGTGAGAGAGAGCCGGTTTGGCTCCCCGGAGGTTTTTGATGTGTATATGTGTGTGTATATATACGACGGAGTTTTTGCCTCGAATTCATTGTGTGCTGTGTGTGTGTGACCCCTGGGCACAACAAATGGTATCAGAGCTCAGGCGGAGCAAGAGGGTCGCTGGAAACACGATTTTGACGCACTGGTACGAAATTGGAAAAAAACGAAGTTGGTCGAAAATGTTTTTTGATAACGGATTTGGATTCCTCTCTTCGAGACGATCGCGGGGATATAAAATTTATCGCCAGAAGACGTCGGGGTGAGCCACACTCGCCGGTCAAATTTACCGGTTGACCGCGAGTGAGATGTACTGGCAAGAGTGTTTTACACGTGCTGGCTGAAGGTTGAAGATGAGATGATGTCACGATGACATCAGCACGTTGTCAGCGGCGATGTGTCACACGCCATGGAGGATGCCACATGGGACGGTCAAACTCCACGTCATCAGTCAACTATGACGTGGCGCCAAATCAACAAGGGTCAGCCATGTGAATCTTTTGACCTTTCTTGACTGGGTCAGGGGTCAGAAAGCTCATAAGGGTCAAAGGGGTCAGATTGCCGCGGTTCAAAGGGGTCAGAAGCTGGTCAAAGGGCCCAGTGTAACTTTGGAGATGGTTCAAAGGGTTTTTTGGCGATTTCGGAGCTGATATAGCTCCGTTTTTTGCGTATGAGTAGTCGATTTGGACTGTCTCGACGTTCCGGATCCAACCATGTGCTCCGTTTTTCGTGTAGAGGCTCGGAAGTAGGTGTTATTGTTGGATTTGAGCCGAAATTGGACGTTCGGAGGCATTTTGGGTCGTGAGGAGGCTTGTTCTTAGGTAATTGGACTGTTCCGGATTCATTGGTGGGCTTGGATTTTGATAATTCGAGTCGGATTTTGTAGGTTTGGGCACAGCGGGAGAGATCGGTGAGAACCGGACGCGGTCAGGGTCGATCGGAGCCGTTGGGTTCAGTTAGAAGCAAACCAGGGATGGTCAGTCGCGGTCAGCAAGTAAGGATACACTCTTTCAAGTTTTTGTACTCCGGTTTGGGGGTGCATGAATGCTCGTTTGGATAGTGACACAGGCACTTGCTGGAGCGATAGATCGAGGAGATCCGATGGAAGTCCAGAGGGTGCTAGGAAAGCCGGAAATGGGACGTGGATGAACTAGGAGGCAGAGGAGATCCGTGAGAGCTGACGGAGAGTGGCGAGAGGCCAAGATAGTGGCTAGAGTGGCGGATAGGTGACGAAAAAGGTGATTGGAGTTGGAGAGCTACACACCAGGAGTATTGGACAGACTTGGAGGTTGGTCGTGATCAGTCGGAGCATAGTGAGCAAGGATACATTCTTTCGGGCTGAGTATCTCGGTTGTGGGGGTACTGATGAGCTCGTCTGATAATGACACAGGCGCTTACTAGAGGGACAGATCGGAGATGATCAATGGTGATTGGAGGCAGTCTGGTTCAATCGGAAGACCTATCATCGGGATTTGCAGTGGTGATTCGGGCTGCACGAGGAGGATGATGGGCAATCTACACAGGCTCGTGGTGAGTTCTGACAGATGGAGCTAATGTCAGTTATGGGACGAGTAGTATGGTTGTTTTGTGACGGTGAACAGGAGAAGAACAACAGTTGCGGAGACACACTAGAGAAAGGCACGGGAGTACGAGGAGTCGCGACCTGAGACGTACAGGTGTGCCGGGTACCGAATTGAAGAGTGTGTGATATGTTCTGCAGGCGGGGTGTAACTTGTTGTTGTGGGTTGTTCACGGAAGCTCCAGACAGAGGAGAGACGGTGTGAAGTCAATGCATTGCTGGGTTCTCTTCCTTCTGTGGATTTGTGGCGGTCTACCTCTCCAGATAAGAGTACTTGGGGTGGAGGAGAGATGGAGCCACGGAAAGTGTCCTGGTGATTGGGCACGGGTGTCCCAGGATTGGCGGACGCAGATTATTGCATCCGAGGATGTGATGCAGGCGCTTAGGCACGGAGAAGCGCGAATATAAATGGACTTTGTTGCGGGCACTTCGGTCAGGGGGTGCAGATATCGATGGAGGTCGATATGAGCCACGAAGATCTAGCATAACACGAAGACGTTCCAGAGTTGTGTATCCCGATTTGGGGGTGCAATGATGCTCGAGAGGGAATGCGGTGTGTCGATAGAGACAGGTGTCAGCCTTTTCCCAGGCGATGTGTGAGACCATCTGGTGGAATGGGCCTCTGGTGTGAGCAGAGGGATGCTGAGTTAGTTCTCGAGATGGATGAATGCTAGAGTGGTAGATCGCGACTGCATGATGCTGCATGTTCGATGATTACTCCACATGGGTGAAGGGGGTGATTGTTGAAGTTCACCCAAGTGGAGGAGTGCAAGAAGCACTGGATAATTCCTAGAGTGTCGGCAAAGGCACTGTGACAACCTCCCCAACTGCATTTCCGCGTAGCCTTTAAGGCTTTGTCCCCTTTCTCTGAGTATATGTATGTACGTATTGAGAGGGTGAGAGTGTGGTGTGTAGCAATGTAGAGTGGAGAGGGTGAGGTCGAGTGAGAGAGAGCCGGTTTGGCTCCCCGGAGGTTTTTCATGTGTATACGTGTGTGTATATATACGACGGAGTTTTTGCCTCGAATTCATTGTGT
This sequence comes from Vaccinium darrowii, assembly GCA_020921065.1. Lineage (NCBI taxonomy): Eukaryota > Viridiplantae > Streptophyta > Magnoliopsida > Ericales > Ericaceae > Vaccinium > Vaccinium darrowii. The sequence continues at coordinate 1,036,702 of CM037151.1, read as the reverse complement.
GCTGTGTGTGTGTGACCCCTGGGCACAACACAGAGAGCCCCTCAGATCCTGCCTCGTGGCCGGAGTAGACAAATGTCTGACCAAATATTCATACGTTAGTTGGCTACTTGCGTTCTCTCCCATAATCTCTGAGTCGTGCCAGCGGCCCCCTTTGCTAGGATCATTCATTACTCTTCCCACGGACATACCACAATTTCGGGCCTTAACTCCTGTACGGACTGGCAGAGGCTTGACTGGGCCCGCGGCTATCATATCTAGTGGGGGTGGCGCAATGGCCAACCACCTCGTGAGTGCCATATGTCCTGTGGAACCGCGTGTCATGCCTTGATTAGGAGGTGAACCTTCTTGACTTGGTCAAATGTCAAACATGGACCTACCCCACAGAAAGCTGGACCTATGATAAATTAGTTTAGTCAAGACATACCAAAAGAAATAAGAAAATGAATTAGGCACATCAGGAGAGCCCAAGAGCGTAAATCACTGGTGAGGAAGTATTTGTTTTCATGTAGAGAAAAACATCAGCCTATCCAGAAGATGACCCCACAAAATTCTATAATTGGGTCAATCATGTTAGGCTATCACCACATAATACCCCCATAACTCACAACAACCCCTGAAGGCAAATGGAATTTACATAACATTACGCTCTGGCGCAAAAAGAAAAACTACAAAAAACTAACGAACAAATAAAACTACTAATCTTCAGTACCTCTTCATAGTTTTTCTCTTTGTCGTGAGAGCTGCTTGAGCCATTTGTACTTCATTTTGAGTAGCTTAGTTCATTTATCGGACCACCATTTTGAAGAAATTAATATACATGAAACCCTTCTATGTTAGTTAACTTGTCACGCAAAGTTTTACTTCACTCGAGTAGTTTGATTCATTTATCAGATCACCGTTTTGAAGAAGTTAAATATATGAGACCTTTCTTAGTTGTTTCGAAAATTTGTTAATCATTCAAGTATGTAGTTCTACTTATAAATCTTAACAAACTTTTTTCTTTGGGAGAGAACTTTATCCCTATATCTTAAATTACGTGTGAAATCTATAAATACCTCCTCTAGTTCTCACATTTCCATCACTTCAATACCTTCTTACGTACATACCAATAAATCCTTCTACTTCACTTACGATATGGAGATCCATTCCTTGATCCCTGCCCCCAGATGTTCAAGGCCTTTGTTCTTGATGGCGACAACCTCATCCCCAAGGTCTTGCCCCAAGCTATCAAGAGTGTGGAAACCCTTGAAGGAGATGGAGGAGTTGGAACCATCAAGCTCACCACTTTTGGCAAGCCAATCCAACCGATCTGATTCATCATCGCACCAACCTCATCACCGCCTTGCTTCATCAGAAGAGCATCACTACCTTCATTGGCAGAAGCTGAAATGGCATCTCGACGATGAAGGAGAAGCTGAGATGAGAGAAAGGAAAAGAGGAAAAAAACGCAAAAAAACTCTCTGATTTGAGATCAAGAGAGAAAATCCTCACTCGAAATAAGTGGTTATTGAAAAGACAAAAAACCATCACTAGGGCAGATGAAAAACGTCCATCGGGGGGTAAACTGCTCCCCTCCCGCCATTACATTAGGGGTGGTGAAAACCCGGGGGAAGGGGGGGAAGTAAATGAGAAGGCGACTAGGATTTTTGCCTTAGAGTCAATCCGTAAAACTTGCATGTAGACAAATAGTTACTTTCTGATATTATTTGTGTGTCACATAAAGCAATCCTGCACTTTTGAGACATTTAAGAAGGGAACGCTCTCTCTTCTCCTGAAATCTCTACTCACCAAAACCATATCATTGACACTTAAGAAGGGAAAAGAAAACTGCAAAAACTTCATGAGCTATGGACTGGAAGAGTGATTTGATGAAACTGGTGACCAGAACCAAACAACACTTAGCTGCAAGCATTCAACTTCATAAGAACTGACAACAGGCTTTATTTACAATGCTTCATTCAACTTCGTGGGCTATCGACAACAAGTTTTATTTCCACAATGAAGTTGGAATATACTGACAGAAAATTCTCAACAGTAGTGGTTATTCACAACTAGACTTAGAACAGATCATCACAGACTGCAAAATATGATCCTTTCAAACTGGCTTCTTCACGACAACAACCTGGCATTTGGCATGGTGAGCGCAGTAATTGCTGACACTTCCCAGAAAAGCCCTGCAATAAATTGTAAAACTTTGGTGTTAATGTCCGATATAAGCCCTGTACAACCCTTTTTGAGATTAAGTGGCTAAAACCTGGTTACAGTCAAACCAAGAATTTGTGGTTTTTGAAACTAAGAGATAACTAAATGCAGGTGTATCTAACTTGCCGATTCCTCATATTACCCACGCATCACTTGGTGTGAAATGTAATATTCATGGATTCAATCGAATGCAATTTTGTTCTAAATTCTAAGGAAAAATAAATGAAAAACTGTCAAAGAAAATGTTCTGCATTTTATGCCAATCAATAGTGGTGTTTCGACTTGCATTTCCTCGTTGTGATTCTTATCACATTTGGTAACACCCTACGAAGCAACAACAACAACTAAATGGTCCATGTATCCATGCCGGACACGCAGACCACATGGTGAGACAAGTATGGTACATGCAAAGTATTACGTGACTCATGTCCAACTGATTGTATTACTTAGGCAAATTTGTACTGCTATTTTAGAATCAGGAACAGACTGTTCAGCTGACCAATACTGCACTGTCGTACATTCTATAAGCTAATAAAGGGGATGACAAGTTTAAAATCCTTATTGCCGACTGATATCAATCCTATCTCCGTAACAACTTTATAACTCTCAGGTCGTGAATATACTTTAGCCCTACAAGGTTGAGCAAAATTGTTCTCCAAATTTGTGCAGAAAGATCAGTTTACCAGAACATACCAACCTTGCCCAGCTACATGCACAATGAGAGCTTCCTGGGGTTGTTAATAAAGGCATGCAGCGATTATGGAACTAACCTCTTTAGAGCTCCTCGGCTATGGCTTCCCAAAACTAGCAATTGGATGTGAAATTTTTCCACTGCTTCACATATGACCTCTTTCGGATTTCCAACTTCTGTCATTGTCTCCGCAGAAATCTGTGACAAAGGGCATTCCGGTGTTATAGAAGTTGAACAACTGGAAAATGAAGGTAGAAATTACAAATGCGAGGAAAATTATAGTTCAAGGCTTTAAGCCACCTCATCATATGCAATAAAAATAAGACGCACACACACATATTGTTTTTTCGAGGGTTTTGAGTTTCATTTCAATCCATATTCTTCATAACTTGTTGTAAACATAAGCTTAGGCATATCAATATGCATGTGTGTGTGTAGCATATCCCCTACATATCTACGTGTCTGTATCGGGCCATATCGATGTCCAGTGTCCGTACCTGTGCTTCTTAGATAAACATGGAATGTTGTTATGTCTAGAAGGTTAACCACAAGACACAATTAACACAGTAACGATTTATAGTTCAAGGAATAAGGTTTACAAACATCGACAATATATTATCAGCATCATATTGTCAATTACGTGATTCTGAAACAGTTATCTGCTAATAGCTTTTTAATTACCCTGTTCACTCAAGAAAGAATGGTTCTGAAATAGCAATGCAAAGACCATGGCTTCCTTGTATAAAAATTAATGATGACCAAAAATGATCCTCATTTCTTAGAAGAGAGGGAAAACGGGAAAAATGGGCACGGCTATAGATCAATAACCTCTGGAAATTTTTTCAAACAAATGGGATAAAGAGTTTGAAAATATGCTCCTTTGCTTATCAATCATCATGCGTAATTGGCAGAACTTGAAACGCGAAATGAATGCATATGGACGCAATTTAAAATTAGTTATGCTTACTAATGAAAAAGGCTATACCCCGTATTTGCTGCAGATTTCTTTAGCTTTCTCTAGTACAGCAAGTGAAAACTTCTTCTGATTTTCTTGGAAAGATCTAGCCACATCTGTGGCTGCGACAAGGGGAAAAGGAGGCAGCATGCTATGAGAGATATAACAAGTTGAATTTGTCACGTACAAAACTTTTAACTCCATTTTAGCCGCATGAACTTTTGTAATCTTAAAAATTATAATGAAAAACTAAATAATAAATTACGAAAATTAAATAACACCGAAAAAATATGCAAAAAATTAGGAAGAACGGAGCCTAATGATCATAAAAAAAGAAGAAGAAAAGAATAATAGAGAAATGGTTTTTCGGCACTTTTTTTTTTTAAATCCTTGTGCACTTCATTTTTGGTTTTGTTCACTAAAAAAAAAGTTTACACTTCATCTGTTAAAAGTGAAAAAATAAAAATAGAAGAGTGAAATCGTAATCTCACGCATATACATGCAAGTGTCATCGGGATTGGGCTGGACGGTGAAGATGAAGAGGTGAGCATTCGCAATCGAGTTGCCGAGGTTTTGTAGTGCCCACTCCAGAGCGTAGTGGCTGCACTCGCTCTCCTCTATTGCCACCATCACCTTCTTCTTCTCCTCAATACCAATATAGCTGCTACTATTCCTTCCCTTCTCCATCTCTCTTTCTCTCTCTTCCAATTCGGTTTACCCGATCACTAATACAACTTTGCTTCTTAAATTATTTTTGTCTTTATTCACAAAAATGAATCTGTGTGCGGAAAGAAAACAGGGGGAGGGGTTTTGGCCGGCTACCACTAATGGTCAACTGTCCTAGCATAATCAAAATATATCTTATTTGATTGTGATTGTGATTGTGATTACGATTCTATCCTAATATTTAATTAGGATTCAAACATTAGGAAGATATTATTTCGATAGCTAGGTTCATTCTGATACCATGTTAAAATAGAGTGAAAAAAAAACCGTCTTGACCGATTTAACTTCTACTTTGCCAAGTGCAACCTTTGCTTTGCGTTTAATTTTTTATCTATGGTCTAAGTGTGTATCATGGAGCAATTTGACATGCCACTGTTTGCTTATGCCATATGCATCTTGGAAGGCCTCAAGCAATATCCTCCTCCTACACGTTTCAATAAATGTGATCTGCTAGCTTTGACTGATAGCAGAATGAGCTTATTTTTTGCGGGACCTCTTGAAATAATTTTTGAGGACTTGGGCACTTTTTCATTGAAGTGAATCCTGAAACCCAGATGTCCCAATCTCTGAAGTAATAGCCACTTGTTACCCCGGCTAGTTGATGAGTTTGCTCTTTACATAATTAATCAGGTTAAATTTTTTAGGTCAGATCACATGAAAGCAGTAATTTCTTGTGAATCCTTCGAGTTCCGGCGTAAATGATCTGATTTTATCGACCGAGCAGAAAATAATCGAGGTACTTGTAAGATCTGGGAGATACTTGACCGTCAGAAACAAACCCACCGAGAAAACTCAGAAGTAATGTTATCGCAGGGGAAGTGAGAAAGAGATGTTAAATTTCGGTCCCTGGCGAGAACTCGAATAAGTTCCGATCATAATATAGTACTTGAATTTACTCTTTCAATTATTTATTTTAAGTATTAGCAACTATATGATGAAGCAAAATCTACTCCTTTACTGCTCAAAACATGCAATGGAACTATAGCCGCGGTCCCAATGAAAAGGAAAAAAAAAAAGTTTTTCGATGAGGCCCGACACAAGAGCAGTGGAATTGCATACAAATGGCTAGAGTCAATGTTCCGGGACAGATGTGCAAAGTAGACTATTTACGTATCTATTTTCACCAAATTGAACCACTTAAACATAGTTCCATCCATTTGAAGCACTTTGACCTCTTATTGTGGCGACCATCCGCTACTTCCTTGAGATGTTAAACATTTCATGCTAATTTCCGAAAAAGGGCAAACATTTCATACCCATTTTAAATCCCAACCAGTAAAGATGCCTCCAAACAAGTAAAGGTTTGGTTACCACACTATTTATAGCCTGGTTCCAAGAAGTGGAATGTTATGTTTATTCAGGGTATACCCTACGGCAACAGAAAAAGCCTTGTAAATCCTCCATAAAAAACCCCCTCCAAATATTCGGATGGAGATAACTCAAGCGACAGACAAAATACGAGCAACTTGTTAGCTTGAATTGCATTACTCTTGATCAACATATGTATATGAGTGGATAGCGATACATAAGATTTGTATTCAAGTATAATATTGTCAATAAAGCAATTTTATAACCATTTACAACTCACCTGCTCTGCATGTTTCTGACGTGATATATATGGAGTATATACTTACTGCGACTTTGAGGAACTAATGATATTTGCACTGGTATATATTCATGTTATTGCCCACGAAATGTCGAGATACCCCTATTTTGGCCTATTGTCAGTGATCTTGAGAAAGCGGACATATTCCTGCTGCAACATCTCCCCTCCATTAACAGGATCAAAACTGCACCTGTAGAAACTGATAACAGGGCCAAGAAATGAGGGAAAACCAAAGAAGAAAGTGAAATGGTCCAATCTGAATAAAAGAAACGCTAAATTTTTATTCTTGTTCGCCATTGTAAGTTAATATTCTTGTCCTTTTTAGAGCATATAGGGATTCACCACACTAGAAATATATTATTCCAGACAATGGTAAGAAGTAGATCCACCAAAGTAAAAACAAGACGAAACCTCAAGTAGGAATTACTTTGAAGGCGAAACCTATCAAGCAATGGACCCCTTGACATACCTATCAAGCAATTTTTCTGTACGGTAGTACCATGCTGAATATAGCACGGTTAAAAGAAGTTAAAGTAACAAAAACCAAGGACCAGAAGATGTTTTTGAGTTCAAAAAGCAGTCTTAAAGTCAGTGGCGGACGCAGGATTGTAGCTGCGGGGGGGGCCACTCCATAGAAAGGGGGGCCACTCCATAGAAAATATACAGAAAAATTAAAAAATACACTGAAAAAATTGAAAATTTGTCGAAAATTGGGGGGAGTGCGGGGGCCGAACACCCCCCTCGCACCCCCCCAGGTCCGCCCCTGCTTAAAGTTCTATTTAGGTTGTTCCTTTCTTGGCCTTGCATAGAAAAGAAACAGTGACCATGTCAAAAATAAATTAAACAGTAACTGTCTTGAACCCTTATGCATGCAAACCTCGCATACGTATTAATCTTTTGATAATCAATCCAAGCTGAAGTAAGTTCTGGATTAAACATTCTTGCCTTTCATAAAAGACAATGCTGATCCAGGGTTGTCACTAGTACTCGGAGGAATTAGAGCCTCCGCTCCTGCCCTGGAGCACTGCCCCATTCCTCCTCTTGGCCTTCTTCTTCCAAAATTCTATAAGCCAATGATTCAATATAGTATTACAACTTATAATACCATAAAATTACTGGGTAGCAGACAAGAAAAAAGGGAGGAAATAAATGAAAGAAAATAAATAATAAGAAAACATGGGAGACATTACAGATAGGGTGGGGTCCGTGGGGAAATGAAAATAAAGAAGCAAAAGACATTGGAGTAGTTGGCAGAGAATGTAGGAAATGATTAGGAGGAATTGATTCAGCGATTAGTGCACCTCCAGTTCTCCCAAATTTTCAATTTACGGCCAAGTTTGATACACAGTTGTGACCTCCAATCACAAAATACAGCAAAAGACATAATATGCTATAGTAATAATCAAGGATAAAACATATGTACAATAGGCAGATTAAGAGGGTGTTTGGGAGCCTACTTTTCAGCTTTTCATTTTTAAGTTTTTGGCTTTTTGATTTTTTGGATTATGACCAGAATGACTTTTGAATCTGGGATGAGTGTTTGGGAGAAATGTGCAAAATGCATTTTGGGAGAGAAAGATGAGAGAAATCCATAAGTAGAAGTTGAAAAACCTCTTTTTGCTTTCTGCTCTCTATCCCGAAAAATGGAGAAACAGTTTTTGGGAAAACTCTTTCTCCCCTTGGCTACCAAACACCCATAAACCAAAAAAGAGAAACCAAAAAATCAAAAAAGAGGCTCCCAAACGGACCCTAAATGTTCACAATATTTGAGAGGTTCAAAATTACTAGTGTTGATCTTCGTAGTAATCTAGGATTCTAACTTACTAGCTGTAAGAGAGGGTTCAAAGTTTGAACCCGAATTTTCCTGAGAATACAAGTGCTGGAGGGGTAAGAATGGTTAATGATCAAGACGGGTGAATGGAGTGATCTTTGAGGGGTGAAGGAGGAGGCAGGAAGCACAAAAAAGATTGAGGCAGTGGAGTTCTAAGCCATTCTATGGGGCGAGGAGTTTTTTAGTTCTCTTAAAGAAAATGACGAGTAATTATTCTTGGGAGAATATTCTTTCTCTAGGAATCAGTGCCTCCTGAGTTTCTCTCTCTAAGAGATCACTACTATGAAATCTGAAAGGAATGTGTCATATTTATATACACCGTGAGTCACTACTCGCACACCAAGTGGTCAAATAACGTCTCGACATGTGTCCCTTCTGTACCTACTGGCTGTGGGGTGGTTTCGCTCTCCTGCGATGGTCTCGGAGTCGTTCCATAATCCCCCTCTCACAGCGAACCCTCCTCCATACTCTCCCCTCTTGTGGCGAACCCTCCTCTTTTGGAAGCCACCAAGCCGCTAGATCCCCCTTCATTCCTGTGTTTGGGCAAGGTCGTAAGATAATCTGTCATGCCAATACCGCGACCAAGCAACAAAGAGCCCCTCGGGTCCTGCCTCATGACTGAAGCAGACAAATGTCTGGGCAAATCATTCTTTAGTTGGCTACTCGCGTTCTCTCCCATAATCTCTAGGTCGCACCAACGACGGCTGCCTTTAATGGGATCATTCATTACACTTACCATGGTCATAGCTCCGCTTCGGGTCTTAACTCCTGTACGGATTGGCCAGAGGCTTGACTGGGCTCGAGCCTCTCATATCTAGCGGGGGTGGTGCAAAGGCCTACCCCTCGTAGGTGCTATGTGTGCATGTGCGGTGGAACGCTGTGTCATATCTTGATTAGGCGATCAACCTTCTTGACTTGGTCAAATGTCAAAAGCTTACATTTCCCACACAGAAATCTGGACCTATGATAAATTACTATAGTCAAGACATGCCAAAAGAAATAAGAAAATGAAATACTCACATCATGAGAGCCGAAGAGCACAAATTCACAGGTGAGGAAGTATTTGTTTTCGTGTAGATAACAACATCAGCTTATCCAGAAGATGACCCCACAAAATTCTACTATAATTTGATCAACCACGATAGGCTGTCAACACATTTATAATGGAATTTAAATAACATCACGCTCTGGCGCAAAAAAAGAAAAACAACAAAAGACTATCAAACAAAAATTACTAATCTTTAGTACCTCATTATAGTTTTTCCATTGTCATGAGAGCTGCTTGAGCCATTTGTACTTCATTTCGAGTAGCTTGGTTCATTTATCGGATAACCCTTCTATCTTAGTTAACTTATTTCGAAAATTTGTTAATCATTCAATTATCTGCCTAATCGTTTCCTGTATAACAAATATTCTGACCATCTTGTTGAATTCAACTGCTATTTTATTGTCTAGCCCAGCCCACTCAAGAGGACCGTGAGACTCACTACATCTATAAATACCTCCTCTACTTCTCTCACTCCCTTCACACCAATACCTTCTTACATACCACTTTCCAATTTCCAAAACACCATGGCCATCACTTACGATATTGAGATCCCTTCCTCGATCCCTGCCCCGAGGATGTTCAAGGCCTTTGTTCTTGATGGGGACAACCTCATCCCCAAGGTCTTGCCACAAGCTATCAAGAGTGTGGAAACCCTTGAAGGAGACGGAGGAGTTGGAACCATCAAGCTCACCACTTTTGGCGAAGGCTAGTTTCTATGATCATTATGATACCTTACATATCACATTTTTATACACAAACCATATATATTGTTAGCCAAAGCTTTGGGGTACAATTTTATTTTTCTATGCCTCAAAAGCTATGTCAGTTTCTCTGTCAGCCGCTTAAAAGCTAATTCTGAGATGCATTAATTTTGATACTTCGGATTTCTGATTTTTAAAATTGACACTGAAATCAAAAGTTGGGAGAATTAGGCCTTTAGATATATACATTCATACAAAACGTTTTAGTTGGCCATCTCAATAACTTGTATACTATAGAAATAACCAAATGGTTTTAACTTGGACTGACATTGTCTATTGCATAACATAATTAACATAAATTTCGTTTAAATATGCAGGCAGCCAACAAAAGAACCTGAAACATAGAGTTGATGCCATCAACAAAGAGAACTTCACATTTAGTTACAGCATAATTGAAGGTGATACTTTGATGGGCGTTTTCGAATCAATCTCTTATCACATCAAGATCGTAGCCACTCCTGATGGAGGATCCATTTGCAAGAACAGGAGTATTTATAACACAAAAGGTGATGCTCGGGTTTCAGAAGAGGAAATTAAGGCCGGAAAAGAGAAGGCCTCAAGCATCTTCAAGGCTGTTGAGGCCTACCTCTTGGCTAATCCAGATGCCTACAACTAATGCTTTGTTCTGCGAATCTTCATAAAGAAATATGAACTCCCATGAGTGGGGTTTTTTATGATTAGATAAAGGTTTGGTTTTCAATTGTGTTGTTGTTTGTCCATTTTGTGGGTTCCAGTCATACTTTTGTCTTTCATCAAAGGATTATCTGTGAAAGTATCAATAAAAGTTGGGTAGTGATAATGCCAAAACCGTTTTTGATTGTGCCAAAACTCCAATGCATAAAAGACATGTAAGCACAAGCATTTTATGCATTGGAGTTTTGGCACAATCAAAAACGGTTTTGACATTAACATTTGCCTAAAAGTTATGTTGACCTTTTTGTTGAGTCATATATCCTGTACCGTTTTTGAGTAAAATGTTCTCATTCTATTAATTAAAAATGTGAAACAAAGTTTCAACGTCTGCTAGTCTAAAGATGGAGAAAAAAGAGAATAATCATGATACACAACCTCCTCAATGAATAAAAATGGGTCTTTCTCAAGTATGGTAAAGAGTGTTAATGACTTGGTTCATGTCGGGAGTTCAACTCTCTCCAACAACACTAAACCCAGTGATACATATTGTACATGTTCTTACCTCCTAAAAATATCATAAATGAAATGAAAATCCACGCGAATTGGCTTTTTTGCACGCTACATCAATACAGTTGATTGTATACCAATCGATTGGAGGCGCTCACACGTTTTTTGTACTTCAGCCGAAAGTAAAAACAAGATCAAAACTAAGCAGCATGACAACTCGAATGTAGCATGACATTCAATTCTCATCATTGGTTTAATGGAGAAAGCCAATAGGTCAAAGTTGTACCATAGGTTTTCAATGGTTGCAAAAGCAAATTTGTATTATAATGCAACTTAAAAGATAGAAGAATCTACAAGCTCAAGCTATGCCAGAGTGCATGGGTCTTGGTAACCACAAGGAGAAGTTCAAAAGCTAGCGATCACAGCTAATTGCAGCTGCACGTGACAAACCTAATTGCGGCTGCACGTAACAGACCTAATTGCGGCAGCACATGAGGGAGGTGTTAAAGTAATTATTCCATATTGCTTGGGGTTGGAATGGAAGATCACTTAATAATATTTGAGTTCTCTTCACTCATTGCCAATTGATTTTGAGTTGGATATAAAGTTTCCACAGTCTCGACATGTGTCTCTTCTGTACCTCCTGGCCGCGGGGGTGGCATTGCTCTCCTGTGATGGTCTCGTGGTCACGTCTCTCCCCCCTCTCGCAGCTAATCATCCTACTTTCAAAGCCACCAAGCCAACTAGGCCAATACCACAACCAAGCTGTAGATAGTCTTGGGCTAGTTGTCTCCTCGCATTCTCTCCCATTATCTCTAGGTCACACCAACAGTAGGGCCAACCCTGGGCATAAGCCCACGAGGCCGCCACTCAAGGCTACTAGTTTTGGGCCAAAAATTAGGACCCCCGTATACATTATGTAATGTACCTTATGATCATGAGTTTTTTTTCACCTTTGAACCATTTATTATACTCTAAAATGCACCCAATACCAAGCCGCTCAATCCACACACATTACACTAGTGCTCCAACCCCCACCATGAAAGAATCTATAGCTACAAGATCAAGCTATGCCAGAGTGCATGGGTCTTGGTAACCAGAAGGAGAAGTTCAAAATCCAGCTACAAGATCACAGGCCTGCTTTGGCTAAATAAGCTACTTGGTTTCTTTTTTTATCTATTTCTTTTTTCCCTCTTTATTTAAATTTTTCTTGTATTTATAAGTTTCGTGTCAAACTTCTGTTGGAGAAGTGGCAAATCCCCCAGGTGGGAGCCCTAGCAGAACATTTCAAGTCTAATTGGAAGTCACAGCAGTTAAAAATCTTACTGCAAATTGAGGTACCCATCAAGTTGTTATCAATGCACGAATACGATAAGTTCGTGATATACAATATGTATAGAGATAATGCTAAAGCCACAAGATGATGCTTCCATAGGTCTCCCATTATCCTTAACAAAGACAAAATTACAACAAAATTGCTTCTTGAAGTGGACTACTTGGTGCAACATATTCTGTGGAACCACAAAGTAAATGGTAAATTCAACAAGAGAAGTCGTTTTCTATCAGGTTAAACTAAAATTCCAACTTATTATCAAATCATACATAAATGATTCAACGAATTGTCGATTAGAGGGCACTTGGATATAACTATAGCTCCAAGTTCCATGTTACCCTTCCCAAGAGGCTTTTTACAACATTGACAACCCAATCTGATAGATTGGCAAAACCACCACTTACTCATAGGCGGAAATGAGCAAACGAAACATGTCAATTTAACCCAAGGAGAACAAGAGGAGTCTGAGACAACCATCAAAATGTCAATGAATAGGCTAGTCTCAAACAAAAGACGTTGGGCAATAGAGGAGATACAAATACTTAAGCATTTTTATACTAAAGAATTGGAGGAAGTATAGGCCCCATCAAATGTTAACTCACTAGTCAATAATCCAGAAGGACTCGCTAGTGAATAATCCAGAAGGAGATGAAAACCTTGTGTGGGCACACAGTGACACAACAAAACTTTGGTCAATGGGATTTCGTAGAGCTATTTGGTTTGGGCACGCAGTGACACAACAAAAACTTTTGGTCAATTGGTTTTTCTAGAGTTATTTGGTTTGGAGTCGGCTTGTCGGCAGTAGGGGAAACACAACTGCAGCATGCAGTTTGCCCATTTCAGGGCTCATACTCGTTGAGAAAGTCAAAATCATTCCAAAATTGATGTTTATCGGATCTACATATCTTGGCAAAGATGCTTAGTGATAGAGAAATGATGGAGAATACAAAATCTCAAACAAATAAAATTGATGCAATGATTGACAATAAAAATTTTGAATTCCATACGCTCATCAGTTCCCCACCCAACAAAACAATAAACAAGAAGAAGAAAAAGCTCATTACTTCGTCTAGGAATCAAAGTTGTATTCATCAAACGACAACTTACCATGGTAGGCATCCAACAATTCGGGAACTTCATCCTTATAATTCGTGATATACTTCTCTAAGAAATCTCTCTCAGCCATAGCTACAAGTGAGCTCACCATCACACTTTTATTGATCATGCTTCTGGAGGCTAAAATTTGCAAAACAGAACAACGCGGGATGATTCGCTTCCCTAAGCTATACCGAAGGACACTAGGCTTCTTTGACAATTGAGTCGGGCTCCAGTGAAATGTACTAATATAGAACTCCACAGCGGCCCTTATCTTCTCCTTCGATGTTGACAGTATCAGGGGTTGCTTCTTGAACATGTAAATGGTCTCTTCATTAGAAAAACCCAAGCTTCTGAAAAATTTCAGCCTGTCCTCCCAACCGGATTCAGTAAGACATCCCTTCGCATGAACAGCATATTCAAACAAGGACAAAGAAGGATCAAACCCCATTTCCATCAAGAATTCCACATCCTTTCTAAACCGGTGTGGTGCGTTGGACGCCACAACACAAGCTGCATTCCGAGTAAGCATTTTCATTAGCCGCGAATGGGGGGTCCCAATATTCCTCAAGATTTCAACATTGAGTGCAAAATTTTTAGTTAGCTGGAACCCAATAATTATTGGGTAGCGTTTGATTACATCCACCGCATTTTGTTGGCCACCCAATGTAGTTGTTAGCAACTCAAATGAGGGGATTAAATGATTCTTGAAACTTCGGAACATTAAGGGAGAGGCAAACGTTAGAATCTTAGCAATATCGGCTTCCGAACAGCCAACTGAACGGAAGAAATCGATCTTGGGCTTGAGGGTTTTCTCGACACAGTTAAACAGAACACTGGGGTACTTGGAAACTATAGTCTCGATTTGGGTTCTTGAAAATCCTTCGTTCTGCAAGAACGTGAGAACCGAATTCGGTCTCTTGGAAGATTCCAACCGAGTCACAATTTTGTGAGCGAATTCACAAGTGTTGATTAGATCTCTAACTGTGAAAGGGGATTGCTGGTTTGTGGAGCTTGTGATATTGCAAACATCCGTGGAAAGTGATTTATGAGAATGTAAACAAGAAGGAGGTGAAAAGATTACGGTGGGTGAATACGCAGCCCAGCTCTTGATTTGGGTTAAAGAGAGAGATTTCCGAACGAAACGATGCATTGCTTCAAAATCAAAGATGAAAATCAAAGATATGTAGCAGATGACTTACTTGAAATGGCTCTTGATTTTAGGCCATTACCCTGCATCGTCGATCTCCCTGAGTACACATGAAGAGAAGAAAAATCACCATCGCTGTCCCAACTTCAATTAGGTTTTCCACCCAACGTCCAACTTCGGAAAACCTGGTAAAGGTTTTGATATTTCCTACTATTTCATTTAGGCATGCCCCTTAACTATTTGTGTGAATTTTTTTTTTTTTCAGTTTTTGAATTTTGTCTTTATTCGACTTTTTATTATAATTTGTGTGAAAGAGGATATTACAGATGCTCTTTAATATTTTTCTCGAGTTGTAAATTGTATTTTCCTTTTACAAGATTGATTCAAATTGCATATTACAGATGCTATACCTTAATTCTTAGGGGCAGTTAATTAGCCATCCTAAAACCATCAAAAAGTTAGGATTCCATCCTATTGATTTTGAAATGTTATGATCCCATCCTGACTTCTATATAATACCCAAGAAGCCCTTGTTTTTTGTTTTTTCCTATTTTAATTTTACGCATATTATTAGTAGTTTTGGGAAAAATAGTGGTCCTGTAAACCATTCCCCATAAATTTCGTACTTTCAATTCTTTTCCATCCACTTTATTTTCGGTCAGTTTCACAACCTGTTCCACTTACCTTTTTAAAACTGACGGTTATGGAATAGATGTCATCCCAAAACCCATCCCAGATTCCCACTCTAACCAAAAATCCCTAAAATCACGGTGAGATTTTATCTCCACCCAAATCATCCCAATCCAATCAACCCACCACCAGAAATTTCCGGAAACCACGACATACCATTACCCAGGTTTTGTGAAACCACGAA
The DNA here is from genome assembly GCA_020921065.1 of Vaccinium darrowii. Taxonomy (NCBI): domain Eukaryota; kingdom Viridiplantae; phylum Streptophyta; class Magnoliopsida; order Ericales; family Ericaceae; genus Vaccinium; species Vaccinium darrowii. Next base: position 1,021,290 of record CM037151.1, on the reverse strand, counting down.
GAGAACGAGTCGGTGGCGGCGAAGCGGCGGTTGAGGGGAAAAATTTTCCGGCGATTTCAACACCGGCGTACCACCCAAACTAGTGCATGACGAAGGCAAGACGGCAATGGCGAGTAAGATTTCCCCCAAAACCACAATATTCCATGTTATTTCGATGTTCGAACCACCTTCTTCTTCGTTTAATACCATACTTGTGGCGCTTTAGGTATGGGTTCTGTAAAACCGACCGTCGATTTATAGTTCTGCAATGTTTTTTTCGGATTTTCTTGAGTTAATCTACCAATGGTAAACCCTTAGGGTTTGTACACTATTTTGAAGCTACAGTCCAATTCCGATTGACATTCGGGGTTCTTTAGAAATTAGTTATGGTTCAACAATATACAAAGGCTTTATTTTGGGGAAAAAGATGGATTATTACGGAAACATTGTGATCATGGTTTTTGGTTTCACCATTTGTATATGTAGTGAAAGTATGGACATGGTGAACTCTGGAACCATGTCCATTTTTTGAGGTTTTGGAAAAATGAGTGTGCTTCACCATTTTGGACAAAAAATTATGTAGGATCAAAAGTTTTTTGACCTAGAAATATGTGGATCAATGGTAGTTCCATTCCAAATTTTGGTCATAACGTGTTGAGTTTTTGCATAGGAAAACGGTGATTCATTGAACCATGAATTTAAATGACGTAAGAGGTAATGGAAAGTTCAAAATTAACCTCCATTCTAATAGTGGTTAACAATAAAATACCATGTTTATTATGTAAGATGAAAATCGCAATGGTATTTTGAAGTTATGGAGATATGGATTAGTCGTTTAGCTTTTGTTTACGTACTGAATGTTTGTATATGGGTAACCATTGTACCATGACCACTGCCCGAAGAAGCCCTGAATATAAATCTGATTTATTTTGTTCAGAGTGTCGGGACCCAAATCAGTCCACCTCTTGCATATCTTCTCCATAACCGCTCCGAAATTCATCTCACTATTGACCAGGACCGGACAAATCTTATCGCCATATTTGCAAACCAGAATCAAACCATCCTCCATTGTAAAAGACAAAACTGCAAAAAAAAATGAGACGGATTAACATTTTGGTTGTGTGAAAACATATGTATCGAACAAATTAAGAATATAATTGAAAATAGTGGCAAACAGTGGCAAAGAATTTAGATGGTTTTGACATGTGAATGAAATAAGAATAGAAAAGAACTATGATTGTTGCACGGAATGAAACTTTAAAAAATATGACGTAGAATACCTTTTCAAAACTACTCTCAAGGTTGCTTGATAAATTGATTGAAACCAACTTTTTATTAGACAAACACGGTGGATTGGGCTTCCATTTTTGTGGGAGAAAATTACACGTAAGATTTAAATAGAAAACATGGTGTATTGTTTATCCGTTCAAACCAGACAATTGACTTGAACACAAATACAAAACTCGATTTATTATATAAGCAAATTAGCATATTTAGAGGCATAAACTAAACAACTTACAACAAGTTAGGTGGGTAAACACAAAGTTTGACATGGGATTGAGGAACTGAAAAAAAGAAATGTAGATGCTGCAAACAAAATAACTTTAAAAAAATGGTGATGTAGAATACCTTTCCGAAACCCCGCGCGATGTTGCTTGATCAATCGAATGTGAATGAACTGGGTGTGGCTGAAGAGTTGGAATTGTGAATTTGATGAAGATTGGATTGGTTGCAGTAGAAGAATTGAAAATGGCGTTTCGAAATTGATTTGGTTAGGACTAAATCATTTTGAAATTCAAAACTATCTTAAGATATGGAAATGAAACAACTATAATTCAAAAAACTAACAAGAATGGAAACAAATCTTTCAGAGTGGATCATCCTATAACTGACGTGAGTAATATGAATATAGGATGGCAAATAGGATGATTTCACCCGGATTTTTTGGACGCCTAATTACTATTAAACAATATCATTATATTAACATATATACTCCTAAAATAATTAATAAGGGCAATACGGTCAGGAAAAACATTTACAGGGTGAAATCATAACGATTCAAAATGCACAGGATTGCATCATAAAGGTAATATTCTTACGGGATCCCTAATTAAATTTTTATAATTCTGAATATTGGTTAAAAGGGAAATGATAATGCCAAAGCCATTTTTGTTTGTGCCAAAATTGTAGTGCATAAAATGTTTGTACCTTGCACATGGTACAAGGTTTTTAAGCACTATAGTTTTGGCATAAACAAAAATGATTTTGGCAAAAAGAAAAAAGGGTTTTGGCATTAACACCACCCAAACGAAAGCCCCCTATTATCTGTTCTTTAAGGAAATGGTAACGAAGACAAAAGTAAGCTATTGAAAAGGAAGAAAAAAAAATGTGTTCCTTCTTTAGGCAAAATATTGTATATTTATGACTAATTATTCCTTCTTTAAAATGAACGTGGAAAAGATTTTTATTAGTCACTGCAGAATACGTGTTCATTAACTTTTAGCCTTTATATGAAACTGATACATGATCCAAGAAATCTAAAACACTTCACAAATTAATGTCAAAGTACCTTGTAATGTTACTTCTCGAATTATTCCTTCGAGTCTAGAAGCTGCAATTCTTAAGAAAAAATGGAGAAGCTATATCAAATAGCATGGTAATTTTATCAATCAAACAATGCCTTCAGAGTGTCTCATAAATTTTTGTAGGATTTGTGTCAAGTTAGTGACTTATCGACTTACAAAAATAAGAGGCCCCATTTTTTAATTTAGCTTAGGGTTCCTAGAATCTGGGTCCGGCACTGCAACAACCACCTTTTTTTTTTGGATCATTCATTACTCCTCCCATGGGCGTACCTCAGCTTCGGACCATTGCTCCAGTTTGGATTGGTCAGAGGATTGACTGGGCTCACGACTCTCACATCTCCCAACGGGTCGCAAGTGCCGTGTGTTGCATTTCTGGTGGAACCGCGTGTCACCAGGGGCGGATTCATGAAGGTTATAGGGGGGTCACGTGACCCCCCTGAAATTCCCAATTTTTTTTTTTTTTTGGAGTTAAAAATCTGGAAAAGTTCAAAAGGGTCTTCACTCTCAATCAAAGCCCAAAGTGAATTTGTTGATTTACTTGTTCTTTTAAAAGGCCAAACAAATTAATGGGCTTTGCTTTTGATTGAGTGGGTTGTTAGAGTTGCCTGTTGGCCCACCCACTTATTGGTATTACAAAACAAAAGCATTTCGGACGTACAATTACAAAGGTGATCAGACGAAGAGCCAAGAGGCAATCAGACGAAGAGGTGATCTGCCCACTCCGGACACCAAATGATTTCCTCTCTTCTCTTCCTCAAACTTACGGTAAGTCGGTAATCATGCAAAACTTTTAGAAGATGAAAACCCGTAGGGTAAATTGTAAGAAGTTTTAGGAAGGAATCTATAATGTTGTGCGCTTATGTTTGAAATCTTTTAGAATGTCTTAACTTTGAACTATTATGTACTTAATGAAGAATGTTCAAACATTTTTTCTTCTCGTTTTATTGGAATGGATTGTGAATTTTTTTTTCCTAGTTGTGCTTGAAAGGTGACCCTGTAGATGGAATTCCTGAATCCGTCATTGCATGTTTACGCCTTGATTAGGCGGTCAACCTTCCTAACTTGGTCAAATGTCTGACCTTAGGCATACTAGCTTATAGTGCGACCCAAAAAAAGGCTGGAAGTATGATTAATTAATGTAGTCAAGACATGCCAAAAGAAATAAGAAAATGGATGAGCCACATCAGTGGAGCTGAAGAGCATAATTCACATGTTGATGAAATATTTGTTTTATGTAGAGAAGAAACATCAGTTTGCACAGAAGAGGACCCCATAATTGGGTCAACCATGTTAGGCTATCACCAACTTTATAATGAAGGAAAATGCTTAACGTGTGCCTACACGTTAAGGTTGAAAAAGTGTCTTAAAATGTGTGAAAAGAGTATAGGGATATGTGAAAGTGTATTGAAAAGTGTAAAACGTGTATTGGAGTGTGCGTTATTTTTTATTTGTTTTTGTGCTTAAGGTGTGCCCATTGGACACACGTTAGCAAAACCGTATAATGAAATGTAAATGACAAAAGATCATAACCAAATGAACTACTGGAGTACAATATTATCTGCAGTACCTCGTCATGAAAGCTGATTGAGCCATGTTTTCATGTAGTGAAGACACCAGATGAAAGCTGATGGCATTATTAAAGGTAATAAATGAGCTAAATGAGTTGAGCAGTATAATAGTATTCATGTTTTAGCGTCATCTTCAAGCAAGCTTTACACAAAAAATCACGAATCGATCTAGAGAAACTAAACTTTTTAATATTAAATATTGAAGTAGCCGAGTAGTAGTTTGTTCAAATGTAGATTGAATGTTCAACAAACTTTAAACAATGTTCAACTAGTTAGTTTGTTCATGTACCGAACCGAATTCGTATGCTATTATCGAGCCAATCATGACTTTGATTTCAAGTAGTTCGTTCAAATGTAGATTGAATGTTCAACGAACTTTAAACAATGTTCAACTAGTTAGTTTGTTTATGTACCGAACCGAATTCGTATGCTATTATCGAGCAGAGTGTTTACAACACAAAAGGTGATGCTGAGGTTTCAGAAGAGGAAATTAAGGCCGGAAAAGAGAAGGCCTCCAGCATCTTCAAGGCAGTTGAGGCCGACGTCTTGGCTAACCCAGATGCTTACAACTAATGCTTTGTTTTGAGAATCTATATAAAAAAATCGGACTATGAACTCTTCTGAATGTGGTTGATGAATGATTAGGTAAAGTTGTGGTTTCAACTTGTGTGGTGTTTTGTCCATTTTGTGGGTTTCAGTCAATAAGGAAGGCACTACTCTGCTTTCATCAAAGGATTTTCCGTGAAAGTATCAGTACATGTTGACCTGTTTGTTGAATCATATATCCTGTACCATTTTCTAGTAAAATGCTGTCATTTTTTGTTATGTGATCTCTGTGGTAATAATCTCTTTATTAATTGTGAAACAGTGTATCTGTTAGCACATATGCTTACTTTTTGTGATGAAATCGAAAAACATGAATGCTTGCAATAAAACCAGAACTTCAAAACCTGGAGATCGATGAAATCACAATGGTAATCAAGGTGAATGGTGACACTTTGTTTTTAAGACAGATTTCACTCCCGCTATGATGCTTACGGTTTGCATTGGTGCTATCCCAACATCGGAATCCTCCCGCTATGATGCTTACGGTTTGCATTGGTGCTATCCCAACATCGGAATCCCCCCAAACCAGCATTGAAATTGGAGGGCCTGGCGAACCATCTTTTGTTTATACTCTCATATGAATGGACTCCAAATGCAAGAAAAATCAATAATAGAATGAACGCGGGGAACCCCTATTTATAGACAAACAGGTGACTCTACAGATAGACATCAGTGAAGAGAGATACATCTGTTCACAAAAGACGTGTCCGTCCATAGTGAACAAGTATCACTTGAAAAGAAATGACTTTTAAATCATGTAATTTACATTCACACACTAAATATAATATTTTATCTCAATATTTTCCAACAGTATCATTGTCGGATAATCTAATGGGTTGTGCATGCGCTGATGAAAACTTGAAGCAGTTCAATAAAGATGGAGAAGAAGGAGAACAAACATTCCAGAGAGTTTAAGTTGAAATTAAAGTTAGTGTTCTCCAGTTATGTATTAATCATGATACACAACCTCCTAAAAATGGGTCTTGCTCAAACATTGATTGTAAGGAGAAAGCCATACTGGTCAAAGTTGCACCATAGGTTTTCTATGGTTGCAAAGGCAAATTTGTATTGTAATGCAACTTAGACGATAAAACGCTAACAAAAAAAAGTAATAATAAAACAATCCACAGGTACAAGATCAAGCTATGCCAGAGTGCATGGGTCTTGGTAACCAGAAGGAGAAGTTCAAAAGCTAGCTACAAGATCACAGGCCTGCTTTGGCTAAATAAGCTACTTGGCCTTTTTTTTTCTTTTTCTTTTTTTTTTTTCTCTTTATTCAAATTTTTCTTGTATTTATAAGTTTCGTGTCAAACTTTTGTTGGAGAAGTGACAAGTCCCCCAGGTGGGAGCCCTAGCAGAACATTTCAAGTCTAACTGGAAGTCACAGCAGTTAAAAATCATCTTACTACAAATTGAGGTACCCATCAAGTAGTTATAAATGCATCAATACGATAAGTTCATGATATACGCGATATATAGAGATACTGCCAAAGCCACGAGATGATGCTTCGGTAGGTCTCCCCTTATCCTCAACAATGACAAAATTACAACAAAATTGCTTCTTGAAGTGGACTACTTGGTGCAACATATACTGTGGAACGACAAAGCAAATGGTAAATTTAACAAGAGAAGTCCTTTTCTATGAATTGTCGATTATAGGGCAGTCGGATGCAACTATAGCTCAAGTTCCATGTTACCCTTCCCAAGATGCATTTTACGTCATTGACAACCCCATCTGATAGATTGGCAAAAACACCACTTACTCATAGGCGGAAATGAGCAAACGAAACACGTCAATTTGAAACCTTGACCCAAGGAGAACAAGAAGAGTCTGAGACAATCATCGAAATGTCAATGAAGAAGCTAGTCTCAAACAAAAGACGGTGGGCAATAGAGGAGATACAAATACTTCAGGCTTCAGCATTTTCATACTGAAGAATTAGAGGAAGTATAAGCTCCATCAAATGTTAACTCACTAGTCAATAACCCAGAAGTACTCAGTAGTCAATAATCCAGAAGTACTCACTAATCAATAATCCTGAAGCACATGAAAGGAAACCCTAACATAATAGGAGTTTGATGTTTTTTTTTTTTCCTGGTGTGTAGGTAACTTAGTGGGTTCGAATAAAATGTTCGAGCTTACCTTTTCCGTATGACTTGGCCAGTTAAGCTTCCATAACATCAACAATAAAATAACTTCAACAATAACGCGTTGAATCCCTTATTCTACTTGTGTTTTTCTAGGCATCCATTGTTTAATTGGTGCTTGAATAGATTGAAGTATGCCAATCAAACATGCAAGCAGTTCAGAGAAATAGTCGTTGCAAGAATTTCAGAGAAATAGTCGTCGCAAGAATTGCATAACTCACAGAAATAAACATAGGAGAGTCGCCGAAGAAGTGCCGAAGAATTTGATTTATCTAAACTTCGCTACCGATGTCATACGGTACTAACTTGACTTTATAAACGCATGATCTGTTCACCAAATTGTACGCGATAAGTGTCTTGAATAGGCCCGCGACAAGCTTGTCGAGTTTGTGTAGATTGATTCTATTCTACATAGCGAAAATTGTGCTCAATGACAAAAATGAACAACTATGAAAAAATTCGTCCTGTTTTTGATTGATTTGTTGAACATCACACATTGTGTTGCTTGTAGTTTGACCGCTTTGTAGAAAAAATAAATTAAAACAAACAAAACAACCTCAAATGTAATGTTTACTATTGGAAACTTTTCTGGAATTATCAATTCTTATAGAGTCAGTTCATACTTTATACAAACTTTACCACGACTTTAATAGGACCCCTCTCTAGTTTCAATTAATTAAGCTCGTTTGCTAGTGCACTGCGAGATTTGACTCCAAAAATTAATTGAAATATGTGTAAAGTAACTCGGACACATATTAAAAAAACAAAAAAATACTCCCCCCGGAGTATAACTGTCCGTTTTTCGGGCTGCGTGTAATTTTTAAATTACTTATATCTTTCGATTTATAATTTTTTTTAATTTTGAAAACTTTTATTTAATAGACTTAATCGAGATATATCAAATAAGATTTATATTGTATATTTAAAAATATAAATAATTTTTCTGAGAGTCCGGAATGCTAATCATAGAAATTTCGGATGAAAATAAGTCAAGGTGCTAAAAGTTAGTCCTTTACCAAAAAAAATGGGTTTCGGTCATTATTTTTTATTTTTAAATTTTTTGTGACGAATTAATCACAGAAGTTTAACACGAAATTAATTCACGCATAAACAAATTTTAAAATGAAATTTATCAAACCACCCGGAGTCCCGGAGTATAACTGTACGACTCTTTCGACATTCAGATTCACCAACTGCCGACCCACTCCGTCCCACTCTCTCTCTCTACCAAAACTCGTCATCACACTCTCTCTCTCTCTCTCTCTCAATTCACCATTACCTCCACATCACTCTACGTTATCTTCACCAAATCTAGGTTTTCATTTGTCAGATCTGGTTTTCTGATAAGCAATACGAACCCAAACGCGTCAAATTTCGTAATGCTACCTCATTGATGTATTACTGATTGCGTTTTGATTCAAGGTTCAGCAATGGTGATCTACTCACCTATAACTCCTGGTCAGGTGAGTCTCATTTCGTCTATGATTCTTCGTTTTCTCGCTTTCATCCTCTGCGCTAACGGATCTTCCACCTTGTATTGAGGTCCTGGTTTGTCGGTGTCGGCCCATTGCGGCTAAATTACGGTTTTCGTACTTCTGTTCGTCTCTCTGTATTTTGTTGGAATCATGTTTTTCTGGGTTAATCATCCCTGCCGATGAGAGCGATGAGAAGGGAGAACAGTTTAAAAAGTATACGCAAGTACAAAATTACTGTAATTTCAGCTTTGCACATTATCACAGGGAAAAAAATTTCGTCTTTTCGTTTGTAATTTGCTTGTTTCGACCGTAGAGTTCATTATAGTTTGCTGTAGATGATGCTACTGCTAAACTATTAGTTCAGATTTGCAGATTTTCACACTGAACTGTAATGTCAGCCGTCCCGTTAGAAAAGTATTATGATAACACTTTCCTTTTCAATTTACATGTTCAGATAATAGAATTGTAGTGACAGATCGGAGTGCAGGATTCTATCCCTAAACGATTATTTCAGCTTTGCACATTATCACACTTGGATGAATTTCATCTTTTGCCTTTCGCTATGCGTGTTCCATGGTTTACATACTTCGTATACCTCCCAATTGCAGGTGTCATTTTTGCTTGGGTTCGTCCCTATATTTCTAGCTTGGGTGTATGCAGAATTCTTGGAGTACAATAAAAAATCAGCCTCGTCCAAACTGTTAGTTGAATTGCTCTTCATTTCTGAATACTATTTGACGCTGCCCCTAATATGTTATGCATGCTTCCTTGTCAGTTGCAAGAATTTTCTCACCCATACGTGTTTGGTTGTTATTGATGGGATAAAAGTACGTTCTCTATTTGTCCATTTGTGTTTCAATATCATAAATTGTCGATAACATTTGAATATCATCGTAGAATTCATTGGCTTCCACCTGAAAAAATACTACGTTTTGAAAAGAAAAATGTAGGTAGAATATTCCATTTGACTGGTACCCGCATGAAATATATGGGATGTTTTTGCTGATTTTTTAAATGCTGAATTTCATCTAAGGAGACAGAAGCAATTTATGAATGTACTGTAGGTCACTAGTTACACCTAACGCAGGTTAAGGTGATTGGTTCAAAAGTCTTGTGAAGGATATGATGGTGCGAGTGATTCTATTTTTACTTTTCTTCTTTTTATTTTCCGGGCAATGGAGGGGTGCCATTCAGTACTTGCCTGCAACTTGAGACGTTGCAAAATACAAGTTATTTGCATATGTTCACAGATGAGTTGATGATATCTAATATATTTTTGAATAGTTGTTTTATGCAGTGGGATTGACCATGACCATGTAAAGATTTATTAAGAAATTCAATAAGTTGCAGAATGTCATTCATGATGAAGTTAAACTGACCAAATTGAATCCAAATCCAGTTTGTAAGCTGATATAAATACGAAAAGTAACTTACATCAAGAAAGGGTTTGTTACTTTACCTTCCTTTTAGACGAACATCCTGATAGTGTGGTGAAGGATATATGTGTCATGGACTTTTCACCGTTAACTATTCTCCATTTTAACCGCATGACGTTGTGATAATCAGATTGGCAAGGCATTCTGATATCAGCTTGGTTGAGTTGGGAACTGAAACAGTTAAAGAAGATGACAGAGCTGTTTTATTAGGGGTGGGAGGTCTTCAGTCAAATTCTCCTAAAGCTCGGAGTTCATCAATCACTTCCCACATTGTCAAGTTCGTAAAATGTGCTGTTTTCCTTTTGAATTTTCGTGAAGAATATTGACTAACTAAGATTTTTTTTTTTTGTGTGTGTCCATTATCATCACAGATTCTTTCTAATGGACGAGTCTTTCTTGCTTGAAAATCGTCTGACACTGAGAGCCATGTAAGTCTTTGATATGTGAAACCACAATTTTTTGGGCATTTGAAGGACATGATTAGAATGTTAACTTCCTCATTATTTTTCTTTTCATCTCTCTCTCTCTCTCTCTCTCTCCAGATCCGAATTTGGTGCCCTTTTGATCTACTTTTACTTATGTGACCGGACAAATCTCTTTGCTGAAGCAAAAAAGGTTTTCCCAATACCCTCATCTTGTCTCTCCTTTTCCTCATTGCAAAAGTTCGTTTGGGGTCTTCAGTTATGGATGCACTATGGTATTTTAAACTTCATGAAGAAAATTTCTGAGCAACAAAAAAAAAAAAAAAAAAAACTTCATGAAGAAAATTTCATTATGTAAAATGCAGAAAGAAGAAGGGCTGGAAATCAAATTTTATCATGCCAATAATTATTGTAGGACGTGGTAGGATTAAAGTGGTCTTGCACTGTGATCACTTCCTCAAAATGAGAAATGTAGCATATGAATTCTATTATTCTTAAACCTCTACTACAAGAGGGTAAAGGATGCCACAAAACGATATTTACTGTTCAGTGGACTAGCAGGTGCTGTTAATTTAATCCGATTTCCTCAGTTGGTGTATTGTTTTCCTTCATCTGGTTTTGCAGAGTTACAATCGGGATCTTTTCTTATTTCTCTACTTCCTTCTCGTCATAGTTTCAGCAGTTACTTCTTTCAAGATACATCATGATAAGTCACCAATCTCAGGGAAATCCATACTTTATCTAAACAGACATCAAACTGAAGAGTGGAAAGGGTGGATGCAGGTTAGTTAGCCTTGAATATGATATGTTTATATCTATGCATGGTTAACTTTTGTATTTTCTGATGACACAAAGAAAGAAATTCTATTTTCGTTGTGTTTGTTACTGACGTCTCTTGTGATCTCACGGAATTTTGATCACTAAACAACAAATGCCTCTGGTTTCATACAATGTTTCGCTACCTGGAAAAGTCTTTGATTTCCGCATCTTACAATAATGGAAAGGAAGATGTTGATATAGAGGCTTGGAATTGACACTAGTCGTGGAGGGTGAGCCAATAAGTTGTTCCTCAATGGACACACCAGTGGCTTAGGAGGCATTTTCCCAGTACAGAGAGTCGGTTCATGTCTCCTGAACTCTTTAAACTTGAAAAAGAGCCAACAAGTTTCCAAAGTGATTTGAGTTCTCCTACCCTGTGATTGCCAGAAGGAGCAGTTTGTGAAGGGACTAGGGAGTTTATATATCTAGGTTTAATAAGGTGGATTTTTATCACCACTTTTTGGGTATGAGATCCCCAAACTGCACACTGAACGTGATTGTTTTCTGTGATTTATTTAGCCCCGTTTTTTTCTACCACGATATTTTGTTACTAAATAATCAGAGGAACTTATAGAATTACTTCGCAATCTAGAAATGCAGCAGGTATGCTATCCAATCCTCATCTTCATTCCAAACTAGTAATCTTCACCTCCGAGCTCATTAGCCAGGTTGAATTCAGTCTGTTCTGCCATGGACAAATGTAAAATTGATAAATACTTGTTTCCGTTATCGCGGAGGACCATATTTTTCAACTTCTCAACAGGAAAACCCTTTGCCACACTTCTCTTTGTAATCCTTTCTTGTCATCTTCCATTCAAAATTTACAGACATCCAAGTTTTTGCTTACATCAATGATCACGGATCTCTGAACTGTCACTAAACTAAGACGCAAAGTCAAATTCATGGGGAATTGCTTCTAACTTTGACGGGGTCTACAAATCTTTTAGGTAAAAAGTACGAAATGATGCTGTGTGTGAAACGTTCTTCAAAAGAATGCCCTCCTAGACGTTCTAGATGTTCTAGAAATGATGCTGTTAACTTGTAAGAAATAATAGCTGAATTGTGAAGGCGTTTTGCATTTTGATCTTTCTAAACTTGTACTTTGCTTCCCCACTGGCTATTGTGTTGATAATGATTCCCAACAGAAGTTACATTGTTTCTGGTCTTCCCCTTGTTTTTTATTACTGCCGTCCCCAAAGTATAAGTCCCAGTTGATTTATGCCTTTTAATATGGGACCAACTTGCAAAGATTCTTCATAGTGGGCACCCATAAAGAAGCGGGTTCAACAACTTTTTGTTAATTCGTTGCGATCTAAACTCACAAGTTTGTTACTTTTGCCCCTATACATCATCTGCATGCTAGTAAAATATAGCCTGCACCTCAGTTGGTTCTTCAACCCCGCTTGTACCATATGTGCAGGTGCTTTTTCTAATGTACCATTACTTTGCTGCATCTGAAATTTACAATGCAATACGGCTTTTTATCGCTGCATATGTGTGGATGACTGGATTTGGTAACTTCTCATACTATTATGTCCGCAAAGACTTCAGCCTTGGAAGGTTTGCCCAGGTACTTGCCTATATTTTTTAAAAATTTCTTATCTGAGTAATCTTCATAATTGTGTGCTTCTGACACTATGAATATTTTATTTGTCAGATGATGTGGCGGCTAAACTTTTTGGTGTTATTTTGCTGTGTCGTCCTCAACAACAGTTACATGCTGTACTACATATGCCCCATGCACACACTTTTCACTCTTATGGTTTATGGGGCACTTGGCATTTTTAACAAGTATAATGAGATGGGGCAAGTCATTGCTGCGAAAATCATTTCTTGCTTTTTGGTGGTTATTTTGATGTGGGAAGTACCCGGAGCGTTCGAGCTGTTTTGGAGCCCATTTACTTTCCTTCTCAGTTAGTAACTTGCCAGAGTTGTTTTCCACTGAATTCAACTGGATTTTTCATTGTAGTGGTACAATGACAATAGATATCTGTACATTGCAGAATACACTGACCCAGATCCTTCAAAAGCAAAATATTCCCTGTTGCATGAGTGGCATTTCCGCTCAGGCCTTGATCGCTACATATGGATAATTGGAATGATATATGCTTATTATCATCCAACCGTAAGTTTTCCAGACCTGATTAAATTTTCAATTATTCCAAGAAAAATAATCAGTTACTGTAATATATTGTCCCTTAAAATCTCCAGGGACGCAGGCTATGTTGTAAAAATCTTCTCTCTCTCTCTCTCTCTCTCTCTCTCTCTCTCAATGTGGCGTTTGTTCTTGTAGGTTGAGAGGTGGATGGAGAAGTTAGAGGAAACAGAAGTGAAACGTAGGATAGCAATTAAAATAGCTGTTGCTACTGTTAGCTTAACGGTAATTTTTTCTTCTTTTTTTTTTGTGGTAAAAGCTTAACGGTAATACACCTTTTCTTTCAGCACAATCCTCTTCTGTTACATTGTGTTCCATGTGAAATTCCCTTGTAATTTAGGTGGGGTATCTATGGTTTGAGCATATATACAAGCTTCCCAAGGTGACCTACAATACGTATCATCCTTATACCTCATGGATACCTATAACGTATGCCTTTCTTTCCCTTATACGTTATTTTAAATTTCTCTCTAGCAGTTTAAATGTATGAAATTTTCTGACTGGTTGATATATCATCTTTTGCTGATCAGTGTCTACATATGCTTGCGAAATTTGATGCAGAACTTCCGTAGCTACAGTTTAACCCTTTTTGCGTAAGTTGTCTTTAATTCTTATATTCTTCCACTCTGGTCATGCTGCTTTTCAATATAGTGAAGCCTCTTTTAGAGACTATTTTGGATATCTGAATAGATTTTGCCTACAAATGTGCTGATTAATTTAGGACCTCATGCCAATTTTTTGCTTTGATTTATCAGATGGCTTGGAAAGATCACACTGGAGACCTACATATCACAAATCCACATATGGTTGAGGTATTTTCAGGAATGAAGTCACTACTTGCTTTCTATTTGCAGCCTTAAGATACGATGATGTTGTATTGATATAATGTAGTAGTGAATAAGTTGAGAAAACCAGAAAGCTGCAAGGATTTGCAATCAATTTCTGAAGTTCGAGTTTGATGGTCTTGTCAATCATCTTTGAAGCTGTCTTGAAAGTTTTAGGAAGCAGTAAAATTGTAATTGCCAAACTAAACAGAAATATTTACTCCCTTTTTTGTGCTAATCTAGTCTCACTCGTAATGATGCATTCCCAAAATGATTGCGTATATATGTTAATATACCGGTGTATGACTCTCTCTCTCTCTCTCTCTCTCTCTCTCTCAGATTTAACTGTGTGCTATCTATGCAGATCGGGTGTGCCAGATGGACAGCCTAAATTGCTGCTTTCTATGATCCCGGACTACCCTTTATTGAACTTCATGCTCACCACTTCCATCTATGTTGCTGTAAGTCAAAACTAACATCTTTGATGCAGGCGCTTTGAAAAATAATAGATTCATGGTATTGATATTGGTTTGCAGGTCTCATACAGGCTCTTTGAGCTGACCAACACATTGAAAACAGCATTTGTGCCAAGTAAAGACGACAAGCGGTTGACATACAACATCCTTGCAGCTGTAGTCATCTCCAGCATGTTGTACACTTTGTCTTTTATATTCCTAAAGATCCCTCAGATGATGGTAAGAGTATTTCTTGCCTTCGGATGGAGACATGGTTTGAATAACTTAGTTATTATTTTAGCTTTCCAAGCAATTAAGCGGAAGGACTAATTATATATGGTTAAAACAAGTACCATGAGAAATTAAGCATGAGGGTTTAATTTTTTTTTATTTTTTTTATTAGGTCATTATAAATTGTCTGATGGGTTTGTGCTTCAATATAGATACACCTAGTTCAGGGCCAGCCCATGAAGCAGCTACTTTGGGCCCTTAAGTTTCAACCAAATAAAAGAGACCCGAGTTCCCATTAGCTCATACATTAGGGTGATAACTTGGCTTTTTGAATCAGCATTATGAGACGTAAAGCCCAATTAGCGAACCCTCCTAAAATCAGCGAACCTGCTGAAAATTTGTAGTGATAAAGGACATTCCCTATCAGATCAAAAAAGAAAAAGAGAGGACATTCTCTGTTTCTCTTATGGTTTCAATGCGGGATTAGAATTGGGGCATTTTGATTGGAAGCTGTTATATAAAAACAGAAACCTCAAATTCTTAGTTTTTGATACCGTATGCTTGTACTACTGTAGTGAAAGTACCAACTAATGCTATTATGCAAATGACAATTCTGCATGCTACATGTTTCCTTGTGTTTCTGTTCAAATTGTATTAAATTGGACCTACCTCTCTTTATTTCGTAAATTTTTTTTAGGAAGTCCCATCACTTCTATGTCGGTTCTTTGTACAATTTTTGTTGATTCCTTTAAAATCCTCAGGTGTGACGATTCGAAAGATGTCATGAAAGGGACAAACTTCCACAATATTCTTATTTGAACTCAAGAAGCATATTGCTCAAAACCTTTGATCGGGACGTAAGTTGCATATTGCGGATCGTCTAGCGTGGTACTTGGTATTTGTTACGAGAACCATTGTATAGAGAGGCAGCTAATGAAAACAACCCCTAGTTAAGGGGTTTACTTTACATGTATTCTTGTTGGCTTCATACCAATATTGTCATAACGATTGTTACCTCGTGGAGTTTCTACAAGTATTAAGTGCAATTTAATTACATGTGTCAAAAGAAAAACCGGGGACTCCAGGGTTGCAGTGCACCATCCAAAAGTGTTTTTAATAGTTCAAATTGTAAAGAGGAGTGTTTGGGACTTCATTTTCTGCTTTTCATTTTTAACATTTTAGTTTTGTAGCCTTTTGAATTAAATTTTGAATCTGGGAGGAGTGTTTGAGATAAATACGCAAAATGTATTTTAACAGGAGTAAAAGAAGAAAATGAGAAGCTCATCAGGAATTCGTTTTGAGTTCTTGCTGCAATTCTCAAATTTTGAGAATTTATTTTGCCCTAGTGTTTTGCGTTTTGTCAGCCAACAGCCAAAACTTAAAAATGAGGACTTAAAAATGAGAAAAGAATTCAGCCAAACAGCCCCAAAATATCTTACATGTAGAATATTTTTTGGAATCTAGATAATTGGTTATTATAGAGATGGATGACTCGGATCATGGACTATACCCTGGTGTGTAGATACACTGTAGGGTTCCCGGGTCCGTCCAAAGCATGTCGCAGTTCTATATCACCTTATTTGACTGGTGTTTTCATTCGAATCATGGTTTCTTTGTTTTACAGTCATCTCAGTTTCCACTTAGGATGATTCTTTGATCATTGAATACAAGTTCAAATCTAGATGTTCCATGGTACAATTTCCATTTTTTGGGGAAAAAAATTTGGGGCTGAAGAAGCATGAAAAGAAACTGGAACTTAAACATTAGAATACCCCTGAAGAGTAAAGGGACATAGTACAATCACTACTTTGATCTATAAGAACATTTGTCCACTCTGCTTATGCCATATCTTCATCACCTATGAAACTAAACAGCTGAACTCAGTTTCAGTTCCCCAAGTTCACAAATCAAAACTTACAATTTATCTCAAGCCGAATAATGATATTAAAAATAGATCAGGAATGCTTAAATGACTTAAAGGTGAATACAAACACAAGCTGTCCAAATCCGTAAATGTCGCCCCATCTTCTAACAACAAGAAGCGTGGCTAGTTTTCGAAGTTGAACAAAGTAATCAGCAGCTTGCAGAGACATCATCTCCTCTATTCCACGCAGGATGTGGCAGTTCTCTCCTCAGAATATATGCACAATGTCATAAGCAAATCTTTACGCATGTCAAGGAAAGTGGCACCGTAGCATAACAATTAACATTCAAGTGAAAAATAAATTTTCTCAGGCTACAAGACTCAACAGAATGGCAGTAATGGGATATTCATATGCTATGTTATGAGACCATGCTTCATTAAGTTCCATAGCAGTACCACATTGCTCGACTGGAAGCAACATGCCTGACCCTTGAAGCTTGTGTATGCATACACGTACGAGGTTTGATAGTCATAAACCAGTAGAAATAGTGAAAAATCCAACCTCAGATCACATCACCATAAAGATATAGCTTAATCCAACGACTATATATGACCTGGTTTCTACCACCTTTAGGTAGTTAAGACATGTCGGAAAATGTAGAAATTCACGAATTATGATTTGGACGCAGGATCTCATAATTTGACGGCTTATTAGATATTGTGTCAAAAAGGGCCCCCGCACCTACGCATTCTTATTTTGATATATAATTTAAATGGACAGTCTTATAAATATAAAAGAGGATACGTCCAAAACAGTACGAACGACTGCAAAAAAAAAAAAGAATGGAACCAATGTCAGCCAGTTATTATACAGAGATATAAAAATGAAAAAATGATGTATTTAGTCCACTTGCATCAAACACTTTCACAACTATAACTCCCCCAAAAATTGTAAGGGTTGGGTCCTAAATGTAGCTGCAATACAGTTTTAGACGTCATCTTCCAACACCAAACACCTAGATGAATGAGACAGAGTATAGTAGGAAGAACTCAAAAGAAAAAAGGTGAACTCTCAAACACTTCAACTACACTTAAGGCTCAGTGCTTAATTTTCTACTGAGCTAAGTATGAATGGGTGAGACACCTTCAAGACAAGGTCCCATCATGTGATAATTATGTTATTTTAAAGTTAATATGACAAGCTATTTTTTGTTGTTAATATAAAACTTGCGAAAATGATAAACCCCCCTATCATTTTAAATTTTAAATTTAATTCGATAACGTAATTTTAATTGTTGGCATAAAACGTGAGTAAATGACTAACCATAATTGGGAGAGAGCTTCTAAAATGAAAAGGACTAAAACTAAATGCAACTAGGCTTGCAGCTTTATACAAATGAATAAGCAGAAAGATCATACGCCGAACTCCCTACTGTCTTATAGTCGTTTATCCACAAGGATAGATTGGCAGAGACATAACTCACAAATTGAAGCCGGAGGTTGAGCGGAGTACATAAACGTGTTGTATGGATAAAGGCTACAGCTATAAAAAAAAAAAAATGAAGGATAATTTCTGAACAAGAAGAAATAGGACTGGCTAAGAAATATGAAAAACCATCATGGGCAACAAGGCAAGTAGGAACATCTTCATTGAACGCTCATGTTTGAAATATGGTAGAGAGGTAAAGTGAGAGAGAATACCATTAAGATTTGAGAATGTGCAAGTTTGTGAGACGGTTGAATAGGAGAGGCAAAGTGAGAGAGAATACAGTTAAGAATGTGTTAGTGAGACGGTTGGATGAGAGATGAAAGAGTTTGGCCATGTCCACTGAAAAGCATTAACCACGTGGGCAAATGGATGACATTGCAGAGATTAAGGGCAACAAAAGTGGTAGAGTAAGAGTGAAAAAGCATGATATTGTTTAACTACATAATAAAAGGTGTGCAAATACAACTTGAGTCTTGAGCAAAAGAAAGCTGGAGGAATTCCATGCATGAGTGAAATCAATCTGACCAAGCAAGTATGATCAGGATCTATACATAAGTAACTGACAAATGGTAAAGATGTGTACCATAAGCCCACCCAGAATGCCATCAAAGATAATCTGGTTCCACGAATCAAAGTATGAATGGATCGTAAACCCAGCCTTTGCAATGAGTCCTACTGAAGTAATTGCCATGACAAGGAAATAAAAGACAAATCCAGTCAAGCCGGTAAACCCCAAAATTCCAGCAATGACCCCACCAATGATAGACATAAATGTTCGGCTGCACAAACAAAGAGACCTCAGATTTTAGCATCAATGTGCAAATGTTTGGCTAGACAATTGAGCAAACAATTATGAAGAAAAAACAATCTACGCAATGAAAAGACCAGAAAACGCAAGTGCTTACGGTTAATTGGTTTACGAACAAAATTCAACAACGTTGTCTACTTCTCTCAAGTCAGTTACTAAATCCTTTTCCCCATATCAAGTTCACAGAAGATATATTTCATCTTGTCGCTTTCCTCAATGTTTTGTCCGCATTCTTGACATTTTCATAAAAATCTAAACAAGTGTTTATGGAGAACAGACAGTATTATCTTACGTCTTGAGATATGGCTCCATAGAAAGAGTAACCACAAACAACCCTGAGAGTGCACAATTAGAAGCTACCTAGTAAGTCTGGTTAGCATCTCTCTCAGGCTTTGTTTTGGCAAGAGCTGGACCCGTTGGTTCCAGATGTAAAGAATCCGCAGTTCATAAAAATTATATTACGGGACTAACAGTTGAAGATATACCAAATCTAATCCCTTACAAATTTGCTAAAGGTCCCATTCAATATCATCACATGCTCCTATGTTCAGAATACAGAGGTTGATGGGGCTCATTTTGTAAAGCAGAAAAATAAATGTACAAACAAACCTGTAATAGATAGCTTTCATATTGTTCTGCATATTCTCAGCATTGAAGGTTGGCAAACCATTCAGGGACTTCTCAGATGATCCTGAATCATCATGCCCAGCCATAGCTTCTGCCTTCTGCGATTCTTCAATTACAGAACAACAAGATTCAGAGATAACAAATCCAACCCAACCACCCCTTTCAAATTCTCATATAAATGTCACATGTGGGCTACTGGTTCAATGGTCTCAGCCTATCATGTGCTCGAAATAAAGGAAAATTGTGGAAAAAGGCATTTCAGTAAAAAAATCAATCTTTTTTAACAAGTAACAGTTTTATTAAATGGCATCAAGGATGCCACCCACATACAAAAGAAAGCAAAGAAGAGAAGGCCAAAAAGCTGCTCAATTAACAGAGCCTATACCTCATTCTAAATGCCAAAAATACCAAAACAAGTCAAGAAATTGATCAACAGAAGGATAGCTCTCCCTCGACTCACAACTAAACAAACTGGAAAGAAAAAGACTCTTAATTTTTGTCAATGACATCTCATCCCATTGCCTTTCTCGCCAAATAAGGCCACAACAATCTTGAATGAGCTATAAAGTAAAATTACCAAGATTATGGAGGGTCGAAACATTGAATTTTGTTATAAATATCAAAATATACATGGAGAAAATAAGATTACTCAAATATTCAAGAATGTGGCCCCTTGGTCTGCCACCGATTAAAATCATCTTTTTTTTTGTCACATGCTAGAAGATTTATATTAACACAATCCCTACCGAAACCAAACAAAGTTATTTCGTGGATACAATGCCCAAGATTAGGTTTATATAAATCTATCCTAACTCCTAAGTCCTAACCTTACTCTTTTTATAACTGTGTCCGAACTAGCTCATGTGCACCTCGACGAGTAATCATAGGGCACCAATCCCACCGTCACTGGCGCACCTTATTGATGGGAATATAAAGGATGTTACTAGTAAGCAGAAAAAAAGGGGGACTATGCTGGGTGTAATATCTTTTTAGGTTTTTTCTCATTAAACTGGAAGTGAATAACGGAATCAAAATAAAGCATGGAATTAAACTTCCTTAGGTCAATTCATCATTATTTGGTGAATACTGGTAGCAATAAACCTTCTCAAACGCCAAACCTCAATCTTTTTTCGAATTGAAGTTGGCAAGTGATACACACTGACCAGTCACCACGCGGATTCGAATTCAGATATAGAAAAATAAACGAAAGGGTGAAGATAACAGATCTTTGAATCGAGATTGGATACTATTGGAAAAGTATAAAAAGAGTACACGAATATATACGTATATATAGGTAAGAAAGCTAGCAGATATCATCGAAATGGATAGGTTAAGGTTATACCTGTCAGTGAGAGAGAGAGAGAGAGAGAGAGAGAGAGAGAGAGAGAGACGTCCTTCTTCGGAAAACCACTCCGGGGAGTCGTGGGTGAGGGTTTGGGCCGGTACTTGATCCAGGTCCTTCATTCTTGTTGTACAAACAGAATTCGGCTAAATTTCAGTTTCAGTTCCTCAACTATTCAGATCTTCTCTGATGTGTCCTTAATCTATCCTTTAAGCCAATTGAGTCCTTGAACCTTCAAAATCCATATCCACTTGGGCCTAGTTTCCCATTTTTAGAACTAAATGCTAAAATGGATTTTTGCATGAAAGTACAAAAAGTTAAGTTGCTAAAATCATTTTGTTTTCCATTAGTTAAAATTCATTTTTGCCAAAAGTGTCACACAATTGCATCATTTACCATTTTCCCCTAAATTTAAATCAAGCACCACATTTACAAACAAGCAAAACGGTAATTTCACATTTTGTATAAGGTGGTGGAGAATCCAGTAAAAAAAAGGAGCGTATTAAAAAAAACACCCTCGTTGCTTTTAGCAAATGAAAAACTAGGTCTTAGTCGAATTTTGTTTTTCCGATTTATCTACTAGACCAAAAAAAATAGTAAAATATTAAAGAATTTGTTTTGCTCAGTTATAAGCATCTATTAGTCAAACAATTTTTCTAACTACATTATTGATGTGCAACTTTATTTTTTTTATCAGATATCGATGCTCCTTTCCGCATCACCAATCCACCATCCTTGATCAAAATTTCATTTTCTTTTCAAGGACAATGATCTTTTGGTGTAATTTTTTTTTTTTTTAATTTAGAGCTAATGTTTGTATTGCTTTATAAAACAAAAAAGAGTAAATTTTTTCTCCCATCTTGTCCATCTATATACGATGCATAAGTTTTGATGTAGACCAGCAAAACAGTGGTGGTTATTCAGTAAGTAAATAGATTGGGAATCCAAAATTAGACTAACTAGATATCAATGTGAAAAGCTTAAGGACTGAATATGTTTAATTTATAGATTAAGGATGTAGCAGTGGAAAGCAATTGAATAGCTGAGGGGATAAAAGTGAAATTTAGCCAAGAAAATTCTGTGTGCGCTAATTTGTGGACAGGCTGGGCCCGTGGGCCTGCCTGAAACGCTGTAACCAAAGCCTTCTCCATCCTGTAGATCCAAGTATCCAACAGCAGTACACAGCTGCAGAACACCAACCTCCCATTCTCACTCAGTCAGAGGAATCAAGGCAACCTCAATCTGTGAAGCCTTGCGATACATAGAACAAACTGACGACTAAGGTAAGTTTCTATACGCGATCTTAGATGCCTCTGGCAGTCTCTGTAGTTTCAGGTTTGCTAACTTGCATACGTACATCCATGTGTAAGGTTTGTGTGCTGTTCTTCGGGGAAAATTAGAACCCATTCGAATTGCCGCTATTCAAGATTCAGCTTTTAGCTTGATTTGTTAGATCATTTCCCGTTTTGGGTTTTTGAAAAGTTGTGAAATTTATCTTGTTACCCATGTTTGTAACTGGGTTTTGGAAAGTTGTGGAATTCAATTGGTACCCATGTTTGTAACTTGAGTTAGGATTTTTACCACCCTGTTTGGAGTTATGTATTTGAAAGAGGGATGTTCCTTGCTTCTTAAAGTTCACAAACCTTCAATCCCTTTTGTCCTCAACACAAACACAATTCTCAATCCTACCCATGATAACGATGCAACTCTGAGTCCCCCTGTGGTTAAAGAATGTGATGTTTTGAGAAGGGTAAGGAATGAAAGTGACCTCACCCTAGCATTGGAATACTTCAAGTCCATGGCGAATTCAAAATCTTTCAAACACACTCCTTTGACACACCAATCTATGATTGAAAAGCTCGGACGAAGAGGTGAGATGGATGGGGTCCAGTATCTTTTGCAGCAGATGAAGTTGGACGGCATTAGTTGCTCGGAAGACTTATTTATTAGCATCATAAATTCTTATAGGCAATCTGGGGCTGCCGAGCAAGCACTGAAAACATTCTATAGGATGCAAGACTTTGGTTGCTCGCCAACAGTGAAAATATATAATCACATTTTGGATGCATTGCTTAATGAGGATAGGTTTCATATGATCAATCCTATATATAGCAACATGAAGAAAGACGGGTTGGAGCCCAATGTGTATACATATAATATTCTTTTGAAGGCATTATGTAAGAATAATCGGGTGGATGGTGCTCATAAGTTGCTCATAGAAATGTCAAATAAAGGGTGCTCTCCTGACACAGTGAGCTACACTACGATTATATCTTGTATGTGTAATCTAGGTAAGGTGAAAGAAGCAAGGGATATTACCAGTAGGTTTCCCCCTATTGTACCTGTTTATAATGCTTTGATCAACGGGGTGTGTAGAGAATCCAATATTGAGGAGGCATTTCAGTTGTTGAATGAGATGATGAACAAGGGAATCAGTCCAAATGTAATCACATATACAACTATCATCAATGCTCTTTCCGATGCGGGAAATATTCACTTGTCTCTTCCTATTTTGGCCCTCATGTTCAAGAAAGGATGTGGTCCCAATATTCACACTTATACTTCCTTGATGAAGGGGTTTTTTGTGAAAGGTAAATCTTATGAAGCCCTTGACATGTGGGAGCGAATGATGAATGAGGGAATCTATCCCAATGTTGTTTCATATAACGCACCGATATGAGGTTTATGCTCAGTTGGTAGTGTGGAAAAAGCTCTAGTTGTTTTTTATCAAATGGAGAGAAGTGGTTTCTCTCCAAATGTAACAACCTATAGCACTCTTATCAATGGCTTTGCGAAAGCTGGGAACTTGATTGGTGCGACTGAGACATGGAATGACATGATTATCCATGGCTGCCATCCAAATGTTGTGGCATATACTTGCATGGTTGATGTCCTTTGTAGGAATCTCATGTTTGACCAAGCCCACTGTCTTATACAAAACATGGTGATGCAAAGTTGTCCCCCTAACACAATTACCTTTAATACATTCGTAAAAAGTTTGTGGCAGTGGGAGAGTAGATTGGGCCATTAAGTTGCTTGATATGATGGAAGAATGTGGGTGCTTACCTAATATAATGACCTATAATGTAATATTGGACGGTCTTTTCAAAGAGAACAACCTTGCATTAGCGTTTTGGGTGGTTAAGGAGATCGAAGAAAGGGGGCTCGAGCTTAATTTAGTGACTTACAACACTATGATACATGGTTTCTGTTGTGCTGGTATGCTAGAGGAGACTCTGAAGGTTGTTGGGAAGATGTTGGTCGGAGGAATAAAGCCTGACGCTTTCACATTTAACATAATAATTAACGCACACTGTAAGAATGGAAAGGTTGAGTTTGCCATTAAACTGCTAGATGCGATGACTGCAGCAGGTTGGCGTCCGGACATAGTTTCTTACACGAGTCTTATATGCGGGATTTGTGAGTTTGTCGGTTTGGAAGAAGCCAATGTTTATCTTCACAGGATGGTAAATGAAGGAATTTCCCCCAACGTTGCCATGTGGAATGTTTTGGTCCGGTTTTTGTTTAGTAGAGTAGGTTTTTCAGAGGCAGTGATTTTGGTCGACAGTATCTTGGATAGGTAGATGTCGTAGATGAGCACAAAATGGTTTTTGGGAAGCTGATGATGTGCAACAGATGTCCTTTCTGATTGGATAGTTTTAACTTTAATTTGGAAGAAATTTTCGTGTTCAGATGTACAGTTCCAACGTCTGGACACGGAGAGAATGACTTCATCCCGGCTCATTCACAGGGGTATATATTCACAAAGGAATATTGTTCTTTCCTGGCAGTTATCCTAACGGCCTCTTTGGATGATGAGAGAAGAAAAGGAAGGAGAATCCTATCGCGTGTCCGGATGAATGAGGAGCTGAGAATAGCTGAGGAAGGGAGTGAAAAGGTGGATTTTTATTGGTCCATTTTTTTTTTCTCACAAAAAATGAGGAGCCCCAATTCTGTCTTTTCTCATTCTCCAAAGGGGCTTCTTTCTTATTGACCGTGGCATTGTACTTGTCTTGAAGTTTTCAGCCATTAAGGATGCATGTGTTCAAAGCTGTATTGGGAAACTTTGGCGGATTGATCCACAATAGCTTTCCTTTTCTTGATGATGGTATGGAGACCTGCAATATAAATTTAACTTTACAAGAACATTATTCATTATCTATTGTTCTATCTTCTTTTTTTAGATTGGGCCGATTGCTTTTGGTCCAACTTTGGATTTCTGGAGCTAATAGTTCTTTGAACTTGCAGCTGAACTGAATCTTGTCATGAATTCAAGAGCACAATGGTGGAGTCGGTGGATAAAAGAACCACGCCAACTTTTTATGCAAAGAGTTCAAGGCCTTGATTCCGGGATATAGCTCAGACGGGGACTTGAAAGGATTTTACTCAGACGACACCTTTTTTTACGTTTCTTTTTCATTATCTAGGTGGGAGTGAAGATTGACATATTCAGTTGGAAACTGCGAATAAAGAAAAATAGAACTTGAATGAATGGAAATATCTAAAAAAAATTGGATTGTTTCGGCATTTTTTGTTTGTTGATTTGGCTTTAAGATGCATAAATGTATAGGAAGTCCATGTTGTTCTTATGGATTGGATGTGTCCTGGAGGTTAAATAACATATGCTCGAAACTGATTTCAAATAACAAATGCATGTATTCACTGTGTTCTGCTTGTCAATTCTATGGCAGGCGACATAATGGTAAAGTAGATCTTGCTTTTGTTTAATTCTTCATTTTTTGTTGATTCAAAACTTGTTTTTGGGTGTTGCTTCTACACGCGCGCACACTCCTAGATTTGGTTGGAAGAAGGTTGAACCTGAATTGACAGATGTGGTCTTTTATGAGTAATTTCATAAAATTTGTCTAGAAAATAAGCCGATTATTGAGAGTATTTAGCGTGTTGAAAAAGTTAAAAAAATATATATACAAGTTTTTGTTTTATAAAAGAACCATGATAAGAAAAATGGTAGAAACTGGGGATTTGAAGTGAACAATAAGATGTGTATTTTGTTTGTGCATTGCAGGAGCATAACTAAAAATATAGACAGTGACAAATTGAGTTTAGCCAAATTCGTTTGATTTTTTTATTTTTTAAACTAGACATGTGAGACCCCGACCCCGTCTAATTACTAATTTGTTTACTAATAATAATAATAATAATCGTTCAAGTCTTTGAATAATTTTAACGCAGATGGTATAGTGCGTGTCCAAGTACGGTTCGATTCAGACACCGATCAGAGGCATTGAAATTTGTGCGCGACGTTATAGATTTTTTCTCAAAATTCTAAGCACACGGTGACATTGCCCACAATTTTCTGAGTCGACCAGAATATTTTAATATTTTTCTGCGATCGAAACCGAACAATTCAAACACTGCGCGAAGTAAATTGTACTGCATTATATCACGTTGCGCCTAGAGCCACACCCAAGCCTTGCTCCCCACGCTTGCACCCTATCTAGTACATTTGAAGGGGGGGAGAGAGAGAGAGAGAGAGAGAGAGAGAGAGAGAGAGAGAGAGAGAGAGAGAGAGAGTTCGGATCAGAAGAAGAGAGAAGAGGAGAAGAAGGAAAAGAGAACAGAATCTGACTCAACAACCCCCATTCACCACTTTCCGGTAATGTACTCCTATTTTGTTCTTTTGGTGCCCCTTAGGGTGTGTTTGGAACTTGAGGAAAATGAGAGAAAAGAAAGGAAAATTAAAAATTTTCCCTCCTCTTGTTTGGTTTGGAGAGAAAGAAGAGAAAAAAAAAAAAAAAATCTAAGTATTGTGAATAGTGAAACTTTCCTTCCACTTTTCTCTCACTTTCTTCTCATTTTATTTTCTCTCACTTTCCGTCCCCTTCCACATGTTCCAGACACACCTTTATATTGCAAACCCCATGCTTTCAAGTACGATTTTGAAACCGTAAAACTAGTATTCAACTCTCCTCATCTCGTATTCCTAATTTCAGATCAATATTTGTGATCAATCAAGATTGAAAATCGACCAAAACAGCGGCCAAACGGTCACCATGTCACCACTTGTAATCCGGTTTGAGACAGCTGCATAAAGGCTTCGTTTTGTACCTTTTCAGATGTTTAGAGCACAAGTTGGGTTTCAATTCTTCACAAGTTCTAAACTTCACTCTTTGGCAATCATTTGGGCTTTGGAACCACCCAAAAAGGTTAAGAATCGACCAATCTATGGTTGTTCGTGTTGGAAACTCGGTTTCAAACAATCTAGAAAAACACGAAAAACAAAATTAAGAAAAATCAGAATACATACAGGGCCAATTTCAGTACACCGGAAATTGGCGAGAGACGATTCGAGTCGAGGCGAGTATCAAAATACCCTGTCCTTAAGGCAAATTCGCCCTCCACTACGGTGCTGATGGAGAGACTTGGGCATTTGCCTCCCAGGAATACCCGACTTTCACCGCTCAGAAGCAGCACTGCAATCTGATCGGTAGGTGAACTAGGAAACTACGCAGAACTCTCGGAAAAATTTAATGCAGGTGCAATGATAGGCACGTGGGAAGCTTGCTTCTGAGCTCCTAAGTAGGGTGATTTGGCATGTTAGACGTGCATTTTAAGCTTCATTTTCCATTTAATATGTGCGCAAGGTGTTTTTGTGTATTGAGTGTGATTTGCAGGTACTTCAAGGTTGTGGGTGCAATTTTGAGACATTGGAAGTGCATGCACGTAGATCAGGAGTTAGGAGCGCGCGGTGTTTGCATGGAAGTGATCGAAACCAGTCGGGAGCGCTACCCCATTTTGCTGGAGCGCTCAAATTGGGCACAAAAGGTCCAAAGAAATGAACAGAAGGTTCTTGAGCGCTACACCAAAAGAGGTGTAGCGCTACCGGTTCATTAAAGGTCAATGGTCAATGGGATGGCAGCCGGTCAACGCAGCACTTAACGGACGTGGTAGCGCTACCCATATTTACCTGTAGCGCTACCGAGCGCTTAGTTAAGCCAATAAACGGTGTCGTTCGGGCGTTCCGCGATGAATAATTTCAGATTTTCGTTTGTTTTCCTTTAGGATTACTAGATTAATATAAATACTTATGTTTTAACCCGGATTAGGGTTCCACGAATTTTCCTTAGGTTTTGTTCTTCAAAGTTTTCGGCTACAGTCCTTCATTCAGCGTTCTACATTCAAGTTTATTTCCAGAATTTCAGTTTTCAGATTGGTTTTGCGGATTGATAATCAAGTTCAATTTCTCCCTTGCAATTTACGGTATCGGTTTCTATTGTGTTCATATTTTATTCTTCAAGCATGCTTAGATCTAGGTTTAATTTGATTTCCGTAGTTATTATCATCATGAGTGAGTAGTCGTATCGAGTGCGGCTGCGGGGCGAAGGCGCCTACGTCCAGACTAATCAATATTTCACCTCGGGGCCGAATCAAATCAATTTTCAAGCAATTTTGGGAACTAGAAACTTTTCTAACAAACAAACCCAGGCATTACCGGAATTCGAATGCGCACGGAATCTGGTGACAGGTGGTGCGCATTTTTTAGGAAGTCTTTCTCGTATTCTAGAATCAGTAAAGGATTAATTGTGGCCCGAGTAAATATCGGTTAGGCTAGGCGTGGACGCTGGGTTCCCTCAGCTGTGCTCTCTTTAATAATTTGCATTCAGTTCAATTAGCTTAGTGATCAGTTAATAAATCTCATAAAATCAAAGGGTGGCTACCTAAAAGCCAGATCAAACTGTACTCTCACACTTTTGAGTCAAGCACTTCAGTCGTCTCTGTGGTTCGACTCCGGTACTTCCGGAATTATTGTGCTACATTGGTCGAGAGTCCTACGCTTGGGACGCGTCTTTATTTTTAGTCACCTGGTCGGTCAAGCATGCAGTATGATATGCAATAGAAAACGTAAATGAATGGGGATGAAGAGGGTCCTATTTATAGATAAATAGGCACCCGAATGAGAAGGTACGAAGGAATAAGGTGCGACTGTTCGAAACGGACGCAACCCGCCGGAAGTGAACAGTCATTTCCGATGACTGTTCGTGAACAGACGCATTGGAAAGGGAAAAAATATTTCGCAGGCACACTGTTTCGGTAAGGAGAAGGAAATTAATTTAACTGAAACGGACCCGGCCTAGTTCGTATAAAATTTCAGTAAAAAGATAGGAACTTCTTGGGCCTAAGCCCATCTTATCTAATTACCCAACCCAACCCGGTTCGGTTGGACGGCAGCACGCATGTTATATGGACCAAAGCCCACTATGTTCATGCCTTCTCCCCCAACAAAAGTTGTAATAACCCAAAGGGCCAACCCTTGTTGCCCAACTTGGGATACATATACCCCATGAAGTTGTTGTGCCTCACCAATGTGGGACAACATATTTTCCCCCTTCTACCAATGTTCATGTAGGCACTTTCAAGGTCAATTTCTCATTCACCTTAACTTATTTTTATCCAACCAAGGGTTCAATCTTAATCTCCTAACTAAGAAGAACACAATGGTATGTGGGTCCGGCCATGTGGACGTGTGGGACCCACTTAAATAATTAATTAAAAATGATAAAAACCAAGTTTTTCCAACAGTTCGAAGTTGAGCTTAACCAGTCCCAAATTCTGCTTTCTGCGTTTTTGATCAGCCACCTTCCGAAAATTCCCTAGAACTCTACAAAACTCCGTTTCAGTCGATTCTTGCGCCAAACGTTTCGTCCTTGAGTCTACTATTTAGGAGAAATATGATCAGAAATTAATACTGAGAACTTACACCTCGAAATCACCAATTTCGTAATCTGATCCAGACTCGCACCAGTTTCGGTGCTCCGCGTTTCGACGCTGTTCCGGAGCTTTTTTAGCCCTCGAGCTATTCACGAGCTATTTTCATCACATCTTTGGCTATCTTTCTGTGAAGTTTGGTGAGTTTTTGAGTTAGTTTGATATGCCATTTTGTTGATCTCCCGGGACTGTTCGTTTTAGAAATTAAGTAACCCAATTCTGGAACGATTTGGAAGAAACCGTTTCGTGCTTAATGTACAGGTGTGGTAGCATATCGTAAACCTTAATAGGATTGATTTCATGTGTCTAGGTCTAAATATTGCGGAGCCGTAGCTCTACGCTTGACAAGTTTTGCGACGCGCTTTATGAAAGAGCTTGTTAATATGCCGTGAGAACAAGATGCATGCCTTTATTTGTGAACCATGAATCTAACTTGCAAAGTTTTATTCTTCAAAAAGGTATTATTATATTGATGACATGTAGTTCGAATGGTGCCCCGGCCGCTAGGGGAATGAGAATAGCAAGGTTGGAGGAATAAGGTAGGGATCATAGCCAGATGATCATAGGTGACGTCATACCGAATGTTTATATTTAGGGTCGCTCCCTAATTACTGGTGACCGGTGAACGATAAAACGTGGTCATTGATTTAACTATATGGATTGATGTCTTTTCACCTAAAAAGGGGCTTGAGGAGCCAATATTGATTTTTGAAATTGTTGCATCATAAGCCTAAAATGTTGGATAGCATTGATATGATATAAAAAGTATGGTTCTTGTTTATAAATTGGTTAATTCATGAAAACTTGTAAGTTTGGCATATCTCGACTCACACTAGCCTAGTGCTTAAGACGTCGTCGTACGTAATGTTGCAGGTGATCATGATTATGTGAAGAATACTTGAAAGCCAGTGGAGCCTTGGTGCATCTTGTCGTTTAAATCATGTAGTAGAACTTGTGCTATTTTGATACTTAGACTTGTGTTATTTTGTTGACGGTTGTGCCGAGCTTGTGGCCAGAACCGTAGTTTGTACTTAAACTTTTATTTTGGATAACTGTAATAACTTTAACTTATCTTGCACCTCAGCTCTGGTTATTTTATTACGCTTCCGCAATTCCTATTATTTTCGTGGAATTTTGTTTGATGATTTACAATCAGAAAATCCATAAACTAGTTTGTTTTAGTTCTTCGTAAGTTAATCTCATTGGCCGGTCACGGCCCATGTGATATTGGGTTGGGTCGTGCCAAGACATTATATATTTTCATGAATCTGCATTCTGTTGAGGAATGACGGAGGAATAGTTGGGTTTTCAAGGCCATGGTCTTATTTGTTAGGTTGAGTTTCATGGATATATTTTTTTGATTGAACTTTTTTTATTGGTTGAGCTTCAGCGATTTTTTTAATTAATTTTTTTTTTTTGATTTGTCGTAGATGTGGTGAATGCTATATAAATATAAAAAATTTAACACAAAAAAAAATTTATTTAATATTATTTATTTTTCATTAACCATGTGTACTTTTTTTTTTTGGGAACAGATTAACCATGTGTACTTGGAATGCTAAGTTAGACTATATTAAAAAAAGAAGAGAAACTTAATTAGCCATCCTACTTCAATATTATCCTTAGCATGCCACCCTATGAGGTTTGAATCTTTATGATTCAATCCTGTAAATGTAATTTGGACCATTATGCCCCTATTATGTATTTTAGTAGTATATTATCTAATAATAATATATATTCCAGAAAATCTGGGATAGCTTCACGTCCTAGGCTAGAAGTCATTTATTGGTAAATCAATTATCCACTAATTCTGGCATTACAATCAATTATCCACTAATTATGGCCTTATTTCATTCTTCTATTTGAATATAGCAACTGTTTCATTTTTCTTATCCTATTTCATTTGCCCCAATTTTTGGGATTATGTTAATCACCTCCCTGTTTTGGTGGGATGTAATTATCCCTAATCACTCACTCTCATCTCCCCATCGTCAATTACTCTCTCTCTCTCTCTCTCTACATGGGCCACCCATCGTCAATTCCATTTCCGTCCACCTTCTCCTCTCCCTCTTTGGAACGTCGTTGATCTGCTCCCCCACCATCGTCGTTTTGCCCCCCCACCGTCGTCGTTGATTTGACCCCCTCTATCGATCTTGTCGTCATCAACCCCTCTCCAACGATGTCATCGATGTTGGTGTTCTCGTTGCTCTTTTCTCTCATCGTCGACCTCTCAATTTGCGTCACGGCGGCTGCAAAAAACAATCCTCGGCAGTGAAGAATTTTCGTTGTTATCTTTTTAAATGGTGTTTTTTTTAAAATATTTTTTACAAAATTTTTTGCTAACTGGATCAAAATATTCTGTGTTTACCATGTTAGCTAAATCGTACATTGAATATGGAGTATTAGTGTATAGAGTTGATTCTAGGTTTCATGGTGTATTCGTCACCCATGATTTTTTTTTCACACATTATTAATCATGATTTATTTCATTACCATGTTTTTCATGGTTTTGGCTTCGGTTGTGGTTTTATGGTGTATTAATCTACCATATGTTTTATGGTTTTTTGTGGTGCATTAATCTACCATGTTTTTATGGTTTATATCAATCTGACTTTTATACTTGGACTACATATATCTATTTTTTATGGTGAATTAATGTGCCATGTTCCTTAGTTCATTTATTCACACTTGTATTATACTATTCAGAAATGTATCATGATTATTTTTAGGTCAAAATTTCATAATTATTTTTTTCATTTTTGTTCTGAGATTTTAGGTGTGAGAAAATTAGAAGAGAGAATTATAGGATTAAAAAAGAGAGATTTTTTAAGATAGGAGAGAGAGATTGAGATAAATTAGGCAAGATCAGGAGAGAGAAATGTTAGGAAATTAGGAGAGATAAATATTAGGAAAATTAGGAGAGAAATATTAGGAAAATCAGGAGAGAGAGAGAGAGAAATGATATTTTGGGGTTTATTTGAATTTTGAGATGGAATCATAAAGATTCAAATCTCATAGGACGGAATCATAACGATCTTTTTTATACAGGATGCCTAATTAACTCCCCCAAAAAAGAATGGGCAACACAAAATAAGCTAAATAGTACAAAAATAATAAGGAATTGATATTGACACTCCCATTTTTTCTATTGGCACTCCATTTTTTTTTGTCTTTATTTACAAAGTGTAAAAGTAATTTTACCTAATAAAGACACAATAAAGAGTGCCAATAAAAAAAAGGAGTGTCAATATTAATTTCCAAATAATATTATTCCGTGAACCTTTTTTTAGGGTGGAGCGTGGAGTACCAATTTTTTTTTTTGTCCTTTTGAAGATGCCACAAATCTAATGGTCGGATTTGAATCTATTTGTCGGGTGGCGTGTAAAGTTTAGCATGCAGACCCTGGTTTTTTTTTTTTTTTTTTGTACGTAATAAATTCGTCGGACACTAAATAGGGGGTGCTCTACTAATTACGTAGTCTTTTTAAAAAAACTAATTTTTTTTAAAAATTGAGACAGATCATACTCTTATAGTACATCATATAAAAGAGTGTAAATACAAAAATTAAGATAGTTTGAAAATAAAACTTCCTTAATGAAACACTCCCTCACCATTGCATTTCTCAACCGTTTCTCAAGAGAGAAAGCTTTATCCAGACCTTTCACCTTTAGTAAAGAGGTAAAATCGAAGGGTCGCATGGAAGTCTTATTTTGATGGGTAACGTGTAAAGCACCACTTTTTGCTCTTCTCAAGGGACAAGTGAAAATCGAAAAACGTATGGGCACTGGTGGGAGTTTGGTACAAGAACTTCTTACTGTGAGGTTGAGTTGAAATTTTGTGGAGTCCCTCGAAAAGATGTTCTAAAAAAAAAATAATGGTTCAGATTACTCATGTAGACCAAAAAATGGATTTCCGAGTATGCTCTGTACGTTTTCTGTGCTTTTGGTTCCATACACGTAGCAAGGTCCAATAAAAATAGGTAATTGATATTCACACCCTCCAAATTATTATCCACACTCCTTTTTTGTCTTTTAGTGAAATTTTTATCCACACCCCTTTTTGTCTTTTAGTGAAATTTTTACACATGAAAATTTTCACTAAAAGATAAAAAGGGAGTGTGGATAATAATTTGGGATGTGAAAATCACTCCTCTAAAAATATCTAGACGATAGTAAAAAAATAGGGGGAAAAAAAAGCACTTCTCAAGGGGAAAAAAATGCCTCCACTCTAAAATATTTGTTCGGTCCCCTAAATGAATATCAGTGCAGCAAAAGGACAGAGAAATAATGGGATTGGAATTAGTAAATAGAGGCTTGCAAAGGTAAATAGCTAGCTCATTGTATCTAGTGAGATTTAAACAGTAGCAGGGCAGTAACAGGATCGATGACTTGAAAATAACCCAATATAGAAAATGGATTTCTGATTCCCAACTAATAGCATGTCCTTCTAGCAGTCAAACACAGATGCCTAGGTCCATTCTAACATTTTTGTGTGAACTGGAAATGGTAACAAAATGATCATCAAAATTACTTAACCTCTTGTCTTGACCAGTTGTGGTCCTTGATCTGGCCATTCTTCTCTAGCCACATGATCATTGAAACAAACCTTTTTCCTACTACCCAGCCGCATTCAAATTATACGAAAGAATGCAAAAACAAGACTTCTCTAACCACAACAAAGGTCATAGTTTTTTCCCTATAGAATGCAACATGTGCCTATGTATTTCGTCATCATAACTCAACCTACAAAACTGAAAAAGTATTGATTGATCACCTATATGTGCCTATGTATTCGTAAATTCGTGAATTCATGCAGTTTCAACAATTTGTGCACAAATTCAAACTTATACATAGATAGAGAGAGAGAGAGAGAGAGAGAGATTGATTGTAGACGAGAGAGAGAGAGTGAGAGATCATAGACTGAATGTATAGATAAATTTTATACAGATTCACAAGCAAATTTGCATATAAATAGATGAAATCCAACATATTCGAAAGAAAATTCATGAAGATTCCAACTAAAAACCTAAAATTCTACATCATTCATAAGAAAATTCATACACATATACACATTTTTAACAAATAAATTCATGCAGTTTCAATAATTCGTGCACAGATTCAAACTTATACATACATAGAGAGAAAGAGTGTGAGAGCTCGTAAACTGGAGACTGGAGAGAGAGAGAGAACCTGGAGGTGTAGTCGGGTAAGCTTGATTCTAGGTCGATCTCGACTGCATATATATAAGTGGAGACCTAGGCCCACCAAATCAACATTGGGCTTGACAGCCTGCATCAATCCAGCAGTTGGTCCAAGGTAATAAAACTCGCTAGCACTCCCACGACCGCCGGGCATCTTCTCGCTTCCAAGGCCAACTAGACCCAAACCAAAGAGTTGGCCCAACGGCCTTCTGGACCTTTTAAAACACTGAGTAGGCCTAACGACCCAACAACACTGTTGCTGGGGCTGTTGGCCCAATATGGAGTAAACGGTACCGGCGCAATAAGCCCAGCAGGCTCAGACCGCGAACCGCTGGGCCCAATACCAGGCATATCGGCGGTAACAATCGGGTATCCTTTTTGCTCCGGCGATGGTTACCTTTTTTTGAAGAAATAAATAGAAAAAAAAAATTGCATAAATCACGAATTATTACAAATTAAAACAACAACAAGAAAAACACAAGAAATTGGAAACAAGAGATCTTTGATTAGAGATGAGAAACAGATGAAAGGAGAGATCTTTTCTGGAAAAATAGAGAGAATTGCATAAATCACCAACTATTACAAACTAAAACAACAAAAAAACAAAAACCAGAAAAATACAAGAGAACAAATAAAAAAAAACAGAAAATTGGAAACGAGATCTCTGATTCTAAAAAGCTATTGTATACTTGTATCATCTACATTTGTTATCATTAAAAATCTTTCCCATTCACATTTTAGCATATCATATAACTTTGCAGAACAATGTGAAAGCCAAATGTCTACAATCGACAACTCAATTAATTCATCATTAGTCATTGTATTTCCACCAAATTAGTGTGTGATATTTGCTTGTCCAAGTATTTTTAACTGAATCGAAAACGACTTGAGCACGACACCAGGCAATGAGCATGACACTAGACAAATAGCTATTCAAATGTACATATTTAAAAAAAAAACAGTTTTTTAAAATAAAATTATTTAAAAAAATTAAATTTTCAATGATATAAATTATTATAGCTTCAAATTATCCAAAATTAATTAAATAGATTAGGTTTTGCAATTATATAATTAATATAATGCATAATCAAGTTTGGGTTAGCACAAGGGCAAAAGAGTCATTTGACAGTTTTTTCCATCATTTAGCCTTTCTTATTTATCAAACATGCAAACCAAGTCAAAAGTTATCCCTTGTTTATTCCCTCATCCAAACCATCTACTTTTTTATCCCCCTCCATAAACATCACATCAATGTGGGTCAATGCTTGCGACCTTGGATTGTATCGTAGTTGGTGTCACCCCAAGCGTAGGGCTAGGTCGGCGGTAGCATAATAACCGGTAAGACCGGGTCGAATCCACAGGGACCGAACGCACCCGGCGTGAGAGTTGTCTTGCAAGTGTAGGTTTTTAGCCTTAAAGCGGCAAACTTGGCGTTTGTAGTTTGGGGGTGGAATTCACTTAACTTCGTGAATGACTCGGAAGATTAAAAAGACTAATTAAAACAAGGCTAAGTCAAGGGGTTCACAACACCCATGCCTTAGGCCGATTCGTTCTCCTCTAAAATAACCGGCTCGGGGCATCGTTAAACGACCCCGAACGGAAGATTTGGTACTTAAAACTCGTTGAACTAGAAAAGGTGTTTCACAAAGAGTAGGATTCTTGTGCCATTTATACAAACATTTTGATTGACATCGCCCAAAGCATCACATGTGCCAAGCGGTCAAGTCCTTGGTTACGTGTGATCAACGGGATTAACAAATCCAAATTTTGATACATAAAATTAATCCTAACTCTTTGATTAATAAGCGATGTTTGCAATATAGCGAGGAGAACGAATAAACCTAAGTCATGGGGTGCTAATCACCCCATGACCGAGCCTATTTAGACTACTCAAACATAGGAATGAAAGACATAACTTGAAACGTAAAAGAAATTAAGAACATGATTTTTACGGAAATAAACTTGATTTATATAACGATCTAAGTAGTAGCTACAACATTAAAACACGAGAAATTAAACGAAACATGAAACTTACGTGAGTTTTCTAGAGAGATAAAGCTTCAAAATTCTCTCCCATGGAGAAGAGAGGGGAGAGCCAAAATAACTAGCTAGGAAATAAAAATAAAAGTGAGTGGGAAGGAGAGAGGAGAGACTATTTAATCTTCCACTCTCTCTCTCTCTCTCTACAAAATATCTAATAAAGTCCTCACATCTTTCAAAACTTGCCATTAATAGAAAGTGAATAAAGTGCAGAAAAATTGGTTCGGAGTACTTCTGGACCGGTCCAGAATTATTCCGGATCGGTCCAGAATCGTTTGGAAATTTTTGGACAATTCTGGATCGGTCCAGAATAATTCCGGATAGGTTCGGAATCGTCTGGAAATTTTTGGGCAATTCTGGATCGGTCTGGAATAATTCCGGATAGGTCCGGAATTATCTTGACTTGAATTTGACTTCTTTGATCGCTCCTGTTGAATTTCGCTCTTCCGGACTTTCTCCAATAGACTTAAATGAGTTGTGCGACCCTCGGGGGAGGTGTTCCTTGGTCACTTGAGTGCTCGTTCACTCCGGGACCCTACCGGGAGTTTTTGAGAGCGTGAGACACGGCTTTAGCCTTCCAGCTTGGATTTGTGGCTCTTCGACTTCCCAGGCCTTAGCCGAGTCTTCATTTCTTGGCTCTTGAGGCCCGGTGTTGACGTGTCGGCCCTCGATAACTTGGCACGATTCTCAATGTGCTCAAAATGCGTTTATTTCACACGTTCAACCTGTAACTTGGCAAAAACACTACGACGGGCAAATCAAACATATAAGGCGCGAAATCGCGTGCTTGCGTGTGATAAATGAGTACGATAAGCCCCAGATATGTACAATATTGGGGGCTTATCAGTCAACCCTCTAAAAATAATATCCCCTCTTTATCTTATCCCCTCTCCATAACTTATCCCCCTGAAAATAATTCCTCATCCAATCGGGGCCTTAGGGTTTAGGTTTAGGGTGCGCTTTCTTGTTATAGGGTTTTAGTCATTTTCATAGGGTATCTTAAGGTTTAGGTTTAGGCACTTTCATAGGGTACTTTAAGATTTAGGCACTTTCATACAATTTTGCGGTTCAAAATTTAAAATTAAAGATGTAAAATTAAAAGAGAGAGAGAGAGAGAGAGAGAGAGAGAGAGAGAGAGAGAGAGACTAATGAGTGGAGTTTTTGGTGCATTTTTTAAAAGTTGATGGAGCTTGGCGTGCACGACCTAAAAAACTAGACCTACTCGTGCTTTTCCCTTGTTATTACTCCCTCCGTTCCTATTTGTTTGTCCCACGCTCTCTCTCTTACCTTTTTTCAAATCAAAAAATTAAGTGCTTCCATGTATCATTTTTCAAAATTTTTCGTACCGAATTAAAGTACTCATCGTGTACTTTAATTCGGTGTGAAAAAATTTGAAAAATGATACACGAAAACACTTTATTTTTTCATTTGAAAAGTGGCACGACTTTTCGTAGAGGACTAACAAATAGGAACGGAGGGAGTACTTTACATTGTGTTATGCGATTTTGTGGTAAAAGTCAGAGAGAGGTATGGTGTATATCTCAAACAAGTTGGGGACGTTATGGTTGTATTCACACTATATTTGGATCTTTAGCCTAATGTCAAAATATCACTCATTTTTACTAAAGACACCATGTAATATAAAGTCGGGAGAAATGACTTTTATTAAGGCTTTCACCGAATTACCATCAGTGGAAAATGGTGCCTTTAGTAAAAATGAGTGATATTTGGACATTAGGCTGAATCTGCAATCGTCAAATGAAGAAAATTCAATATGTCCACAAGAAGAAAGTCTAATTAACGGGGAAAAAAAAATTGGTACGAATTTTAAAAATTGTCAAAAAGTGATAGAAAGTCTATTAAACATCTTACTTTTGTAAACTTGTGGCAAGGTATATTCAGGCTACGCCCGGGCATTTTGATGGATATGTCAGTTGAATAGATCTGACACAAGTTCAAAATCCAAAGAGAATTTTCGAATTGGTTCGTCAAATCTTCAAATTTGTTTCCTAGGAAACCATACCCCAACACCTTGTTCGGTTTGAGATTTGAGATTTGAGTTTTCGGTTTTGAGTAAAAAGAGAAATGAAGGTAATAATTGAAAATTAGAGGTAATGATTAGAGAGAGATTGAGGGAAAAAGAAAAATAATAATTAAAAATAGATGTAATGATGGAAAAAAATAGAGATAATAATTGAGTAATAATTTAGAAACTGAGTCTTGAGACCCAAACCGAACAAGCCCAAGAAAACTGTGGGAAAATATGTTTATTTTTTTGTGATAAAACCGAAAATAGAAATGCAAAACTTGAAAATCGATGAGTAAAATTGTGATCAAGGCAAGTGTGACACTCTGTACTTAATACAGATTCGTCCATGCTACAATACTTACGGTTTGCATGAATGTCTCTCTCCCAACACTACTTGATTGAACACCCCACAAAAGTAGCACTGCAATCGGTGGGTCAGTTGAACCAAACTTGTGTTTGTACTTTCTCAAATAAAAAGAGTTCGACTCAATGAAAGTTTAGATAAATCAATTCCTTTAAAATGAATGAAGCAAGCATATATAGAAGCTAACTGGTGACTCTAGAGACACATCTTTTCACGAGAAGATGCGTCCGTCAACAACGAACAAATTAATTTCTATTCACACTTTAAATAAAATATTGTATCCAAAGTATTTTTCCAACAAAAACATGGCAAATCATAGGGCCGTGATAACAATTCTCCAGATTTAATTTTCACTAATTATCTCCTTTACATAAAAAGCTAAAAAGGAATTAATTGATTACCCAAATAAAATTTTCAAAAGATTTTCTTTTGCAACCAAAATAGTTTCACAAATCATGGGACAGGGAAAATCAGGCAATTGGTTAATTAACAGGACTATAGCAGGAAAATCAAGAAAATCGTAGGATTGGGGATTGACATGA
The DNA here is from genome assembly GCA_020921065.1 of Vaccinium darrowii. NCBI lineage: Eukaryota > Viridiplantae > Streptophyta > Magnoliopsida > Ericales > Ericaceae > Vaccinium > Vaccinium darrowii. The sequence continues at coordinate 981,555 of CM037151.1, read as the reverse complement.
GAACTTTTTGTATAATCACACGAAAGGTGAGGTTCAGCCTAAAAGCCAACTTAACTTTTTTTTTTTTTTTGGTCTTTATTTGATTTTTTTTGGCGTTTGTTAGTTTTGTATCGATTTTTTTGAGTATTATTAGTTCGTCTCGACGAGAGGAATCCAAAAAGGTAAGAGATTATGATTAGAATCCTCAATTTTTTGAATAAAATCGAAAAAAGTGTAAAAAGGTGACTTTTTGACTTATTTTTGTCTTTATTCAAAAAAAATTATGCTTCGATCGTAATTTTTTACTTTTTCGATTCCTCTCGCCGAGACGAACCAATAACACATAAAAAGTTGATGCAAAACTAAAAAATGAGGAAAAAAAAAATCAAATAAAGACGAAAAAATTGGCCCCTGCGTAATGAAATTCCTGGCTCCATCCCTAGTTGTACGGGCACCAAATCGTCCATTGCAAAAAAGCACCGTTCGGATTTACATGGAGCTCGGATTAAATCCGAGCCGTTCATTTTTACAATGGACGGTGCCGTGCAACAAATTCGTTTCTGGTCTATGCTTAAACGGGGAAAAAATAAAATAAAATCTTCTTTTGAAACTCTGTTTAGTTTCAAACCTGACCAACAAGCGTTTGAGTTGTACCGGTGCCACAAGCAAGTAGATTCTTTTCCGGTAATGAAATGTTTCTGCTAATTTGCACCAAAAAAAAAAAAAGAAATGTTTCTGCTAATGAATAAATTGTAGAGTGGAAGTTGTGGAGTTGTTTCTGCTAATGAATACTCCCTCCGTCCCAAATTGGATGTTCATTTTTGAAACCTGTGCCATTTTCAAACATTTATATTTTTCAATATGAATCTCCAAAAATATTCAATATGGATCTTGTTTGATAGTTCTCGACGAGTTCTAGAATACAAAGTGTTCATAATTATGAAAAACATTATAAATTAAAAGATATAGCAATCGAAAAATGGCACGAGTTTAAAAAATGGACATCTAATTTGGGACGGAGGGAGTAAGTTGTAGTGAATGAGAAAGTCATAGAGAATAGCGTAAATCACATGGAATAGTGGAAAAGTTGTAGGCCCAGCTTAAGACATAAATCCTCCTAAAATTGTCGAAGCTATTTTTAGGTAGATAAGCCTTTTTTAAACAAAACAGGTAAGTAATATATATATACACTAAATTACCCAAAACCTAGCCGCTGTGACAACGTTGTTGCATGTGCCATTGGCCTGGGTTTTTAACAAAAACTTAATCTATATTAAGCATTGCCTAACAAAAACTTAATTATGGACTTATTAGACAACTAAACATAACATTTACTCCATTAAACTTTTTTGTAAGGTTATCCACCATCCTTCATTTAAGTATTTTAATTAAGATTATGCTTTTGAGAGATAATCAATTCGAATGAAATTTATGGATCCGCAGCTCACCACACGACCAATGCCAAGAAGTAATTAGATATGGAGTACTTCCTTTTAAAACCCCTAAAATATCTCCCCCTAAAAGATTTCCTAAAACCTCTCCATCAACGCCCCAAAACAAGACCCCATCAAGATTGGGTAATCCTACAAAATAAAACGGTTATTAATTAAAAAAAAAGGGCCTTTTGTTGTTTTGTAATTTGATAAAGAGAATTTTAATTTGTCATCCTAAACTAATATTTCTATTACGATTCCACTCTTCTAATTGTTTTAATATTAGTTTTGAATTTTGAATTGTTTTAATATTAGTTTTGACTTTTGAGCTATTAATTTCCGATTTCTTGAATTTGTGCACCGTATATATACTAATTTCTAAAGTAAATATTTGGCCTCAGAACATGTTATGTTGTAATAACCCGAAATTTCGTAAATAAAAATTTCGATTTATTAATGCGGTTTTATTTTTAAATAAGTATAGCTTATAATTTAGTTTGGTTAGATTAAACGAATTAGATTTAATCTGTTTAATTATACTTTTCGCGCCGTAAATAAACACGTGCACACCGGGTATTTCACCACACTGCGTCCGGAAGCCTTACTAAATCCCCAACTCCTATTTTGTTTTATTAAAACTAGCCTTGATTTAGTGGGAGACTAGACTTTAATTTAGTGGGAAATTTAGTGGGGAATTACTCATAACCTAAAACTAGTCTTTAAAACCTAATTTTTGCTTTTGCAAAAGGTTGTTTGGACACTTGTGGGGAAGGTTTATGGCTGGTGATTATTTTTGAGGGAGGTGAACCTCATTGCTTCACTATAAATAGCTCACTCTTCTTGCTTCATTTCACACCAAAACCTCCCAACTTCTCCACTTTGTGCTTTCTAGTGTTCTTGAGTGAGTTCTTGAGTGTTCTTCTTGAAACTCATCCTAAACCACCACACTCCACCACCCTCGACCACCCCTAGATCTTAGAAAGGTAGAATAAGTTAGCAAGAAAGCGTTCGAGCAAAGGTCGACTAGTCGTTACGCCGCCGGAATTCAACTAGCTTATCGGCTTCCGACTAATCATCGGAATTAAGGTAGATACTTTATCTTAACTTTAGATTAGTATTTACTAGTTCATATTAATGATGTTATTATTTTGCTTAAACATGCCTAATTATGATTAAACGTGATTATGTTGGTGATTAGTGATTTTATGAACAATTAGACTTTGAAAATCACACTTAGTCGTTACTATGCACGATTTAAAATTGACTATCAAAATGCACCGTTATAATGATTGATGGACTTTTGGAAAACTAAATTACCCAGTTATAATGCCCGAATAAAAATCGACTTTTCAAATTTACGCAGTTATAATGCCCGACCGATTTTCTGAAGAAAAGAGCTTTTTAAATGAAATGAGATTTTCCGGAATTATTGAATAAATATTCTTAATCTATTCAGACTAACAAATAGAATCTATGACTAGCATGTCTAGTCAGGCTTTTTCTTGGTTTAGCCCAAACCAAGTGGCGATTCGACGAACGAATCTTAAAACACGCCAAACGGATTCAACTACTAGAGTTTTCTAGTAGGGTACTTTCTTGGTTTAGCCAAACCAAGTGGCAATTTGACGTACGAATCTTAAAACACGCCAGCAAAGCTAAGAACGAGAATTAATCCTTATGTTTTGATTTAAATTTCCGGAAGAAAGAATTTTTGTCTTTAAGTAACACGGTTATCGTGAAATGTTTTTGAACGAAAAGTTTATCGTGAAACGATTTCTAAACGGAAGATTTTTATGAAATTATGGCATGTGCACGTTTTTTTTTCAAGACGATACGACACGACACGTTTTTCGAGAAAAGTGATCGAATGTTTTTAAATGGAAGAGATAGAGATGAGAATGAAAATGTTGATGTGATGAAAGTTGAGATGTTGATGCTGTTGGAGTCCCGCCTCAGTTCCCCGGGGTGAACTGGTGGTCAAAGCCCAACGGAACTATACGGTAGTGCTGTTTGAAGTTTCTCCTCAAATTCCGCGGGTGAATTTGACGGTTAGAACTTACTCAGTACAACACATAGCAAGCGGACCTCATAAACAAACTGGTGGGGATTCAGTGATATGGGTAGCCGGGACTATGTCGTGTGTGACGCGGAGTTAGCGGACCTCATACTGCAGGAGTCAGTTTATGGGTGGCCGACCCTTCGAACGGAAAGGTTGGTGACCGTTAGAACGGGGTTGTAGAACGGGCCAATAACTTTCGAGAGATGTAAGATGTTGACATGGTTGATATTTGAAGAAGAATGCTGTTATGAGAAAATGATACGAGATACTGACACTACACTCTGGATTCTGAAATGATACGAGATACTGATTTTATTAAAGCTGCACTCTCATTTGATTTGGTACTAATGCATTAACACGCATGAACTTACTGTTTTGATAAATGAATTTCAACTATTTATCTGCCAACTTTATTGTTCTAGAATTGCTAGTTTAAGGTTGGGGTAGGGTATCTATTGAGCGTCCTCGCTTACGGTGTTGCCCTGGCATAATACCACGATGTTGCTTCGCGACTCTGACGTATTATGCTAGATTATCACGATGGACAGGTTGACCTCTACGGAGAACACGGAGCCGGAGGAGCTGCCGAGATAGAGATCCACCAGGCGGAGAGATTTGCGGAGCCGTAGAACCCACCCGGTCTGCCTATTTGTAATCTGCGGAGGACAGATCATCTTTATGTATTTTTATTACTGTTTAAGACCGACTTTAAATTGTAATAATAATCCTTAACGCTTTTCCCAAAAATGCGGGGCGTTACATATGTAGCTCCTTCTTAGGAGTTCACTATGAAAATCAATTTTCTTGCACTTTTCCATCCAGGTGCGAGGCCACGTACGTTGCACGTATTGTTTGCCCATTCATTTTACATAAGAAGACGCAAAATGGGGACACGGGGAAAAAACACACAAGTCTGGAAAGGCATTTTTGGAACTTCACAAAAAGATTTCAAAAGACTAAAAGGGACCTAACAGAACACATAAATTAGGAAGTGGGGAAAAAAACACTTGCTACAAGAGATTGATGCATGCAGCCAAGAGCTAGATTCCAAAAGAAAGGAAAGAAACAACAGCATCCAACAAAATTGGATGAAGAAAAGAGGAGAAGCAAAAACTAAGAACAAATCCAGCCAAAGCAAAAAAATCTCATCTTGCAACTCCCACATGAATAATCGCATAGCTAATCAACTAAGAGATTAAGCCAAGCCAAACTCCGTTATGAAGTACTCCAATAGTAGTACCAAAATAGCAGCAACTTTAACGTCTTCAGTAGCCCAACAGGTCTTCTTGGATTTGGCAGAGGACATGGAACAAATCAATGCTTTGCTTCGCGAGGTGATGTAAATTAATTTGTTTTGGTTTTTACTTTCTTGAAGATCCTGAAATTTATTTAATTTGACGTAAAAAAGTTGAAATAGTAATGTTACCAGAAGTTAAACGTGGTGATGTAGTTTTGACAAACAAATATTGTGAATGGTGTCATGCTAAGCCCAAGGATGGTTGATGGTATTTCTAAACTGGGATGTTAATATTGTCTTACATATGAGGGGTTCCGTTTGTCGTTACTCTACATGGGAGGTAGCTGTTTTGGTTGACTTTTTTAGTTCTATTTCTCTTAATCAAGACGGAATTTTGGCATCATTTTTACTACTTTTTTTTTATTATATTTAATTTTTAAGCATTCTACACTTTTCACGGTACATGATGATATGATCATTTAAACAGAGAAGTCTGCATAATTTGAACTTTGAACCCACCCCAATCCAACCTGAAACACAAAAAGAAATGGCACGTCAGGAGAAATGAAAAGGAAAATCACTAGTCAATATGTTTTTTATCTGCAGTTGGAGGTTGTGAAAAGCAAAATTAAGGCTACCAATCAAAGGAGGAAGCACAAGCAGAATCCCTTAAGTTTTCTGAGAAGCAGTATAATTATCTCCTTAATTAAGGTCTCTATTCTGTTATATAACTGTTTGTCTTACTTTTTCTTACAGAGGTAGGATTCTTTTTTCACTTTGCTTTTTTGTTGTATTCTCTGTCGATGCATGCTGTGACTAAAGTTATGAGTCAAATATACACGTAGGGTGTGTCATGTGTGAAAGAAGAACCAACCTGGTTTTATATGACACAGCTTTATGTATATTTACAGAACTAAATTTATAGACTAAATTATTTTAGGGTAATTTTTCTAGACTTTATTTACCTCGAAATTACCTAATTACCCTTACCTCGCGAGTCACTTTTCTATATGAAGGAAATTTGGTACTTCCAATTGGATAAAGACACAAAAAAAAAAAGGAGTGTTTTAGGATAAAAAGGGGTGCAAAAATCATTGCTCAAAAAAAAAAATTTAGGGCAAAAACAAAACCTAGATACAGTAGGATAGACAAATATATATATATATATATTTTTAGGGTGTTGATTATGGGGCTCCCTTTTTTGATGCAGGCACTCCTAAATTTAATGAATTTATAAAACTGCCCTTTTCAAGATATAAAAATCATTGGAGGCACTCTACCTCCAAATTATCTCCTCATTTACTAGGAAAAGGCTACAATACACATCTCTTGTTTGAGTTTGTATCATACACACACCCCTTCAAAAGTTACAATTTGTTTATAAAAGTTACGTGACACATCAACATGTTACGAATCATAGGAAATGTTACAAATCACATTGCTAAAAAAGTTACGAAAAAACTAAAAAATGTTGCAATTGCCAATGAGGTGGCACAATCTGGACCATACAATAGGTGCATATGGTACACACCTTTAGTGAGTATGTATTGTAGCCGTTTCCCATTTTCTAAGGCACTCCAAACGGAAAAAAATGAACCAAAAATCAAATATAAACATTAGGTTCTAAACATAAACATTAACATTAGGTTCCAAACATTAAACATCCACAACATAAAGCCAGTGTTTATCTTCACCGGATGGTGAATGAAGGAATTTCCCCCAACGTTGGCACGTGGAATGTTTTTGTTTAGTAGAGTAGGTTTTTCAGAGGTAGTGGTTTTTGTAGACAATATCTTGGATAGGTAGATGTCATAGAAGAGCACAAACTGGTTTTGGGACAGCTGATGATGTGAAACAGATCTCATTTCTGACTGCATAGTTCAACTTTTGGAAGAAATTTTCATGTTGAGGAGATATACACTTCCAACGTTTGGACAAGGAGAGAATGACTTCGTTCCGGCTCATTCACAGGGTTATGTATTCACAAAGGAATATTGTTCTTTCCTTGCAGTTATCCTAATGGCCCCTTTGGATGGTGAGAGAAGAAAAGGAAAGAGAATACTATCACGTGTCCGGATTTTTATCGGTCCATTTTTGTTTCTCACCAAAAAATGAGGAACCCCAATTCCGTCTTTTCTCATTCTTCTTTCTTATTGACCGTGGTATCTTGAAGTTTTCAGCCATTCTTATGGATGCAGGTGTTTAAACCTGTATTGGGAAACTGTGGCGGATTGATGATGGTATGGAGACCTGCAATCCAAATTTGACTTTCAAGAACATTATTCATTATCTATTGTTCTATCTTCTTTTTTAGCTTGGGCCGATTGCTTTTGGTCCAACTTTGGATTTCTGGAGCTAATTGTTCTTTGAACTTGCAGCTGAATTGAATCTTGTCATGAAGTCAAGAGCACAATGGTGGACTCGGTGGATAAAAGAACCACGCCAACTTTTTATGCAAAGAGTTCAAGGCTTTGAGTCCGGGATGTAGCTTAGACGGGGACTTGAAATTATTTAGCTCAGACGACACATTTTTACATTTTTTTTGCTTTTCTTTATTCAGTTGGAAACTGCGAATAAAGAAAAACAGAACTCGAATGAATGGAAATATCCAAGAAAAAATAGATTGTTTCGGCATTTTTTGTTTGTTGATTTGGCACTAAGATACATTAAGGTATAGGAAGTCCATGTTCTTATGGATTAGATGTTCTAGAGGTTAAAATACATTATACATATGCTCGGAACTAATTTCAAATAAGAAATGTATGGATTTACTCTGTTCATTTTTTGTCAATTCTACAGCCGGCAACATAATGGTAAAGTAGATCTCGCTTTTGTTTAATTCTTTCATTGTTTGTTGATTCAAAACATGTCTTTGGATGCTACTTCTACACGTGTACGCACTCCTGGATTTGGTTGGAAGAAGGCTGAACCTGAATTGGCAAATGTGGTCTTTTCTGAGTAAACTAGGTGCGATGCCACGTGCGTGCACGTATTGTTTACTCATTCATGTTACATAAGAAAAGGCAAAATGGGGACACGGGAAAAAACAAACAAGTTTGGAAAGGCATTTTTGGAACTTCACAAAAAGAGTTCAAAAGACCAAATGTGACATAACATAACACATAAATTAGGGGATGAGATGGGAGATGTTTGTATTATTTTGAGTACATTGAGTAGCGGTTATGGGGCATACAAGAGATGATTAGTCCCCCTGGACAAAGCCAAAATTACAACCAACGCTACTGACAAAAAGACGAATCTACCCCTCCGATTTGTGTGAGGCTGCCAAAGGGGCCCAATTGAAAAAATTGGGCCAATGAGTGGAGTGTCGCCCTCAATTTTTCTACGCTCTTGGCCTCGTTTGATTCAGGGATTAGGTACCTGGGATTGGACTATTTGTACCTAATCTAGCATAGTCCCTCGTAGGGCTGAGCAGCTACCCGCCCAACCCGAGCACCAAACGGGCGGTTCAAACAAGTGATTTGGGCGGTTCACGGATTAGGAGACTAATTTTTTACCGGGTTTTGGGCGGTTCACGGGTTGAGTACTCTGAGACCCGACTAACCCGACCCGACCCGACCCGACCATATAAAAAACACATGTTATTTTCCAGCCTTACATGTGTAATGATCTCAACCCTCTCTCAATTTCTAACCCTAAATCTCTTTCTCCTCCCATTTACCAGCCCCCACACCCGAGATCTCAACCCAGAACTCTCAATTTCTAGCCCTAAATTTCTTTCTCCTCCCATTTCCCAGCCCCCACACCCAAGATCTCAACCCCCCCTTCTCTCTCTCTCTCTAAGATTTGAACCTTCTCCTTCACCGATCATCCACCACCGTGACACGTTGTCATCCACCACTGTCCAGTCATCCACCACCGTGAGTCCGTAAGTTCCGCGATCAAGTGGCAGAATGTGGAGATCTCTGACGTCGTCCACCTTCCATAGCTACCACCCCCGCCGATCAACTTCTCTTATCCTCTCTCACGAAGTCTCTCTCTCACAAGAAGTCTTGTAAGGACTGTATTTTTTTCATTTGGAATGATTTCGATTTCTATAAATTTTTGGGTTTGTTTACACTTTACAACATTAGTGCTGGTGCTGCATTCAATGTGTCGAATCTGTTGATTTTATGGTGGTTTGGTGTTTTTTTTTTGGGCTCTCAGTAGCAACCCGATTAACCCGACCGACCCGACCTGTGCAAATCGAAACCCCACTTTCGGACAGTTCAATCAATACCGTGTCAGTCTCAGGTCCAAACTTTTCTAACCCGATTAGTTCGGGTCGGGTGGCGGATTGATGCCGAAACCGACCTGTGCTCACCCCTAGTCCCTCGTTTTGGTTCCTGAAAAATCGCGAGGGATTAACAATTCTAGAATAGTTTTAGTCCCATGTATTATTGTGTAAGAGCATCACTAGTGGTATACTCAAATATTATGGATACTCAAATATTGCCACATCACATTTTGAGTATTCATTTAATGGATTTATAAGTTTGAGTATCTACCTTCTACAATGGTTCATTTGTGTCCATAATCAAAAAAGTACTATTCACTCTATTTTTATTCATAAAATGGGCACAACTTTAAATTTGTACATATTTTTTTTATAATAGTATTACCATTTAAAAGATATTCACAATACGTTTAAAATGAGATCAATCTTGAACATATTTTGGTAAAGATTAAAAATTGATAATTTCAATTTTTTGGAGAAAGTGCAAAAAAATTGAGTTTTGAATTAAGTATTTGAAAAATGGAGAGAGAATGTTGTTACTTTTGATACGGTGTGGTCCCCAAAATTTGGTTATTGAGGTTTGGTTATTGAGAAAGATTGGTAGTTTTGAGTATTCAAATGCCAAAAGTTGGGTATTTGTAACAAATGTTGTTAACTTTGAGTATTTATCCAAATACCATTGTGAGTCTCTTTTGTGTATCAAAATACTCATCTTTGAGTATTTTTGTGTTTGAGTATACCACTACTGATACTCTAATACTGGAGGGGACTAATTAGTCCGAGATAAAAAAACACGCCTATAGGCTCCGTTCATTTGCCAAGAAAGTTACGCGAGAAAGTTAATCCCGAGAAAAGTGAAATGAAGTGAAGTAAAAGAAAGGAAAAATTACTTTCCTGTGAGTGTTCAGTTGACAAAGAATTTTTTCAGGAAAATCAAACTTTGTTTGTTCATTTGGCAAGAAAGGAAAATAGTGGGAATGTTGCTTTTGCATTGGCTAACTATGGACAAAAATTAATTTATGAGCTATTTAATCACCAAAACATAATCAAAATTGTCATCATAGAACTTTGTAATCGGCAACTAAAAAGATAAATCAGTACGATAACTAAAACAAATCTCAACTTCCAACTACTAAAATGGTTAATTACTCAACCCATACAAATGAAACTAATGAAACTGGAACGTTCAAAAAACAATTATCTATGCTGATGATAAGAAAAGACCATATGGGCTAACCCACAACAAATTTCTCACAAGGCGCCATAGTAGTCGTAACTGTTGGTTGCATAAATTTGGAAGTGCCTCTCCAAAAATCTTATCCGCATCTCATTAGAATATGTCATAAACGCCTTTGTTTTAACTTCATCACGCAAAAGATTCTCGAAAGCATCAGCAATGCTATCTTGATTTAACCCTTGAATTTCTTCCAAAGTCTTAAGTAGCAAAGAGGCATCCACTCGCACATCAAGTTTGACCCTTTTAGCTTCAATTTCTGTTTTTCGCTCCATTGCTTCAGCCATTTGCTGAATACTTGAAGCCACTGCACTCATAGTTTCAATATGCATTGCACCAATTCTAGCACGTTTTCCATGTTGCCTAGGAGTGGGATGTGAAGATGGTTTGCCTCGACTACTCCCGGGGAGTTGGCCATCAGTCTCGTTAATCTGAGTGAAATTAATGCCACTGCCATTCCCAAGGTCTTCACTTTCAATGTCAGCAATAGATGAATCGAATTGAGTACTATCTGCCGCTCGTCTACCATTAATATCTGGTCCTCCACGACACCATTCACCTGTGGCTGCATCTTTACCACATATAATTGCCAATTCTTCTAGCATTTCTAACTTCTTATTTCTCAAATTCTTCACTTTTGGATGTGCCTGTGACATTAATATTTTTAATCACAAAATATCCAACACTTGGCATAAAGATTTGTATAACATTATTTTTTAAAAAGTACCTTCACATAAGTTTCCCAAACATCGTTGCTGCATTCCACTTTCTTGGTCATATAGTTGAAGGCAAAACCACTTTGTGCCAACATCCGTTCTATATCTCTGTACCCTCTTTTGATTGTTTTCATTCGATTAATCACGTTATCCTTGTTGAGCATCAAGTTGAAAGCTGCATTCAATGCATTGGCTGCTGCTGTGTAGGCAACCTCTTTGAATCCTTTATCAATCTTGTTTCCCTCATTGCATTGGTAGACAAGTGCCTCAATTAGACATTTATCCATTTCCTGGGTCCACATTGTGTTCTTTTTCTTTTCATTTCCAGTTTGACTTTGATCGTCAAATTGCTCCATGTTGCTACAAACGATAACATGTACATAATTCAAAAAATTATAAGCTCTAGATTAATCAAAATCTCATAACAAAGACATCAAACCATTGTTCGTACAATTCATAAGAAAAAAAACAAGAGTCAAAGGATAATATAACCCATAACTCCAAATGAAATGAATTATCATCCATTAATTTGGGACATTAAAATCCTGCCACATATGATTCATCACAGAAGTTCTAATAATCTTTCCTGCTCTGCCTTCATCATTTCTATCAAAAGTCTCCACCCCTATAACTCCATCGGGTTCTTGTTCACGTAGTTCCCTGTCAACTTCTTCTAAAAGGGCATCATTGGGCATTACAATTCTAAGGTGGTTATGAATGATACAACATGCAATCACCACATCTGCTTGTGTTGTCCATGGATAATCAGATTCTTCTTTGAGGATTCTAAACCGTTTCTTAAGTACTCCAAAAGCACGCTCTATAGCATTTCGGAGGGAAGAGTGTCTGTGATTGAATAACTCCTTAGGACTAGCTGGTTTTCGTCCTCGAAATTCGTTTAGATGATATCTTGTGCTACGGAATGGTGTAATGAACTGCCTTAAAAGTGGGTACCCCGCGTCAACAAGATAGTATTTTCCTACAAAAAGATATATAGAAATTCAATTGACGATAAGACTGTCATAACTATTCTTACAAACTAAGTGAAACATAATTACCTTGAGGACATTTAATCTTATGATTTCTTGTGAGAGCACACTCTAATATCCTAGAATCAGACGCCGAACCCTCCCAGCCAGAGATAACATATGTGAATCTCAAATCAAAGGTACATGCTGCCATGACATTTTGTGACGGCCAACCCTTTCGGCCACGAAATCGAGCTATAACATCACTTGGTAGCTTAGCAGGGATATGGGTACCATCAACTGCTCCCACACAGTCCTAAGGTTTCATAATTTAGGATGCTCTATTAGATTTTGAATTAGAATTCATAATACAATTCCATAAAATGTAGCATGAGCTTACCTTAAAATATGGCCAGAATCTTGGATTGTCCTTTATTTCTTGTGGTGTTTCGGCCTCAGGTGGTTTGATAAATTTATCATGCAAAGAAATAATTGCGTACATAACCTCATTAAAGTAATAGCTTATTGTTGCCCCCGAGCGCTTAAAGTAACACTTTAAACTGCGATTTTTCTCATTGTGCGCAATTGCATGTAAGAATATAGCCAACTGTTCAGCAACATTGCAATGGATCGTATCATGTAGCCTGCCAGTCCCTTTGAGAATATAAACTAACCTATCAAAAGCTTCTATGTTCATCCTTAACAAATTATGACAATCTTCATCAGACTTAACCAAATCGAGTGTAAATTGCCTAACTGTTAAATATTGGTTACGGGGTGGATCCTTGTCATAATTGTAAAAACCACTCGAAGTCATTAAAGTAGCAGCATTGACAATAGCAGCACAAGCAAAATCTGTATCATCATCCCATTCATCATCAAGAGTCATCTATAATACAAAACAAACAAAATCAAATATAAATTAAAAATAAAAAAAAACGAGTGCCCAAAGAATAATGTGAAACATAAATTCTTCTCCTATTTGAAGACCCACGTACCCAAGTGTGTGGTGATTGGATTTTTAAGCCCCCCTTTAGCAGTGGATTTCCTTAAAAAAAATATACCCATTTAACACTTCATATCTATCATCGAGTACTTTTTTTTCCGCAACATAGTTAATTTCCTAATTAATTTCTGATTTGCATTCATGTAAAAGAAATATACATACATATAAAAGATGCATATGTGTGTGTATACAATACTCCTAGCAGTTTTGTATCGAATCATGAGAAGCATATGAAAAACAAATAAATTACTGAGATTGATTTCATCGTGAATACTAAAAAAAATTGAGATGGATGACTTACCTTCACAATAGACGAACTGTAGAAACAGAGGTAGAGAAATGAAACTTACCCCACCCTTATAAAGGAGAGGTGGGAAATGGCGCCAGAAAATAAACTTTTGCCGCCAGAAAAGTAGACTTTTGCCGCCAGAAAAAAATAATTGGCGGGATAAAGATAATAGCAATGGCGGGAATAACTTTCCCGCGACACAGAATTCCTTGCTTTTGGCAGGATGCATTTTGAGGGAAAGTGAATCCTAGAGGGAAAATTATTTTTGTGGGTCCCATTACTTTCCTGGTAACTGAACACCCCAAAAGTTGAGAGAAAGTTGATTTTCCCATCCTTTCTCATCCTTTCTTGACAACTGAACGAGGCCTATGGGAAGGCTGAGGTATTACAAAATTGCCATGGACATGTTCTAACCTAAACCATCGTCTCTTTCTCTCATTCTGCCGCCCCTCCCCCTCTCTCTCTAACTATACCCAGATCTGCCGATTGAATCATGGAGAAAGCTTGAACACAGGTACTCGTCTCTCTCTCTCTCGTTTTCTCCAATTGAATCAAGGAGACAGCTCGAAATTTTTGTGTTCTTTCGTGTTTGTTTATGTGAAATTTCTGCCTTTGATGGTGGGTTTTGATATCTCCAATGAGTTCGTTTCATATTTTTCAGATTTCTTGTTTGTTTCATAGAGATGGGTTTCTGATTGAAGATCATTTTTACATCCAAATATCCCTCTGATACTAGTCTTCAATGAATTTTAATCAATGAACAGACCTTCTTTGGTTTAGGAATCGAGCAAAGTGGGAGATGAACAATCATTTCTTGATATGTGCATGCATCCCTCTTTGTGAGTTGAATCACACCATCCAAACCATGAACATTTCCGTAGGTTGAAGGCTGCAACATAGAAATGGGAAACAAACCACTATAGTAAGTAAAAAAGTGAAGGCAAGGTACATGTTTTGAGTTGCAAAAACATCAAGTACCTGAAAAACCATAACATTAGAATTTCTAATTGGGCCCCTTTGGCAGCCTCACATATAAATCGGAGGGGTAGATTCGTCTTTCTGTCGGTAGCGCCGGCAGTAGCGTCGGTTGTAATTTTGGCTTCGTCCAGGGGGACTAGTCATCTCTTGTATGCCCCATAACCGCTATAGAGTGTACGCAAAATAATATATAATCTCCCATCTCATCCCCTAATTTATGTGTTCTGTTATGTCCCTTTTGATCTTTTGAACTCTTTTTGTGAAGATCCAAAAATGCCCTTCCAGACTTGTGTGTTTTTTCCCCGTGTCCCCATTTTGCCTCTTCTCATGTTGGGTAAACAATACGTGCAACGCACGTGGCATCTCATGTTGGGTAAACAATTCGTGCAACGCACGTGGCATCGCACCTGGTTTACTCATAAAAGACCACATCTGTCAATTCAGGTTCAACCTTCTTCCAACCAAATCCAGGAGTGTGCGTGCGTGTAGAAGCAGCATCCAAAGTCAAGTTTTGAATCAACACAGAGAGAGAGAGAGATCCAACCAACACAGGAGTACTTAACGTGTTCTTATATATCAGCACCAAGATAAAGTCTACTGTCAAAACGTCCATCTTCATACATGCATTCAACCTTTATAGAAAAGGCTAAAACACCCCAATTAAACAAACCAGTGGTTCATAAACACAACTATGAAAGAAGAACAGAGAGTCTCACATCTCTTTTAAACTTAAACAGAACTTAGGCTGGACGAGTAATAGCTGGAAGATTGACTTCATATGACCCCACTTTGAAGGGAAGAGAGTGCTTGACTACCACCAGCCCCAGTTTGAAGGGATTCCCCACTCACAACCCTGTCCACTATCTTTCCCTCTTTTGTGAACACAAAAGTCAGGGCGTGGCCTCCACCGCAAATTCCTCGGCAACAGACTACACAAAATATCCGTTTCTAGTTAGAAATTAAAATACGCAGTTGTCAAACTACACATTGCTATGGGAATGCAACAAGGAGTAAAGGGGCGTATATTTGGTTACCTTCAATTTATCAGCAATGATCTTGACGTATATGTTCTTGGGCAATTTCTTGGCTATCGGATCCAGAAGGGAACCTACCTGAATGTATGTTCCCAAACGTCCTATTGTGAATCCCAAACGTCCTGTTGTGAATCATTTCACAACAAGATGTTTGGGAACATACATTCAGGTAGGTTCCCTTCTGGATCCGATAGCCAAGAAATTGCCCAAGAACATATACGTCAAGATCATTGCTGATAAATTGAAGGTAACCAAATATACACCCCTTTACTCCTTGTTGCATTCCCATAGCAATGTGTAGTTTGACAACTGCATATTTTAATTTCTAACTAGAAACGGATATTTTGTGTAGTCTGTTGCCGAGGAATTTGCGGTGGAGGCCATGCCCCAACTTTTGTGTCCATAAAAGAGGGAAAGATAGTGGCCAGGGTTGTGAGTGGGGATCCCTAGAAAGCTGGGCCAGAGGTAGTCAAGCACTCTCTTCCCTTCAAGGTGGGGTTGTATGAAGTCAATCTTTCAGCTACCGTTACTCGTCCAGCCTAAGTTCTGTTTATGTTTAAAAGAGATGTTAGACTCTCTGTTTCTTCTTTCATAGTGTGTTTCTGAACCACTGGTTTGTTTAATTCGGGTGTTTTAGCTTTTGCTATAAAGGTTGAATGCATGTATAAAGATGGTTGTTTTGATAGTTGACTTTATCTTGACGCTGATATATAAGAACACGTTAAGTACTCCTGTGTTGGTTGGATCTCTCTCTCTCTCTCTCTCTCTCTCTCCATACCGGTGCTGGTGTCTATATCTTTTCTCATGAAGATATGGTAAGAGACGTGGCCTTTTGCTCCGTTTAGTGAATTATAATTATGAAATCTCATCTTACATTGGCAAACGATGGGATGAAACAGAACAGATGGTGGATTGTTGGTTGGATCAAATATCTTTGTATGATGTATTTTTTTGAACGGCATCTTTGTATGATACGGATATATGATTTGTGGTTCCTTTGCATTTTGTTTAATAATTTTTTGCACAAAAAGGACTCTGAACTTTGCATTTCAGTAAGTAGCTAGCCGTTGCCATTGAACTTTTTTTGCATTTCATGGTTTTCTGAACTTTGCATTTCAGTTGTTGGTTCAGCAACTTTGCATAACAGGGTTTCTGAAAATGGTTTCACAATCACACACATCATCCATTCATTTGCCATGGCAGTTCATCAAAAAGGAAGATACTACATCATACGAAGGGTAATTCATCAGAAAGGAAGATTAATGTCTTATTGCCATTCTATCTTGAGATCAGATAGGTAAATGTTTAGTCTCCACAGATAGTGGAAAGGGAAATAACATAGGTTTTGACTCTGAATAACATGACATGTAGAGAGAATAACTATTTTCTCTGTTCCAGAGTCAACTTTGCGATCCCTATTGACACAGTTGTCCGGACTGTAGCTTCCCTGATAGTATATGGAACACCTTACAAAGACAGATATTGATCATTTTGCTCAGTTAGACTGAAGAACTACTGCTCTTTGTTAGCATCAAGATGCTATTGTTGGTTTGTGTTGTTTTGCAGTATGATTTAGGTACATGTGTTAATATTGGGGTGAGTGCTTTTGCTTCTTGACTGTAATTTATGAAAATGACGTAATTTTTTTTATCAATGCTATTGTTTTTGTCACTGCAGTTCCAGTTTGATGGTCTCTCTTACACCCAATTGTTAGTAAAAAGGAAAAAGTCCCAACCTTTTCTGGAAGGTAATATTCAGTGATTAATGGCAAGGTCCAATTGCTGTTTTTGTTATGATGTTCTTCTATTTACCTTCAAACCAAGTAATACTTCACCAAACTATACTTTGCAGGCCTTTTTGGTTGAGGAATTTGTCGGCAAACAAACAGAATGGCTTGCATTTCATCTAATATTGGAACTTCAGTAGGAGTTTTTGAAAGTCAACAGCAGCAATGTAGCTGGAACATCCCCCTTTGTTTATTTAGTAAATAGTGGACTAAAATTAGCACTAAGAGCAATGTAGTTGGATTTTGGCAGTAAATTTCTCTCTTTTGCAACGTTGGTCCATTCCTTTTTTTTTGGGAAATAGTTGTTGATCGTTGAGTTGCATTTTCTCTATACAAATATTCATGTTCAGCATGTAAAATTGCAGGTGCCGAAAAAAAAATAAAAATAAAAATAAAAATTCGGATTGGATTCGGATTAACGTTATTGGATTTGTTAATATCAGAACCGGATTCGGATCTGAGCTTATCGGATTCGGATTAGATCCGATCCATTGACAGGCCTAAAATAGACATCAGCTGCCTCCTGAAGAGCCAAATGGGAAATGAGGCCTTAAAAGAGAGAGAAAATTGTGCTATATGGAGTCTTAAGATAGGCAACAGTCTGTAGTTTGTGTTGGCACTTGTTCCCGATTCAGATGGTGTGATCCTCAAAATTTTATGATACTCATAGAAAAACAAGTCAACATTAACTTTCTAAATTATATTTCTAGCATTTCATTCGAAATTCCTTGGCCGCATGTTCCCAATTGACATTGTCCCCTCCTCTTTGCAATGGGGAGAGGGCGACCAATTCAGGCACGAGTTTATGCGAGTGTGTCGGATAGGAATGTGATCCAATTATAATGTATGCGTGCTTGAACCTACTTCTAACTGAACAAATGCGTGTGCTTAAGGGTTAGTCACGTGCGATTGTTTCTTTGCCTTGCTCGTTAAGGACTTGACATTTTCCAGTCATGGTTGAAAATGGAAATATACGCAAGGCTGGTTTGTCAACAACGAAAAGAATTGAATCCACCCAACAGTAACAAGTCCATTACCAGGGAAATATCGAAGTTGCAACTCAACACTGATGTACACTTCAAAAAATTAAACGCAATTATCCCTGGAAGGTAATGACATGCTAGGTACTTGAATAAGAAGGCTGAAACACAAGTAGATTGAGCTAAATGGACAAGAAAGGTGTTGGACCAAGATATCACCCGAAGTTTGCCTCAAAAACTTGTAGTTATCGGTGGAGATTGGAGAGTAAATCGCACAGGACCAGAACTCTTTCCCGATGAAGCCGAGATATGTCCCTCCACTTTTTTCTTAATTCTGAGCATGTTCTCCACTTTCTGGTCATGGCCCCTTTAGACTACTAGGTCAATGGACTTCGAAATGAGTTTTGGTCCTGAAAGAAAGTCTTCCAAGCGGACAAAGTGGAACCTCTGATGCCTTCCACAATCTTATGAAGTGGAAATCCCTTATTCCATATAGAATCTGATTATCTGATTGTGCAAGCATCATCCACTCTGCTCCAAATTTCCCTCACAAGCAGCAAGGCAGTGGAATGTTAGATGATTAAACTTCTCCTAATCTTCTTGAATATGCAATAAATTTACCCCTCGTCACCTTATTGGACGTAAAAAAAAAAGCCTCTTACATCATCGCGCAAACAAAGAAGGCCAGCTTAATTGAAGCCTGTATCCTAGGTTATTGTCAGAACTTATCACTTTGTTGAGTCCATGGTTATAGGAAATTTCAAATGCAGTATGTTACACTCTCTTCTGTTTACCACATGCTTTCGGCTATCAATGGAACACAAGGCTTTACGCCACTTGCTAGCTTGAGGCAAACCAGTTCCTTCATTATGAAACATTATTCATCCTAATTCTGGCCCTTACTGCACTGGAAGGAAGGGTACTTAAGAGACAAAAGTATAAAGGCTCGAGATAACGCCGTTGCCCACTTGCTTCAAAGCTGGACCGGTTTGGGTTTGTAGTCCACTAGGAGGACTTTATCCAAAACAGGTAGGAAAATGTTCGCGAATTCAACATGGGCACAATGTACTCTGCAATGCCTTCAACGCTTTCAAAGGTTGATTCGAATACATGAGTGAAGCCTTGCTGAATGTTCTCAATGCTGACATCATTTCCCTTGTTAGAATATGACACGATGGAATAAGATAGTTGCAAATGGATAGAACTTGTCTATCAATCACCAACATTTCCATACTACTTGATGATATGAAATGTGACAACAAACATCGACCATTCAAGTTCAACTCACTATTCACAGCAGAGGACGTTCTTGCTGAATTATATGATGTAGAAATCAGCAGATGATGTTCCATTTCATGTATGGTCCCATGTCAGAAACTGCAACTAACATAATGAACACGGTTACCCACAGAAGTTCGTTAAAGAAGTCCAAAACCAAGAGAGATGATGGATTCGCTCTGAACTTTTGAGTCCTAGGTTGTGTTGCAAGCGCATTGAAGGTAAAACCAGGAAAATGAAATTCTGAGATGACAGAACAATCCATTATGTATGGCTTCTAGAAAAGGGTTAAGGCGTCCATAGTTGAGTACAAGAAATCCATAAACAAAAAAGGAATTCTATTGGAAATTCAGATTGTGCTCTCCCAAAACGCAGATGACCAACCCAATAACAAAGTTATAGTTTGTCATATTGGTAGACAAGGCAATGAATCAGCAACAATAGGCTCCTGACGCAATGAACATCCCAAGTATAGATAAGCTACATCACAACAATCGTTTCTGATGACATTATTTGATTGGACTCGTGAAACTAAGAAATACCATTCATTAGATTGATTGCTCTGAAATAGGCTCTTCGTCTCCCACACCTCTCTCTTTCCATGTCACCTTATTCTCTCCGTTTTAGATTCTCACGCACACAACAAAAACATTATCGCCATCTGATATGGTACCTGTGACACAAACCCTTATTTCCTGACTTGCACACAGAACTTTGGCGCCTAAAACTAGTTTCATTATCCATATCTATGAAACATAGCTCAGCCCACCCACTTTCCCATCAACTAGCAAAATACCATATACAAAACAAAGGACGCGACCACTGCCACTATCACTGCTCTTCATCAACATTTAGAGGGATGACAATTACTCTTGCCTGTCCAATTGGTGAGTTGTTTTATTGGATTGGTAACAATCAAAATGGGAATAGACTAATAAAACAACAGAAAAATATGAACAGGCTTGAAGCTCTCTAAGTCAAGCAACTAAGAGATACTGAATACTGAAGACTGAAGAGTGTTAGATCACAAAACAAGTAAAAACCCAACAAATTAAGAAGACATTATCTTTAGAGTACAGTTAACACACTGATAGACTTATCAAACAAGATGAAATTTTGAAATTCAACCCCTTCAACGCAGCCAAATTGAGAGAGACCCATGCCATGAGTGCAGTGGCAGATTTGGTAAAGAGGGGGCACTAATTACCTTTAAATTCTTTCTATAGTCAAACACAACACAATTATATAAAACAAAATAATCGTCACTAAGCAAAAAATTGTACTAACTTATACTCAAAAGATGTATAAATAGAAGCAAAGAAATTAGATATATTCCTAAAGTTTTTCATGTATAGTTTCAAAGCAGGATCCCAATATTCAGTTTTGTTCAATATTAGTTGGTGAAATTAAAAGCATATCATAACGAGTTAAAAAAAATAAAAATAAAAAAATGCTAATTGTAGGATAAATTGTGATTGTGTAGTCCTTCTTTCAAACTTATTGTGTTAACAATGTTTAGAATATAAAAGGGACGCTAGAGTAATTTGTAAATGCCAAATGAGATTAAATACTAATATTTGGGGTCCAATAGTAATAATTAAAAGTCCAGGGGACCCTTGTTAAATCAGCCCCTACATGAGAAATCTAAAATGTAAAAAAGTATTAACCAAAAATTTAAATTTTTGTGAATAAAGACAAAAACAATCTAATAATTAACAAAAAATTGGATTATTTTTGTCTTTAATGAATTTCGTTAAAATTTTGATCATAATTTTATACTTTTTAGATTACTTTTGTCGAGACAAATTAATAGTCTACAAAAAATCAACGCAAAACTAACAAATGCACTTGGGATAAAAATAAAATTAAAAAAAAGGATAAAAAGTACTTGTACATTTAACTAATGCCTCCTTTGACAAAAAACGATAAACTGGTTTTCAATTAAAAATAAAGAACGAGATAATGATATCTCAGCATAAACATTCTCTCTATCTCCAAAACAAAGAAAGATATAATAATATCTCAGCTTAAACAGTCTCTGTATATTCAAAAATAAATTAATGTTATCTCAACTGAAATAATATTTGGTTCTAAAAAACAAAGAACAAAATAACGATATTTTAGTTAAAAGCAAGAGATAACAATATCTCAGCAGTAAAAATAAAACAAGATTAGGATATCTTAGGCTATCATTTTTTTTCATATGCTAAAATTGATAAGCGGCTCGGACATTTTAGTCATTATTAAGCGGGTAATACAATTAATCTGTCAGTACTTATTCAAGAGGGCAGAGGACAAAAATAACCCTTTTATGGATCTCCAAGTCAAACCAGGTCAATATATTTTAGGATACTTTTGTCAATGCATAACTCTCTGTTTTTTGAACTGCATGCATGATACTTGGGTTGGAAGACTTCTGAATTCTTGGACTCTAGGCCTTATGAAAACTCAACCCAGACTAAACGGATTAATACTTATGATTAATAGTACTTTGTAACTTTTGGGCTCTACACCAATTTGCCGTGCTATTTAATCCTCCGGCGTTTAGGGTTTCTGTGAAACTGATCAAATCTCCAGAAGTTTTTGAGAGACAGAAACCGATCGTTCTAGAGAGAGAGGAGAAGAGAGATGAAGATCACGGCGCTGTTGGTGTTGAAATGCAACCCGGAAGGAACCGACCCGGTTATACTTGCAAACGCGACGGACGTCAGCCGTTTCTTCTTCTTCGATACGAGTCAGAGGACCAGCGTCAGGGAACTCATCGTCTTCTTCAGTCGGACCGTCGCCAAAAAGACTCCACCTGGACGCCGCGGAACCTTCCAACACGAAGGTACCAATTCCTCGCCTCGCCTCTTCTCTCATGAGAATTTAGTGTTTTGGATCTCGTAATTTGTCCATCTTTTTAGCATTTTGGGAAGTTTTGACCCGATCGAGATGGTAATTTGCTGGTGGTTGTTGTGATATGTGGGTTTATAAAATAGATGGATTTGGGATTAGGGTTTGGATGATACGAATTTGGGCAAATTTTTTCTTCAATTTGGGCTGTGCATTCTTTGTATTTTGGTGCAAGTATCGGATGGAGTTGTTTGGAATTTGCTATTCAATTTGGATTTGGTTTTGGATTTGGATATTTGAAGCTCGATCTTTGTCGGCTTTGGGCAATTTGCTTTGTTGGAAATAGGCTTTCGGTTAAAAAATTCAGCAGTATTTTGGCTTAGATATGGGCACGTCATCAATGAAGCGTGGAGGGATGTTGGATTGGGTAAAATATATCAAGATTGTATTTTAAATTAGGAGATTTTGACCGAACCTGTTTGATTTGGGGGACGGGTGGTGCTGCACAGTGTGCTATGTGGCGTTTAGCTATCACGTATATCGTTAAGTGTGTCATCGGAACACAAATAACTTTAAAAAAATAGGTTCAATAGTTTTCATCCAATGTTTCAAGTCCTACGTGTTCCCAATTTTTTCCATGGTATATGTGTTCCGATGATGCACTTACGATATCCGATCAAGTTGATTTTCGGGAACACTTGTAGTACTCGATGAGCTCTACACGATGGACGTCTCCAATCATCAGGCTGCGCAGCACCTCCCCCGTTTCCAATTTTGGGTCATTTGGAAAGTTGTTTTGCCGAAAATGTTGTAACTCATAGGATATTTGTTAGTTGGCTAGGTGAAATGTGTTCGTTACACAATAATAGTTTCTTTTTTTTTTTTAACTCTGGTCCTTGAGGGAATTGGTTTTTTGATGTCATAAAGGGAGTCGTGTTGTCTTGTTCAATGTTAGAGTTTGGCTTCTTTGAGATAAGCTACTGCATGAATTTGATGTTTATGAGCTTAAAATTTTTTGAAGTCCAAAATTTGTAATACTGATTCATTTGTTTGGTGCCTTTTGTGTTTCATGAATGTTTATGCATAACTGTGGAGGAATGTATATGCTCATAATGTCTTAGCCGCTGAACTAGAGTTTAAAATAGGGTACTTCTTAGCACCTTGATTATGTAGGGCTGCCTTGTTTCTGAAAAGCAGATTCATGAAACATATGGCCCGAGTTTTGTTCCACTGTTGGAAATTGTTTTTCCTTTTGGCGTATATGTATGTCAAGAAGCATCTTTATGCGGCTATGATACATTTATTTGTTTGTGGGTTCACAGAGTACAAAGTGCATTCATACAACAGAAATGGCCTATGTGTAGTGGGTTTCATGGATGATCATTACCCGGTCCAAAGTGCACTTTGTCTTCTTATACAGGTAATATCTCTTTTATTGCTTTACTTAGGTTTCATGGGAGCACTTTTTTCTTTCTTCTTTCCCGCAGCTATTTGATGCACATATGTACGTATTTTAAATTCGATGTTTTTAGTTGCTCAATATGTGCATGTTCATAGATGAAGCCATTAGTAACCAGAAAATAGGCCCCTATCCTTCATTTTTAGTTGCTTCTTTGAATGTCCTCTCGATCCATGAGTTAATTGTAATATAAATTATCTTTTTTAGTTTCAAATTGTGCAGGAATTGTTGAATTAGTTACTCAATCTATAGATTATTAGGAAAGGCTGTTCAATAGGTCGATGATATTTTGATTTATTTTTCAGGTGCTAGATGAGTACCAGAAGAATTTTGGGGATTCATGGGTAACTGTGCAAGCAGATAGTACTCAACCTTGGCCCTATTTGAATCATGCTCTCATCAAATTTCAGGTATCTACCACCTTTATTTTGAGGTTTTTTTTTTTGGCAAGGGTCACCAAGAAAACATACTTATTCTGTCCTTTTTTGCATCATGAAACTCGCCCAGTTTTGCTTGTTGACCTTTTTGCTGCTACCAACTCTTATCTTCTGTCTTTTCCTTTCAATTAATTCTTCAGGATCCTGCTGAAGCTGACAAGCTGTTGAAAATTCAGAAGGAATTGGACGAAACAAAGAATAATCTTGTGAGTATCAAGTTATAACTGCATTTGCTTGAGGAGCATTCCATTCTCTTGGTTACTATTCCTTTAGCTCTTTCTACTGTACATTGCATGTGGGTAGCGTTGAAAAACTAGCTCTCATTTATATTGGAATCAACAAGTTAGGTAGCTGTTGATGCCATTCAGAAATTCAGATCCCTTAACCCCTTTTCTTTTGCTTGAGATGGTACCAGTCTTCTAGCAACAGTTAACGGTTACATGGAGGTTCCAGTTAATAGATGCTTTCCTTTGTATTACAATTTACAATGATATGCTGCTCGGATATTGACCCGATTCTGTATTAATTTTGTGTACGTTCTTTATGGGGACTTATGGACCTTCCTTTGACACAGCACAATACTATTGCTATTGTCCTTGAACGAGGTGATAAGCTCGAGAGTTTAATTGAGAAGAGTTCAGATCTCAGTGCAGCTTCAAAGGTAATTTTTATCGTGCTTGTATGTTGTAAACAGACCAAACAAACATATTGGAGTTCTACACAACCTTATTTCTTCGTGCTTACCCTAGTATCAATTATTCCATGTTCATTTGAAAATAAGTATGAAAGGTC
The DNA here is from genome assembly GCA_020921065.1 of Vaccinium darrowii. Classification (NCBI taxonomy): domain Eukaryota; kingdom Viridiplantae; phylum Streptophyta; class Magnoliopsida; order Ericales; family Ericaceae; genus Vaccinium; species Vaccinium darrowii. Next base: position 956,818 of record CM037151.1, on the reverse strand, counting down.
AATGAATGATGAGTCATGCTACAATGTGCACTTACTCAATATGAGATTTTGTGACTCAAAATATGAGATTTTGTGGCTCTAAATATGAGATTTTGCGGCTGGAGATATGAAGTGTATATGGTATGCACACTCATATGAATAGTCACAAAATCTCATATATTTCCAGAAAATCTCATATTTGGAGCTACACAATCTCATATTTGGACCCATTCGGATTGCTACAGTAACCGCTACAGTACTGCTACAGTGCCACAATCTCATATTTGGAGCCACAAAATCTCATATTTGGTGCCACAAAATCTCATATTTTGGAGCCACAAAATCTCATATTTTGGAGCCACAAAATCTCATATTTGGTGCCACAAAATCTCATATTTTGAGTCACAAAATCTCATATTTGGCGCCACAAAATCTCATATTTGGAGTCACAAAATCTCATAGAGTCAATGGTCAAAGGTGGCACAAATCCCCACACGTCATACGTGGCGCAATCTCGGCCGTCCATCCGTATGGGGTGCATACCGTATGCCATATCATATTTGGAGCCACAAAATCTCATACGAAACTCATATTTAAAGCCACAAAATCTCATATAGGGGGGGTGTGCATTGTAGCATCCCTCATGAATGATTTTTATAAACTCGCTTATATAGAGTGCCACGATTGTCGAGCTCTGGAACTGCAATTACGCGCACAAATTCATCATTTATGATTGTGATCTTGTGAGTAGGTATTTGCTTGTTCAAACGGTCTTACAGTTCAATCTTTTTGGTTGTACTCAACCATGTTTTGGACTGGTTTTCAAGAAAAAACTACTGTTGTGCCACGGACAGAGTCATTATTAGTTATCATTTTGCTTGAAATGTCTTGCATGGAGCACCTTATACTTCACATCCGGTCGTATTTTTTATACTTCTTTAGATTCTTCACTGAGATGGGCTTAGCTGAATGCATCTCACTCATTTCCCATTAAAAAGGTTTGATAGTTCACAACATATCTCCATCGCCCATGTCCGTTGTAATAATGCATTTCCCACATGGAAATTTTTACGTGAATACCGTGTTATGGATGAGATAATCCGCATAACTTCTAACTGGTTTGAGTTCAATGTGATGAGCTAATCCGCCTAACTTTATCAACCGGTTGTAGGTATGATACGGACATTGCTTTTGGGGGGGAAAATATGATTAAAGCGATTTGAACTTATTCCTTTTTTTGCTTTTTTTTTTTTTTTTTTTTAGAAGGGGGGAGGGAGGGGAAAGAAAAGGTCATGATTAATATTTAGTGAGGGTTATGTTTGTATTCTGGTAATGCCTCGTTGGGATCTAAAACGTATGCATGTTAGTATGTATATCTTTATTTTTCTAAAGAAGTTAGTTGTGTAATATTCGTAACTGCACCTAAATACAAGTACTTGCTGTTGGTTGTCTTTGGCAGGCGTTCTACAAAAAAGCGGAGCGAACTAATCAATGCTGTACAATATTGTGAGCTTTAAAAGTGAGGCGGCTACTTATCAAAACATTCACAAAGTGCAATGAAATAAACAAACAATAACCATTTGTTTATATCATTGCACTCTGATTGACAGAATTCTATGGTTTTTCTTCCTCGTTGTATCTTGGTTTCCAGATTGAAAATGAAAGCTAAGCTCTGATATCTGTGTTTCCTTTTATATCCTAAACACTAGTTATCTTCTGGTGTTACACACGCTTTTCATGCCCTTCCCGTACAGATCTGAAACATGAAGGGTTGATTGGAATGCTTTAATCAATTAACATAGTGATGCATGCTTGGGTTATGAACGTACGTTTTTTATGAGTTGGGAGATCCTTTCACCTTCTGGGTTAGCTTTTTACCAGCAGTGCTACGGGTTCACGTGTCTGGACACACATCCGTATACAAAGGTGTCAAATGGTCCAAGTCATGCTAGACCTACACACATCAGGTGGTCCTGAACACATCTGAGTCCAAATGTACCAAGTGATTTCCGTGTTTAATCATTTCCCATCATTATAGGCTAACTTTTTGTGCGTATGTAGTATGGCTGGATCTATTTAGAGCAACTCATGTGTTGGATCTGTTGAGGGCAACTCATGTATAATGTAGATACTACTTATTTGTTCCTTTCTAACCTTTCATGGAGAAATTGTGGTTGTGAATGTATTTTGCCTAAAGGAATAGTATCATTTCTAGTCCATGAAAATGGATTGGACCATTCAGTTATAACCCATTTGTGGGCCCTTACGAGTCTATTTTAATTTAATTTGATTTTCTTTAGAAAGATGAAGGTGGAGCTTGAGCTTTGCATGTTACTAGAGCTCGAACCACAAACAAGCTTAAGTTTGCGCTTAAGGCTGAGTTTTTTGTTAGATTTTAGCAACCCAATGCTAAAACCATGATTTTAGCAAATGAGTTCTTTTTTTTTTTTTTTTGGTACAACGGAAGTTCAAAGTTCAAAACAGAAACCAGGAAAAAGATAAAAAGGAGATTAGCAAATGCTAATCTCTAAACAGCCCTACACTCAGGGCATCTTCTCTCACAAGAGTAATCATGTGTTGAGGAGCTTCTTCCATCACCACCAAAGATTCCAGATGTTCAGCTCCAAAGTGAGCTAGGTAGTCGACACACCGATTAGCCTCCCTAAAGGCATGACTAAGCGTGGAGCTAGTGCGGTTCAGGAGATTCTTAGCATCCATAACAAGGGCAAAGTTAGGATGTTCTTCATTTGGTCCTTCAGAAATTAGCTGGACAGCGGTCAAAGAATCGGATTCAATGGAGACGTTGTTGAACCCTTTCTCAAGCATGATAATCAGGCCCCGATAAATTCCCCGTATCTCGGCCTCCAGGCTAGAGATGCAATCAGTTTTCCCATAGAAGCCCAGAACCCATTGACCCCTATGATCTCGGAAAATGCCTCCGCAACCAGCAACCTTCCTGTTTTCCATCCAACAGCCATCCGTGTTCAATTTAACTCCCACTGCACATGGAGGAGACCACGAAATAAGAACATTACTACGAAGGCTGTTGGAGAGAATAGACTTGAATGCCTCCGAAATTTCCAGGGAAAAAATAGCAATGTTTCTCAAACTTTGTTGCGCATCCGTGTCAACATTATCAAAGCTCTTTTTATTCTTGTCCTTCCATATTTGCCATAGAGTGATGGCAAATAAAGAGGCCTGAGAGACATTGCTGCCATTAACCCTGCCCTTCTTTTTTAAATTAGAACACAACCACTCACGAGTGTGGCATTCAAGACTATTAACTCTCCAACGGCTAATAGGGGACAAAAGCCAAATTGTTTTAGCTTTTTCAGAATCACACAACAAATGAGTTTGATCTTCATTTGCAGTACCACAACGAGGGCAATTGTTATCCATTATCATTCCACGATGGGCTCTCAACTGATTAGTTGGGAGTCTATCATGAAGCAATAACCAGATAAACCCTTTGATTTTTTGAGGAAGTTTTAATTTCGATATCCAACTCCAACCAGTCTGGTCATCCTCCTCTTTGTTACTAAAATCATACGCGGAGGCCACTGAAAACATACCATTGGAGGAGCCTACCCAATGAGGGCAATCCTTAGAAGAACTGTACCTTGGAAGATGAATGTTGTGAATATCATCAATGGTCTGATTAGACACAATATGGGAAATGAGATAAAGATTCCAATCCCCTTTGGGATCAATGAGAAGCTCCACCTTATCCCCAGAATTCACATGATGGCCAGGATAAGTGACAGCCAAGGGTTCAAGACCACACCACCAGTCCTAGATACTAACAGATTTACCATCTCCAATGGTCCATTTGATCCCTTTATTCAAGTGAGATCTAGTATGAAGAATTCCTCTCCAAGTGTGGGATGAAGCTCTCCCAGTAGGGCAGTCAGAGAATTGGTGTTTCTTAAGGTATTTGCTACGAAGGATGGAAGTCCACAAACTAGAGTTGTCAATGTACATATTCCAACCAAGTTTAGTAAGGAGAGCTAAATTTTGAACTCTAGCTTTTTTCAAACCAAGACCTCCTCTTTCTCTGCTCTTATAGACCTTATGCCAATTTATCAAATGGATTCTTTTTCTGGAAGGAGTGTCACCCCATAAAAAATCTCTATTAATTTTGTCAATTTTGTTACACACAGATATGGGGAGTTCAATGGTTTGCATGGTATAACTGGGAGAGGCAGAGGTGACTGATTGAATAAGAGTCGCTCTACCAGTGATAGCAAGATTATTAGCTTTCCAACCAGCCAATCTGTTTTGGATTTTTTCAATGATATGATTAAAATGGTTCTTATTAACACGAGAATGAAGCAAGGGAATACCCAAATACTTACCCAAGTCTTCAGTGAGTGCAATCCCACATGAATTGCTCAGGTTTCTTGCCTTACTGATGGGAATATTAGGAGAGACAAACAACTTCTACTTTTGGAGATTCATGCTTTGGCCAGATATGTTACAAAACAATTCAAGCACCGAGATAATGTTCATACAATTCGTGGCAGTGGCTTGACCAAACAAGATGAGGTCATCAGCAAAGAACAAGTGCGTTAAAGGCATAGAATTATTAGACACTGAAACTCCTTTCCAAAGACCTACATTAACACTATTGGATATCATGTTAGACAATCTTTCCATGCACAACACAAAGAGATAAGGAGATAAGGGATCCCCTTGCCTAAGACCTCGTCCAGGGTTGAAATTAGGGAGGGGTTCACCATTCCAAAGGATGGCAGTACTAGCATTGCTAACACAATTCATGATGAGCTTTATCCAGGTAGTATCAAAATTAAAGTAAATGAGGGTATCCTTCAAAAAGTCCCAAGAAATCTTATCATAAGCCTTCTCTAGATCTATTCTAAAAATCATGCCCCCTTGTTTACCTTTTTTCATGCGGAGAGAATGCAAAATTTCCTGGGTTATGAGGATGTTATCATTGGTCGATCGCCCAGGAATAAAGCTACTTTGAAAAGGACTAATGATATTATCAAGGAAAGGCCTCAGTCTAGAGACCAGAATTTTTGTAATGGCTTTGTAAAGAACATTACAAAGGTTGATGGGTCTAAACAGTTTGATATTCTCAGGATTATCGCATTTAGGAATAAGGGCGACAAAAGTTCTATTAACCTCAGGAGGAACCATAGTAGAGGTAAAGCAATCTTTAATGAAATTACAAACATCCTCTCCAACAATGTTCCAACATTTATGGTAAAAAATGGCTTGGATCCCATCGGGCCCAGGAGCCTTATAAGCAGGAATGTGCCGAATATTCTCCCAGATCTCATTGTTAACTAGAGGCTGACAGAGAATGACATTATCCTCTGTGGAAAGGGAGCAATGAGGAATATCATGCATATTACGAGATTCAGCCACACTACTGTATTGAAACAAGGTGGTGAAATAGTTCTGAAACTATATCCTTAAGTTTATTGGGGTCCTCAATCCAACTATTATCAGAATCCTTAAGCATGTTAATCTTCGCTTTCCTTCTTTTTATGATAGTGGACAGATGGAAAAACTTAGTATTACGCTCCCCTTGGGTAATCCATTTAACTCTAGATTTTTGGTACCAATGAATTTCCTCTTGAGCTAGGATATTGTTGTAATCCTTAACGAGGTCTCTCTCCAAAAATTGCAGGTTATGAGAAAAATGCTTTTCCTGTGTTTTTTGAATACCTTCAATTCTGGAGAGCACCCAACGTTTTTTACGAAAGATATTACCAAAAACCTCTTTGTTCCAGGTAGGAGTAGCCTTAGTGAAATTATTGACGCACTCACTAATATTGTCACCAATCCAGTTATTAGAAACAAGGTTTCTAAAGGAAGGGTCTAAAAGCCAGGCAGCTTCAAACCTAAAAGGGCACCTATAGGGGATGAAATTATGCTTACCATAAACATGAATAATGATAGGAGAGTGATCAGAATAGGTTCTAGGTCATCAGGTGCTAAAATCATGGTTGATTTTAGCTAAAAGAGACCATGATTTTAGCACAAACGGAAAACTTAGCGTAACTAATTTTGAGTGAGCCACTTCAAAGCTTGGTTTGGAATACTTCAAAGCTCGATTAGATTTGGTTAATATGCAGCCCTACCAGCACCCTATGCAATCCTATAAAACAAGTGGAATCATACAGAAGGCCAACAGGGTAAAAGGTCATAAGGTCTAGGTTTTCTAAACCTTACATTCCACCTTCCAAAGTCGATCATTCAATTCAAGCTCATTTTCAGTGTCCCAATCAATACTCAGGCTCTTTCCGCAATCACTATTATCATCCTTTACACAATTAAGACACATCAAATAAGCAGTGGTCCTTAGGAACAATATAGTCATATATCTTATGCAACTAAGTTCTACTTTTGGAAGCAGAAGTAGAATCCAAGATGTCTACACCAGAGTATTAGAAAACACTAATCCCAAAGCAATTCATGTTCTGGGAACTCCAATATGAGAAGACATCAATGAAGTAAAAATTACAGAGTCATTTTGATGGACAATATCACTCAAATGTCAAACTCATTCGTTTTTTTACTCCTTGAGTAGCTTAAGATATGACAATGGCTCAAAATAAGGTACACAAACAGATATGCAGGTAGTTCTCGATCTCTTACAAAATGATTCATTTGCAGGCATCATGATAACACTTTTGAAATGGAAAGCAAGACAAGGGACAAGGACAGAGCCCTCAACAATGCAAGGCTCTGGTACTTTCATTACTAAAGGAAGATTACAAATCTAAAAAAAGAACGTACAAACAAAACTCATCCCTTTCTCTCCTAATTATCCCCTTATATAAGGAGTATATGCAACTATCTTACTTTCAAAACATAACAAATTCTCTTCTTGCGACTGATTTTCCCGCCGAATACACGTACAACAATTAAGGAACAATTAAGGCTAAGACAACAATAAAGATTTCCCCCGGTATTTTTTGTAATCCAGTTTGCCTTAACGAGCCGAGCAGTTGGACCTCTTTGTATCAATCCTTGCGACAGGGGTGGCTGCACTTGTATGCATGGATGGTCACATGACCACCCAAAAACAAAAAAAAACAAAAACAAAAAAAATTCGTAGAATACATGTTTAATTTTTTAGGTAGTCCAATGTTGAACACCCAATCCAAACTACATTGAACATTTTGCTGAATAAAAAAAAACCCAAGTATTTAACACTTCGGCCAATAAAAAAGGCAAGTTCAATTCAAATTGAAACCCAAAAAACCAAAACCCAAATAGAAAAGGCATGGGGGAAAGGGCTAAAAGCATACACTGACAAAAGTCTGTTTTCGACTTCTTCTCTCAGATTAAAAAAAAAAAAAGACTTCTTCTCTGGTACTGAGGGAAAAAAAAAATCTTCTTCTCTAGCGTGACCGACTGTCGACATGCAAAGACTCAACAGTCAATACCACGTACACTACGACTACAAGTCTACAGCCCAGTCCAGGCATCAGGACTCCTACTAAATCTCCATACCCTGCCCTTCTTCTCTTTTATAAATTCTCCATAAATACGTTTCACGGGTTTTACAGTTTAGTGCCTCAGATAGAAGAAAGACACATAGGATGCTGCATTGATGCAAATTATCACTATAAAATCAGCATAGGCCAAAAAACATACTGCATATTCCATACATACTACCAGTCAATTTCAATTAGAATAGAAGAAAGAAACAATTTTCCAACACATCAATTTAATACATTTGGAAAAAGATTTGGTGAACATAAGCACTAGAAATTTGTTTGAAATTGAATAAAAAGGAAGGCATAACAGAGAGATGAAGATAAAAACATTGACCTTGCACTTTTGAATTCACATTCTCAACCTCTTTCACATGGGTCCTCAACAATCAAATAAACCACTTCATAATGGCGCACTGTCAACATGTAGCAAAAATGTCCTCTTCCATAAAGAAGTGACGCGGAGAATTAAGATCGTAATTACTTACGTTCTTCGTCGTCGGTGAACTCAGGGAGAAGCCTTCCTTCCATCTTCTTCAACTTTCTTTCGAAATCCAAAATCAAATCGACGTCGGTGCCGGAGATGATTCTGATCGGACAGGAAAGGTACAGGGTAAAAGGGAAGAAGAAATAGCTTCAACGACATTGGTGCAAGTCAAGAATAAGATCCATCAGAGCAAAATTTGCATATAATCTAATGTCCTCTTCCATAAAGGAGGAATTAAGATCGTAATTACTTACAAACGTTCTTTGTCGGCGGCGGCAAACTCAGGGACAACCCTTCCATCTTCTTCAACTCTCTTCTGAAATCCAAAATCAAATCGACGTCGGCGCCGACCGTCGTCGGAGATGATTCTGATCGGCCAGGACAGGTTCACCGCACCCTCGTCGACAACGTTGGTTCTGAGGGAGACACGAGATTAGATTATGTTATGGTGAAACCAGTTATTATGGTTTTGATTCAGTCTATGCAAACCTATTTTAAGTAACATAAATTCATTAAGATCATGTACTAATCCATTTTCAATTAATTTGAAATTTTTACATGATTTGTATTTTTATGCGTTCTACAATATGAATGTCTTGGACCATTAAAATATTACTCATATAGATAGAAAACGTACTTAAAGTCATCTAATAGTTGTTGATATGGAAAGGGATATGATTCAATGTAATCATATTCATTTTAAGAAATACGAAATCATTTAGATTAAGTACAAAAATGTATTTTATTTACGAGATATTTGTACATCATTTGCGTTATAATAGTTTCTACAAGAAGAATGTCTCAGATCATTAAATAATGGTCAATATAGGATGAAATCGTCCTTGAAGTACCAGAGTCTCAAGTGACGTCGTTTTGGGGCATGACACAGGTTGAACCTGTGTCATGACGTGGACAATAATAAAAAAAAAACAAAAAAACAAAATTCCACGTAACTTTCACCCCGTTGCCCTCTCGTCGGAGAGTGTGAGAAGAAGACCTCGACGAAGAGTGGAAGACCGCCGGTCCGCCTCCGCCGGCATCTCAACGAAGACTGCCACCGCCGGCGAAAACCACCACCACCGTGCGTACTGCACTGACTAAGAAGAAGCTTCCACTTCCTGCGAGAAGGAGGCAAACTTCTTGAACTCCGACGAGCTTGGAATCACGTGGACGAGCTTCAAACCATACACACCGAAATGACTATCGAATTTGCAAGGAGATCCAAGAATTCAGGTATGTCATTGCCCTTTACCAATCAAAACCCCACTAATTCATCTTATGCATCATTAGAAGAATGGCGAAGGTAGACCAGCTGTTCGATCAATTGCCTGTGAAGGTGAACCAACTACAAGAATTCACAAACAAGAAGAAGGTGAAGGGTTGAAGTCTAATTATGCCTCAAATCTAAGAATTAATGAGAAGTTTTCATCACAAGAAATTAACTGTTCCAAGATTGAGGAACATGAAAAACAGAATTTGGGAAACAAAAATGGTCCTGTTATGTTTGCCTCCGAATCAAAAGGGATGCTTGTGGCTGTATCTCATTCGTTTAGCAATAAATGGAACCAGAAATTGGGAGAAAAATTAAGTTCAGATGGACTGATAGGGAGTTGTGCTCCACCTGCCCAGGTGGTTCATCAGATAGACCCTCCAACTAGAAGTCTAGAACACCAGGCAATGTAAAGATTTTTATCAAGAACATCGATACTTCAGCTACCTCTACTAGATTAAAGGAAATTTTCTGCAAGTTCAGAACATTACAATCTTGCAAGGTGACTTCGGAGCAGGGGAAGAAGGGGAAGTGCTATGGTTGTGTTATGTTCGAGTCAGAGGTTTCATCTATGTTAGTTTGCAACTCTCTCTATGGAACTATCCTTGAAGGGAAGAAGTTATATGTATACAAATTTGTCAAGAAAAGAAATAGAAAGACTGCCAATAAGGAGCTAAAATCCTCAATTTTTTTGTGAAAAATCTAGGTGAAGAAGTGACAAAGGATGCCCCAATGGTAAATATTCTGAATTTGGGACAGTTTGCAATGTTTTGATCATCAAAGATCAGAAGGTTGTTTTCCAGAAGAACAGTTCAGTTCTAGCTTCAAAGGAACTAGAAACAATGTTAACCCTCCTTATATCACCAACAATCAGAGGACTTCCTTTACCAACAAATCAGAGGACTTCCTCGCCTCCGTCAAAGGCCACAAGCAGAGTTGTGGTTTTAGCACTCATTACTTCCTCACCCAAGCCTTCCACACTATGACAATCATATTTGACAGAGTGAGTCTTATGGCAGCCATGAAGAATCAAACAATACAGATTTGGGATCCTGGTGGATTCAATTCTCGAAATGGAAAAGTTCTTGCTCTACTGGTAGCACAATCTTAAGTGGGAACTACAATCTGTTGGTGGAAGAAATTTGAGGACATCAGCTTGGGCATTTCAACTGCATTTGCCATCCTCTCTAGTAAGCATCTTAACTGATTTTTGTGTTCTCTTGTCAACAATTTCAGCCTTGAGGACAGGGCTGTCCTAAGGGGGATGGAATGATACGCAACCATCTATGATAGCTAGGACACCTGGAAGATGGAGCTGAATTCAAGGGAAATTGTTGAAGGGTAGTTAGTTTAGGCGGTAAAGGTTGTTCGTGAGTGGGCTTTGTATAAGGTTAGTTGAAGGATTAGGCAGCTAATGAAATTATAATGTGCAAAGTTTGGGATGAGAGCTCCCTTGCAATTGCTGGGACAACAACTCTGGAATAACAGATCTCTCTGTTTCCATTTTCTTCCGTCTTCTTCTTTCATAATTTTCTTCTATTTCCTCTCTATTTCTAGCACCCATCTTATCAAAGTATTTTGCTTGGAATCGTGCCACTGCGCATTGTCACGATATTGCTGCTGAATTTGGTTCATATGTTCTATCAATTAATTTATACCATTAGCACTTGTTGGTTGCACAAACAGAACTTTTACTTCCCCATTGTTATATTTGGGATTCCTGGATATTCTAACTGGAAATACTGTACCAGACTTCATAACTTGTTTAAAATTTTGATTGAATTTGACTATGTATCTTGGGGTTTTTGAAGGGTAGGCTAGGAGGAGTTTCTATGTGGATTTTGCCGAAAGTTTAGGTGAGAATTGATAACTCTCACTTGCTTGGCCTGAGAATTGGCAACTCTCGCTTGCTTTATTTATTTGAGAAGTTTTTCGTGACTTATTTGACAAATAGCATAGCAGTTGCTTATAGCTGCAACATGCCTCTTGCTTTTGTCTTTAAATTCTAATGCTATCAGGTAAGGAAGGATATAGGAATCACATGCACTATCAAATGCTTTCAAGTCTTGCGTACATACTGCTCATTGTGAGTTCTTATGCGCACAGGTACACACATATATGGCTCCTCATGTCACACCCTACTCTGACAAGATATAACTTGCTCAAAGTGACAGGACACCTGTCACCACCTGTACGCCTTTCCGGCCTCTCACAAAATTAAATACTCAAAAATAAACTACAGCTCGCAGCAGAACCAAATAAAAATATATACAGGCGTTCACACCTCCTCAACAATTGTACAGTCAACAATATTAGACTTGTACTGAACCACACCAATCACTCAAATATATTGTCATTCTACAACACCCTCTAAACCACATAAATACAAAAACATCAACCTCTATGAACACCTGTCTGACACTCTGGCACTGTAGTGGACCGACGTCTAGCTCAGCTGAAAAATCTGCAACCCAAAAGGTTACAGGAGAATGTACCTTAGCAACATAATAAATGGAAATGATAAGTATTTAGATGGATCGAAGCATAAACAACACATCAACACATTTGCTTAAACAATTTAGATGGATCACAGTTTTAAACATCACACCCCACACTTTTATCTCAAAATCACAGCCCACCATATTCTTTTTCCAAAAATGCAGCCCACCGGCTCATCTCAAAACATGGCCCACCGGCCCATCTCAAAAACACGGCCTATCGGCTCATCTAAAAAAACACGGCCCACCGGCCCATTTCATCAACACACCTCTGTAAGTTTTGCAAAATATTTCACATTTTCTTTCACAATATAAAATAATATCCTATCATTTTACCCAATGTGCCAACGAGTCGCCAACCTCACGACCGGGAGTTATGACGGTACCGTTACCTCGCTCACAGGCTCACATATAGTGGCGGTGACGAGGGCCATTCTTTATCACCAATGGTAGGTGCAACCCACAGGGTAAGCAAAGCTCACCGACAAGCCTCACAAATTGCTTGCCATCTCACACAAATATTGGCACAGCCCACGCTGCAAGATGCCAACCTTGCAACTTTTTGGCTCCACAAAGGTAAGCAAAAGCTTACTGGCAAACCTCACAATTGTTTGCCACTCACACAGACATTGGCACAAGAGGCATAAAAATTATCTTTCCACTCACCAAAAATCATTTGATCCATCACTGAAATCATTTAATCCATCCAAACATAATACTTCTAACATATACAAAAATCATAAGGAGAGTTTTCAAAAACAGCAATAATCACACAACACATTTGAAAACACCACATAAACACTACACATTTCTATTTATTATAGAGGCTGTACATTCTCACCTGTCACAACAGGACCAACTCCGCCATAGACTTAACCTCTATGCACCGAAGGCGTAATCACAACCATCCTTACGATAACATCACCTATAATGCCAATTATACAGTACCCATAAGGCTCACTACCAAAATTCATGCCCAAATGCAAATGAAATACATAAAAATGCATCCTACGACTCAATAGTGCTTCGCTCTATGAATTTTCAGAATTAATCTACTTATCCGATTCCCATGAAAATTTTACCACAAACTCCAGACTCATACTTCATCATCATATCCAAAATTCAAAATTTTCTAAGCTCTGTAACAATTTTTAAACAACCTCCAAACAGACCCATAACCTGCTGCAAATTCCCCAAAACAGAATCTTCCCCAACTTCAAATTAAAAACTGCTATTCTCTGGAAATAATTAAGGCACAACCCATACATCATTTCGAAGGTATACAAGTCTAGTTTCAGAATCAGAAAACGGTGTACCAATCGGATACCCGAGCTAAGAGTTATAACCATTTTCCCAGGACATGTCAGTGCTGTCTGCCCAAACACGCACCTGACCACAGTCCGCTCAAACATTTTTCATATTTTCTGTACTTCTCATAAAATCACGAAAATTTAACACAAGGTCTGGAACTCATATGGGTACCTACAATTAATTTTCCAGAAAATCACGAACTTAGAAACCCCATCTAAAAATTCGGTCAAAGCCATGGCAGATTTGATTTCCTCAAAATCAGTCAGTGAAATCCCCACCTTTCTTCCACGAATTTTTGTAAAAACAAACCCCAAACCACTCATATGAGATACAAAATACTCGATCAATTTGTAAATAAACAACATAACCCAAGTATTTTGGAAATTAAACTCCAATCCGTACCTTAATTTGGGTTTTCCCCAATTTTTCGGTCCATCCTCCTCCTCCTTCCTCTGTTTTCTTCTTCTCTTCCTTCTTCTCTTCTTCCTCTGCCCACTTCTCCCTTTCTCTCCCTCTCTCTCCCTTCTCTGATTACTCCCTTCCCCAAAAGAAATGAAAGAAGAAAAAAAACAAAAAGGAAAGAAGAAAAGAGAAAAGAGAGAACGACTTTGGGGGTGGGGTGGGACCCACTCCCATATTAAGAAATTTTCCACTTCCAGCAGGCGGCTGGAACTCCGCGACCGCGAAAACAAGCCCGGTTCCGACCGTGCAGTCCAGATACTACCTCAGAAAATTCTAAAAATTTTACCATGGCTCCAATAAATTATCTTGAGACTAACCGCGGTCTCGGTTTATCCAATAACATTTTCATAAGTACTCCAAAATGTGTATCAAATATTTTTGAAATAATCCGGGGTGTTACACCTCACTACAGAGAACCTGTCATGGACAAACTACTTATATGGCTCCTCACTACAGAGAACCTGTCATGGACAAAAGTAAGGACAGAAGTCTCTAACAGTGACCAATAGCAATATTTCAGCATCATTTAACCTTCTCTTCCCTTAATTCTGATCGGAACATGGATCGGAACTTCGGCAGACACCACCTTCACAAGCAAACTCGTCTATGGAAACACCAACCCATCAGTCATTGCCATCAAACACAGAAGTTTGATCATCGGCTTGCTGGGCAGGGATCGAAATGTTATGCATTAGAGTTGTTGTAGAAGAGAGGAGTATAAATGGATCGAAAAACTTCTTGCAGAGGATGTGAATAAAATTCGTCAACAATTTATTGCTTCTTATAATGTCTATGTGATTAAGTCTGGTGGATGAGTTTCATTGACATATGTAACTCGCTTCTTATAATAATAGGAGTCCCAATTTTTTATGTTGTTTTCTGATGTTTGTTTGAGACGCGAGCCATAGGGTTAGGCAATAAAGCAAGGAAACTCTGTCAAAATTTTCATAGATGAATTGCTAGTTTTCTTACTACTTTGATCTACATTTGTTTGTTTTAGACGCGAGGCGTCGGGTTAGGCCATAAAGGCAGGGAAACTCCGTCAAAATTTTCATAGATGAATTGCTAGTTTTCTTACTACTTTGAGCTACATTTGTTTGTTTGAGACGCGAGACGTCGGGCTAGACCATAAAGTAAGGAAACTCTGTCAAAATATTATGTATTTGATCACCTTAATGTTATTGATTACTTTTATCCACGCTCTCTCTAATTACTTTGTTCTGCGCCTTCCCTTGATCACCTTCGAATTTGACTCATTCATTGGAACAAAAGCTTCAAAATGAAGTAAATGATTGGATTGAAATCTGTTGCGAAATTGGACAATGTAATTCAGTCCAACAACTTGCAACATATCCAAGTAACATAGGAACGAATACAGACACGCGTTCAAGAATCACGAATATATCGAACAGGTTGCAATATCTTCATATTGTTCAGATACAGACACATGATACATCCTTCAAGACACATACGGACACGACACGAAACGTTTGACTGCAATATCCAACTAACATCGGTATTCATCAATTTGAGAAATAAAATACATATGCATCATGTCCACACAAAAAAAAAAAAAAAAGAAAAAAAAGTGAACTACTCTTCACTATTATCTTTTACATTCATCATTGTCATAAAACATTGTTGTCCTCCGCATCCTTGCCTTTGAGTTTTTGGTCCTCCCAAATATTGAACTTGATCTTCCAAAAAACATGATTGTCGTCCTCCCCAAACTTGACTACCCGCACTAGGAAAAGAAGACATAAATTCGTTCTAGCTTGTTCCGGTAGGGCATAAAGTTGGAGAAAATAGAAAGATGCTTCCGCCTTGTGTCATTTTTGGTAGCATATTATAGGGCATCATGATCACATTGACTGCCCCGTGTAGCTTGGGTGACCTGGTCAACAATAAAAAGAATTATTAATAACTTTTACATGAACCAGGAATTGTGCAATTAAAAAAAATTTCTTACATTTACATTCGGAAAAA
Organism: Vaccinium darrowii; assembly: GCA_020921065.1. Lineage (NCBI taxonomy): Eukaryota > Viridiplantae > Streptophyta > Magnoliopsida > Ericales > Ericaceae > Vaccinium > Vaccinium darrowii. Next base: position 941,353 of record CM037151.1, on the reverse strand, counting down.
CATTTGGTTAACATAAGCACTAGAACTTGTTTAAAGAAGGCATAACAAAATCTTGTTTGATGTCACACAAGATTCAGAGGCTCATTAAAAAATCTTGTTAGGGTAGCTAACAAGAAGTCGGTGTTGCTAACATCAGAGTAGGTGAGTTCGGGGCAAGCATAAGTTTAGCTACCAATAAAGACTATTCTAAAGACAGTCTACGACTTTGAATGGAGCTGGTGCTCATTGTTCTCATAGTAAGAAGAGTCAACCAGGGAACATTAGGAAGTGCAAGGGGCACAATAGATTACTTCCTTAGTCTAGTTCCGTGTTGTTATCATTAAAAAGAAGAATCGCAGGAAGAGCGGTTAAGCTCCATCAAAATCTTTTAAGGGGAGCACTGGCGTGAGGTCATTTCATTAGGCGAGGGTTTCTCTTTCGTGTCATCAATGTGGGAAGAAGAAGATGATTAGATGAAGGGCATTGAGGGTTGCTTCCTTCTTCTGCTGTTGAGGTATATGTTGTTTTGGATGGGATAGGTAATGGTTTTAGAGGGGCTACGTAGTGCAGCTTGGCTTAGGGCGCAGCCAAGTCCAATCATCCATCTCTATATACGCTATATCACAACGACTTCTATCTAAGAATTATTCAAACTAAACCTCTCTTTCCTCATAACTGAAATAAAATCCCTGACACTAGGATGGTGGTCGACGATCATGAGGACATAACAGAATAAAGTAGATGTCTTGTTCCCATCTAGTTGGAACTTCCTCTCCTAGTTGGGAGTTGGATATGAGGCACGTAGCCCCTTGTTAACTGTAGGGTTAGAGAAGAGTCATAATGGTTTAGATGGACTGGTAGTTCCTGTGAGTAAGCTAAGATTGCTGCTAGGGCAGAGCTGAGGATAGATAGAAAAGGCAAGGAAAGTGAAAAGTGAAACCTTTAGTCTGCAGCTTCCCTTCCTTCAAGTCTTTCTTCTAGTGGTTTTTATCCCTATGAGAACAAGCCATTTCTTTTCTGGGCAGAAGTCAGGTAGGAGGGCCAGCGCCCTTTCTCTTCTAGCATTAATAAGACTTTGACTTCTTTGCTTAAGTAAAGGAATAAGGAATGCATTATAACAAAGAATCTTTCGCAAGGGGGACGAGAGACAATCCATAGAGCTATGATTCTTTTGTGACTTCCACCTTTCATCGAGTGTGAAATGGTGGGCTTTATGCCCTCCAGTTTGGCATTGGTTGGTCAAGATGCACCCGAGGCTTAGATTAAAGAGAACGCAGCCTCTGAGTAGATGTACGAATACTCATTCTCTTACCAATGTCTCTGCTTCTCAAATCAATTGGAGAGGCCTCGAACGCCAAATCAAGTCATTGATAGAATGGATTTTGATGACGGCTGACGAATAGTATTTCCGAAGAAAGAAGACCTGAGCACACGCGCAGCCTGACTTGAATAACCTATCGTTTTTTTATCTTTCGGATTGGGTCTTCCCCTGCCTCAAAGAGTAGGGTTCCATTCTGCAAGATCAAATAGAATAGAAGGATTCTACGATAAGGGTTCGTTCATGCTTTTTACTATCTTTCTGTCGCTTTTGAGATCTCGTAGTGGCTCATTGTTATCGAGAATGCGAATTCCAATCAGACTCTTTAGTGGAGTCCGTGCCCCTCCGTTCCAAAGGTCAAAGAAGAGTACAAGCCAAAAGGTGTTATAGTCGTCACAAAGCAAGGACTAAGTCGAAAGCAAGGAGGAAGTAGGTCTCAAAAGAAAAAAGGGGGAGGTTTCAGAATTCCCAAGCGCCTAGTCAGTTGAAGGGTAAGTTCAAGGTACGAAAGCGCTACGAACCGGGTCTCTTCTCTCATGGAGGGATGAAGAGGATTGATTCTATCCTGTCAGTACCAGGCCGATCGGTAAGAATGCCTTCGGAAGTTAACAGCTGCCCAGCTTCGAAGTCAGATTGACGTTCTGCTTCTCGGATGACTTGACTTCCTCTTTGGTTCGTGCCGGTCTTGTTCCTCTTTCGTTTCGGGGATAGCTTGGATAGCTACTTTCTTGGTTGACTTGCTTAAGGGCATAGACAGTCAAGTTACAGCTTTAGACTTGCTTTGCAAGCTTGTTTTAGGTTTGATTTGCTATGCCGGCTTGGATAGCGTCTTTCGCTACTAGCTTGTTTCGATTTGGGAAGTCAAATGAGTTCCGAGCAACTGCTTTAGTTCTACCACGCTTATCCATTCTCTCCTTAACAGCCAACTTACGTTCCTACTTCCACGAGTTCCACCTTCTACTTGAAGGTTGTTCCCTATTTCGAAAAAGGTAGAGCACAAGTTACATTCCTTGATTCAAAATCACTCTACTTCTTTAAGGAATAGGGAACTAGCCAGAGAGTCAAATAGTTTTGTAAGAAAGAAGTTCTCTAGAAATCTCAATATCCCCTGTTAGCAACAGCAGGAACTACTTAAAGAACTTAACAGTTATTAAAGGTATCTAGCTACACTAACAACAAGAACTCTGTAAGGGAAAAGATTCTATTTCAATGTGGGGATCCAACCTCACTGACTTCGCTGTAGCTTTCAGAATCAAGAACTCACCCAGAAGCAAGCTAGTTACCGGCACTGTTAGCTACAGCTGGAACTCCTTAGTGAACTTGCAGATAAGAGAGGCATACTTGTACAAAGAAGAAATAAGCAAGACATTCTTGTAGTCTCATTGTCGTACCGGACCCGCTAATAGAAGGAATTCATGGTCCCCTTAGGAAGCTAGTTCTTTTTATCAAGGCAGCTATTTAGAAAGCAAGCAAAGATAGCCCCAGTTATACAGTGTGCGATTATCCGGTGGTCCCCTCAGGAAGCTAGTTCTTTTTATCAAGGCAGCTATTTAGAAAGCAAGCAAAGATAGCCCTAGTTATACAGTGTGCGATTATCCGGTATGCAATCGTTCATCTAATAACCTTTTTCAGATATCGTTTTAGGGATACCCTTACTTAAGGAAGCCAGGACTCTACTAAGCGAAATGACTTAATCCTAGTACTGATTCTCCTGTATTCTGTATGAGAAAGAAAGCCCTATTACACCAGCAAGAGAGTGATTCTTTTATTGTTTGTAATCATTATTCTAAATACAGCCAGCTTAAAGGGAAGCAAGAAGGCTAGTTGATAGTAGTCCGGGATTCAAGAAAGAAGCAAGTGGTTCTTAAATAGTACCAACCAAAGCAAAGCTCTATCCCAGGCAAGGGTCCAAAGGAGATTCATTAGAGTAGTCTTTCAAAAGTCATAATTAATAGAAAGACAGCCCAAAGCAATGAAGGAAGAGCGAGCCTTCGGACATGGATAAGACCAGCAAGCTATAACTTAAAGCTCTTTATTCGAGTGGTGATTCTAAAGGAAGCTCTGTCATTAGAGGGAGCTCTTATAGCTAATTCATGATAGTTGTAAGGCTAGCTCTAACTTATAGCGAATTCAAGCAAGTAGAACCTTAAATATAGTATTCAATCAATCATTCTAACCTTCAATCGAGTCTAAGCAAAGAAAGAGAGGAAGACTAGCTCTTGTGATAGAAAAAAAATTCAAGCAAGAATGAAAACAGTAAGCCAGAAAACAGGAGAAATAGATATCTCATAGAATAAGGAAAAGGAAGCGAATCAAAGAAAGCGCGAAGCCAAGCCTTGTAACTAAAACATAGTGCTAATGAAGAGTGACAAGGAAACATGCTTACTTTGTTCTAACTTCAACGAACTTTCCAGATCAAGATTTAGTTGTTCATAGAGTTCTCCAGCAAATCAAGTATAATATCAATCAGAGCAAAATTTGCAATATAATCAAGTTTTAGAAAAAATACGAAAGCTTTCTAACTCATTTCGCTCGTTTCAATTTCTTCTTGTATGTTTTCCTGGTGCTCAGATCACTTGGTCTTTCAAGTGCTGCTGGAGACCTTAAAGGATCACATAATCATTGTTGCTAGATCATCAAATAACAGTCCAATTTCGCAAAAACTACATCAGAGCACACTTCATCTGTCCAAAATTTACTAAACCACTAGTTCAAAGCCTATGTATTTCAAAAATAGATGAAGAAACTTACTTAGTTAACTACTCTTTCTCCCACCTCTATACCCTTCAATATAGTCCTCCACATTCACAATACCTTCTTACCTTTGATATCATTGTCATCACCATCCATATCTTCCTCTCCCCCATCCACCAATTCCTCACCATCATCTTCACCATCAGATGTATCATCCACATCCTCATCGTCATCATCATATGTCTCATCCGTATCATCATCTTCATCATCTTTTTTATCATCCTCATCATTATATGCGTCGTCTTCGTCTTCCATATCAGCGAGTAGTGTGTGGAATGCAGGAGGAGGTGGGCATTCCTTTGCTTCTGCCTCGTCCATCTTTATCACCAAATGCCGAATAACTCTCTCATCTTTGTCCTGCATATTCTAGAAATCGTTAGTTGATTTGGCTTCCAACTTGAAGTTCATCAAAATGTAGTGGGCACGTGTTGCTTTCTTTATCTTGTACGCCAGTTGTTGAACGCTAAATCTCCATACCCTGCCCTTCTTCTCTTTTATAAATTCTGCATAAGTATGTTTCTCGGGTTTAACAGTTTAGTGCCTCAGAAAGAAGAAAGACATAGGATGCAGCATTGATGTAAATTATCACTATAAAATCAGCAGAGGCCAAAAAACATCTACATATTCCATACATACTACCAGACCCAGCTGTTTGGTTCTTTTTACTTCTTTGCAATGGAAATAATTGTGTGCGAGCGTGCCAGAGAGAGTTTCAATCTCCTCCCTCAGATTAACTTTGGAAAAACCAAATCTAATCAGGCGATTGTGTTTTATTGGTTCAATTACCTCAATTAAGAAGATTTTTTCAACAAGTGAAGAAATGAAACCAACAAATTTAGGAAATCGAAGAACAAAAAGAAACAAGATACTTCGATCAATGAATCAAAGGTAAACTTACTTCGAAATTGTCTCCAACTTCAGATACAAGAACTTCAAACTGGTGATTGTTACAGGAACAATCGAGATTAATCCTAAACTACTTCCTAAACTACTTCCTAAACTACTTCGAACTGAGTTCGAGATCCTAAACTACTTTGCCAATGAACAAACCAAGCATCAGTTTTTGATAGCTGTTTGTTGAAGATTTGTCCGGGGGCTTTCACTCTTCAATTTCTTCTATTTATAGACGCTGCTTGCAATTTGAACTTCCCGCTCAATGAATTTGAACATTGGCTTGTTTCGAACTCCAACCTTCATTGGCAGTTGCTTTCTCCTCCACGTTTGAACTTGAATCTTTCTAATTCTTCCTCCAGAAGCTCTGATTTTGAATCTGTGCAGTTTATTTCAACAAACTCGAATGACTTGTACGTTAAAGTAAATAACTGTCTCTTGATAAGTACTCCACGTGTTATAACTGCCAATTTGCTTTGTTTCCCAAGTTCACACGTGGAGTTTATATGTTTAGAAGTTAATATCATGGCTTCGAAACCACCCTTCACGTTAGTAATGGCTTGTAACTGCCAATAACTGTTTTTCATCTTTAACCATAATACGACATCGTATTGGGCCATTTATATTCCTTTAATCCAGTGTGTCTTTATCAACAGGTAATTGCCAACGTTTGGCATTTTCAATTACGTGTCAACCGATTATTGGATTTGTTAATTTTATATGTAAACATACCCCCCACATTAACATCTTTGTTCAAGGGATTTGAATAAGTGTTAATGTGCCCTTTGCCGCTTCGAATTCCTGTCAACTTCCAAAGCAGAAGTTATTGGCAGTTCTCACCACTTCCAATGATGCAGTTGGAATTGATTTCTACGGTCCTTGTGAGAGGTTCATGGAAAATGGGCGGTTAACACCCACGTTCTTCCCTTACAAAATTTGAATCGTTTCGAATTCAGATTTTAAGCTTTATAAAAGCACTCAACTACTGGTAAAAAATGAATCACCAATTTTCACTCTGAACTTGCTTTTATCTCCTTAAGCTAAACTTAACCATGGCCAACGTTTCTGACACCCAAAATGCCTTCGAACACTTGGTTATTCAAGACCAAAACCCTACTAATACCAGAAATGCTGTTACACCAATTGTTGGTGAAATTCGACGGGATCGTTCTTTTGTTTTGGTTCAAGTAGAGGATTCTGAACCTACTGATCCATGGAACCCTCCCACTTCTCCTTCTTTCAAACCCTTTCTGTGGGGTTTACCATCTGAGATAGTGGTGGTAAAAATGGATGACCCTGCTGGTTACAAGGGTTGGAGTAAATACCGCTCATTGGCTATGAGCAGATACTTATCTCCTCTTATTAGGCGTGACCCTAATATAATGGTACTCGACAGTCTCATTGCCACCTGCCTTACTCCTACATTCTTTAAAGTATGTGAAGATGAAAAATCTAGCTTCGCTGGCTATGGTGAACTCAAACAGAAAGCCAAAAGCCAATATATTTATTGGTTAACTGAGGTTCGAAAGCCTCATTTTGAGGGAAAATTTGTTGATCCTTCCAACCTTTCCCTTCGAACCCTTCCTGAAAATCCAGATTGGTTTCAGGAATTAAAGAGTATCAACTTCGATCCGACTATCTTTCAAGCTGATTACTCTTATTCACTTTACCCACAATCTGATTCTGTTAGAGCCAAAGAACTATTGGCTGCTTTTGCATTTTTGGATATAGGGATTCTTGAAGAAGAAATCCCTTGCAAAAATTTCTTATGGGCTTGTGAATCCATTCAATGCTCCGTTTCTACATTAACTGGCTCCTTTCTTCATTCTTTTCTAAGCCAGTTTCCCCTCCTTCGGATGTGGATAAAGAACAACAGCGCTGCTCATGTCTTCAGTCAAGACCTCCATGACTATGAGATAGCCCATGATCAGGTTGTCAAGCTTCATAATAAGATAGAAAATCTGAAAGGAAAACCTTTCGAAATTCCATCTGGGATCTCCAAAAGACTTCGAAAGAGGTTCACAAGCTGTGCCAAGAGAAATGCTTTAAAGCTGGCCAAGCTCGAAATTAAAGCCAAGGCTCTAGTCCTGAAGATCAGGCCTCTGATTGAGAAAAAACTCAAGCTGGATGGAGAAGCTGAAGTCAGGATAAAAGAAAAAGAATTTTTTGATTTCACTTGGGCAAAATTTCATGCCTTGGTGACTTGGAGCTTTCCTCACTACTTCCAAGTTATCCCTACTCCAACCGCTGCTCCATCAAAGTAGATATTTAGTTCTCTCTGATGTAATAGGATTTTCCTTTGTAGTTTGTAAATTCTCCTATATTAATGCAATTTCAGTTCTTTTACAGTTTATTTTGTACTTTTCAATGCCTCTCGAAGCATTTGTAGGTACTTTAAACTAGTTCGAACTATTGAAAATCATAACGGGAAGATATTAAACCAATAAGAAATGGTTTAGAAAACTCTAAATGATTTAAAATCACAAAGAGATATTATATACGGGTTAAAGTTTGAACTTGGGCCTAAAATAATATAAGCCCAATTGCTTAAATAGAATACTTGACCCGAATTGGTACATCGCTTCGTCACAAAGTATAAATCTAGGGCTTGAACCGCTTTCATCATACATTCAAACCTTCAAACACTCCGCCTTCCCTCCTAGGTTTCCAAACTCTTACAAACATGGCTTCTGGCAGTGATACAACAACGGGCAACTCTTCTCTCATTCTCAGAAGATATGTTAAAGAGGAAACGTCAAACCCCAAGGGTGAGTTGCATAAACAAACCTTTATTACGAATCCCGACAGAGTTGATACCCACATTCTTGGGCCTGCATTCTTCGATCTTCCTCTCAAATTTACCTCGTGCTATCCCATCTTAGGAGAAGGTAAACTTATAAAAGATCAAGAACTGAATTTCGTAAATTGGCCCGCTAAGAATTTTGCGTGCTGGCCAGTTCAAGACAAGGACTGGGGTGAATGGACTGAGCACATGATGAAGCATAAGAAAACGGAGTTAGAGCAAACTGGACTTTGGCATATCATTTCGCTGCTTCGATATGGTATCCACCAGAACCCTGCTCTCATACATGCTGCCCTAGCCTTTTGGGATGCATCATTTAATTATTTTCGTTTCAACTGTGGAATGATGGGTCCCACAGTTTTAGATGTGTCATTTCTTACTGGACTTCCTCCGTCTGGTCCAATGTTTGACATTTCGACCTCCATTAATATCCCATTATTGAAAACCATGAAAACTTCTGGCTCATATGCATCATATGGGAATTTTCTTCAAGCTGAAGCCAAGTTTAGTGAACCAGTATCTGACAGGGAATTCTTTGCATACCTCCTATATACTTTAAGCAAAATGATATTCTGCCATAGTGGTAAGAAAATTATGCATGAATTTGCCCCTTTGGCACATCGTCTTTCTAAGGGTGAGAAGTTCGATCTGGCTTCATACTTTTTGGGCTATGTCTACAAGATAGGATCTGATAGCCAATCAAAACCACTCAATTGCAATATAGGAGGCCCTCTTTGGTTCTTGCAATTGTGGATTTTGGCCTATTTCCCTGTCTTCACTGGTGCCATTTCAGAACCTATTAATATCCATGGGGACAGATTCAGAGTTTCGGCTTCTAAACCTCTCACATTGGTTGAATACCTGCAATATTTTCTCAATATGAGGGAAGATAAGGAAGAAACAAAATTTCGACCTTTCACTGATTGGAGTATTGGACCCTCCTGGATAAAAGAAATGATGGAGAATAGAGGTGCCAATACTTTTGCTGCTGCTTGGGGAAGCATTCTTCTTCCAAGAGAGCTTTTTATAGGTGGGATTATTGGTGGTTGCAAACAGACTCACTGTGAGACTTATTGCCCTGCCCAGTTTGCCAGACAGTTTGGTATGGTACAAGCCATTCCATGTCCTTATCCAGGAGAAGTTAATGTTCCTCTCTATGTCAGACAGAAAGTTGATAAGAATGTACTTTCACGTATAAACGTGGGGTACAGGAATTCTAGAGCCGCCTTCAAGCCCTCCCAATTTTCAATGGACAGTCCAATTTTCACTAATTTTACCCGTTGGTGGCATAACCTCATTGATTTATACAACCAAACCCCTTCAGCACAAAGTTTTGCAAGCCATATTGGATGTCCTGTTATACATGAAGGTGAGGCACTCTCTAGTTCACTTTCTGTATCAGACGATGGGTTTGGTGTTGAGAGAAGAAACAAATCTCAACAAGACCAAAGAGAAACAACACCAGACATACAATCTTCTGCTTTGGTACCTGTTGCTTTAAATGTCCAACCACTTCGATCAGTACCACAGATTGTGACTAGATCTCAACAACAAAGAACCCCTCCTCTTTCTCCAGCAAGTGAGCTTCTAAGTGTTTGTGTAACTTTTTGCTGCTTCAATTCTCTTCTGTTCCTTATTTATGATTCATTTTGCAGAATCTACACCCAAGAAAAGGGCAAGAAGAGAGAAAGAACCTGCCCAAACTTCTGCTTCTCCAGGTTCGAAGTCAAATATCTCCTTCTCTCTCCTCTAATTCTATTTATCCTTGGCTCTTACTTATAACTATTTTCCTTTGTCCTTTTAGAAGCCAAGAGGCAAAAAGAAACTTTAGCATTAGAGAAGAAACTTAGCCAAGAAGAAACCAAATTTGCTAAAGTTTACAAGGCTTCGAAACAAAGAAGGAAAATTTTAATTGAAGAGCCAGAGGAAGAAGAAGAAATAGAAGATATTACAATAGGCCAATTTGTGAAGGGTGAGCCATTGTGATTTGAATTTCATCAGGCGTTTTGAACTTACTTTCATATTTATTAATGCTGAGCACTAATCTCTTTTCAGAAAGGAGAACGAAACCCAAGCATGCTGAGGTTTTAAAAACATCTGTACCAACATTTGATCCTCAAGCTGCAAAGCCTAAATCAAAACTTGCTTCATCCACTAGGATAACTGAAGTTTGCACTCCAGTCATCCCCCTAGAAGGTATATTACAAGATTTAACTGCTCCCATAAGACATGTCATTGCACAGGCGTTGGTTTCAAAGAGTATTAAAGCATCATTACCAGCTCATACAGGCTCTGCTGTAGGATTCCCTACTTCGATGACCAAAGACCCCCTGCAGGAGCCAACTTCTGAACCTGAAGCTGTACTTGAACAGCATACTGCTGGTCCACCTGTAGCTAAAGCTAAACAAACTATTCCTGAAGAGTCTCTGAGCATTGGCATTGATAAATCCTCTGAGGTTAATATGCCTGTTCAATCAGAAGTTAGTATTTCAACTCCAAAAGATGACAGGAGCCTATTCCCTGAAATTACACCAAGTTTCCCAACTGTCAAAATCACTGATCAACCTGAGATGGTGCTTGAGGAAGCAGGACCTGATCCAGTCCCAAGCATTGTTACTTCCAGGACTGAGGTACTGTGAACTATTTGTATTTCAAACTCATGACAATCACACCTTTTCTAAAAAAGATCAAGCCTGAATATGCTTATACATCTTCTTAGCAGAAGATTGGTGCTTCTACTAGCACCTCTGTTGGTGATCTTTCTCCGTTGGAGCAGTTCAAGCTACGAGTGAGTGATTTTTGTCAGAGAATCACTAATCCCAGAGCTTCAATTCCCTCTTTTGAATCTCCTATCAACCAACTCAAGGTTCAATATAACTTATCCTCGTCTGAGTTGGTTAAGCCTACTTTTACCCCAGAAGAGATTCAAGATCTGAAGGAGATCCTTCAACAACTCTCAGAACTGAATTTTGAAAACCTGGCTGAGGGAGACTTAAAGGTGCATTTGAATATATGCTGTCAAGCTGCCTGGGCATTGAAACCTGCTTCTCAAGAACTTCATAAACAACTTCTGAATAGAGCTTCTGAGTTTCAAGAAAAAGCTCATCAACTATGTGAAGTTCAAGAGAAGCACATTCTGAGAGAAAGCTTGAAGGCAACATTATCTAGTGCAAATGATGAAGCTCGAAGTGTAATTTCTTCTTATGATCAAGATGCCACCAAGCTTCGTCATCTGAAAGAAGAAGAAGCTCGTCTAGAAGAAGCCTTGCTTCAAGTTAAAGGAGAGATTGATAAGACTACCTCCAACATGCAAACCTCTATGAACAGAGCTTCTCATTCAGTTGTAATTATTAAAGATCTAAAAAGTCAACTACAACAGACCTCTGACCAAAAGGAAATTTATGATTTTATTTGTAGCAGAGGTGCTCATGTATGGAGTGACCTAAAGGATATCATTGTACAGTTTCTAAGTAATGAATGAAATACTTGTTTTCTCTCAATTGCATTACTTTATGACTGCTTGGAATGTTGATCTCATTGATTAGAATTTGAGCTCAAACCATAATCTTTGCTTGTTCCTTATGATTTACCCTGAACAGCACAAGCAAAACAGAAGACAAATCACACTTAGCTTTATCTTCTACTAAAGGACTCCCAAATAGTTGGGAAATAAACCTTTAGATACCTTCCATTAATCTTTCTTCTATGAACATAACCATTTAAGTCTTTCAAATGATACGCCCCTCTTTTAAGAACTCTATGAATCTGGAAAGGCCCTTCCCAATTTGGGGCCCACTTTCCAAGTCCTTGTTTTCTTTCTTTGATAGGCAATATCACTTTCCATACTAAATCACCTATATCAAAGCTTCGAACAGCCACTTTTTTGTTGTAACTTCTAGCCACTCTTGACTTTTGCAACAAAATTTGATTCAGAGCTTTAATCCTTTCTTCATCTATCTCTTCGAGCTCCATATACATTGCTTGATGGTATGCTCCAATGTTTAAGTCATTTTGGGAAGCAACTCTTTGTGAACTCACCACAATTTGCATTGGTAAAACAGCATCATGCCCGTAAGTTAAGGCAAAAGGAGTAGTACCTGTACTGGTTCTTTTAGTGGTTCGATATGCCCATAATACATTTAAGAGTAAGCTTGGCCATTCTTCTGGATTTCTATCAACCATTCTTTGAATACCTCTTTTGATAATCTTATTGGTTGATTCTGCTTGGCCATTCGACTGAGCATAATAAGGAGTGGAGTTAATCAAAGAAACTCCATGAGAAGCTGCAAAGGCTTTCACTGCTCTCCCTTCGAAAATGGATCCATTGTCTACTGTTATAGTTTCTGGAGATCCAAATCTGTAAATAATGTTCTTAATGAACTCAATTACTTGTTCTTGAGATACACTCTCAAAAGCTTGAGCCTCCACCCATTTAGTAAAGTAATCAGTAGCAACTAGAATGAACTTGTCACCACTTCTAGAGGCAGGATAGATCATGCCAATCATATCCATTGCCCAACCCCTAAATGGCCAAGGCTTAACTACATATTGTAATTCAGTAACAGGTAATCTTTTAAGAGGTCCTGTCTTTTGACAGGCTTGGCATCCCTTTGCATAATCAATACAATCCTTAAGGATAGTAGGCCAATAATATTCATACCTTCGAATTAACCATCTCATCTTGATTCCTGCTTGATGAGCCCCACAAACACCTTCATGGACTTCTGCCATAATTCTAAAGGCATCAACCTTGCCTAAACATTTAAGCAATAAACCATCTGCTCCTCTTTTAAACAATTCTCCATTGTACATGATGTAATTAACAGATCTCAACCTTGTTGCTCTGTCTGTTTTAGCATCAGGTTTTGTTAGATAATCAATCAATGGTTGTCTCCAATCGTTCAAACTAGGAGAAGTAGTGACTTCACATACTTCGAGGTCAGTATATCTATGTTTAAGCATTGATAAGGATTTTCTCAGAGTCAACTGACAAAATTCTCTATTTTCATCAGTGATAAACTTAAATCCTGATGCTCTTTGTGCTACTGCATCTGCCTCTCCATTAAAAAATCTTGGCACATAAGTGAAGGTAATCATATGGAACTGATTAATTAACAATTTCACATATTGATGATAAGGTTTTAAACCAACACTATGGCAACCAAAATCTCCCTTCACCTGGTTTATAACTAACTGAGAGTCTCCAAACACCTCAACTATATCAACCTTCAAAGCAATCAATAGTTCTAACCCCATGATTAAGGCTTCATATTCTGCTTGATTATTGGTACATTCCCCTTCACTTATCTGAAATCCAAACTTGGTTTTCAAACCTTGAGGAGACTCTAAAACAATTCCAATTCCAGCCATTTGGGATGTTTTCGAACCATCGAACCACATCTTCCATGGCTTAATTGTTACGGTATCAACATCTGCTATTTCAGGAGTCTCAATACCGTTCGGATGATCAGCCAAAAAATTAGCTAAAGCTTGTCCTTTCACTGATTTTTGAGGAACATACTCTAGATTGAATTCAATTAAAGATACAATCCATTTCCCAATTCTGCCACTAAGTATAGGTTGAGACAACATATACTTCATAACATCAGTCTGGGAAATTACATAAGTTACTCTAGGCATCATATAGTACCTGAGTTTCTTCGAAGCAAAAAACAAAGTTAAACATAACTTTTCTACTGCAGAATACCTACTTTCACAATCATTAAGAAACCTACTTAGATAATAGATAGCTTGTTCCTTCCCTTCTTCATTATCTTGAGCCAACAAAACTCCAATTGAGTCATGGTTTGCTGCTAAATATAATTTAACAGGCTCTCCCTTTTTAGGTGGAACAAGAACTGGTGGATTGATCAAGTACTCCTTGATGGCCTTGAAAGCATCATCATGCTCTTTTGTCCATTCGAAGTCCTCTCCATCCTTCAATTTCAACAAAGAAGAAAATACTTTAGTTTTCCCTGCAGTGTTAGATACAAACCTTCGAAGAAAATTCAATTGACCAAGAAATTTTTGAAGTTCTTTCTTGTTTGAAGGAGATTTAGCTTCTATGATAGCTTTAGCTTTGTTTTTATCAACTTGAATACCTTTGCTATGGACTAAATACCCTAGAAAGTTTCCTGCCATTACTCCAAAAGCACATTTAGCAGGATTCAACTTCAGTTGATAATGCTTCATCTTTGAAAAGGCTATCTTCAAATGTTCTACATGATCATCAATTGATTCTGATTTGACAATAATGTCATCTATGTAGCATTCTAAAAAACCCCCAACTATTTCATGGAAGATAGTGTTCATAGCCCTTTGATAAGTTGCACCAGCATTTTTCAGCCCAAAAGGCATTTTGACCCACTCAAAGGTTCCAAGATTACCAGGGGCTCTAAATGCAGTTTTATGAACATCTTCTTCGGCTATACAAATTTGATTATACCCTGAATGACCATCCATAATAGACATAATTTTGTGGCCTGCAGAACTGTCCACCAACATGTCTACTACAGGCATTGGGTATTCATCTTTAGGGGTTGCAGTATTCAAATTTCTAAAGTCAATGCACACCCTAATTTTCCCATTCTTCTTGATAACAGGAACAATGTTTGATAACCATTCCACGTATCTTGCTGTTCTGATAAAACCTGCATTTAAAAGGTTTTGAATCTCCTTTTTTACCAATAAAATGGTTTCAGGAGACATTTTTCTTGGAAGTTGTTTGAAAGGTTTGCAATTAGATTTAATAGACAACTTATGTTCAACCAAATCTCTACTCAAACCTGTTAATTCTTTATAACTCCAAGCAAAGCATTCTTTGTTCTCTTTGAGCACTGTGATCAATTTGGCCTTCGAAGTATCATCAAGCTCTCTGTTGATCTGTACAGTGTTCGGAACAATTCCATCTCCCAATTCCACTTCCTCTAAAGGATCTTGGGAATCGATATAGTTTAAAAAAGCTTCTTCGAATCCGGTTGGCTTCAACCCCCAGTCAGATTTTTCAGCCAATAATTCCTCCCAATCATTTGTTTCTTGTAACTTTTGCTCTACTTCTAGAGCCATGAATTTGACTAAGGCCAAGGAGTTGGCCTCTTCGAACCCTGTCTTGGACTCACATCCAAGCAGTCTCATCTGGTGGGTTGTCTGATTCATAATCAACTGCTTGTTTAAGCTTAGACTTTAACTCTGCCAATTCTCCAATTTCCAACACACTGGATGGAGGGGTGGCAGGTTGTGCAATTTCACTTAGAGGAATGATCTCAGGCTTATACATTTCAGCTTCTGCGCAATTTGCTGAAGTACTGAAGGGATGTGGATCTGCCTTCACCTCTTCGACCCCCACTTCTTTCCCATTTTCATACTTCACAATCATCAGGGCTTGATGCATCGAAGATGGAATACAACCATTGACATGAATTCAATCCCTACCAAGTAAAGCATTATACTTACTTGTAAAAGTATCCACCACAAAAAATGCTGTATCAGTTTCTACTTGGCCAACTTTCAGGCGTATAGAAACAATTCCTTTGGGATTTTTACTTTCACCAGTAAACCCAGCAATGGATGTGCTTGTTGGGATCAATCGAACTTTTTCTTTTCCCAACTTCTTCAAAGTCCTGGAAGGTAAAATGTTCATTGCTGCACCATTATCAACCAACACTCTGTTTAACAAAATCCCATCAAACAATGCAGATATGTATAATGGCTTCAAATGGTGCCTCATATCATTCGAAGGTGATTTGAAAGGATAAGAAAGATCAGCACAATTCAAATCCACTATCAAAGGATACTCAGAATTTGTTTCTGCATCTGGGACAAAAACTTCTCTTTCCTTAGAGGTCACTTCTGGCTCTTCCATGGCATTAACCATAATCATAAGCTCCTCTTCTTCTTCTTCCTTTTGAATCTTAGAAACCAAGGCTCCCCAACCTTCATTCCAACCATTATCATACGTAAGGTTATACTCTTCATCACTTGATACATCAATGATCTCCATAGGAGCAACTATTGGTTGTAGTGCCCTTCGAACTGGTGAGCAGTCTGGTCCAAAAGGTCCAAAATCAAATGAAGGAGCAACCATGTTAATTTGAATTTCAGGCAAAGTCCCAAACTGTATGGTCCATTTTTCCTGTATTGGTAATTCTGATCCATCCTCTATTATGTCCATCTTTTCAGGAAACTCCACTGCAGAAGTTTCCATGGGGGATAATGTTTCAACAGGAGATGAATTCATACCTCCACCTTCTTCCTGTTCCACTATCATGGCATCTAATAAGCCAGATTGATAGCTTGCCATGGAATTTGGTGAAGCTGGACTATTTCGAGGTACTTCACTGTCCATTCTTGCAGCCAGACTTTCCAGTGTTTCCCTCTCTGATTGAGTAAACCCCCTTCGAAGAGATTCTTCAGAATTTTCCCTTCGAAGTCTGTTAAACCTTGGGTTAAACTTATCACCCCCATTATGATTATCCTTGGTGGCATATTCTTTCATTTGGAAACTAGTATACCTCCTTTGCAGCTTCCTCTTTTGAGTTCTTGTTAACATAGGGATCATTTGAGGTGTTTTAGTCTTTGGATCTCTGACCACCACCCATTGACCAGCAGGAGTGTTTGGAGGTTTAACCATCTTGTTTCCAACTTTAGAATGGGTTTTATATCCCTGGAAGAGTTCTGGTTTAACTTTCTTTAAAAACCAATCAGGAACTCCTTTTACCAAGGTGAATTGTTCCCCTTCTTCAGTTTCCTGGTCCATTAGGGCCTTTCCAGTGTTAACCTTCTTCAAAGGAGGATAATCCCTCTTCGAAGCTGGTGGAACTAGACTCGAAGGCACATTTCTCTTTGACACTGGCCAAGGCTTCTCATTTCTTCCATGATTTGGGCTTATCCATGGTTTTCTTTCATTATTTTGATCCAGAGCCTTCCTTTCCATCCTTTTTGGAAAAAAATCAACCCCCTGTCGATCCAAATCTTTGAAAATCAGATAATTAGCCCTGCATTCCATACATAAGCATTCCAGAAAGGATGCTTCAAGCATGGGAAGATGAGATTGCTTAAAACCCTTTTTAGAAGAACTTTCTGTTGCATAATCTTGCCCGTGAGCCTTTCCATCATTACCTCGAAATTGGCCAATTTTTGGCTTTCCTCTTCCAAACTGGATAGAATTCATCCCAACATGAACTCGTCTGTTTTGCCATACCTCTTGAACTGTTTTAGCCAAAGAAGTTGGCACATTGGTATTAGCAGTTACTTCTTCAATCTTTGGGAATGGATCTGTGTCTATTCCCATGGTCTTTTCTGGAAACATAATCCTTCCTTTCTTAATTTGCTCCTGAACCCTGTCACGAAAAACATTACAATTCTTAGTTGAATGAGTCCAGGAAGCATGCCATTTGCAATAGTTCTTCCCTTTCGTTTCTTCCAAAGTTGAAAGTTTAACATTTTCAGGAAGTTTGATAAACTTTTTCTTCAAAAGGTAATCAAAAATTTCATCTGCTTTAGAAACATCAAATGAGTATACTTTGCTAACTGCTTTCTTATTAGTCCTTGGTGCTATAGAAGAATCCTTTCGAACTAAACATTCACACACACAAGGGTCATGCTCAACAATTTCAGCAGCATCAATTTCATAAGTAGAGTCTTTATAATAGGTTGAATAAGAAGAGTTGTTCCTGTCGACATCTTCTTCTAACAAAGATTCATATCTAGAAGCTTTGTAAGTTAAGTCAACCAAATCTCTAAACTCTGTAGAATCAAACTTCTTCCTAAGTTCTCTACTCAAACCATCTTGTGCTATTCTCACAAATTCAACTTCTGGTAGTTGCAGTTTACATTTGTTCCAAGCCTTTTTAAACCTAGCAATAAAGTGAGCAGCCTTTTCATCAGGCTTTTGCTTTAATCTTGCTAAATCAGCCATAGTGACTTCAGGCTCAGTTTGATAAAATTGTGCATGGAATAATTCTTCCATCCTTTGCCAATTTGGAACTGACTCTGGTGTTAAATTAGAGTACCACTCGAAGGCTGTTCCTGTCAAAGAATTAGAAAACAATTTCAACTTAACGAACCCATTATTGCCTAATTCTTTACATTGAGCCGTAAATCTGGCAATATGCTCTGTTGTTGATTGTTTTCCATCCCCATGGAACAAAGTAAAATCTGGGATTTTGAACCCCCTAGGGACTTCGAACTGCCTATCTATCCATTCTGGATAGGGCTTTCTATAAATTTGGGTTTGTACTCCTCGGTTCAAAGGTCCATATACCTCTTGCATGAGGCCTAATATTTCGTCTCGAAGGGCTGGACGTTCTCCTAGAGGCACTCTTGTATTAACAGGTGGCTCCCAAGTAGCATTTCTAGGCATATTATCTTCTGGAAACCTCTGAAAAGGATCATCAAAAAGCCTATGTTGCTTAAAACCCCCTTCTTGCTTTGCAAGAGGTTCATATAAGTGGTTCGAATGTATCCTACCCATCTCTGGTATCCCTGTATACTTAGGAATTCCAATCTCTGGATTAAACCTTTTTGCACTGGTTCTATCTTTCTCATTAAAATGACTTCCAGGAGTGAATACATACTCATCAAACCCGTAATCATTGTTTCTAAAACCTTTATCCTCATTTAAACCATCAAAGTTTGGTTCGAATGGGAACATTAGTATTCTGTTTGAACACTTTCTTAGGTTTAGGAGCTTGATAATCATGAGTTTTTGCAGGTTCATACCAAGATTCTGGTATATCATCTACATTTATAGGCTCTTTTCCAGGCCTTGACTTAAATTTGCTTGTACTAGCTGCTCCTTTATCCTTCTCAAACGAGGGCAAAGGATCATGTCTAGTTACTGATTGCTCTTCTAACTTTTGTAACATAAGTTTCTGGGTTTGAGCCAGTTCTTTAAATGTGGCAATCATTTCAGCAAATTGATTAGATGACACACTTCCTCCAACTCCTGGATTCTTTGGGTCATCCACATGTACAGTTCTGTTACTCCTAGTATTCATTTGAGAACTCTGGCCAATCCCTGTATTTAAGTCTTGACCAGTACGAGTCTCTGGTCCTATTTGTAGGCCTTCGACTTGGTCATTCTCTCTAGAATTAACATTGTTCTCGTCTTCTGGCATTTGGCCAACCTGAGAATCATCCGCTTGCTTCCTAAGTTTTGGAGCCATTCAACACTTTCAGGTGTCCCACCGGGCGTGCCAAAAAATGTGTTTGGTTCTTTTTACTTCTTTGCAATGGAAATAATTGTGTGCGAGCGTGCCAGAGAGAGTTTCAATCTCCTCCCTCAGATTAACTTTGGAAAAACCAAATCTAATCAGGCGATTGTGTTTTATTGGTTCAATTACCTCAATTAAGAGGATTTTTTCAACAAGTGAAGAAATGAAACCAACAAACTTAGGAAATCGAAGAACAAAAAGAAACAAGATACTTCGATCAATGAATCAAAGGTAAACTTACTTCGAAATTGTCTCCAACTTCAGACACAAGAACTTCAAACTGGTGATTGTTACATGAACAATCGAGATTACTTCCTAAACTACTTCGAACTGAGTTCGAGATCCTAAACTACTTTGCCAATGAACAAACCAAGCATCAGTTTTTTGATAGCTGTTTGTTGAAGATTTGTCCGGGGGCTTTCACTCTTCAATTTCTTCTATTTATAGACGCTGCTTGCAATTTGAACTTCCCGCTCAATGAATTTGAACATTGGCTTGTTTTGAACTCCAACCTTCATTGGCAGTTGCTTTCTCCTCCACGTTTGAACTTGAATCTTTCTAATTCTTCCTCCAGAAGCTCTGATTTTGAATCTGTGCAGTTTATTTCAACAAACTCGAATGACTTGTACGTTAAAGTGAATAACTGTCTCTTGATAAGTACTCCACGTGTTATAACTGCCAATTTGCTTTGTTTCCCAAGTTCACACGTGGAGTTTATATGTTTAGAAGTTAATATCATGGCTTCGAAACCACCCTTCACGTTAGTAATGGCTTGTAACTGCCAATAACTGTTTTTCATCTTTAACCATAATACGACATCGTATTGGGCCATTTATATTCCTTTAATCCAGTGTGTCTTTATCAACAGGTAATTGCCAACGTTTGGCATTTTCAATTACGTGTCAACCGATTATTGGATTTGTTAATTTTATATGTAAACACCAGCCTCCTTGGTCCATTGCATATCAATAGGTCTCCGTCCATTTCACAATTTTCCAACACATCAATCTAATACATCTGGAAAAGATTTGGTGACCATATGCACTAGAAACTTCTTTAAAACAGAATAAAAACGAAGACATAACAGAGAGATGAAGGTAAAAATTTTACCTTGCACTTTTGAATTCACATTCTCAACCTCTTTCACATGGTCCTCGTGAATCAAATAACCACTGCATAATGTCGCACTGTCAACATGAAGCAAAAATGTCCATCCGGAAAGAAAAAAGAAAAAAAAAAAGGAGGAAGAGGGCAAGACTCCAGGTACAAATATTGATTCTTTTTTGTTGGCTACAAAACAAAAAATATATAAAAAAAACTACGTTGGATTTCAAATTCCAAGTTTGCTATGAGTATTTTTTACCCTTCGCAACACGCTGAAAATGTTCTTCAAGTATAAAGAAAGAATAGGAGTCAAAGCAGCTAGAATGCTTTAGTGGAATTGAATTCTTGGACTTGATATCCTCTTGAGCCAATCAAACATCCCATTGAAGAATTCAATTCAACAATGCAAATACATAAATACATCTATTTACGTTAAAGCATCCAACTCAAAACAAGTTAGCGATGAATGAAGAGGCCAGTCCAAACTCATAAACTAGTTTCGCAGATTAAAAATAAGGATGTGTGATAAGCTCTACATTCCATTCTCATGCAACCCCAACCACGTGAAGAGGTAAACCAAGGATTCATACCATTAAAATAAGAACAAGAACGAAGCAAATGCACTTATGAGAAAGCAACCATACAAAAGAGGCAACAATGCAGAGAGTCTTTCCAAAAACCTAGCTCTATACCATGTCTTGTCATAAAGCGGACAGCTGCCTACAATTAGACTTAGGCTTTTAAGCCATAATTGAGTAGATGTGGAACAATGAGAACATGGAGATCATGACGAAACAAGTACACTAATACTCCATCTCGCCCGTAATATTAAGTCGAGGTTTGAAAATCGTGTCATTTTTGGAATCAAATCATATCACTGCAATCCATATCTTAAAAAAGCTTAGCCCATTTATGACTGACTCTATGAGACAAGCAATGTCAAACTACCTTTAATGGAACCAAACACGAGTCGATCTTGAGTAGCTAAAATGCTCATCATAAGCCTTAAAATCAGTCATGACGCAAACCGGATCGGTCAATGGCACCACCCCTGGAATAACTGAAATTTTAATGAGTAATGGCTCAAACTTGGTCTGCAATTATACCGGGCTTCAGAAAAATGTTAAAGCTTGAACCTTTCTAAAAATCATAAGCCGAACTAGCCGAAAACAGTTTGCACCAATTTACAAAAATGGAGCCTTCCAAATGTTTGCATTGTAGAATAAGATATCATTGAGTTCCAATCGGCATCCAAACTACCCAACACTAATTGAATCCAGTTAGCAATGAAGGATGACAAGGAGACATGCTTACTTTGCTCTAAATTCAACACGCTTTCCAGTTCAAGATGTAGTTGTTCATAGAGTTCTCTTGCAAATCACGAATAAGATCAATCAGAGCAACAGCAGGCAATGGGAATCAAACAAATCCCATCGCTCCAACCAACACATTTATAAGCCCAACCTTCCTCCGATTCGATTGTCCGGAAACTGAGGAATTGAAAATGACGTATGTAATGAATGAGCGTTTATCGTTCCTCGTGACACAAGGAATATCTTGGTGCTCAACAGAGCTGGAACGTGAAGTCTGGAACGTGATGTGAGGAACTATCTTCTCACTCTTCACTGACGCAACTTTACCAATAGACATTGAGTTAAGGGCCCGCGGCCTCAAGGCAGGGTTCTGCTGCCATCTTTCCTTTAGCTTACGTATTAGAACTTTTTGCGTCTTCGTCTTGGTGTATATATTCCGCTTGTTGGAGCTACTGTAGGACTCTGCTTTCCAAGTCCCTTTTCCCGAGCCTTGGCTAAAGGTAGCTCATAAAAGGAGCAGTACGGACCAGGGTGTAACTGGTTCCCTCTCTTGGTCTTCATCTTCCAAAGAGCTTTAGCGCAGGGCTTATTCGCATATAATATAGTGTCCTCTTCCATAAAGTAGTTCTATAAGTTCCTCTGATTATGTAGTAATAAAACATTTTGGAAGAAAAAAACGGGGCTAGATAAAGCACAGACAATAATCACGTTCAGTGTGAAGTTTGGGGATCTCATACCCAAAAAATTGTGATAAAAATCCACCTTATTATACCTAGATATTTCAAGTTCCTAGGCCCTTCACAAACTGCTCCTTTTGGCAATCATAGGGTAGGACAACTGAACTGACTCTCTGTACTGGGAAGATGCCTCCTAAGCCACTGATGTGTCCATAGGGGAACAACTTATTGGCTCCCCATCTCTACCCCAAGACTAGTGTCAATTCCAAGCCTCTACATCAATATCTTACTTCTCATTATTGCAAGATGCAGAAATTAAACACTTTTCAGGTAGATAAACATTGGACGGATGATCAAAATTCCGGGAGATCACAAGAGACATCAGTAACAAACACAGTGAAATAGAATTCGTTTCTTCGCGTGATCAGAAGATACGAAAGTTAACTATTCATAGATATAAAGATATCATATTCAACACTAACTAACCTGCATCCATCCTTTCCACTCCCGAATTTGATGTCTGTTTAGATACAGGATGGATCTCCCTGAGATTGGTGACTTACTATGACGAGAAGGAAGTAGAAAAATAAGAAAAGATCCCGATTGTAACAGACAGACTAATAAGAAAACAAAACACCAACTGAGGAAATCAGATTAAATTAACAGCATCTGCTAGTCCACTGAGTAAATGCTGTTTTGTGGCATCCTTTATCCTACAATGGGTTCAATGGTGTGTACATGACACGCATATGCATATATCATCAACAGGTACCATCACGTGTGACCGGTTTATCTTCCTAATTGTATCTAAAACATTCAAAAATTAGAACACATAATTTATGATCAGATGTACTTATATGATGAGTTATTAATTGTCAACTGATATAAATACTCAAAATTATTAGAGGTCAATATAACTTCTTATGTTTAAGATCAACCACATTCTCGAAAAAAAGTACTCCTATAGGATAAACAATTTATCTCGGATAATCAAGAGTCGAGAAATGATTTGGTTTCTCACCACAAGAGTGAGAATGAGCTCAAACGCATTCTCTGTACGGCTATACCCATACTTCTTCGCGTGTAATGGTCCATCCTTAGTTATTGAATTACGTGGAAAGCTAGGCGCAAGAACAGGAAAAATTGCGAACAAGAAATCCATCGGTGTGAGAAAACTCGCAAGAACTGTGCAAGCGGGTTAAGAACTAGTCATGGTTCTTGATTTGTGATGGGAAGTGATCATGACCATGCATGCGATGATGATGACAATACAATACCAAAATCAGCATATACCCAAGTCAGTATTACACATACAGATTGCAAAGATGAAGAAAACAGACCATTTGGACCATAGGCCACAGCTATCAGAATAGGCAGCTAAGCATAAATTGTGCATATCAAGCTTATTGAGCAGAACATTAATTGGGTTCCTACCAAAATAATGAACAGATGTCACTGGAGAGGGGAGACTGTAACCATTGGGAATTTGAGACCACCTTCGGCGGTTGAACAAGCGAGCTTCGGATGAGCTGAAGTAGGCAGATAATCAAGTGTTCTCTTCCATAAAGGAGGAAATAAGATCGTAATTACTGAAGTTCTTCGTCGTCGGCAAACTCAGGGAGAAGCCTTCCATCTTCTGAAATCCAAAAATCAAATCGACGTCGGCGCCAACCGTTGTCGGAGAGATGATTCTGATCGGAGGGAGAGAGCTTCAGCCTTCACCGCACCGTTCTACGACGTCGGTTCTAAGAGAAACCCGAGATTATGTTGAAACCGGTTCTCATGGTTTTGATTCAGTACAACCAAACCTATTTTAACAAACATAAATTCACTAAGATCAAGTACTAATCCTTTCTCAATTAATATGAAATTTTTACATGATTTGTATTTTCCTGCTCTCTAAAATATGAATGTCTCGGATTATTAAAATATACCTGATATAGATAGAAAACGTACTTGAAGTCCCCTAATAGTTGTTATATTGGAGGAGGTATGATTCAATGTATCCATATTCATTTTAAGAAATAGAAAATCATTTAGATTAAGTATAAAAATGTATTTTATTTACGAGATATTTATTAATCATTTGCTTTATAATAATTTTTACAAGATGAATGTTTCAGATCATTGAATAATGGTCCATTTACTTTGAAATCGTCCTTCGAGTACCTAAGAATTCTTAGAACTAAAATGTAATCAACCGACGTCGTTTTTTGGGCGTGACATAGGTTGAACCTATGTCATGACGTGGAAAATAAAAAAAAAAACAAAACAAAATTCCACTCTGTTCCCCTCTCGACGACGAAGAAGACGCTTCCACTTACTGGAGGCCGAATCACGCGGACAAGCTTCGAACCATACACAACGAAGGTTTCTTCTCTCTCTCTCTCTCTCTCCTCGTTTCAATTAGTTTTGCACAAAAATTGGGTTTCAAGAATTCTGGTATGCCATTGCCCTTTAGCTATCGAAACACCACGAGTTCAACTAATGCATCATTAGTAACTACCACAAAGAAGATTACTTTGGAAATGGAGAATGGGGAAGGTAGACCGACTGTTCAATCAATTGACTGTGAAGAAGGTGAAGGTTTTGAAGTCTAATCATGCCTCAAATCTAAGAATTAATGAGAAGTTTTCATCACAAGAAATTAACTGTTCCAAGATTGAGGAACATGAAAAACAGAATTTGGGAAACAAAAATGGCGCTGTTAGGTTTGCTTCCGAATCAATAGGGATGCTTGTGGATGTATCTCATTCGTTTAGCAGTAAATGGAACCAGAAATTGGGAGAAAAATTATGTTCGGATGGACTGATAGGGAGTTGTGATCCACCTGCCCAGGTGGTTCATCAGATAGACCCTCTAACTAGAACACCAGGCAATGTTTAGTTTTTTGTCAAGAACATTGATACTTCAGTAACCTCTACTAGATTGAAGGACATTTTCTGCAAGTTCGGAACCTTACAGTCTTGCAAGGTGACTCCGGAGCAGGGGAAGAACCGAAGAAGGGCAAGTGCTATGGGTGGTCAAGTCAGAGGTTTCATCTAATGTTGGCTTGCAACTCTCTCCACGGAACTACCCTTGAAGGGAAGAAGTTATCTGTGTACAAATTTGTCAAGAAAAGAAAGAGAGAGACTGCGAATGAGGAGATAAAACCCTCAAGTTTTTGGTGAAAAATCTGGGTGAAAAAGTGACAAAGGATGCCCCATATGGTAAATATTCTCAATTTGGGACAGTTTGCAATGTTTTGATCATGAAAGATCAGAAGGTTATGTTCCAGAAGAATAATTCGATAGTAGCTTCAAAGGCACCAGAAACAATGTTAACCCTCCTTATATCACCGGTCATAAAGCTGCTATGGAGACCATGAGTGAGGCTGGAGAAATGAATACGCAATGTTTATTGGATAAAAAAAGATGCTCGGAGAATGTGTTGAAATCCAAGACCTGATACAGGATTGAGACTATTGAATGGAAACCCTTTACCAACAAATCAAAGGACTTCCTCTCTCTGTCGAAGGCCATAAGCAGAGTTGTGTTTTTGGCACTCATTACTTCCTCACCCGAGCCTTCCAAACTATGACAATCATATTTGACAGAGTGGGTCTTATGGCAGACATGAAGAATCAAACAATACAGGTTTGGGATCCTGGTGGATTCAATTCTCGAAATGAAAAAGTTCTCGCTCTACTGGTAGCACAATCTTACGTGGGTACTACAATCTGTTGGTGGAAGAAATTTGAGGGCATCAGCTTGGGCATTTCAACTACATTTGCCATCCTCTCGTCAGCATCTTAACTGATTTTTATGTTCTCTTATTAACAATTTCAGCCTTTAGGACAAGGCTGTCCTAAGGGGGGTGGAATGATATGCAAGCATCTATGACAGCTAGGACACCTGGAAGATGGAGCTGAATTCAAGGGAAAGTTGTAGAAGGGTAGTTAGTTTAGGCAGTAAAGGTTGTTAGAGAGTGGGCTTTGTATAAAAGAAAGGTTAGTTGAATAGGCAGCTAATGAAATTATCATGTGCAAAGTTTGGTACGAGAGCTCCCTTGTAATTGCTGGGACAAGAGCTCCTTGTAATTGTTTCATTTCTGGAATAACAAATCTCTCTATTTCCATTTTCTTCCGTATGCTTCTTTCATAATTTTCTTCCATTTCCTCTCTATTTCTAGCACCCATCTTATCGAAGTATTTTGCTTGGAAACGTGACATTGCGCCTTGTCACAATATTGCTACTGAATTTGGTTCATGTGTTCTATTAATTAATTTATGCCATTAGCACTTGTTGGTTGCACAAGCAGCCCTTTTACTTTCCCATTGTTATATTCGGGATTCGTTGATGTTCTAACTGGAAATATTGTAGCAGACTTCATAACTTGTTTCAAATATTGATTGAATTTGACTATGTATCTTGGAGTTTTCACTCACCCTCTTGATTAGTAGGCAGGCGTAGGTTTGTACTATCCCCATGAGTGAGGTGAGGGAATTGGATCTTGGTAATTAGCTTTGCTCTTGGTAGTGTGTTCTATTTTGTGTCTGATGTTTAATAGAGCTGGTCTTCAGCCACAGAAAGAATGTTCACACAATTTCTGATATGTGAGGCTGAAACCATAATGCTTGAGTGGGTTTTGGATATCTATAGAAGATTAAGAATATGACTAATAGGATAGTAATATTTATCTTTATGAGTCTGCTGTCTGCTGTCTGCCGTTTTCCCTCCTTTTTTTTTTTTTTCCTTCTTCTTCATCTTTTGTCATTGGCTGCCGTTGCCGGATTGTCTCATACAGCTATTAAGTATCAATGAAGTCTTACCGTCAAGCAGAGCTTACTCAGGCTCAAGTTAATAGCCTCTAGGCTCGTCCTCGAATTGATTTCTCATTCATTTTCAATCTGGTAAGGAAGTTCAGAATATGGTTCTTTGTTTTCAGTTTTGATCTTTTTGAACTGATCTATTAAGGATTTGCTGGACTTTGGTGTTGGTACTGTATCAGTTTTTTTGGTGTTGGTAATGATGTCCGGTGTAGAGCAGTGCTGCTGTGAAAAATTTGTTGCTTCTTATTCTATTATAGAGACTTCTCTTCTTGGTCTTCATAAGTCTTTCGGAAGTGGCTTGTTTGTTCAAAAGTTTAGCTGTGCTATACATTTATGTTCTTGTTGCAGCTATACTACAAAGTTTGACAAAGTTGAATTGGAGAAGATAGTTGAAAATGTCGGTGAACTTCACCCTAAGGTACTTATCTCTTTATTTTGGAGCACCTTTTGGTATATAAACTAGATTCTTGTGGCCAAGAACAGGGAGGGTGTGAGAAGAAGACGACGAAGACCGCCACTACCAGCGACGACCACCACCAACGTTGCGTACCACACCTACGAAGAAGACACTTCCACTTCCTGCAAGGAGGAGGCCTCCTTCTTGAACTCCGACGAGCTTCGAGTCACACGGACAAGGTTCGAACCATACACAACGATGGTCTCTCTCTCATCGTTTCAATTAGTTTTGCTTGGACAAGAGGTCCTTGTAATTGTTTCACTTCTGGAATAACAGATTTCTCTATTTCCATTTTCTTCCGTCTTTTTCTTTCATAATTTTCTTCCATTTCCTCTCTATTTCTAGCACCCATCATATCAAAGTATTTTGCTTGGAATGTGACATTGCGCCTTGTCATGATATTCCTGCTGAATTTGGTTCATATGTTCTATCAATTAATTTATGCCATTAGCACTTGGTTGTTGCACAAGCAGACCTTTACGTTCCCATTGTTATATTTGGAAATACTGTACCAGACTTCATAATTTGTTTCAAATTTTGATTGAATTTGACTATGTATATATCTTGGGGTTTTTGAAGGGTAGGCTAGGGGAGTTTCTATGTGAATTTTGGACAAAGTTTAGGTGGCCTGAGAATTGATAGCTCTCACTTGCTTGCTTTATTTGAGAAGTTTTTTGTCACTTATTTGACAAATAGCATAGCAGTTGCTTGTAGCTGCAACATGACTCTTGCTTTTGTCTTCAAATTGTAATGCTATCAGGTAAGGAAGGATATAGGACTGGGTCATTAAGTTGCTCGATATGATGGAAGAATATGGTTGCTTACCGAATATAATGACCTATAATGAAATATTGAACGGTCTTTTCAAAGAGAACAACCTTGCATTAGCGTTTCAGGTGGTCAAGGAGATCGATGAAAGGGGCTCGTGCTTAATTTAGTGACTTACAACACTATGATACATGGTTTCTGTTGTGCTGCTATGCTAGAGCCTGCTCTGAAGGTTGTTGGGAAGATGTTGGTCGAAGGAATAAAGCCTGTTGCTTTCATATTTAACTTAGTAATTAATGCACTCTGTAAGAATGGAAAGGTTGAGTTTGCCATTATACTGCTAGATGCGATGACTGCAGCAGATTGGCATCCAGACATGACTTACAAGTAATTTTCACAAAAATAAAAATTGAAGTTGTGATTGTAAATACTATCCCTTTTCAAAGACTCTGTGTTTCATCAATTGGCTTGTTTCGCGTGATTTAGGATTGGGTGTAATGTTGACAGTTTGGAATAGTGGACCAACTGAGTTACTGAGCTACCTATTTGGGCTTTGCAAGAATCTCTCTTTTCTTTTTCTTTTTGTTTGTTTGCAGTTTATACCATCCTTTTTTAAGTGGGTTGCTACTAAATCCAACTTATAAAGAAATATCATCATTATATCTTTCACATCAACTTTTTACCTCCACTTTACACCTTTCATATCAACTTTTACATTCATGTCCTC
Source organism: Vaccinium darrowii (assembly GCA_020921065.1). NCBI lineage: Eukaryota > Viridiplantae > Streptophyta > Magnoliopsida > Ericales > Ericaceae > Vaccinium > Vaccinium darrowii. The sequence continues at coordinate 912,539 of CM037151.1, read as the reverse complement.
GGATGTTTACAAAGAACAAGCCATCAAAGGGGAGTCTGGGACTTGTGTGGAAACATGCATGCATTGATGACAAGCATGCTTGGGTTAATGGCTTGGAGAAAATAGAGTGCAAGCGCAGGATTGAACGATACTCCCAGTGGCCTGCAAATTGCATGCCTTAGTTGAGGATAGAGTAATAGAGGACAGTGAGACAGAGGAGAGAGAGTAGAGCATTGTTAGGGCTCCTTCAGAGGGAGCCGAGCTGGAGAGTGTGAGAGAGATACACTGAGAGGTTGACTGATCAGTACTCCCATATAATATTTTGGTATTTTTCATATATTGAAGCGAACGTTCTAAAACTCGCTAGGCTCTAGTCGGGCAGAGAGGGGGAGCCTAGGCGCCAACTAATGGGCTGCCTAGCGTTCTATGCAAGGACTAGGCACCAACTAATAGGCTTCCTAATATAGGCGTTTGACCACAGCCTAGCGCCTCGGCGGGGACCGGTCAGCCTAGGAGGCAAATTTTTAGATCACTCATTGAAGCACTCCTCTCCTCCCATGGATGCACCCGATTGGGGAACCACGTAAATCTCTTTAATTTGTTTTGTGTGGTTGGGTGTGTCTATGAGTTTATGGGCGAACCCGGGCACAACGCACCTCACATGAGATATGACCATAACCACAGAAACTCAGACCTGTATCCTTGTTAAACCTTGGTAGATGACTAGCACGACGGACTTCATTGGTGAGTTCTCTCTCGACCTTTTCATAAATAACAAATCCTAGATGATCCACTGTTGCGTAGACTCTTGGTTTTACAGTTATTCCCACAGCCCGTTCCACGATCGGCATCCCATTTTATAAAATTTGCAATAAAACACATGGAGGAGCAGTCTCCCTCGTGATTATGGAATTAGTCACCATAGCAAGTTTCAGAAAAAATACAAAAGCTTTCTAACTCACTTCACTAGTTAAAATTTCTTCTTGTATGTTTTCCTGGTACTCAGATCACTGCTGCTGGAGACCTTAAAGGATCACAAAATCATTGTTGCTAGATCATCAAACAACAGTACAATTTCGCAAAAAATACATTAGAGCACACTTCATTTGCCCAACATTTACCAAACCACTAGTTTAAAGCATATGTATTTCAAAAATAGATGGAGAAACTATCTAGTATCTACCGACTTTCTTAATTAGGTCTATATTTCTTTCTCCCCACTCTACTAAACTCACTCAGTTAACTACTCTTTCTCCTACCTCCATACCCTTCAATATAGTCCACATTCCTTTGATGTCATTGTCATCACCATCCATATCTTCCTCTCCCCGATCCACCACTTCCTCACCATCATCTTCATCGTCACATGTATCATCCACATCCTCATCTTCATCATCATATGTCTCATCCGTATCATCATCTTCATCATCGTTTTTGTCATCCTCACCGTCATCCTCGTCATCATATGCATCGTCGTCGTCTTCCATATCAGCGAGTAGTGTGTGGAACGCAGGAGGAGGTGGGCTTTCCTTTGCTTCTGCCTCGTCCATCTTTATCACCAAATGCCGAATAACTCTCTATCTTTGTCCAGCATATTCTTCAAATCATTAATTGATTTGGCTTCCAACTCGAAGTTCATCAAAATGTAGTGGGCACATGTTTCTTTCTTTATCTTGTACGCCAGTTGTCGAACACTAAATCTCCATAGCCTGCCCTTCTTCTCTTTTATAAATTCTGCATAAGTACGTTTCTCGGGTTTAACAGTTTAGTGCCTCAGAAAGAAGAAAGACAGGATGCGGCACTGATGTAAATTATCACTATAAAATCAGCAGAGGCCAAAAAACGTTTACTTATTCAGTACATACTACCAGACCCAGCCTCCTTGGTCCATTGCATATCAATAGCTCTCTGTTCATTTCAATTAGAATAAAAGAAAGAAACAATTTTCCAACACATCAATCTAATACATTTGTAAAGGATTTGGTGAACACATGCACTAGAAACTTCTTTAAAACAGAATAAAAACGAAGACATAACAGAGAGATGAAGGTAAAAATTTACCTTGCACTTTTGAATTCACATTCTCAACCTCTTTCACATGGTCCTCGTGAATCAAATAACCACTGCATAATGGCGCACTGTCAACATGAAGCAAAAATGTCCATCCGGAAAGAAAAAAGAAAAAAAAAAGGAGGAAGAGGGAAAGACTCCAGGTACAAATATTGATTCCTTTTTGTTGGCTACAAAACAAAAAAGATATAAAAAAAAACTACGTTGCATGACGAATTCCAAGTTTGCTATGAGTGTTTTTTACCCTTCGCAACACGCTGAAAATGTTCTTCAAGTATAAAGAAAGGATAGGAGTCAAATTAGCTAGAATGCTTTAGTGGAATTGAATTCTCGGACTTGATATCCTCTTGAGCCAATTAAACATCCCATTGAAGAATTCAATTCAACAATGCAAATACATAAATACATCAATGTACGTTAAAGCATCCAACTCAAAACAAGTTAGCGATGAATGAAGAGGCCAGTCCAAACTCATAAACTAGTTTCGCAGATTAAAAAAAAGGATGTGTGATAAGCTCTACATTCCATTCTCATGCAACCCCAACCACGTGAAGAGCCAAGGATTCATACCATTAAAATAAGAACAAGAACGAAGCAAATGCACTTATGAGAAAGCAACCATACAAAAGAGGCAGCAATGCAGAGAGTCTTTCCAAAAACATATCTCTATACCATGTCTTGTCATAAAGTGGACGGCCACCTACATTAGACTTAGGCTTTTAAGCCATAATTGAGTAGATGTGGAACAATGAGAACGTGGAGATCATGACAAAACAAGTACACTAATACTCCATCTCGCCGGTAATATTAAGTCGGGGTCTGAAAATCGTGTCAGTTTTTGGAATCAAATCACATCACTGCAATCCATATCTTAAAATAGTTTAGCCCATTTATGAGTCTATGAGACAAGCAATGTCAAACTACCTTTAATGGAACCAAACACGAGTCGATCTTGAGTAGCTAAAATGCTCATCATAAGCCTTAAAATCAGTCACGACGCAAACCGGGTAGGTCAGTGGCACCACCCCTGGAATAACTGAAATTTTAATGAGTAATGGCTCAAACTTGGTCTGCAATTATACCGAGCTCCAGAAAAATGTTAAAGCTTGAACCTTTCTATAAATCATAAGCCGAACTAGCTGAAAACAGTTTGCACCAATTTACAAAAATGGAGCCTTCCAACTATTAGCATTGTAGAATTGAATTCTTCAACGGGATGTAAGACTTCAAAATGCTTTAGTGGCTCTTTTGTATTTCCCTTTACAAAACCAATACAGGTAAGATATCATTGAGCTCCAATCGGCACCCGAACTACCCAACACTAATTTAATCAAGTTAGCAATGAAGAATGACAAGGAGACATGCTTGCTTTGCTCTAAATTCAACACGCTTTCCAGTTCAAGATGTAGTTGTTCATAGAGTTCTCTTGCAAATCACGAATAAGATCAATCAGAGCAAAAATTGCATATAATATAGTGTCCTCTTCCATAAAGTAGTTCTATAAGTTCCTCTGATTATGTAGTAATAAAACATTTTGGAAGAAAAAAACGGGGCTAGATAAAGCACAGACAATAATCACGTTCAGTGTGAAGTTTGGGGATCTCATACCCAAAAAATTGTGATAAAAATCCACCTTATTAAACCTAGATATTTAAAGTTCCTAGGCCCTTCACAAACTGCTCCTTTTGGCAATCATAGGGTAGGACAACTGAACTGACTCTCTGTACTGGGAAGATGCCTCCTAAGCCACTGATGTGTCAATTCCAAGCCTATACATCAATATCTTCCTCCTCATTATTGCAAGATGCAGAAATTAAACACTTTTCAGGTAGATAAACATTGGACGGAACCTGAGGCATTTGTTGTTGTTTAGTGATCAAAATTCCAGGAAATCACAAGAGACATCAGTAACAAACACAGTGAAATAGAATTTGTTTCTTCACTTGATCAGAAGATACAAAATTTAAATATTCATAGATATAAACATATCATATTCAAGATTAACCAACCTGCATCCATCCTTTCCACTCCCCAATTTGATGTCTGTTTAGATACAGGATGGATCTCCCTGAGATTGGTGACTTACCATGATGTATCTTGAAAGAAGTAACTGCTGAAACTACGACGAGAAGGAAGTAGAAAAATAAGAAAAGATCCCGATTGTAACAGACAGACTAATAAGAAAACAAAACACCAACTGAGGAAATCAGATTAAATTAACAGCGTCTGCTAGTCCACTGAGTAAATGCTGTTTTGTGGCATCCTTTATCCTACAATGGGTTCAATGGTGTGTACATGACACGCATATGCATATATCATCAACAGGTACCATCACGTGTGACCGGTTTATCTTCCTAATTGTATCTAAAACATTCAAAAATTAGAACACATAATTTATGATCAGATGTACTTATATGATGAGTTATTAATTGTCAACTGATATAAATACTCAAAATTATTAGAGGTCAATATAACTTCTTATGTTTAAGATCAACCACATTCTCGAAAAAAAGTACTCCTATAGGATAAACAATTTATCTCGGATAATCAAGAGTCGAGAAATGATTTGGTTTCTCACCACAAGAGTGAGAATGAGCTCAAACGCATTCTCTGTACGGCTATACCCATACTTCTTCGCGTGTAATGGTCCATCCTTAGTTATTGAATTACGTGGAAAGCTAGGCGCAAGAACAGGAAAAATTGCGAACAAGAAATCCATCGGTGTGAGAAAACTCGCAAGAACTGTGCAAGCGGGTTAAGAACTAGTCATGGTTCTTGATTTGTGATGGGAAGTGATCATGACCATGCATGCGATGATGATGACAATACAATACCAAAATCAGCATATACCCAAGTCAGTATTACGCATACAGATTGCAAAGATGAAGAAAACAGACCATTTGGACCATAGGCCACAGCTATCAGAATAGGCAGCTAAGCATAAATTGTGCATATCAAGCTTATTGAGCAGAACATTAATTGGGTTCCTACCAAAATAATGAACAGATGTCACTGGAGAGGGGAGACTGTAACCATTGGGAATTTGAGACCACCTTCGGCGGTTGAACAAGCGAGCTTCGGATGAGCTGAAGTAGGCAGATAATCAAGTGTTCTCTTCCATAAAGGAGGAAATAAGATCGTAATTACTGAAGTTCTTCGTCGTCGGCAAACTCAGGGAGAAGCCTTCCATCTTCTGAAATCCAAAAATCAAATCGACGTCGGCGCCAACCGTTGTCGGAGAGATGATTCTGATCGGAGGGAGAGAGCTTCAGCCTTCACCGCACCGTTCTACGACGTCGGTTCTAAGAGAAACCCGAGATTATGTTGAAACCGGTTCTCATGGTTTTGATTTAGTGCAACCAAACCTATTTTAACAAACATAAATTCACTTAGATCAAGTACTAATCCTGTTTCAATTAATATGAAATTTTTACATGATTTGTATTTTCCTTCTCTCTAAAATATGAATGTCTCGGATCATTAAAATATCACTGATATAGATAGAAAACGTACTTGAAGTCCCCGAATAGTTGTTGATATGGGAGGAGATATGATTCAATGTATTCATATCCATTTTAAGAAATAGAAAATCATTTAGATTAAGTGCAAAAACAAATTTTATTTATGAGATATTCATCCATCATTTTCTTTATAATAATTTCTACAAGATGAATGTCTCGGATCATGAAATAATGGTCGATATAGGTAAAAATCGTCCTTGTAGTACCCAAGAATTCTTAGAACTAAAATGTTATCAACCGACGTTGTTTTTTGGGCGTGACATAGGTTCAACCTATGTCATGACGTGGAAAATAAAAAAAATAAAAAAAATTACTTTCACTCCGTTCCCCTCTCGTTTGATAGAGGAAGAAGAAAACCGCCACTAGCGGCGTCGACCACCACCAACGTCGCGTGCCACACCGACGAAGAAGACGCTTCCACTTCCTGCGAGGAGGAGGCCTCCTTCTTTAACTCCGACGAGCTTTGAATCACGCGGACGAGGTTCGAACCATGCACAACGAAGGTTTCTTTCTCTCTTTCTCCCCTCGTTTCAATTAGTTTTGCACAAAAATTGGGTTTCAAGAATTCTGGTATGCCATTGCCCTTTAGCTATCAAAACACCACTAGTTCAACTAATGCATCATTAGTAACTACCACAAAGAAGATTACTTTGGAAATGGAGAATGGGGAAGGTAGACCGACTGTTCGATCAATTGACTGTGAAAAAGGTGAAGATTTTGAAGTCTATTCATGGCTCAAATCTAGGAATTAATGAGAAGTTTTCATCACAAGAAATTAACTGTTCTAAGATTGAGGAACATGAAAAACAGAATTTGGGAAACAAAAATGGTGTTGTTATGTTTGCTTCCGAATCAAAAGGGATGCTTGTGGATGTATCTCATTCGTTTAGCTGTAAATGGAACCAGAAATTGGGAGAAAAATTATGTTCGGATGGACTGATAGGGAGTTGTGATCCACCTGCCCAGGTGGTTCATCAGATGGACCCTCCAACTAGAACACCAGGCAATGTTTAGTTTTTTTGTCAAGAACATCGATACTTGAGTGACCTCTACTAGATTGAAGGAAATTTTCTGCAAGTTCGGAACTTTACAGTCTTGCAAGGTGACTTCGGAGCAGGGGAAGAAGGGCAAGTGCTATGGGTATGTTAAGTTCAAGTCAGAGATTTCATCTAATGTTGACTTGTAACTTTCTCCACGGAACCATCCTTGAAGGGAAGAAGTTATGTGTGTACAAATTTGTCAAGAAAAGAACGAGAAAGACTGCCAATGAGGAGCTAAAATCCTCAATTTTTTTCTGAAAAATCTGGGTGAAAAAGTGACAAAGGATGCCCCATATGGTAAATATTCTGAATTTGGGACAGTTTCCAATATTTTGATCATGAAAGATCAGAAGGTTGTGTTCCAGAAGACAATTCGATAGTAGCTTCAAAGGCACCAGAAACAACGTTAACCGTCCTTATATCACCATTCATAAAGCTGCTAAGGAGACCATGAGTGAGGCTGGAGAAATGAATACGCAATGCTTATTGGATAAAAAAAAGATGCTCTGAGAATGTGTTGAAATCCAAGACCTGATACAAGATTGAGACTATTGAATGGAAACCATTTACCATCAAATCAGAGGACTTCCTCTCCTCTGTCGAAGGCCATAAGCAGAGTTGTGTTTTTAGCACCCATTACTTCCTCACCTGAGCCGTCCAAACTATGACAATCATATTTGACAGAGTGGGTTTTATGGCAGACATGAAGAATCAAACAATACACGTTTGCTTCTTTCATAATTTTCTTCCATTTCCTCTCTATTTCTAGCACCCATCTTATCGAAGTATTTTGCTTGGAAACGTGACATTGCGCCTTGTCATCATAATATTGCTGCTGAATTTGGTTCATGTGTTCTATTAATTATTTAATATTTATGCCATTAGCACTTGTTGGTTGCACAAGCGGCCCTTTTACTTTGCCATTGTTATATTTGGGATTCCTTGATGTTCTAACTGGAAATACTGTACGTCTGTACCAGACTTCATAAATTGTTTCAAATTTTGATTGAATTTGACCATGTATCTTGGGGGTTTTAAAGGGTAGGCTAGGAGGAGTTTAGGTGGCCTCAGAATTGATGACTCTCACTTGCTTGCTTTATTTATTTGAGAAGTTTTTTGTCACTTATTTGACAAATAGTATAGCAGTTGCTTGTAGCTGCAACATGCCTCTTGCTTTTGTCTTTAAATTCTAATGCTATCAAGAAATGATATAGGAATCTCATGCACTATCAAATGCTTTCAAGTCTTCCATACATATTGCTCATTGTAAGTACCTATGCGCACAGGTACACACATATATGGGTCCTCACTTCTGAGAATCTGTCATGGACGAACTATTTGGTTCACATCTTCTTCCTGACCACTGTTAGCCACAGAGAGAGGGAGAGAGAGAGAGTTCTCTTGTTTGTCTCGCCGATTTCCTCAAACCGTGAGTTGTTAAATCTCCCATTCAATAGTGAAAATTCCTAATTTGTTCTTCGCCATTTTGCATATGTAGAAAGATGTGTGTATCTCTCATGCGTCTTTATGTATATGGGGTTGGAAGACATTGATGGAGTGCTATGGTTGGTTTTGAAGTTTAAAATGTGTGTAGGTAAAAGCTTAACTAAAATTTGAGTAAAAGCACCGTTTTTGTTTTTTTTGTCCAATTGGGCAAATGCAAATGTAAGCCTGAGTTTGAGAAAGAGCTTCACTTGAGGTTTAATTGAAAATGGAGAGATGCAAAATAGTCTTCTAAAATTTGATTAACGATTTCATTCCTTAGGGTAGTAGTGGGTAGAGCTTTCTTTCTCTCCCCTTCATGAGATTTTCACTCACCCTCTTGATTAGTAGGCAGGCGGAGGTTCGTACTATCCCCACGAGTGAGTTGTGGGAATTGGATCTTGGTAATTAGCTTTGCTCTTGGTAGTGTGTTCTATTTTGTGTCTGATGTCTCATAGAGCTGGTCTTCAGCCAAAGAAAGAATGTTCACACAGTTTCTGATATGTGAGGCTGAAACCAGAATGCTTGAGTGGGTTTTGGATATGTATAGAAGATTAAGAATATGACTAATAGGATAGTAATATTTATCTTTATGAGTCTGCCGTTTTCCCTCCTTTTTTTTTTTCCTCTTCTTCTTCATCTTTTGTCATCAGCTGCTGTTGCCGGATTGTCTCATACAGCTGTTAAGTGTCAAGGAAGTATTACAGTCTAGCAGAGCTTTCTCAGGCTCAAGTTAGTAGCCTTTAGGCTCGTCCTCGAATTGATTTCTCATTCATTTTCAATCTGGTAAGGAAGTTCGGAATATGGTTCTTTGTTTTCAGTTTTGATCTTTTTGAGCTGATCTGTTAAGGATTTGCTGGACTTTGGTATTGGTACTGTATCAGTTTTTTTTGTGTTGGTAACGATGTCCGGTGTAGAGCAGTGCCGCTGCGAAAGATTTGTTGCTTCTTATTCTATTATAGAGACTTCTCTTCTTGGTCTTCATAAGTCTTTCGGAAGTGGCTTGTTTGTTTGAAAGCTTAGCTGTGCTATACATTTATGTTCTTGTTGCAGCTATACTACAAAGTTTGACAAAGTTGAATTAGAGAAGATAGTTGAAAATGTCAGTGAACTTCCTGACCCTGAGGTACTTATATCTTTATTTTGGAGCACTTTTTGGTATATATACTAAACCCTTGTGGCCAAGAATGAATTGTTCGTAAAACACAGGTTCTGCCCTCTCCATTTCTGTTGTTTGCTGTTTAACACTTCTAACAAGTAACAAGGTTTAAAGCCTCCTTTTGAGCAATGATTTGTGGGTGGTGGTTTACTAATTCTAGCACCTAACATATCCTTTTTCTGTATCCTTACTTCAGCTTGATGAATAATGGAATCGGTCCATATGTAATCACATACACAACTATCATCAATGCCCTTTTCGATGCGGGAAATATTCGCTTGTCTCTTCGTATTTTGGCCCTTATGTTCAGGAAAGGATGTGGTCCCAATTTTCACACTTTTACTTCCTTGATAGAGGGCTTTTTCGTAAATCTTATGAAGCCCTTGACCTGTGGGAGCGAATGATGATAGAGGGAATCTATCCCAATGTTGTTTCGTACAACTCGTTGGTACGAGATTTATGCTCAGTTGGTAGTGTGGAAAAAGCTGTAGCTGTTTTTGATCAAATGGAGACAAGTGGTTTCTCTCCAAGTGTAGCAACCCGTAGCACTCTAATCAATGGCTCTGCAAAAGCTAGGAACTTGATTGGTTCGACTGAAACATGGAATGACATGATTACCCATGGCTGCCATCCGAATGTTGCATATATGTGCATGTTTGATGTCCTTTGTAGGAATCTCATGTTTGACCAAGCCCATTGTCTTATGCAAAATGAAATATTGGACTGTCTTTCAAAGAGAACAATCTTGCATTAGCATTTCGGGTGATTAAGGAGATTGAAGAAACGAGGTTCGTGCTTAATGTAGTGACTTACAACACTATGATACATGGTTTCTGATGTGCTCGTATGCTAGAGGAGGCTCTGAAGGTTGTTGGGAAGATGTTGGTCGAAGGAATAAAGCCTGATGTTTTCACATTAAACATAATTAACGCACACTGTAAGAATGGAAAGGTTGAATTTGCCACTAAACTTCTGGATGCGATGACTGAAGCATCCAGACATAGTTTCTTACACAACTCTTATATGCGGGATTTGTGAGTTTATCAGTTTGGAAAAAGCAAATCTTTATCCTCACAGGATAGTATGTGAAGGAATTTCCCCCAATGTGGCCACGTGGAATGTTTTGGTCCGGTTTTTGTTTAGTAGAGTAGGTTTTTCGGAGGCAGTGACTTTTGTAGACAGTTGGGTAGGTAGATGTCGTACAAGAGCACAAAATGGTTTCTGGGCAGCTGATGACACGCAACAGATGTCCTTATTGACTAGATACTGTAAGTTTTGGAAGAAATTTTTGTGTTGAGGAGTATACACTTCCAATGTCTGGACGCGGAGAGAATGACTTTGTTCCTGGCCGTTCACAGGGGTAAGGAATATTAAATCTGTCCTTGTAGTTATCTTAACAGCCCCTTTGGATGGTGAGAGAAGAAATTGGAAGAAGAATCATATCTTGTGTATGGGTGAATAAACAACTGAGAAGAGCTGAGAAAGGAGTGAAAAGCTAGATTTTTATTGGTCTACTTTTGTTTCCCACCAAAAGATAAGGAACCCCGATCTTTCTTTTCTTTTCCTAAAAAGGGTGTAGGGGTCCGGCAATTCCGAGCACCCTGCCCACAGGAGTTGATACCTCTCAGTTGATCTCCGAGGGGTTAACTGAGAGGGACTTTTCGGATATATAATTCGATGTATGCAAAGGAGAAAAGTAGAAGCTCGGTCCCTCACCTCGGCTGTTTCCGAGACCTCTCTCAATAATGAAGTTCGCAGAGGAATTATTAAGAGCCTCGGGGAGTATCCGAAAGATGACCGTGACCGACTTCGCAAAGCCAATGATGCGCCGGGAGGTACGGTATCGAGTCAGCAACACAGTTAATGCTGCATGTGCTCGTAACAAACTATGATCATGACAAATGACGTCATCCGAGCGGTTACGACATGTGTCATGTTTTCATTGGAGGCATGTGTCCGCAGAATATTCTTTCGAGCCCGTCATCATGACGTCAGCCGAGCGGTTAAGTCACGTGACGAGCATGGCTGCGCTTGGAGGCCAAGCCAAGGCTCACCTATAAAAGGTAGATTTCATCACCAGAAGAAGGTACACAAGACTCTCTAAAAACCCTAGATCTACTGCACTTCATCTCCTTCCTCTACTTATTAGACCGTCGGAGTACCATTCCGGACTCAACGGTCCGGTTTGGTGCTAACGACTTGTTCAGTGTGCAGGCCTAGAGTTCTGCCTGAGAGTTTATACCATCTCCGTCGTTCTCCATCACCAGGAGGATCAACCAGAGAAAGAGGGCTCCACAAAGGGGCTTATTTCTTAGTGACCGGCAACATAGATATTGTACTTCTCTTGAAGTTCTCAGCCATTTTTATGGATGCAGGTGTTCAACTGTATTGGGAAACTGTGGCGGATTGATCCACAATAGCTTTCCTTTTCTTGATGATGGTACACAGACCTGCAATACAAATTTGACTTTACTAGAAGGTTATTCATTATCTATTATTCTATCTGCAAATTGCTTTTGGTCTAACTTTGGACTTCTGCTTGTTCTTTGAACTTGAACTGAATCTTGTCATCAATTCCAGAGAATAATGGTGGATTCGATAGGATAAAAGAATCACGCCAACTTTTTATGCAAAGAGTTCGAGGCTTCAAGTCCGGGATATAGCTCAGACGGGGACTTGAAAGGATTTAGCTCAGACTTCGGTGGATAAAAGAATCAAGCCAACCCGTGCAAAGAAAAAAAAGAATCAAGCCAACTTTTTATCCAAAGAGTCCAAGGCTTTGAGTCCGGGTTATAGCTCAGACAGGGACTTGAAAAGGATTTAGCTCAGACAACCCATTTTTTTACCCCTTTTTTTTCATTATCTAGGTGGGAGTGAAGGTTGACATATTCAGTTGGAAATTGCAAACAAAGAAAAACAGAACTCGAATGAATGGAAAAATCCAAGAAAAATAGACTGTTTTGGCATTTTTTGTTTGTTGAGTTGGCTCTAAGATACATGAATGTAGAGAAAATTCATGTTGTTCTTATGGATTGGATGTGTTATGGAGGTTAAAAAACATATGCTCAGAACTGATTTCAAATAACAAATGCATGGATTAGCTGTGTTCTGTTTGTCAATTCTATAGCAGGCGACGTACTGGTAAAGTAGATATTGCTTTTGTTTAATTCTTCATTTTTTGTTGACCCAAAACTTTAGTCTTTAGGCACTGATTATACACGCATGCACGCACGCACCTGAGTGTGGTCTTTTATGAGTAAATATTCAACACTCTCAAAGTATCATGTGACGTAGTGACATTTTTAGGCACTTCCTTGTCTCTCACTCATCAATCTCCTTTTCCTTTCAATGCCTGACCACAAATCGCATCCTACGACGCTCATCATCTTCTTCTGAAGTCAAATTATGGATCCAGCTTGGAAATGCAAGCATATCCTTCTCATGCCTACAAGAGGTGTAAGGAATCAAAACAAATAAGAGAAAAATAGCGCCCTATGCGGGGACTAGGCGCCGTCTAGTTAGCTTCCTATCATAGGCGGGGACTGGTCAGCCTAGGAGGCAAACTTTGAGATCACTGATTGAAGCACTCCTCTCCTCCCATGGATGTACCCGATTGGGGAACCACGCAAATTTCTTTTGTTTTGTGTGGTTGGGTGTGTCTGGGTTTATGGGCAAACCGGGGCACAGCCCGTCTCACTTGAGAAATGACCATAACCACAGAAACTCAGACACATATCCTTGTTTAAACTTGGTAGATGACTCCAGCACAACGGACTCATTAGTGTTTGGTTCCATATTTCCTACGAGTTTCTTGTATATCAATTTCATGTGTTCTTTCTCGACCTTTTCATACATAACAAATCCTAGATGATCCTCTGTTGCGTAGACTTTTAGTTTTACAGTTATTCCAACAGCGACGATCGGCATCCCATTTTATAAATTTGCATTTCAAACTCAGGCAGCAGCCCAGTAGTGAAGGGAAAATAAAAGGCACATGGAGAAGCAGTCTCCCTCGTGGACGATGGAATTAGTCATCATAGCAAGTTTCAGAAAAAATACAAAAGCTTTCTAACTCACTTCACTAGTTTAAATTTCTTCTTGTATGTTTTCCTGGTACTCAGATCACTCAGTCTTTCAAGTGCTGCTGGAGACCTTAAAGGATCACAAAATCATTGTTGTTGGATCATCAAACAACAGTACAATTTCTCAAAAAATAAATTAGAGCACACTTCATCTGCCCAAAATTTAGCAAACCACTGGTTTAAAGCATATGTATTTCAAAAATAGATGAAGAAACTATCTAGTATCTACCTATTTTCTTAGGTCTCAATTTCTTTCTCCCCACTCTACTAAACTTACTCATTTTATTACTCTTTCTATTCCCTCTATACCCTGCAATATAGTCCTCCACATACACAATACCTTCTTCACCTTTGATGTCATTGTCATCACCATCCATATCTTCCTCTCCCCCATCCACCACTTCCTCACCATCATATGTATCATCCACATCCTCATCTTCATCATCGTATGTCTCATCCATGTCATCTTCTTCATCATCATTTGTATCATCCTCATCGTCATCCTCATCATCATCGTCGTCGTCGTCATCCATATCCGCAAATAGTGTGTGGAACTCAGGAGGAGGAGGGCATTTCTTTGTTTCTGCCTTGTCCCTCTTTATCACCAAATGCCGAATAACTCTCTCATCTTTGTCCAGCATATTCTTCAAATCGTTAATCGATTTGGCCTCCACCTCGAAGTTCATCAAAATGTAGTGGGCCCTTGTTGCTTTCTTTATCTTGTACGCCAGTTGTCGAACACCCCAATCACTAAATCTCCATACCCTGCCCTTCTTCTCTTTTATAAATTCTGCATAAGAACGTTTCACAGGTTTAACAGTTTGATGCAAATTATCACTATAAAATCAGCAGAGGCCAATAAACATCTACATACTCCATACATACTAGTATACTACCAGTCTCATTGGGTTCTTTGCGTATCAACAGGTCTCCATCCATTTCACTTCGAACAAAGAAACGATTTTCCAACGCATCAATTTAATACATTTGGAAAAAGATTTGGTGAACATAAGCACCAGAAACTTCTTTAAAATTGAATAAAAAGGAAGGCATAACAGAGAGGTGAAGGTAAAACATTTACCTTGCACTTTTGAATTCACACTCTCAACCTCTTTCACATGGTCCTCATGAATCATATACACCACTTCATAATGGCGCACTGTCAACAAGAAGCAAAAATCTCCATCAGATTAAAAAAAAAAAAAGGAGGGAAGAGGGAAAGATAGCAGGTACAAATTTGATTCTATTTTTTTGGCTACAAAAACAAAAAAGACATCAAAAAAGCTATGTTGAATGTCAAATTCCAAGTTTGCTATGAGTTTTTTTGCCCTTTGCAACATGCCGAAAATGTTCTTTAAATATAAAAGAACGTATAGGAGTCAAAGCAGTTAGAAAATTGCAACACTTCAGAATGTTTTAGTGGCTCTTTTGTATTTCCCTTTACAAAACCGTACAAGTAAGATATCATTGAGTTCCAATCGGCATCCGAACTACCCCAACACTAATTTAATCCAGTTAGCAATGAAGAATGACAAGGAGACATGCTTACTTTGCTCTAAATTCAACTTGCTTTCCAGTTCAAGATGTAGTTGTTCATAGAGTTCTCCTGCAAATCACGAATAAGATCAATCAGAGCAAAATTTGCATATAATCTAGTGTCCTCTTCCGTGAAGGAGTGACTCAAAGAATTAAGATCGTAATTACTCACGTTCTTCGTCGTCAGCAAACTCAGGGAGAAGCCTTCCATCTTCTTGAACTTTCTCCTGAAATCCAAAATCAAATTGAGAAACACCTTTTACCCAAAACTCAAGCTAACAAATCCAAACATTTTAGTACAGAAGAATGGGTGCAATTCCAGGCTCCTAAAATTCAGTTGGATTCTATTCTAAAAAGTGAGCTTGACAAAAAACAAAACACCTATATTATGACCACAAAATGCAAATGCAAAGCCAAATGCACCAGAAAGCAAACTATGCGAAATGCGATTTGAATAATTTTCCAAACCCTGAGTGTTACTCACCCTTGAAAACCGGCTTCTAAGGGAAAAGCGACCAAGAACTTATATCCACCAGGCTAAGCCCAGTGATGGGCTTAAGGAGGGGCCTAGGGGTGTCTGTCACTGGCCTAGCAAGTACTTGGACACGTGGGCCATTAGAATCGTACACACATATATGTAAAAATATGCATAGGTGTATATTCTCCATATTATGATTACAAAATCTCAAAATGGTGAAGCTCAGTTTGACACAATACCTTCAACAGCATTATTGTGTATGTGTAATTTAGCTATAAACCTAACCTTAGTATAGGGTAGTGCTAGTGTTTTTAGTGTTCATCTAAACTCACAAAACTAACCTATTAGGCATTTTGCCAGCCAAACTACACAAAAAAGAAAGTACCATCTTTAGTTTGTCTGCCCACTTTTACACTATGTACTCCAACCCACTCTATTTTAGCTATTCCTTGATACTGAAACATGATCAGTCCTACCGGGGAAAAAAAAAAACTAATAAACAAAAACTTAACAGGATGAGTGATGCAGCTGATGGTGTGGGATTCTGTTCGAATTTGCCTTATCCCCAAGTCCGTGACTCCATCTACAGTTAGCCAACCTAGCCATACAAGAAATTTATGTATTCTGACTAGCCTAAACACAAAAATACACCAACAGCCTCAGCAAGTAGCTTGCTTTTTGACATGAAGCTGCACTAACTCAACAAATGTGTTGAGGCACTATTTACTCGACAAGCAAGCAATCACATAAGTATTGCTATCACACAGAAGTACACAGTCTCCTACTTTATTTAATTCCTCCATTTTCCTTGCAAAACAACAGAATCTGTATATTCATAAAAAGACAGAAAGTAGACAGCATTGTTGAAATGCCAAAAACAAGTGGCTTAAAATAGAAAAGGCTACAACATGACTAACATTTTTACATGAGAGCCATTGTGTCATGTAGGTCACGGGTTCGATTCTCTGAGACAGCCTCTCTGCTTGCAGGGGTAAGATTGTGTACATCAACCCTTCCCCAGATTCGTGCACGGCTTTTAAAAGAAGAGGGTATGGCTAGCTATTTCTGCCTAACATGACCCAGTTGCCTAGCACCTCCCAAACATCAAACTGACTGCCAATACAAAAGAAACCACAACATCCTCATCTAAACACACAAATACTTACATTACACATCCAAAGGCATGTAAAATTGCACTTAATAGTAAGTAGGATTTTGAATCAGAAGTAACCTCTTTGAGCAAAACAGCTTCGGGGAAAAAGCCGGCTTCATCAGGTTTGACTATGAAGCTATGAGTGTTGGGCTTCTTCTCAATCCTCTTATTATCCTTCTTAGCGGCCGAAATCACCGATTTTCTGAGTCTCAGAGAGATATTCTGAGAAGAAAAAGGGGATAAGGAGAAGTACCCATTACTGCTCGAAACCAAGAAACTGCTTCGTTTTACAGAAAACCCAAAACAAGTGCCCAAATTTGAGAGCTGTGAAGAGAGCGAAGCAGTGGTCACGGGGGACGAACGGCCGATTATTTCCATTTTCCGACAGAGTCGAGAGAGGTGCTGAAAAGGGTGACCGGACGATAATAAGAGAGAGAGAGAGAGAGTGTGAGAGCGGTTTTGTTTATTCAGTGAAAAAAGGGAAATTATATTGGTGCTCATCTTTTCTCTATTGATACTTTCTTTTTCCTTTACATATAAAATGCAAAAATAAGTTTACCTAATAAAGACAAAAAAAAAAATTGAGTGTTAATAAAGAAAAGGAGAGTTTCAATAACACTTTCAAACAAATAAATAGAGTAGAAAAGGAATAGAAGTTTCATTAAGTAGTAATATAAATAGGGGCCGAATAGACCTGTTACAATAATAAACAAGGCTAATGTGAACAATTACACGTCTGTGATACTTCAATTTCATTGAAAACTTATTCTCACTCAAAGTCTTTCGCTATGTTGCGTAAGTTCGTCTAAGTAGCCAAAGCGAAGATACAAAAGATTATTTTTGTTGTTATCGATCAACAGAAACGAGGAAAGTGAAACTTGACATTCGTGAAAAGGAGGAATTTGGTACGATTGTGATATAGAACAAGTGGTAGCTCAATTCTATAATTAATTATCAAAAATGATTGTGACACAAACTTTGTGCCACAACCCCACTCACATGGGGTGTGAGTCCCACATGGGCCCCACGTGCGTGCCCCACACCCCATGTGAGTGGGGTTGTGGTTTGTTGTAGCACAAAGTTTGTGTCCCTATCACTATTCATTAATTATACTGATAGAAGTCTCGGGGCCCAAACAACTTTTAATATAAAAAAAAAAGACTGAAAGCTAGTATCATTTTGCCTTTCAGACATATCTGACACAAATATCAAGGAAATCTCGAATCGATTAAAGAACTAAAAAGCATATTAGTGTAAGAAACTACAGTTAGCATCAAAATATTTATGTTTTGGCATCCAATATGTTGCTTATAGTCCATGTTAAATTAACAATTATTAAGTCAGTAGTTAAGTTTAGTTGTACCACGCTAAGCAAAAAAAAGTTGTACCACTAACTCACCCAGAGGAGAGAGAGAGAGATAAAATAACAGTCTTTATTTTCCCAACAGTAAAACATTAACGAGTTATTAGTAATAAGTTGTTAATAGAGATGTCGAGATGTAAATAATTTTGTGATGAACAATACCTCGACTTTCTAAGCCTGAGTCAAACTTACCCAAAAATAATCTCATCTATGCCAAAATTACACTCTTGCTTATTTTAGGAGACCTGAGCTTTTTTAGTTTTTTAATTTGTGAGAGTGTGGGCAAGAAAACTCAACTAGTGTCCATACTGTTCAAAGTTCTACACCATTGTCGGACAAAATTCTCAAGTCAATTAAACTTATAAATCTAAAGCTACAGTACACACTTACGCACTCCTATAAAAGTAACGAATCGATTATCTCTTATTAATAAAAGTTACGAAACGCACTAAAATATTAATATGAATTATAGAAATTGTTACGGATCATATTACTGAAAAGTTACGAAACACTAAGAAATAGGAGACAGAGGAGAGAGGGTGGGAGAAATCTGAGTTGTCTTTTGGACAGCCGAGATGCTCAACGGATACCGCCACGTGGTACCCGTCTGGCACCCAAGTTTTTCCCCTCAGAAGAGCCCAATAATGCGAGTTTTACCCATCAAAGTACGCATATTGGAAGACCTGCACCATTAGACATGACAATATAATCCCACTTTAACATCCAAATGAAAGCAATTCGAGTTCACAGTCTGATCCTCTCTCATATTATTATCAAAACTGTCGGTTGAAGGGAAAAAAAGGAGATCAATTAAAGGTCATTGGAGGAGTAATCGAGCCATACCTTGTCGGCATTCTCCTTCAAACCGATACAATTGTCCGGTGTATACTTTCAGAGAAACTACAAAAGTCTATACAATTACAAACCCTGTGTGATGTAGGCTCAAGGGAACCTCAATGCTGTTGAACAATTAGCAAAATTACATTTCCCTATGGCCTTCATTATGAAAAACACAACAGGCATTCATCCAAGTCTACGAGCCCTATCATTAGGCTCGTAAATGTTTTACCCTAATTTTGTGCCTTTAAAAAGTTGAGCTTGTGCTCACCATTGCTTCTTTCCTTTCTTCTTCCTCTTGCTGCCGCCACTCTTGGAGAATTTCCCAGCCTCGGTGGTGGCAGATGGACTCTCGCTTGAAGTGCTACCGGCAAAATTGTCAAACACACCTGCTTGCACTGCATTTTGTAACCATTCAAAGAATTCCTCCTCAGTCATGTTTTCTTCAAGATTAGATGATGACGGTATTGACCCTCCTCTTTGCCCTGAGCTAGCTCCCTTCCCATTGTTATGCTTGGCCGGCAAACTCGTGTTCACATGAAAGCTTGGTTTGTGAGTATTGACTGGAGATCTCATCCCCTGCAACAAGTGTCCAGAATTTTGACATGATATACTAGTATGCAAATGTATGTGCAACATAGACACAACTTCCTTCACTTAGTGTGAAGTCACTAAAAACATCTGTATTCTTCTAAACTTATTTAGAAGATATCATCTCACCACAGTTTTGAACTCGCTTGGCAGAACCGTTTATCCATTCAAACAGAGTAATACTCTACAAATTACACAAATAAAATATAGAGGAGCATTTGAGCATCTTTTCACTTTTTGTCTCACCAAAGCTCCACCCTCTACTAAATTAATTTGTTTGATTTGTTTCCCCTAACAAAAGGTTTAGAAAATAAATCAGAAAATTTTTGGGGGGATCACTTTGGATAGCTGTGTTAACAGATTTGCAACCCAAATGTGTATCATAGTTCAGAACATGCGTCACAATACGTAATCACTGGGATACTAGTCTTTTCTCAGAACACAACATTTTCTCGTGACAGACAAACATACTCTTCCTCACGCAGTTGGCGTTTCTGATTTCCTCTATTGGCTCAATTTGAAAAATTAGAAGTCGCAAAAGACTTCCATTCAGCTTATCAGGAGGAAAATTAATTACCTGACAAATATACCATTCAGTTGCATCATATATCTTGCTATCAGCGCAAACATATGCACGAGGTGCATCAACCTGCAAAATTGTAGATTCAGCAAATGAGTACTAGTACATGAACAGGATGAAAAACCAATGGCAAATTTCTATAAATGAATTGCTTAACACAGGTGGCTTGTCTGTCTTTTATGAATGGCTTACTACCTTCTGTAGAATTCCAAAAAAGAACGGTTGCGAAGATTGTTCAACCCATCCATCTCCATCTTTAGCCTGATGGAAATCTCTGCAATCCTACAGAAGTGGACCAAAATTTAGGTATAAAGTCTATAGTCATGAATCAGAGAATACTGGAGCACGTCTTTCTGAGATTTTTATTTGTTTAATGCTTGATGATGAAAAACCAGTGTGAAAATTAAAGGAAAAACCTGGCACCATCTTGCTGTAGATTTTGATTTTTTTGTCTGAATCCAGACATGAAAATTTCCACACTTTCTACAGGCGATCCGCCTTGACTCTCCAAAAGGGTCCTCACCATCGGAAGCAGCTTGTGCAAATCCAGAGCCAAAGAATTTATGCCTTCCATTCTGGACAATCAATTACTGAAAGCTTAAGCAAGTTGAAGAGATGGGCATACATACTAAAGAATAAATAGTTTTTATTTCTGTGAAAAGTAAAACATATTAAAGATTAAATAGCGAAGAAATTACTAGTGCAAAGTTTCCAGGAGATTCATTATGTCAAGGCTCAAAACTAAAAGTAACCTCATATCTTGTATCCATTACTTCAGAAGATGACCTAATGTAAGGCTTCTATTATGTCTGGAAGCAAGACATTGGACCCCAATGGGAAATATACACTACATATGTCCATTCTTCTCTTTAGCAGCTGGCAAAAGGATGGAAAGAAAGATCTTCTCCTCAAGTCCACAAGTTTCCTAGTTAAAAAGAGTATATCTGAACCGTCTTCTTTAGAGCCTCCACGTGTCAAGTGTCTCTACATATTTAGAAGAGTTCATGTAACAGTGACAACACAATGAATAGGACGCTAATTAAGAAAATTGTAAGCCCACAGAATCATGCAGCATACCAAAGACCAAAAAAAATTTGATGCCATAACAATTATAGAATAGTTCAATAGCTCCTCAGGGCTGTGAGTATTATGCTCTAACAATTATAGGGGCAGTGTTCGTTTGGGGGTTTTGGGGCAGTTTTGGCACTGTTCCAGTTTTGATTACATCATCACTTTTTTCACTTTTCTCTCTATCTCTCTCCACTTATTACACCTGCTTAC
Source organism: Vaccinium darrowii (assembly GCA_020921065.1). Classification (NCBI taxonomy): domain Eukaryota; kingdom Viridiplantae; phylum Streptophyta; class Magnoliopsida; order Ericales; family Ericaceae; genus Vaccinium; species Vaccinium darrowii. The sequence goes on along the minus strand of CM037151.1, from coordinate 891,387 downwards.
ATCATCAAAACTAAACTAAACAAAACTAAACTGTGCAACCGAACATAGCCAGGATAGTTCAGTAGTCGCATACAAAAGACCAAGATCTGCGAACCTTTTGAGAATCATTTTGAAATCTACGGAAATAGTTCAGTAGCTCCTCCCTCCTTAATTCATCATCATATGCTTTTCGCTTCAAAGAATCAAGTAAAACCTAACAAAAAAATCCCACAATATAGTCAGGCAAGGCCAATAGGAAAGTACATAGTTTTCCCAAGAAACAATCAATGGAAACCAAAACCATGTACCTCGTACGCATTCTGAAGTTTCTTAAAAGCTTCCGCAGCCTTTTCATTGCCCATATTCTTATCAGGGTGGACCAGCATTGCCTGAGAACCAAACAGTAAAATCTTGAGTTAGGCGCTACTTACATTATTACATACAACTGAATTTCATACAAGTACAATCTTATTTCACCTACGGAGCATGGAACATGCCACCAACTAGCAAGCCTATAAAATAATCTTCGTAGAGAATAACATGAGCAAACTACTCAGAGGTGGAAGTACAGTTCATAATAGATCAATTTATGCAAGCCAGATAGTAACCAAACCTTTTTCCTATATTCCCGCTTGAGTATCGTAACATCTAAATTTTCATAACGGGAGAAGCCCAAAGCCGAATAATGATCTGTACAGTTCAACAACCTAACAACTTCATCTTCAGATGACAACTCAAAATCACCCCCACTAGTGGAAGGTATTCCAGGGCCACGATCAGATGATGGACCAGAACCAGTTTCAGGGAATGATGGCCCCGGTACACTATAGAAGAAGCTCTGTTGACCTTCCATTCCAGCTGTTTGCTCAGGTACCTCGTTGGGCATCCTATTCTCATTGATGTTGTTCTTCAAGAAGTATATTAGAGCATCACTTGATATGAAGGATAAGTTAAATGCCAAAAGTAAACCAAACCACCCAACATATGTCCACGCACTGTATACAGAATACAAAGTCATTATCAACAGTGCAATCCGTTCACGACGCAACATGAATGCCAACCCTGCATTTTAAAAGAACCAAACCATCTCAGCTCCAGAACTAAACATCCATAGAGAGCACATAACTGTCAAGAGAAGAACAAGGCTAGAGGATCACCTCCGGAGCAGATGACAAGTGCTGTTGTCCAAAAACTTCCACAAAACCACAAGAAAACGATTCCAGAAACAGCAATTAAGATAACGGCGATGGTGAATCCAATAAAAAGTCCAATCAAAGCTGTTATGACCTGAACAATTATGAAGACAAGGACAGAAATGAACAAAATGAAAACCTAAACAAAAACGACCAAATAAAAAGACCACAGGGGAACAGATTCTCTTATACAAGGGAAATAAAATTTTATGTGAAGGTGAATCCTAGGACTTACCAGGACCAGGAGAAATTTAAACACTCCAATCATCGCAACGACAGAGAGAATGCTGCACCAAATAACTGAGAAGAAAGATGTTGTACCCATGCGCAGAAAGGACTCAATGCCTCTTAGAGTGCAGTCCAACCAAACCATTGACAAGAGAAGCATTATGTTCCCAACGTGCATGAGCAACCTCAAGACAATTGGATATGCGTGCTCAATCTTCTTTTGAACATAGCAAGCAGCATCTGACATGTTGGTTGTCAGACTAGTAAACAATGGTTTCTGTCTCTGCAGGAATTCCATTGCTGCCTTGCAAATGGATAAAGCTGAAGCCCTCAAGTGCCTGAGGAAGAGAGAGTCAGAGATCTCTAAATTACCCACTGTATCATCTGTGTGAAAAGCCACTAGGGGAGCGGCCAGATCTATTGTTTGAATCCTCTGGCTCATGAGTCCCATTCGGTGGTCTCCCATTTTCTTCTCTCAAACCAGAAGCTTCCATGGTAGAATTATTTTCTGTACAATCTCCTGAATTACCATCACAAGGCACCACTTGCTCTGCAGAATACGTAGCACCCATACCTTGCTTCTCTTTCTTCTGAAATTTCTTGGATTTTTGCTTGCTTCTATTCACACCTCCTGAATGATCAGTTATATTTGCACTTTCTGAAGCGGGTGTGCTCGGTTGGTTACCATTAGGGAGTTTCTCCTCACCAACAACCTTTCCCAGGTTCACTTTTCCTCTTCCTTTTGTATTTGGACACCCCGAATCTGCAACTCCTTTCTTGTGGTTTGACAAATTGTCCAACCCATTCTTTTGTCGGTTACCCTTACGAGCCATCGAATCTAATGTTTTAAGATATTATCAAACGGTACGTTAAACAACCAGTTACTGTTTCTCTCAATGGATCCACATCCAGCTCATTGATTCAACAGGAAATGTTAACCCTGCCAATGTAAAAATTGGAAAATTTGTCAATATACTGGGTAGGCATGCTTAATGGAGTCAGTAAATACAGCTGCTTATGACAAAAAGCCCAGAACCTCGACACTTTCTCACTAATAAGAGTTCGGAATTTTATGCACTATACAGTGTATCCATAAGCTACACAACAATGAGACAAAGACCTTAACGCTACAAGCATCACATCATCATTCAGTCGATCCCAGAGTTGAACCACAATGAATTAATAAATCGTATGAACAATTAGGCGAAAGACGAACTACGAAAACAAGCAATTGTGGTTAAGGTAAAAATAGCAATAAACTTCAAAAATTAACTAGACATCTGGTAATACACATGAGACCACAGTTCACAAGAAGTAATTAATTAATTTTAAAAAAGGTAACCGAAGTTGATCCAAATCGGAAGGCATGGAGAGGGGAAAATGTAAATCTACAGGATCTTCTCAAGAATAAGTCGCTTTCCTTGCATTCATCACAAAAAATCCCAATTTACCACCCTATCAGTCCACCGTACTTCATTTTCAAGCTCCCACTCCTTAATTAGCTAACATCATTGCAGTCATGCCAGCAGAGAGATGATCAAAATAAAGAAGAAAGGGATTCGGCCAAGAAAACCTAAACGTAAGTAATACTCGCGAGTGATGCCATAAATTCTAACAATTAGACAGTCATATGAGACTTACAAGGTGAACCCTCGATTCAAACATTGAAACTATCGCCTTGGTCGGATAGATGCAATAAATCTGAATCATCTCATCGCCACTCGCTACGCGGTTTTGCAGATGGATTGGTTCAAATCCAGAAAACAGCTAGCGAGAAATACAAAAAGCAAAGATTCTCCAATTTGATACTTCCTCCTTCCCAAATTGCTCGCCTCTTTTGGGCAGCTTGCCAATCAAACAATTGTCTATATTTCACAATCTATAATGTTTTCTATGATTTCAAAAACTTTGTTTAATAAAACTAATTGAGATCTATTAAACAAAATCCATATTGGACATAAAAAGTATCATAAGTTAGAACATACAGACAGTTTTTTAAGAGGTCCCAAGTAGAGAAAAGGAACCAGCAATTTGGGACAAAGAGAGTAAGAGGGAAAGATTTGAACCAATGTGGCCTCCTAAATTGGTCGACGATCTTGGTTCAATTCCCAATTTTTCTATTTCAACTTTCACTGGAAAGCAGTGACCCCCCATTCCACATCAAAGGTCTGCATGGGTGATCTTGGAATATAAGGAACCAAATAAGCTACCATTAGTACCTTGGGCTTAAGCATGTGGTTAGGCTCCAACAAGTTATTGGGCCAATAGTCTACATGGGGTGTTACAAAAGCAAATTAGTTTACTCATGGAATATCAAAAAGGTCAGCTGATTATAAACCCCAAGAATTGGTAAATGTTTGGGCAATCAGCACTAGTTGAGTCAAGTTCGGAAAATACAGCTAAACTAATTGTGGTCAGTAAAAAGGTGCACTGATATATACTTCATGCAGGTCCACTATTTGGTACTGACCATTGAATAATATGTTACAGCCTTGATCCACGTTCTTTCCAGTTATTTTCCATTTCCAAAGTTGCTTAAACCAGTCAATATCCGTCAAGGGGATTTCAAGTTACCTACCTTTTCTCGCCCTTATTCGTAATTGGGGTCAGCAATAACCCTTCATAATAATCACCGAAACATTTGTTTCACATCATTTTGCCGCCAGTTTTCTATTTTCCTGCCCTAACATCCTCATGCCAAGGCCACTCATCTCATTGATGAGTTTTCCATCGCTCAGGCTATAGAAATATCATTAAATTTACTTATATTAAATGCATCCGTTAATGAGGTCATTCAGTTAGCCCTTCATTACTTCATTCGTCTTATTGATAAGAGTATACAGCGAGAAGTGTCTGCAGCATGGAATGCATTTGCACAGGCAAAACAAAACATAAAACTTCCTACAGTATGTCCAATTCAGTACACTCCAAATAGAATTCACTGACATGTATCGCGGCCAAGAATTGTAAAGCTGAAGGGTAAATGTGACAAACTTACAATTCGGCAACAGAAATACACTGTAAATGCAGACAATCCGTAAAAAAAACAGCACAAGACAAGGATCCCTCATGCAGAATGCATTACAGTACAAAAATTTAGAGAAGCAAACAAAATAACAACCAGAAAGTAACAAAGCTCTATAATGCACAATTTGGATGGCAGGAATCTTAGACGCAATCTGAATATGATTCCAAATTCCACATTTGGAATGTACAAGAACAGGAAAGTGATTCGTGACAACAAATTAAACTCCGAATCTCATTTCCAAAATAAGAAGAAATCTAATACCCGCCCTCCCCATGGTCATCTTAGACTGCAAGCTTAATCCATAAAAAACGAAATGTTGAACTTCAATAAATTTCCTCAAAGAATGTTCCTCTGATGAGATTATCAAGTTCAACCAATCATTTAAATGAAACTATTTCAAGCATTAGATCACCAGGTATTTGATTCCTACTAATCAGATTCCAGTCACACTTAACTAAAGGCATGCAAAGACAGCCAGAATGCAAACCACTTAATTATCATCAAACACAACATGACTTACAAGTATACCCACAAACAAAATTCAACTAGCAGATTACTTAACAGAGCTACAGCCAAATAAAAACAGAATAAGATATATACGCACTTTCTTTTATTCTTCTGGCTAAAGGATAAGTATACATACTTAGGGGGTGTTCCACTAAGGTGGTTTTTTGAAAAAACTAGCTTTTCACGGTTTTTTATGTGATGTATTGTGAGAGAATCACCTGTCTCGATTTTTGGAAAAAAACAGTTTTTTGTTAGTGGAACACCCCAGGTACATGAAATACACGTGCATATTAAAGGAAATGAAGAATCATCATTGCCTTTTAGCCCTAAATACTAATTTCCTCGTTCTCGAGACTATGTCGGGCCTTCCTCGTGTTCCAAACCCTAGAATTCCTGTATCGACTACATAAATATATGCATATATGTACATATATATACATATAAATATAAATAATAATAAAAAAAAAAAGAGTTCCGAGTATTAGCATATATAGAAACCTGTGTGCGTCCATAGAGTTACGTATTGAGGAGAGACCGAGTGCTTACCAGCAAGAGGCGGTGATGGCGAGGAAGGATCGAAGAGAGGGGGAGAGAGAGAGAGTCTCCGTAATCCAGATGGCGCAACCCACAGACAGAGGGTGAGAGAGAGAGAGAGAGAGAGAGAACAGAGAGGCGCGGTTTTGTTTCTCTCTCTGTCCTTGTTTGTGGGGAAGTGTGGTGCCCACACCTACCGGACCAGTCAGCACAGGACCCGATTGCTATGCTATCCGGACCTCGTTCACATACATAATTCGCGTGCAAATTGCGAGAGCGAGGGTGCGGACCTGCCGTCTTCGAATCACATTTGAAACTACTAAAATTTACGGGAACGAGGATTCGGAGCTCGAGTGCAAAGCATTTAAAGGAAATGTTACTAAGGTCCAAGCACGATTACAAATGATTCCATGCTCTAGCAGACTAACAAAAGTGAGACGCGTCATTTTGCAATCATTAAAACTTTCGGAGATGAAGATTCAAAACTCGAGTGCAAAGCATTTAAAGAATATGTGATTAAGGTTCAAACACGATTACAGATAGGTGTTAAAGTTTCTTCGAATTGATAGATCAACATCAATTTTCTTCTTATGATTTGATTAATTTTGTACTAACTACTATTCTGTTGTCATCACTTTAGGGGGAAAACAAACTCGACTGAGGAGGAACGGATAGATTTCATCTTTTTGTTCTTAATATTTGGTGTCCGAAGTTTTGGACTTATTTACTTTTTGAGTTTTCTCGTGCACAATTAGGATATTTGTCTCATTATTGATGATTTTATCTAACCACATTAAAAAAATTCACTAATCTATTATTGCTTGCCTGTGTTTACTGTTTTGCCCTTGTGAAAGTGTGAGAATTTTATGGTAGAAGAGTGAAATAGTTTCACAATTAAATTTGCAAATTATAGACAGGGTGTTAGTGGAATTAGTCAAAAGTCACTACATCTATCTAAGACTAGACCAAAAACTTGCCGTCTTCTTAATAACGGATTGTGACATAAATCTCTCTTGATTTTTTAAGTAGTATGATGATTTCATTCCAATTTTAAGAATAAAAAATTGGTTGGGTATTAATAGTAACTATTCCAGTACCAATTTTCGAATTACAATTATATGCACAAGCATATATCAGTATTAAAATTAGTTAACCATAGTTTTATTTGAGGGCACTCTATGGAAATAGAGTCAACCACAAATTTCACTTGATATAAAATTTATTTGGTTACTTTAATAGAAATTATTTTAAAGGGTGTACCGGTGGGAATATATAATGTGATTTTTTAGTACTGTTGATAGTGATGAACACGATATCTCAACGTGAAATGTTCTGTGGTCTGAAATCAAAACTGAATCGTGGTTCATTGATTTGACTTGGTTTGGTTTTGTGAATTTCTATAAGTTGAATTTATTTTTATAAGTTCAAAAAATCTTAAATTTATTTAATCTCTCATTCAATGCTCACCCAACCACCCCTCAACCATAAGAATTCATGCCATGTTTTGGATTTTTACATCGTTCATGGACATTGTAGTGGGCTAGAATAAATACGCGCAATATGGCCACGTGGCACATGTCTCCTTGCGACACGTGGCTCAACAAAATCAGTCATAGTACAGTTCAGCCATGTGGCACCTCATTTCATTATACAAGAGTCCCCGAGATTACTCTGACCACCACAAATGGTGTCTACGGGTTATCGTGCGCGGCAATCGGTCGGAAGGTGGTGGTCAAGAGTTGATTGTCGGTCAAAGGATTTCAGCGACGTCACCTGGGCATGAGATTATGAGAATGATACGCGATGTCCCACCCCTCAAGCCTAAGGCACTCCTATACATACCACAGTGATAAATCCTAACAGGTATGCATTTCTTTCTCCTAAAAGCTCTATCTTTCCTTCTTTATTCAGGGACTGACTTAGCTATCAGAGTACTTTCTAGTTTCTAGTCGTCTTTGACTAATTGGGTACTAACTTGGTTCTTTGTTTTGTAAAGGCAAGGAAGGAGGGTGTAGACACCCCAATTTTAATCCAAGTGTTCCTTCATCATCGTCTCTCATCTGAGACTAGAATGACATAGGTCATGTCACCGTCGGGTCGCCTCTTGATCGAGGCACCCCTGTCTGTCGCTCGAAAATCTGGCTAAGTATGGAAAATTAACTTTTTTGGGAAGTTTTGATTTGGCCAATAAAAAGTCCCGGTATTTGTTCCTTGGATTTTTCTAAGCACAATGATATAATCGGATGCTCTTTTCGAGTACGGGAAGATTATCTTTCGGCCCTTTTCTTCGGAGAAAAACGTGCCGTTTTTCGCCTTTGTACTAAAAGTGGGGGGATAAGATTTTGATTGGATTGGAATATCAAAATTCTGGAAATGCCATTGTTTCCAAAAGGGGGGTACTTCCTTATTTTCATAAATAAATTAAAGTAAAGAAAACTCAAAATTATAAGCACGGCTCCTGTCTCAAGCCGCACGGCTCATCCTGTGCCATACAAGCTGCGCGGCTCCTCCTTACAAGCCGCACGGCTCCCCTCTGGGAGTCGCACGGCTGGTGTTGTTATCCTCTGAAAAATTCCTGACACCAGACGTTCAGGAATATCATCATCGAACCGCCGCCGAATATCATCATCGAACCACCGCCGAATATCATCATTTTTATTCCTTCAAATCTGGTTATAAATAGAGGCCATTTCCTTCCTCTCAAAAAGAGACCGAAAAATCACATCCCGAGAGAATTTCCGTTCAAATTTCCGGCAAAACTCTCGTTCAAAACCGCCAGGAAACTTCCCAAAACCCCACACCTTCCATTCCATTTCGATTCCTTTATACCATTCCCATTCATACCAAATCTAGATCCTGCAAGTTCAAACCCGAAGAATCCGAAATCTTCAACCTCTGTTTCGAGTTCCAGAAAGGTATAAGTCGCTTTCAAACTTCGATTTTCAAATCGTGGTTCTCCAAGGGCATACCCGAGTTAATAACGGTTTCAACAACCGTATATTGACTTTGTAAACCATTTTCGAAACAAAAACCGACTTTTCGGAGCTGTACCGGACGATTTTTCTCGATAAACGCACGGTACGATCCGTACCGGAAATAAGTTTCACTTCAATAACTTGTTTACAAACAAAAACAACCTATTTGGAGTAGATTTGAAGAAGAAAATCAAGCTTTGAACGGGTTTTGGACCCATTGGTCCTGAAATAAAATTTTTAAAAATAGGCTTACAAGCAAGCCGCGCGGCTTGTAGTGTAGGCCGCACGGCTCCTGTGTAGGAGCCGCGCGGCTCCCGTTTAAATCAAAAAATTTACTCTGTTTTCCCCTAGTTCGTACCCTGTTTCTCTGTTCTTTTTCTGCAATTCTCTTCCTTTATTGCACTTTTCCCCTTTTATTCTCCCATTTTTATCACTTAGTCCCTTTGTTTGAGTTTTATTTCTGTTATGGTTTTAATTAATTTCTTTATTTGCTTGTTTATTTGTCAAAGTTTTCGACAAAATATTTTCTATAAAAATCCCACAAATTATTTAGTAGAGACCGAGAACTTCTCGGGCGAGCAGGATGCTTTTCAATAAAACCTTCCCCGCGCGTAACCTGGCTTCCGAATCCAAAAGAATCTTTTCGCGGATCAAATCTTTTCCAACGTGGCATGAGAGTCAACAACTATTCTTAAAACGGTTTCTCGGGTACCAAATATTTTCTAAATTTAAACCCCGGGTGGCGACTCACATTTTTTTTCGTTTTCATATCCGAACCTTCGAGCGAGCCGCGTAGATTTCACCGTCCACAGAGGGCTAGCCATAGTTAAAGTCCAACCGAAAAAGTCAAGTCAAGGAGAGGGATGTTTGGACACCACCCGACAAACATATCTATTGATAACTAACCACAAAAAAAAAAAAAGTGTTATGTTTTCACAGAAAGATAATTTGTCTTTGTATTTCTTGATTCTCGTAGCTTTCCTAACCCATCTAAGATTGAGTGAAAAAAATCCAATCTCCTACATCGTGTTCTTTTCTACCATACGTTTCCTTCTCTTGTTTCTTTTCCTTTTACAAATTGTTTCACAAATTCAAACCCAATAAAACTTGTCTCGTTGTTGAAACCAATGAGCCGAGCTTCCCAAAACCTACTAAACAGATTAAGTGCTAAAAATAATTGATGTATTTCAGGAGAATGACATATCTCGAAATTTGTATTTAGCACTTTTATCACTCAGAAAACTCCCCTAGAAGTGCCATCAAAATTCTCCCTAGTATATGCGATATGGCACCATAAAAGTCTTCCCATGTTGTTAGTAGGCATCATAAAAGTCTTCCCATTAAAAGTCTTCCCATTAAAAGTCTTCCCATGTTGTTAGTAGGCACCATAAAAGTCTTCCCATGTTGTTAGTAAATGTCCAATTTATGGGGGTTGGCCTTTAGAAAAGGGCAAAAACCACCTCAAATTGATATCCCTGCCTAATTTAGCTAAAGCTATTAATGCCTTCCAACTTTGTTTGAAAACCAAGTGAAGTCATTGTACTGGGTTGGTTCATTGTACAGCTTAGTTCTGGGCTTAATCCTACTGGAAAAACTGTGTATCGTCGTTTCGGTCAAGTTAAAATTCAAAATAGTCAACGATTAACTCACCGCAGTAGCCAGAAGTTTCGGAAATCACCATTGTAATCGATCAAAACCCGAAGGTACTGTGTTTAACTTCTGCTAACAACAACGTATTGTCTTGGTGCGCGAATGGGTTTAAGGCCCTGAAAAACACTTTGAACCCTGGACATTCCTAAGTTCAACATCCATTCCCAGAGCAAAATAATACAGATATAAGGACTGTTGACATGTATAACCAAAGGTACCGTACACTATTATCAAATTCCCGTTCAAAATATCCAATTTAATGATTTAAATTCTAAATAAAATAAGGGGTAAAAAAAAAACCATTACCTCAAGACTAACGGCCTGCTGGTACATCATTGATCACTTTTCTTGTCTTCACTCAGAGGCACATAGCTGAACGAAACCTTATTCAAGCTGAAAAAGCGTCCCAGTATGTGACCTGGGTTTATGCACATTATCCTGGCTGACCGATGAAAGGTTTCCCAGAAACAAGTCAAATACTTGCTTTCATTATCAGATATTCCACTTCCTAAATGTTGTTTCCTTGCAAGAAAAATTACACCATCTCATCCTATAAAGCCTCGCCGAATATAACGGCAGTAATAACAGTATCATTCTAATGCTTTTACAGTTTTCTTGGGAGAAATTAGCATTTCTTCAACCTGGAAATGCTATTAAGCTAATCCCTACACCAATGAAGTCTACCCTGTTTTAAAACCCTAAGCAAAGGGGGAAAGGCTGTGAATCCACTCTCAAAAAAATTAGGAGGTAGTATGTTTTTTGAAAATGGAAACAAAGTGTTTTATAGCTATAATAATAAGAATGATGCGCGAGTAGTTGCACTAGATCCATTCACTGAACAGCAATGAGAACAACTAAAGTCTCGCATCCACTTGAATTGCATATACTGTATTTGAGACACTTGCATATCAGGTGGCCAAGTTTTTGTACCAGAGTACAAGGAAAAAAAAAATCCTTTGCAATCGTAAAGCTTAGAAGGAAGGCTTGTTCAGTTGTAGAAGTGACTTACGCCACTAAGGCTCTGGTAAAACAAGGTACTTAAACCTAAATGTCATAGAGGTTCAGAGACACCAAACAGCGAGTTACAAATCTGCAGTGTGAATAACTGCTTTGCTGGATGGACTGAGGGAGTGAAGAAAAACAAAGAGGAGGACATTCGCCTTGACCACCTTTAGAGTCGAGAATCAGAGAAGATACCTTAAGAGAGCCCAAAAAATGACATGAGAGGAGTCCAGAGTAGCAGCTGTCACAAAAGGGCAACAGCCCAAGCAACAACGGAAAGGGATAACTTACTCGGAAAGCAAAAGAAATAATTATCAAATAACAAACGAAAGGGACAACTTACAGACATAGCACACGCTAATAGAGAACAATCAAATACCATTACAAGGTTCCCAACTGAATTGCCAGAAGCAAAGCAGTCATTCTCACGCAACAACTTCAACATAAAAAAATTGGGTCATGAAAGAACCAATAGCACTTCTAAGATCCAGCGATCAACCATCAGAATGATACTATACAGACTAAAAAACAACAAGGTCAGTGATGTTCCGTAGAGTAATATTCCAAGATCTAAACAGCTATCACATGATGTGCTGATAAATTATTGGCAGCTGTTGATGACTTGAAAATTACAAACATGAAGCGCCTGAAAAGCCATATTAGAGGTCATAGAATAGCACAAGAGCTTTAGAGGAACAGACAACCATGGTCTGTGTCAAATATTGCATCCTCAGGCTTTACATGTACAATACTAAGTCAATAAAAAATAAATTACGGTCCTAGAAAAAGTACTTTTACATCTACCAGTAAAGTGAAAAAGTAGTCTTCCAGACTAATATCACAGGCCACAAATTATGGAACTAGCATTATGATCCTCAATTAGCTACCACAATGCAATCAGAATTTTGATTTTTAACAAGGCAAACAACATGGCTAATATTGATCAAAGAAAATTCAAAGAGAGAAAGGCAAGCTAAGCCTTGAAAATGATTAATTTAAGGTTCTAAGATCCATAATAAATGCCCACACTGCTAAATTCTGCATTGCAGCCAACGAATATCAACTAAGAAGATGTAACTTCACAAACAAGTTTATTTACAAAAGTCTTCATACGCAATCCAGACCTTAGCGGCAAGAGAACATGGTGCTTCGAAAGGCATGTGCAGAAAACCACAAAGGAAGAGTAGAACTGGTCTCCACAGAATACATTTCTTTCCACACTCTGCTGTCTCGATGATACATCAAGACCTGCTTATGGGTGGCTAGGAACACATATTGACCCGTCTGACTTATAGGGAAAATTCCAGGCACCATTCCTCTTATACATCTTAGACTCACCCTATCCACCACAAGCCATTCTTCCTTCTCATAGTCTTTCAACACCCAAATAGTCATCCAAGCCTCTGAAATCTGAACTATGGACAAATACCCATCCGACTCCAACAAATGAACCCTGCTTCCAGTCCCGAAACATACTTCCTCAGGCAATGAAAGTTTTTTCCACATATCACAGTTCAGATCAAGAACTAGTATACAGGTGCCACTTCCAGTCAACCAATGGAGCAATCCATTAACATACACGACTTGGTTCCTATTCATATGTGTGAAATAATCATCTTGCAAAGATACAAACTTCCTCCATTTGCTCGACTCCGAATCAAACACCAAGCATATAAAAGTCCTATCTGGCCTATGTCCAAAAGTTCGGTGATAACCCGCTAACACAAGATTAAACTTCTGCATTGACAAATCACAAGCCAACCCAACAAGAGTGGCTTCACCGTCTGGGTAGAATCGAGTAACGGGTCTTTCCCTAGTTTTGGGTAGCAGCTTATACTCCCTAGTCATTGGGTTACAAACATAATACACACCCTTATCAGGTATGCTAGAGCAACACAATAAGCCATTACAAGAAGCTCTGACTTTCACCCTATCCTTAATAAAATCCAATGAGAATTTCTCATAAACACCCTTCAATTTATCAACAAAAATCAAACTGGGTTTTGATTCAGAGGACTCGGAAACTTCTACCAGTACCATAGAGTTCTTGCCGGACGCTTGATTGTACAGTTGAATGAAATACTTGTCTGAGGTTAATTTGTACCATAATTTGCACACAGACTTGGATCTGAAGAGCTCCTTAATAGGTAATCGAGAAAGAATTTGGAGAATAACTTCATCGGGGAAAAACCCATGTTCAGAATTGGGTGGATTCATGATATAACATCTAGAAAGAACAAGAAAGTGCGAGAAAATCAAATACCTTGCTCGATTACCAATCCCAGATTGTTATTCCATGAAATGGCTCTACAATTGACGAATCCAGAGAGAAAGAGAGAGAGGGTATCTGTTGGATCAGAACCGAAACGATAGTGAACTGGTTTTTGACAGTACGAGGTTAAAGTTGGGGCAAATGGGAGCTGATCAAGGGGAAAAAAAAAGATGGGAAAAATACCAAAATGAAATGGGAAAGAAAATTGCGTACGAGAAGAAAGAGTAAAGAGGAGCAAATTTCGAGTTTAGTTTGACAGAATATGCCACTAACGTCAACCTCAGCAAAAACGCCTCCGTTACTTGAGAGAAATTTTTAAGTGACAAGTGGTTATTGTTCACGTGTTACACGCTCGGCAATCTCGACCATTCATAATGCGATTCAACGGTCCGGATTTTAGAGAGAGAAAAAGAAGAGAGAGAGTATTTGGGTGAGAGGAGGGAGAGGGAATCAATCTGAGGCGCCCAAAACATATTTAGATGACACAGATCATGCTTGGGTACCAAGTGGCAATATCCACTCGGCACCCAAAAATTTTTCGTTACTAGAAACCTTGCGCATTAAGGGGTGCATGTTTTTGAGAGCCTCCATTTTTAGATTTTCATTTTTAACTTTTTAGCTTTCTACTTCTTAGATTATGTTCAACATGTATTTTGAATATGATAGAAGTATTTGGAAAAAATGTGTAGAATATATTTTACAATAAGAATAATAATATTTGAGAGATGTGTGCAGAATACATTCTGTAGATTCTTTTTTCAACTAAAATGTGAGAAGTAAGAAATCAAAAACCTCCTCCAAAGCTCACATTCAAATATCCAAAGGTTAAAATGGTGAAATAGAAAAGACAAAAAACCATAAGCCAAACACCCCCTAAATACTTAGAAACCAGCGGCCAAATACTCGAACCTGGCAGCCACTTTCTACAATCATGCGGCTGCTAGCTACATACTCCTACTTCAACTTCACGGCCACAGAATCTAACATTGCGGCTGCACACTAACTTTGAGAACAGTTACCCTGATCTTGCAGCCAGACAAGAACTAAACCAAACCGAGTCTTATGTCCCAATCAATTGAGGTCGGCTACATAAATCATTTTTCTCCATTGAGCTCTGTCGAGTGTCGTTGTTCACTTAAAACTGGTAGACTCAAATCTTTGCATACTACCGCATCTAATGTCAATTTAGATCTTCCCTTCCCCGAAACGTTGCTACCCAAAGGTAGACATGCCCAAACCACCTCAGCCTATTTTCCTTTAACTTCTCCTCTATAGGTGCTACACTTACCATCTCGTGGACTGTTTCATTTCTAATCCTGTCTCTTCTAGTCTTACCACACATCCAGCTCAACATTCTCAGTTCCGCTGCACTTATCTTGTTCACCTATTGTTTCTTAATAGGCCAACATTCTGTCCTGTAAAGCATCGTTGGTCTTATGACCACACAAGAAAGTAGGAGAAAATCAAATACGTTGCTCATTTACATTTTACCCCTGAGGTTTTGCCATTGATGAATCTAGATAGTAAGACAGGGTATTTGTTGGATCAGAACATGGAAAAAGGAAATAGATTTTTGAGATTACGCTGTTAGAGTAGGGGCAAATACAAGTTGATCGGGAAAAAAAAAATTAGTGATACTAAATTGAAATGAGGAAGAACGTTGCAGAGGAGAAAAATGAGGAGAAAAATTCAGTTGACTTTTCTGATAACCAAAAAAACGAGTTAACTTTGACAAAATATGCCACTGTCATCAATGTTAGTCAAAATCCTTCGGTCATTTAAGAAGTAGAGTGCAAAAATCAAGTTTATTCATCGTTACATTTTTTGCCGAATAATAGCAAAATCATCTTTTGCCTCCTTTGGGTAAAAAACTTAATCCAATTTTTTGGTTTTTTGTCAAATAATCCAAAAAACCGGTTTGGTTTTTTCTTAAACTTAATCCAAATTATTCCCTCATTTGGCTAATAATCCAGATTATGGATTATTGGATTATTCGTTTGTCCTTATTCAAAAAAATTTGAGTTCTGACCATAATTTTATACTTGTTAAATTCGTCTCGTCGAGAGGAATCCAGAAACCACAAAATCTTAATGCAAAACTAACGAATGCAAAAAAAATTTGAATAAGGACAAACGAATAATCTGGATTATTGGATTATTACCCAAAACACTCTGGTTTTTTGGATTAAGATTATTACCCAAAGCACTCTGGTTTTTTGTACCCAAAAAACCAAAAAACTGGATTAAAGTTTATTCAAAGTAGAGGAAACACAAATTCAAGCCAATTGATATGCATAGAAAGAGGAAGAGATAAAGTTTATTCAAAGTAGAGGAAACACAAATTCTTTGGAAAGAAGGCAACACTAAAAGGGATTTTCTCAGCTCCTCAGGTAGTCTCTCAGCAATTACTTGTTCGGATTCTATTTGACTTGCTAGTCAAATTCATCATACCAATCAGGCAGTCATAACGATCATAGGAGTATTTAGAAAATCTTCATTAATGGTAGGAGGCATTTTTTGGTGTCAAAGTCGAATTTGGCCTTGCTATATACTGTTTTTTTTTTTAATCATAATTTGGCCAGCTGTTGCAATGGTGTCCATATCAAAATTTGACTCTATTGCTCAATTACCTTTCAACTACGTGTCCTTTTCTCAACTAACTTTTACATTACTAATTGCTCCCTCTTAAATGTGTTACTTCGTAAATCCAAATTATTAAAGAAACATCATTATTATACATTTTACATCAACTTTTTCCGACTACTTTACACTTTTCATATCAACTTTTATCACCACTTTCTACAATTATCCTCCACTTTTACCCAATGATAATTATACAAACTTTTACCCATTAAGATATTAAATTTTCAAAATACACACTTATAAAGGGACAACCTAAAATGAAAATGTCGACACTAAAAGAGAGACGGAGGGAGTTATATTTCATGTACTTTAACTAACGTTTAACCACCTTCCAATGACGATTTTAGTAACTACTTTTAGGAACCAACTAACTTTCTACCACAACTACTTTTTTATGCATCTAAACATATTATTGTTGTGCAAATAAATAAATAATTAACCAAGTAATTCGAAGTTTAAGTGAAGAGAGGGAAACCCAGTGCTCAAGTATCTAATCACTGGACTTGGCACGGGTCATCCACGAGGATCTCTCTCTCTCTCTCTCTCTCTCTCTCTCTCTCTATATATATATATATATATATATATATATATATAGTCAGTAATATATGGTTTGTCTTTCTCTGAATATATGTTGTTCTTTTGGGCGGATGAAAATAGGGGGAAAAGTATGACGTGACACAAATGGTATGAGCCATTTCCTCAACCAAATTTAGCAAAATAAGTGGCTCGGCCATTTTTGGCTAGGATGAATGGCTTATCGTTGGGGGAGATTGAAAAAGAAAGAGAGAAAAAAATGGGGATGACATGAGATTTGACTCCTCGTAACATTGGTCTTGATAAACAACAATACATCGCGTCGTTACAAAAACCATAGATTACATTTATTTTTTAATATCGATTGTAGATTATAGATGAATTTTAGGCATCGGAAGAGATTATTGATTTCCACACTTTTTTTTTTCTTTAATTTACTAAATTATGTAAAACCCTTTAACACAAACAAATGAAACATAGTTAAAGAGACTTCAATTAACTTTTCCACAATATGGGAAAATAAAGAACACTGCATTTTTTTAAAAAGTGCATCCCTAATGTGCATAGTTTAGGGAATAAAAACAAAATTCTTTCTTTCCAAAATGACACTTTGTAAATTCGCATATTTAGAAATAACCTTCGCGTGATTGTTTAACTGAAAAGCATTGGAGCATCCTCATCAGCTTCTCTATTCTCCCTCACCAAATTATTTTTGCTACAGTGCCTACTCAAATTAGCGCACCAACTCATTTTTTATTGTTTTTTGCCGTGAGGAACTAGAGGACTCCCCCAAGACTTTCGGGGGAAGACGTAAGGGACCAGTGGATATTAAGAACCAGTCGATAGTTTAATTGTTTTCTACCGCACCAAGTTATCCTTTTTCAACCTTTGTCCTGACATAAACAGTAACTCCCCAACGGGGGAGATTAATATAATAGGGGAATTTTTTTTAAATAGATTTGAGGGTAATAGTTTAATATAGTAAAGTTAAAATAGAGAGTCTGATTTTGTGAGTTTTTGATAAAGTGACTTGTAAATTTATAAAAGGTGTTTTTGAGGTTAAATTTGGTGAAAATTTTGGGTAGGCTGATAAGGATGTTCTTATGTGGCTTTTTATTTTAAATTTTGAGTTAAAGTAGATAGCCAAACCCCTAAAATAAGCCAAAATCAGGCTCACCAAATGGTTGATCAAATTGGTTAAGCTTTTAACTTTGCTACAGTACCGCACCAAATTTGGTGCGACACTGTTTACTCACAAGAGCACTATTCACACACTGTTCATGCACTATTCACGCGTTGTTCATTTTTTTAATATTACTTTTGGGGAGTAGGAGTAGAAAAAAAGAATAGTTTAATGCAGTAAAGTTAGAATAGAGAGCTTGATTCTGTGAACTTTTGTAAAAGTGACTTGCTAAATTGTAAAAGGTGTTTTTGAAGTTAAATTTGGTGTAAAATTTGATGCTCCTGATAAGGATGCCTAAGGGCATCCTTAGGACATCCTCATCAGCCTCAACAAAAAAGCACCAAATTTAACCACAAAAACACCTTTTACAATTTAGCAAGTCACTTTATCAAAAACTCAAAAAATCAGACTTTCTATACAAACTTTACTATATTAAACTATTCCCCCTCAAATCTATTAAAAAAATTTATTTTCTCCTAAAAAAACTCAACTCCCCACGTTGGGAGGTGTACTTGTCGGAGGAAAGGTATAGGTAGGTGCGCGTGTCAGCAGCCCATGGTTCCTCCCTCTCTCGCTGTCTCCTGTTGCACCGAAGAAAACAATAAAAAAAAGCAGTGCCTTGGCTCAACAGTACCTTTAACCTGTGAACAGTACCTTTACCCCAATAGCGAGTTACTATAGTGAAGTTGCAATTTTTGCAAATTAGCCAAATATTTGTTGAGGCTGATTTTGGGGTGTTTTTTCCACTTGGACTCAACAAAATAACCATTTGGCCAAAATAGCAATCCTGATGAGGATGCTCTTATTTGGCTCCCCATTTTAACTTTTGAGTTAAAATAGGGAGTCAAACTCCCCAAAACCCCCAATATCAGCCTCTCTATACTCCCTCTACAAATTATTTTTGCTATAGTACCACTTAGTTTTTTATTATTTTCGGTTTAGGTGGCTGAGGGGGGAGGATCATGACATGTGGTCTACTGCAACACTTTTTTGTACCGATATATCTCCCCAGACGGGGACATTGGGGAGATTTTTTTTTTAAGGGGAATAGCTTAATATAGTAAAGTTAAAATAGAGAGTCTTATTTTGTGAGTTTTTGATAAAGTAACTTGTTAATTTATAAAAGTTGTTTTTGAAGTTAAATTTGGTGAAAATTTTGGTGCTCCAGATAAGGATGCTCTAACACAGCAAAACAGAGTACCAAATCTGAAACAAACAAGGGTCTTACTAACGTGTACCTATTGAGCAAACAAACAAACAAACAAAAATAACACACACATCAATACACTTTTTTTTCTTTTTATACTTTTTAATATATTTTCACATATCTCTATACATTTTTCACATATTTTAATACACTTTTTCAACCCTAACGTGTGCCCACCAAACAAAATTACAATTCCTCGTTGAGTCATTGGACACCAAGGACGTGGGCTCTCCATGCTACGTACTTAAGACTTGTGCAGCTGTGTACATTGTACAACTGCGTGTTGTCTCGTCGTTGAAAAAAACTCCTCTGAAATCAAATGTCAGCTTCACCAAAGCAAAATATTGAGGTAAATTTCACTGACACCCCTTGAAGTTTTCTTAATAACAAATGTCCGCTTCACATATTTCATTGATGCCCCTTGAAAACAAAAATACACTCTTACCGGTCAAAGAGCTTTCTCATCAGTAAGAAAACACTTTTATCGTCCGCCCAATGAGCGAACAATTGAAAGACTGATAAGAAATGACTAAAAAACATCGTGCGGTTTCAAAGTTCATTTCACACACCCAGCTAACAATTGTTTTCAAACCTACGATGTAATTAGTCAAAAGTTGTTTGTATTGAAAAATTCACCAAAATAATCAAATAAAATGCTATTAGATCTCAAATTTTCGATCCCACATAATACAACTCTTTCAATTTGTAAAATAATTAAATTAATTCAAAACATGTGAGAATTGATTGTTTTATATTACAGTATATATTATCATAAAAATGTTGAATTTTCAGGTATAAGTTACTTTTGCTTCATTCTATCACGTGTTTAGACAGACAATTGTCGATTTAAGGTATCACGTGTTTGGAAAGACAATTGTCGATCTGAGGTACCGACACAACAGATATAGACACTACAATGGGGTTCATGGACCCTTCTATATGCACAGACGAGAGTGTACCGATGAGGTATCGACGGCGTCACCGAGCCGTTGTGGGTCCCAAACGGTCGATCTGAGCCGTTCATCGTTCTCAAAATCGAATTCCGAGGGGGTGATTTTGGATCGAGCTTATACAGCCGTCCGATTGCCTCGATTCCCGCGTGGGCCCACTCGGAATTCGATTTTGAGAACGATGAACGGCTCGGATCGACCGTTTGGGACCCACAACGGCTCGGTGACGCCGTCGGTACCTCATCGGTACACTCTCATCTGTCCCCTTATATTTACCGGGGGTTCATTGACATTCGCAAAGGGGGCATTCGTAATTAGGAAAAACCTCATGAGGCGTCCCCGGGAATTTTCCAAAAAAAGAAAAAAGCAACCCAGCCATAAAATAAAAGCAATATGTGTGGTATGTGGAGAAGTTTCTCAAACTTTCATATGTGGCCACCCATTTATTCCTCCAACAAATGAGTGCCACGAGGAAAGTGTTGGGCGGGCCGACTCGTGTTAAAATTTTCCCCTGTGGAGTGACGTATCCTACACGCTGCTCCCATCATAAGTGGTCCCATAATACTCTCCAACTTTGATGATGATTGATGATGCTCTGCTCTCTCTTAAAGTTAACACACAAAAATCCAATAACTTTCATTTCAACCTTGTACCATATATATAATTGATCAAATTCAGCTCTCCTTGTCTAGATTGTAAAGTTGAGTAATTTATGACCATCGTAGGCCGGAGATCTAAAGTTCAACTCTCGTGACAGTGATATTGGCCATCGTCATAAGTTAAAAAGATTTAAAAAAAAAAAGTTGAGAAATTTATGCCGTAAAATAAAACAAAACAAAGTGATATTCTAAATTTGATGTAAAAATTTGTCAAATTTAGTGTTAATTTAGATTTTGTCAAATTTGTCACATTATGATTTACATGACATGTCATTCTCTTCACATAAATCAATTTTAAAAGTCTAAAATGCCAAGAAGTCAAAAAGCTGAGTTAGTGGAATGGAGGTAAGTCAATAGACCAGTATTAAAAATTGAGACAATTCTAATACAATGATTTAGATTTGAGATTATATCGAAGTGACACCAAAGTAAGTAATTTTTTGATATCCAAAGGATGAAAATTTTCCAATATCATGATATTATTTTAGCCCAGAAAGGCCAAGCGTATTGGAGATTTTGTGCACCCAACTACCATTCTCAAGCACATGATTGGAGATTGGCCGTTACCCATTTTATAAAAGCATATTCTTCCCGAAACTTTTTCCCTTGTCAAAAGACAAACTCCACTTATTAATTTCCCCACCTATAGTTATTTTAAAGGCCTTCCAAGAATTCCATTAAGAAATATAGTACTAATAATTATTTCTCAGGCACCCTCACGTGATATTTTAAAATTCTTTACCACCACGCATCGCTCCATTATAAAACTTAGGGGTGTCCACGGATCGGATCCGAACGGATCGGATACAGATCCGATCCGATCCGCTATGAGCGGATTATGGTTTTTAAGATCCGGAACCGAACCAAACATTCACGGATCGGTTACGGATCGGATCGGGTCGGATCGGACGGATTTGACAGATTAAAGAACGATTATTGAGCGGATTGAGCGGATCCGATCCGATCCGGATCCGGAACCGCCACATAAGAAATTCTCAATCCGGAACCGAACCGAACATTCACGGATGGATCAACGGATGGTTCGGATTGGTCGGATTGGCGAATCGGATGATCCGCTGGACAGCTCTAATAAAACTTATCCGAAAAATGCTAATACCCAAAAAATTACTCGAAATTTAAAATTAGTGACTAATCTAAACCATTAATTTCAAATTGTCGCACTGATTATGTGTCGGCACTCGGGAATCACCCAATAATCACCTCCTGTACCTTCTCCACAATTCCACACTATTTCATCAAACACCTTGCTTCTCTGCCACAAACTCCCCCCCTCCAACACTTCTTCCATATTACTAGCATATTCCATTTCAATATCACAAAAAGTGAGAGAGAGAGAGAGAGAGAGAGAGAGAGATGCCTCTACCCATGACGGAGAAGAAGAAGGCCAGAGCAGAGGTTTACTACGGTGAAGAAATCTGCCGTGAGAAAACAGTTTCATTGCTGACAGAAATGGGTTTGCCAAATTGGCTGTTGCCTTCATTCGAGGGGATTAACGAATTTGGGTACGTGAATGACACAGGATTTGTTTGGCTCAAACAAAAGCAAAGGAGAGAGCACAAGATTGATGAGGTTGAAGGCAAGATTGTGATTTACGAAGCAGAAATCACTGCATATGTTGAGCCCAAGAGGATCAAGAAACTGACCGGTGTCAAGGCCAAGGAGCTTTTCATTTGGATCACCCTTAGCGAAATCCGTGTCGACGACAATGACAACCGGCCTTCTACCGGTACGATCACGTTCAAGACTCCCAGCGGCTTTTCCAGGTCTTTTGCCATAGCTGCAGATGATGAACCCAACCAGACTCAAGCCAAACCGAGTCTTATGTCCCAATGATCATCTGGGGTCGGCTACATGAATCCTACGTCTTAAAAAAAAGGAAAGTATTCCTGTAAAGGATGATGAAAAATTGTCTGAGGGTCAAGAAATGGGTTATCCAAATTCACACGCAGGAGATTTTGGAATAGAATTCTATGGCTTATGAGATAATAAAGGGAGAATCGTAATCAATCAGCCAGCCAGCTGTCAAAGAAGTGCCGTGCACAAGGTACTTTGGACCTGTTATTTTTGCAAAAAAATCATTCAGATAATATAGTTTCTGATTATGTATAGTTTCAGAAGAATTAGCATTGAGGTGAAAGGGGGATATTGTTCCAGATATCTTACTGTATAGATTTTTGCTGACATGTTGATTTCTAATGCAACCTGCTCATAATTTGGTCTCATTTTCATGAACATCAACTCATGGTGTACTAATTTCCTGTTTTTCATTATGACAAGGAATATTGAAACCACCACTTTTAGGGTGGTGGATAATGTGTAAAAAGTGCATCGAAATCTGGAAAAATGAAATTCGAGAAAGTATATTAATATCTACGAAATGGGTATTGAGATTCTAACTTGTTTTGGCATTTTATGCTCATTATCCACTGTAAACTTGGCGGTGATTAGCAACACCGTATAATAATTAGGAAATGACACCAATCTATGGGTGGAAATTCAAAAATAAGAAAAAGCTAAAGTTGTTTCCAAAATCAGATTGTAGTGATGGTCTGGGGAAAAATTTCTCATTCCTGGGATAAACCATAAGCAATATAATCAAGGAGAAACAATATAAAGAAGATGCTGAATAATTTCTGTTGTTTGTGATATTTCATTGGTTAGCCTGAGTATTTACAAGAATCATGTAAATTACAAGCATATCTTCTATGGAGATTGCCTGATTGTTAGACAAGTTGTCAAATATTGCACCTACCCAGATTAGCTACACAAGCCAAGAAAACCATTTGTATAGGATTCCGGTCGTTTGTACAGATGAAAATTTTATTTCAATTCCCTACCCATACTATACTGTAAATCAATAGGTGATTAATTATCATGGTTTCTGACCCTGCAAAAGAAAAAAAAAAAAAAAAAAACATTTATCTGTCAGCCTTACTACCTAAAAACAAAGATACACAATTAGGTAAGAGATGTTAATATGTACAAAAAATCTCCATGTTTATATGTACTGCTACCATGATTTTAGGAAATATTTGGCAATGAGATGTATAAAAGAGAAAACAAACTGCAAAATGAGCTTTGATCTATGCATAACACTACAGGCTTCTAAAAACTTAAAAGATCAGGTAAAATTGAAAAGCCACATGCAAAGTACCTGAAAGATCAGGTAGATGGAATCAATTATGAGAACCTAACTGTGAAATTGTGAGCATCAGATAGCATAGCAGCAGCTCTAGCAGGATATTTCTCAAACCTGTACCATTTCTATTGCTCCAGGATTAATAAACTGTATATTTGTAAGGCAAAGGCTACCATATTTGGAAGATAAATTAATTTGCAAATTAGATACCATACCCGGCAAGGGGCGACCCATTTTCCATCAACCCAATTGCGTTTAGGCCTCAAATCAGAATGTTGAAATTCCAATATCTCATTTGTACCTTTGATATAGACAGCATACTCCGAACGCTTATTCTTAATTACTTGAGAAACAACCCCAACCCACCACGCATTGTTATACCAAGCTTCGACATCTTCAAAGGGTTCAAAAGGATCAGAACGCTGAATTACAGGAGCACACAACCTTATGCACAAAGCATCAGCCACTTCCTTGAGGAGTTCCATTTCTGTGTCACTTTTCAGTGTCAAGTATTCGACCAAATACTTTCCAGACCCTTTAGAGCATATGATGATAGCCGGGTACCAAGAATTTGAGTATCCTTCTTCATCACTTCTGACCTCTACTTTCATTCCCCTGGTAAAATAGTTTGTCTCCAATGATATTAAATCATCATGCCTCTTCAATTTTCCGGGTTTGGGTTTCAGTGGCAACTCAGATGGCTTTTTCTGCATATCAAGCATTCAAACATTCAGCAAACATGAAAGGAAAACAACGGTTAAACTATCAATTGTTGAATTTACATGTACTATTCTAAATCTACATGCTCGACACTTAGGTAAGAGTATGGGATACGTGTCCGACATCACAGTTGGATAGTCACCCTGGAGGCGTGGAAGCATATGTAGCAATTCAAATTTACCTTTAAAGTTATACATCAGACTCTCACATTATGCATGACAATGCTAAATGGAACCTCATAAAGAAATTAAAAAAACTTGAAAATTTTGTCACGTCTTCATGTCCTGGGGATTAGATGAATTGCACACTTTGACACGTATGAATTAGACACTTGAATGCATACTTACACCTAACACCAGTACCCGTGCCCATGTAGCACAAGTCTGATTTTTTATGTTTTGTTGGACCTTTCCTGGGTTGAATAGATCTTCTTCGTGTTGTCATTTGATAATTACATGTTATACAGAACTCATCGAGAAAAAACGTATGAAAGAGAAAACAGTGGTGATACCAAGAAATCAGCTACGAATTTTCCACCGATCCATTCTTGATGAGGCCTCAGATCAAAATGATGAAATAGTAATTCCTCGTTACTGTTCCAGAAATAGACTGCATAAGTTAAGCTCTCGAGAACTCTGGATATAAGACCCATCCACCATCCATCGTTGTACCAAACATCGACTTTCTCAGTAAGTTTGAAGCGGTCTAGCCTTTGTATGACCGGGGGACACGGCCTAATGTACAAAGCATCTGCCGTATCTTTTAGGAGTTCAGTTGCATCCTCAGTTTTCAAAGTCTGGTATTCGACCAAATACTTGTCCTTCCCCATTGAGCTAAGAATGAGTGCAGTGTACCAAGAACCCTGGAAACCTGCTTCATTACTTTTGATCTCTACCAAAGTCCCATTGCTGAATATTGCCTCTGAGATTATCTTCTTGACTTTCAGCTCTCTCTCTTTGGACTTTAACTCCAACTCGGATGAACCCTGCATTTTAAACACTCAATACACATTGGAAACAGAAAAACCGAGCAGCTTGAAAACACAATTGTGATAAATCAGATCACTTAAGATGACTTAGTTTTGGAAGATATTACCATAGATATACGCTTTTTATATGACACAATACAACTGATACTTGTGCAGTACCAATCACAACCAATCCAACAAGATCAAGAGAAAACAGAAATTAAGAGCACAACTGCATGCAGTCTTACCGCGGAAGCAGCAATCCATTTACCATCAATCCACTCCTGATGAGGCCTCAATTTGGAATGTTGAACTGTCATTTCATCTTTCGTGCCTCCAAAATACACTATGTACCTGGAATCATCAAGAACTTTGAAGATGTGGCCAACCCACCATCCATCATTATACCAAGCATCAACTTCTTGAAACCGTTTAAAATAGCCTATCTGTTGGATCTCAGGGGGACACGGCCTAATATGAGAAGCATCTGCATATGTTTTGAGGAGTTCACTTTCATCATCTGTTGTCAGTGTCTCGTATTGCACCAAGAACTTGTCATTCCCTACTGAATCAATAACAACTGCAGTGTACCAAGAACCCTCGAATCCCTCTTCGTCGCTTTTGAGCTCTACCATTTCGCCTTTGCTGAATTTAGCTTCTGATGTTCCTCCACTGTATTTAACCCTAAATTTCACCTGTTTGGGCTTTATTTCGAACTGGGATGGTTTTCTCTGCATTTTGATAGGTCAAGTATTTCACCAAGTCAAACCAAAGGAGGGAGAATTTTTTTTTTTTTTTTTTGGGCAGAAATGAAATAGCTTCAAAAGACCAAAATGTGATGCAAACATCGTGCATTATATAAATCTAAACTACTACATATTTAAACAAAACTTATTTCTAGGAATACAAAGTGCAAGTTTTCATCACTGATTAAACAAACAAGTTAAATTGTCACAAAATATGAAACAATAGAGGTGCGAATGAGCCGATCGAGCCAAGTCGAAGTGACTTCAGGATGTTTGAGCTCTGCTCTTTGGAATGTAGTGAGTTCTATCTTGGATGGAGCTCCAATCGAGCTCGATCTTGATTAGCATTTGAGAGCTCTGAGTTCAATTTGATCCCTAAATGAGCTGAACTTATCTATTGGAGCCAAGTTACAGGTAACCCGAGCTTCGCTCATCTACTAAACAAAGCCAAAAAGTCTTTTCGAGCTTGGCTAGTTTAGTAGTCGATCTCACCTATTCAAGGTCGAGCTCAAATTAGTGTTTGATAACTCAACTCTGTTTGATTACAAAAAGAGTCCTTAAAAACGAACTGAGCTCTGCATTTACTAAACGAGGCCAAAAAAATTCCGAGCTTGGCCGAGTCTTTAACAAACCGAGCTACGGAGCTAGTGATGCACACGTATGGATTGATATAACAAATTTATTAGGGTTACCATTTCTCCGAGAGGTGGGGTCCAGAAACCGTCCTTCCAATCCCTATGAATCCGCAAATCGCACCCTTCAAATTCAACCTGGTCCTTCTCATCACCAAACACCACCAAATACTTTGAATTCATCAATATACCAACAACACTTCCCACCCTCCATCCATTTCCACAAAACGCGTCCACATCTTCCCCTAGACCGAATCTCAGATCAATATCCGGCGGCGGTGGCGGCCTCACTCTGCTCCCGTCGACGTGCTCTCTAACCGGTCTCGATGATCCGCGCCCGTCGGAGACTAGTACGGTGTGGTACTCGACGCAGACAGTATTCTTCTTCTTTGATGGTGATTTGAGAACGGTGGCGGCGTAGTAGCAGTAGGTGGCGGATTTGAAGCGGTTGCCATCATCGTTTTCTGATAACTGAGGCATCCCGGCCAGTTTATGCACACCTCGACTGAGTATGGGGAGTGGGTTTTCGTCGTTCCAGGTGAGTACTTCTACTGTGTCTCCTTTGTTGAAGTGTTGTTGCCACATTGTTTCTGAATTCTGAGTTTTCGGTTTTAGAGAGAGAAATTATTCGTCGGAGCTCTATGAGAGTGTAGAGAGAGGCATGGTGTTATGGTAATAGCCGGCCATTGGAAGGTAAGTGGCATGCCCTGTGTGTGAGCGGGTACGAAAACAGTGAGGAGATTCTATTTAGTACATCCTTTTTTTTTCATGCAGACACATAATCTTCGTGCATAAATCTAGAAAAAAAAAAAAAAAACTATTTAGAATTGTTCGATACACACGTAGGTTCCACTCGTTTAACATATTTAGGGCCCATGCACATTGGACAATTCTGCACATATTTATGCGTAATGTTTCTGTTCTTTAGGCAAATCCACATGTCTCAATTAGTCAAAATTAGGAGTGCAAACAAGCCGAGCCACGAACTGCTTCCGAGCAACTCGGTTCGTTTGTAGCCCTAGTCAAAATATTCAATATGTGTGTTTGAGATGTCCAAAAAGAACTTCTCACTTTTTGGTATTTTGGATTTCTGAGTTTCTGCTAAAAAATCCAAGTTGGTGGAACAATGTTATGATATTCTATTTGAGCTGTGTTTTGATAGCTAAGAAACAGTTTTCTAACTCATTTTCATTTCAATAAAATGACACCTACAATAACTTAAATAGCTTAGTAAAAAGTTAATTGCTTCTTAAAAGATAAAAAGGCTAGTTTAAAAGTTCACCTTTTTTCCGCGTGATTTTATTTTTACCAAAAAAAAAATTAAAAATGTAAAGAAGCTACCTTTGGAGAAATCCAAACATCCAGCTACATTGGGCCTTTTGTCGGATGAACATCTATCCTATTTCCATGGAACAGTGCTGCATAACCCTTTTAGGCCCAAAACCAAACCATGTGACACCTTATCTCACCCATATTCATTTGTTGTTTTTAGAAAACCAGCTACAAAGCCCAATTCGAAACCCAGCACCCATTTGGGTTGGGTAGGAGCTGACCCAAAAGATAGAAGGACTATTGAATTCTGACCCAAAATATACTTTAGCCAATATCAAATTCCTTTTTTTAAGATAGAGGTCTTAAATAATCATACAAGAATTATGTAGTTGCAGAACATTTTGTTGAGTTTGGACACCCCAAACTATACACTTGTATTGAATATTCTCACTTTTATTCAATACAAAATTACACAAGTACACTTACTTGTACACAAGACACCACTCAAGACACTTCAATTTGACACTTACTCACACTTGAGTATCACTCACATGCACACTCTTTGTGCTTTTCACAACACTTGGTGTATCACTCACACACACCACAAATGAGCTCCCACCTCCTATTTATATACTACATTAGAAGATTCTAGACTAGGACTCCTATAGATAATACAAGAAGATTCTAGACAAGTGTGGAGAATGAGGAATGATGGTGAAGAATCTAGAAGCTTCAAGTACCGGAACTTTCCGGTAGAATCCGGATGTATCCGGCGGAATCCGGAGGCTTCCATTGTAATCCGGAAGGTTCCAGAGGGACCCGGAACTTTCTAGTGGAGTCCGGAATATTCCGGCGAGATCCGAAACATTCTGGAGTAACCCAGAGATTTCCAGAATCATCCAGAGAGGCGGTGATGACTTCAACACATTTGCTTTTCAAAAACAATGTGACTCATTTGATCTATTGAAATTAGTTTATGTTAGAGTTGCAGGAGTGGCAGTGTGCAAATAACAATCTCTCTCCAAAACAATGAATCCCGGAATTTGAACCTATGACCTCTTGACCATGGTACCACTTGTCAATTTTAGTTTCGCCCTCTCTCTTAAAATTTAATTGGAGGTTAGATTTTCATTTTTTTCGAAAAAGACAAAAATAATTATATTCATCAAATGTAACAGATACAAAGATTGAAAGGGACAATAGCATGACAGCATGCCAATGCAAGGAAGCATCCAACAAGGTTTGGCTTTCACTTAAGCCGTTTATGATACTCAATATTGCATATATGGTTCTAGAGTGATCAAAGGGAGCGAAATTGCACACTCAACAATTACCATATAAATGCTTATAATGGTAAAGAGGAAAAGAAGAGAACACAAAGACCGAGAGATGATGTAGTGTAGGGGGTGCACTGTAATGGTGTAGTGCACCAAAACGATGTAGTTTTGCCGACACTTGATGTTATTATTAGGAGGCTGCTTACACTAATATCAATCTAATTCATCTCTAAACAGTTTTAAATGTGAGCAAATGCATCGTTTTACTACAAACATAAGGTTCGGCCAAATACAACCAAATGTCCTTGCATGGATTCTAGCTATACCTGTTGCCCTATGTCAGGGTATAATCAATTTTCAGGGTACAAAATGGAATTAAAGCAACTCATGATTTAGCTAGAGTGAACCGACCCCTCTTCTATCATTTTCATGAAAGAATATTAGTTGAAGTTGATCTATCCATCAACCACATGTATTAAATCCAATTGGGTATGTGAACTACCCCACCATTTTCCCATTGGCCCGAAGGACAGGGGCCCTTTGGGTATTTATTGAAAGTGCAATTGGCCCTTACATTATACCTAGAATGACTAGTCATTGTCTATCTGAATGGACATTTTGTGGGTTTGGGTGCATCTTGAGTTTCAGATTGAAATCAGGTGATTCTTTATTGTAATTCACCTGTGGTGGAAGTCCCACAAGTCGTAAAACTGAAAGAGCTCCTTGGTAAAACTGAGAGCTTACTAGCTTCACAGTTCAAGAACATTAAGAGAGTAAAGTTAGAGCTATTCATACAAAAAGGGGTTCAGGGTTGAGGGGTTGAGCTAGGATTGAACTGTGAATATCTAAAGTACATTTCAAAAATGTAAAATTTAGGCGTCTTTGTGGATCAAAATTGCGGTATTGCGACAATATCGGTACTTTGGTCATGTCAAAACTATGAATTATGCGTATTAGATTATATACACTTCTAGCGAAATTACAAAATTTGGTGAGATCAAGTGACGCCACTTGTATAAGAGTCGACAAACATACTAAATGATTGTATTCATGAGCAAGAGTTTAGAATATATGGGTAATTTGGCTAAAACAAGATCCTAAATGCAGAGTGATGCATAACTAGATAACAAGCCATTTTATTTCATACGTATCCGAATATTGGTATTTGAAGCACTGAAGAAAAGATTTTAAACCAATTCAAAGATGACACGTGTTCGGTCGCGATGCGTTTGGGACCACAGTACCATTCCAATTTGGAGATATCATTACCCTTCGTTTGGATTAATGGAAATTGAATGAGAGTGGGTGGTACCCTTATACTAGGAAACATATCAGGACCACAGTACCATTCCAATTTGTGGCTCTTTCTCTGCAAGAATACTGGCAGGTTCAAAGTTTTGATTCTTTTCCCTACCACTCAAATCAACGTGGCTATGGGTACGCACACTTGCGTATGTTATATGTATGCAACTCATCTCAACTGTCCATCTTAGAAATCAATGGTCTGGACGGTCGAAAAAGCTTTTAGACGGTTGAAATGCACGGTCCGTGCATTTGGCGTACGTAAGCATGCGTGCTCGTAGCTTTTTTGCACTCAAATGGGTTAATCCATGGATGGGTTACTAAATAGCTCCATTTTGGACACATGCATGCAGGGACGGAGCCAATAATTTCACTAGGCATGCATATATGTTTTTCAGGCAAATTGAAGAGTACTGTAGGA
This sequence comes from Vaccinium darrowii, assembly GCA_020921065.1. Lineage (NCBI taxonomy): Eukaryota > Viridiplantae > Streptophyta > Magnoliopsida > Ericales > Ericaceae > Vaccinium > Vaccinium darrowii. Next base: position 860,347 of record CM037151.1, on the reverse strand, counting down.
TTGGACTTCTCATATTTGCCAACTTTAAGCATTATTGATTATTGATTTCCATATTTAGCTAGAGAGATAGTAACCAATGAAGTGACCTTGTGGAATGAAGGTCTCCCAAAGATCGATGCAGCACCTTAACCTTAGGAACTGAAAACAACACTAACAACGATCTTCTTTTTTATAACTCAGGTGCTAAATTATCGACATTGCTCCACGTACAGAGGCAGGAATACAAATCATGTATCGACCAGTTCGGGGACTCACTTGTTGGTTCCACACGAACCATCCGAGCCGTTCATTCATTTTAGACTGATTTTCCTAGAGGCCCCGTGGAAAATCATCTCAATCGGAAGTGCGTGAGCGTTTGATCTAAAATCTCCCGTTCATTCAAATGTGGAACTCACAAGTGGGTCCCTAAGCCGGTCGGTACATGGTCTTTACCCCTGCCATCATTACCACTAGAATTACCGCTGAATTATTGCCCTCCCTTAGTATTTTAACCTATTGCATCACATAATTCATTAGTTCATCCCGAATTTCATGATTATCAAGAGATATGTTGACATATGTGGATATGACATTAAACCCCTTCCAAGTGACATTTTTTACATACGACAACTTGTTTTCACTTTTTAAATTGTCACAAGAGGACGGTTCCAATCACATAAATAGCAGAGATGGTGAAAACAATCTCTCATATCTAACTACCGCGCGCAATATAAAGATTACAATGGCAAGACCTATTTTCACCTTTTACGGGTTGGCCTGACGGTAAAGGTCAGAGACTTAGAAGTTTTATCTTTTTAAACCAAATTCAATTAAAATTTCATTGATGCCATCAACTCTCGTGAGGCTAGTCCATACATGGCAAAACTTTAATTGGACATCTCACTAATGAATCGAGAGTGACTTTGATCATCTAGGAATTGGTCAGTATACACGTAAGTTGGCTCGAACACTTATCAAGAAGTAGTTATGAAAAAAAGCCCTATTATTAAGGAAGGCTGTCTTCAAATATTGTAGATGCACCATCATGTCAATAAAAGTCTTTGTCCTCCAAATAACCCCAGAACCACTGCATACACACCTCACAAGTCACAACACATGTATGCCTATTAATGCTGCAAGTATTATTGAGGCCTGCTGGAAATGGGCCCACAAAAGGAACTATGAAGTATACACGAGGGGGAAGGAAAAGTGTGTACAGAGGAAGAACCTTATTGTTCAAAGTGTATTACCACTACATTGAGGATTTGACATGTATGGGCATGGAATGGGGCTAAGGAGGGGCATCATTTGGACGTGCCAAGTGAAAAAAAGGAAGTGAAAAGGACTCCCACGTAACAAAAGTGGGCCAATTAACAAGCCCTAGGTGCTACCGTGTATCAGTAATTATTCAATAGTTTCAGAGCATAGCTAGGTAGTGTTCTGGATATTTCAGCTTATATATACACTTAATCGCGAACCTCACGAGAGTGCGTGGAGCTCAAATGTCCTGGAGCTCCACGTGACTAGAATAATTAGACTTTGTGCACTTGGTTGGCCAAGTGTAGAAGTGGTCAACTATAGAAGGGCTACCCGTGCACGAGTAATTTGAGGGGAATTAAAATACCCAAAATACCCTTTGTCATCTCTAAAATTGGGGCCGTCCAAAACACATTTGGATGGTCCCGATCGGCTTGACAAGGCCTACCAAGCCTTGCGGTCAACACGGTCCCCAACTTCTCAATTTGCATTGAGTCCAAGTTTTTTTTGGACCCAGCAGTTACTGCAACGGGTGAATCTTATTGTATAATTGTACAAACTACCAGCATATATAATGTATATAACTAGGACCGCAAATGAACTGAGTTGCTTGTAACTTGGCTCATTATGGCTCAACTTGTCTAGTAATCGAGCCGAACTCAAATTTTAGGCTCGTTTAGTAAATGAGCCGAGCTTAACACTTTCAATTCTGCTTGGCTCTACAAAACTCGACTCTTTTGTATATACTCATTTGGTAAATAAATTTTACTCGGCTCGTTAAGGGCTCTGCTTATTTATAACCAAGCCCAACTCGAGCTCCCATTTTTTGCTTGTTCAGTAAATGAGGCAAGCTCGAGCTTAACAAAACCCGGTTGTTTGCATCCGTAAATTATAACTTACCCAAACTTCGAGTTAAGGGTTTCAAGAATGTGATTAATGTAACTTGAAGAAAATTGACAAATTACCACCCAGATCAGCGCATTGACCCAGAAATCATGTGTTTTGGCAACCTATATTGTTGAAACCAAGACACCTGGTTTTTAGGACCATTCAAGACTCCAATATAACAACATTGGAGACTACATCTCATTTTTTGAACATATTGCATCCCAGTACAATTTTTTGGATTGACCTAATTGGCATCCAACATTGTCTTTGTTCTAATCTCAACTAGATATTGGAGTCGGTGCGTGACAAGGAGCAATGGGTTAATTCTTCCAATTTTGCATGTTTGACCCTCTATGTCAAACAACAACTACTTACTTACGACATTGATAATTTATCCGGTTGTTTTCAAGATTTCAAAATTAGTTGAGATGTGAGTAAACTAGCACGGTAGATCCGATTACCAAAACAAATAAAAAAAGGCCGAGTTCTCGTGGTGCGCCTTGTTACGCTGTGCAGAGATTTCGTTATTCTGATTCAAACCGTTCAACTTAAATTAAATTGATCCAATATCATTTGTTTCCTTTTCGGCCACCATGCGTCATACATTAATGCATCCGAAAATTAGTATGCTCAAAACAGTAATTCAGAGAACAACTGTAAGACAAATCTACTTAATCATGTGGTTACCAATGCCTTATTAACTTAATTTTTTGTACAACTGTAGTATTCAACAAACTTTACAAACTAAGTGGTTTGAATCACAATGGTAAAATCTTAGTAGAGCATACAAATGGGCGCCATACCCCTACAGTATATTAGCACACTACAAGAAATCATCGGCCTGTCGTTATAACTTCTGATGTTAAACGAATATAAAATAATATACATAAGTGACACTGAAATTTTGGACTTCTTTTGGAGTTAAATAACCATACTAGAGTGCTATATTTTTTTAGTTGAGTTCTACTTCTATATGAATGACAAGTTTAATATTAAAAGGGTATATTAAAACTAATTTTTCTTAATAATTAATACACTCCATTAGCAAAATACGAAGACCAAGAAATTAAACAAATCAAGGGTGGGAGTTCCATAAGTTTGACCGTATCTTAGAAGACTGTGAAGGGCAATGCACCGCGTGCCCACACGGTTACCTTTTCCCACAACCCCTTCCCTACTCTTTCTAAAATTTGACTTTTCACAGTTTGATGTTGGACTGTGTGTCTATATATATATATATATATATATAGCTAGGAGGATGTTCTCCTAAGGGATTCCTTATTTAAATTTGGTGCGGACCTCACCTTTTCGGATCAAATTTTGATGATCCGAACCGCTCAATGTTTTTAAAATGCGTTTTTAAGGGTCTACGCGAAGATTCGGCAAAATAAAATACCCGGAAGGGCTTGATCCAAACAGTTTTCGGTAAAACTGTACATATGTACAGTTTTACCGAAAACTGTTTGGATCAAGCCCTTCCGGGTATTTTTTTTTTAAGATTTCCCGCGTGGACCTTGGAAAACGCATTTTAAAAACATTGAGCGGTTCGGATCGTCAAAATTTGATCCGGAAAGTTGAAAAAAGGCTAGGTCCGCACCAAATTTTTAATAAGGGATCCCTTAGGAGACCGGCTTCCTATATAGCTAATCTTCTAGACTTCTAGTTAGGGATCCCTGACTTCGTCTAAAGTCAGGAATCTTTGACTTAGCTTAAAGTCAGGACCTCACATTTTTCTATTGAATTTTGATGATCCAAACCGTCCAATATGTTTTTAATGGTCCCCGTGAGAAATAGTTAAAAAAAATGACTGGGAAGGGCTTGATCCGAGCAGTTTTTAATAAAACTGTACATATGTAATTTTTATCAAAAACTGCTTGGATCAAGTCTTTCCCGGTCGTTTTTTTTTATGATTCCTCGCGCGGACCCTTAAAAACACATTGGACAGTTCGGATTATCAAAATTCAATCGGAAAATGTGAGATCCTGACTTTAAGCAAAGTCAGAGATCCCTGATTAGAAGCTCTTCCTCAAGAAGTTTCCTATGAGGGCTTCCTCACAAAAAAGTGCGGAAAAACAGTTGTGAGCCGTTAGATCGAGTGAAGGGCATAGGATCCAACAGCCCACAACTGTTTTCCCGCATTTTTTTTTGTGAGGGAGCCCTCATAGGAAACTTCTTATATATATATATATATATATATATATATATATATATATATAAAACTACTTTTGAAAATGGTCTTTTTGAAATCTGAACCGTTGAATGCAAAGAATAACAATTGAAATGTAACGACAAAGACATCTTTGTAATAAGACTGTAGTCTGTAGAGAAACCGGGTACTCTTTCTAACAGGTCAGAGATGTTTTAAATGCTAATTTTTTGAACAATTTTAAATTCCAATTACCTAATTTATCGGGCTTTTCCACAAGAAAGTTACTTTATTAAGGTTTTTATGTGTTGTTAAACAATTAGAGTACGATAAGGAATCCAATCAGCCATTTGATTGAGCCTGAGCTTGACCTTAATTGAACGTTCGCAATTTTTAAACATTGACTAAGGAACAGTAAAGCAATCAATTAAGTTGATTGATTTTGACATTCCTCTAACTTAAATTTCGGTCCCAAAATATACTGTTCGATTCCACAAAACGAAAACTTAAAAAGAATGCATTTAGCAATGTAAAATTTGAATCACAAATACGTTAATTATTTTTGGGAAGGAGTTGGAAGTTCGAACAATAGAGTTGGAACCTCGAATCTATTAAGCTTGCAAGAGATCCAATCAGCAGGCACCCATAGAGTTGATAACCATATAAAAAATATTCTTAAATCCCAAATACCTTCTGAAAAAATTAGAGAACAATTACACACTTGAGATTTATAAGCTTGTTTTGCCTGACTAGATATTAGCGTCAGATTTTAGATTGATTCATTAATCTAATGTTAGCATATATTCAACATTTAAATAATTTTTTTTTGGATTGTACCAAAAAAAAAAAAAATTTTTTTTGGGCCTTGACCTGCCCTTGTCAGGTCCACCAGGGCAGCCCACTGGCCGTCCAAAATCCTCTCTCCTTCATATAAGCCCATCCACCTGCCTCACTCTCTCCATTCTTTCATTCTTCTCTCTCTCTCTCTCTCTCTATCTCTCTCCTCTCCTGAGTGTGCTTTTCCTCATGGGAGAAAGAGAAAAGCTTTCACAGCAGAGAGCTGGACAGAAATTTCCACAAGGTATGACGATTTTCTTCAAACTTTTTTGCTAGTACTTCTTTTGTACAGTCCATCAATTAATCTTTCTTCCTTGTTCACATAATCTTCCCGTATTGTTATCAGCTTTTGTTCTTAATTCTCACTCCCGCTCTCATAAAGTTTAGTAAAATGAAATGTTTTCAAAATACGTTTTCACGTTCTCGATTCCGTTACCCACGCGCATCATGTGACTTTAGGTTTCTCCAACTCAACTTTTTCCTTAGAAAATCAACCCCAAGTTAACCTTTACCTGTCACAGTACACTTTTTTTCCCTAGTCAAGTTTACATATAATACTATTTTTGTTTCTATTTTTTACTGATTTAACACATAATTGAAGGAAAGAAGGAACATTTTTGAATCAAAGAAACCTTTTTTTTTTTTTTTGTAACTAAATTGATTTATCTAACATATAAGTCTATTATTTTCCATTTTCTTGTGTTCCATCATATAACCATGCTCCAATTTGTTTGCTGCAGGTCTTCTAAAACAAAACTATGGACAAGAAGATATACCGGGCTATCGGGGCGCCATCGCCGTGACATCATCTTGTTGATGTTAATCTAGGTGCTATCCTACCTGAGCTTTTCCCCACAACCTCTCCTTCTTCATTCTAATTTTTATTTTTGTTTTCCTTCATTTCTAGAAGCTTCTAGTTTTCTCTTTTCGTCAAGTGTTCTTGACCTTGTAAGGCCTTTTCTTGACCTTGTAAGACCCCCCTCCTTTTCGTGTGTCTTTTTTCTTCGCCTTGTTACAAGCCTTACATCGGAAATGTCCGCTGTAAGGTTTGGTCATCGTCTTTCCCTGTTCCCGCCCAACTCATGTTCTCCTTCCTTGTCTATCCCTCCTGAGCTATTCAAATTAGACTTTATTAGCATCTCTCCCTATTCGATTTGCATTTCAGCTTTTCCCTTTAATTTGATGTAAAATTCTCCATGAAGTAAAATACTTAATTAAGTGGCCTCTAGGGTTTAAAGTGTACACACAATTAATAATCTCTCTCTCTCTCTCTCTCTCTCTCTGAGGGTATATATGTGTGTTGTTTTTTGTTTTGTTTGGGGCATTAATAAATTAATTAATTTAAACTGAATTTTGTGGGCACAAAATATGTTGTGACAGAGGTATGATCAATTTCTTTGTTTTATATGTTGTTTTGGGGGTAGAAGTGAGAGAATAAATATTCTTCTGAGTTGTGTGGAAGAGTTTTTATTATCCTCGTGAACTGCTCTGATGTACTTCCAGACTATCCACACTGTATTATTGGAACTTCTCTCTGTTTCTCCTTGAATTTTTTGTCGTACCTTTTCTGAGCTCATCAAATTTATGAACTGGCAAGTGTAGTAAGGGACGGAGCTAAGATTTTTACATTTGTGGTGGCGAAAATATGTACTTAAAAAATAAAAAAGACAAACTGTATTATGAGTATGAAAGATTAAAAAAATCTAGTGGTGGCGAGTCTGTGTAATACGGGGATAAAAATTTATAATCTATATAATAATTGCATTTTTTGAAAACCTTGTGGTGGCGGCCGCCGTCACTTGTCCCCCTCCGACTCCATCCTTGAGTGTAGTGGCTAGCTCATGCGGTAGAACTCTTGGATGCCCCACACTGCATCCCAGGATCAAGTCCTATCTCCCCTTGTAATAGATTAGGAATGACGAATGACAAAAAAAACAAAAAAATTTATGGACTGTGAAAAATGTAAATCTTCTAACTCTTGATTTGGAAAATATTCAATTTCTTGAAAATTGTCACGTGACGCCCCAACTAATTAAAGATGTGTAGGGATTGGGTCGGGTTTATTACCCGCCCGACTCAACCAGTTCTTCCTCCCCACCCGCGGATGTTAGGTTGGGTCAGGTCGAGTTGGTTTTTTGCACATCTCTAGCCTCAACAAGTAAGATTATATTAATGTTACAATCGATACTTATGGAGAGATGAAAGAGCTGTATTCTCCCTTCTGTTTTTCATTTAATTGCTTACTGTTTTTGTACAAGACAAACAGAATAAGCCAGTGAAGCTCAGGTTGACATGTGATGCAATTTTTGGCAAAGGAACTTATTCCCATTTGTGCTGATCCATCAAATCAAATTGCCTGTCCTCTGAACTTGGAGACTCAAATTTGGGTGTTTATTAAAATGAAGTACTATGATTAGGTCCGAGGAATTATGTTACAGAAAAATGTGTATCAACTGCATAATGTTGTAGACATTAAACCTGATTCTCATGAAGTCAATTTATAAAAGCCTAGGCGAATTTGTTGTTAGCGCATATCAAATGGAGAGAATTCTTCTCTGAAACGATATTCAACTCAACAATTAACAGAAAGTATTGATGAGGTGAATATCGTGTCAGAGGTGATATTAATCATTTGAAGGAATAGAACCTCGTTCTATCATTGCAAACTTGTTCTCTGTTCCCCCTTCCTTAGTGGCGACGACACATAAAAAGTAGTCGGAGAAAAAATATTTTAGTATTATTATATTAAAATTTTCTCTTAATTTGTAGATGACCCCATTTAATTCGATGTTGGCATCGCGCTAGACAATTTTTTAATCTTTGAAACTACTAAAAGTTATGAGAAAACACCAAACGAAAGGACTAAAACTCATTTGATGTTGTCACCACACAAGATAATTTTTTGTTGTTGAAACCCAGTAATGGTTAAACCAATAGAACACACATAAAATGGCTAAAATACAGGTCATCTTTAGTCTTCAACCTAGAATTTTCAAATAAAACGATTATTTGTAACTCGCGTCTCACATGGCGTGGAACCCACGCATACATGGGCTCCACTTAATATCAGAGGGCGTTACAATTAACCGTTGTATCCAAAAATAATAACAACAACAACAACAATAATAATAATAATAATTATAATAAGTCTTCACCCCCTCCATTCTCTCTTAGTCCATTTTCAAGGGTAGTCGATTGGAGTCCTCTTCAATTTTTTCTCGTGTCTCTCTTGCAGGTTTAGTGTTTACTTCTATTACTTACAGTGATGTTTACGAATGGCGTGATACTTCCGAACTCCTGGAGTTGCCACCTAAAAGAAGTATGGATGAGGGGGAAGAAAAAGTCTGTACAGAGAAAGAACCTGATTGTTCAAAGTGTATAACTACTCCATTGAGATGTATGAGCATGGAATGGGGCTAAGGAGGAGCATCATTTGGACGTGCCAAGTGAAAAAAAGGACCCCCACGTAACAAAAGTGGGCCAATTAACAAGCCCTAGTGTTAGGTGCTACCCGTGCACGAATAATTATTCAATAGTTTTGGAGCACAGCAACATGGTGTTTCGGATTAATCTAACACCGTATATTAGGCAAAGCTCATATACACACTTAATCGTGGACCCCACAAGAATCTGTGGCGCTGAAATGTCCCAGAGCACCACGTGACTAGATTAATTAGACTCCGTGCACTTCGTTGGCCAGACCGCAGAAGTGGTCAACTAGCCTTTACTAGGGGTGCAAACGAGCCGAGTCGAGCCGAACTTTGTAGTGTTCGAGCTCGGCTCGGTCATAAACGAGCCGAGCCCTTAACGAGCCGAGCCATAGTAATTTACTTAAAGAGTCTCCTTAAACGAGCCGAGTCTATACAATCGAGCCTAGCTTTAACAAGCTTGTTTAGTTCGAACTCGAGCTCGGCTCGTTTACTTATCGAACCGAACCGAGCCTTGCCTTGCCTTAACGAGCCGAACCACGAGCTGCTCGCGAGCAACTCGGTTCGTTTGCAGCCCTAGCCTTTACCTCTCGCTTCTCAACTTTCCCTGTATAAAATCAGTGCTTCACTTGACATGGTTTGTTTCCTGAAAGAGACAAGGTGATGAAAATTTCAAATGATAAGAAATTGGGTTTAGTTGAGCTGTGTGTAAACAAGTAACGACCCTCAGTCATTAAAAAAAAAAAAACAAAAAACCCATGTGAGGTTGTAATAGTGAGCAAGGTAAATCCATGTGATTAGGCTGCAGTAATTTTATATTCTTCTGTGATTTCCCCCAACTAATGAGTGCCTTGGAACTATATTACTGACATACATATCTTAGGAATATTATAATGATAGTGTGTATATCTAGGCTCTAGGGTACATGACAGCTTAGGTTCCAACCCCATCACTACCATTCCATTCAGCAACAAATGATGGGCCTACATGTGCGATTCATCAGCTATATATACAGGAGCGGTTTCGTTAACATAACGAATAACACAATATTTGACACAAATTTTTTTTGTGAACCCCACACAAATGATCGAAGCTGTTCAATTTATTTAAAATATGTTTTTAAGATTAACCTGTAAAAATTCATCTCATTTGAATATCGGTAAGGGTTTGATCAGTTCATTTAGTTGATTCTGTTGGAAAAATTACAGCGGCAATCGTAATTCCGAAAACAATTACTTCTGAAATATATAAACATGAACAGATTACAATAAAAATGAACACGAAATTTACAGAACTGGAAATACATAAAACTGCAAAACAAAGATACAAATAGTGTCGAAGCCGAGTCGTGTGTAACCACACTCTCCTTAACAAAGATTCGCCGCCTACCGTGGGTGTTGTAGGTTGAATCGACGTCCTCGTCCCAGGATACAACGGCTATAACCATGACCACCGGAACACCACCGCTGGAAGCCTTGGCGAACTATAACTCTCGTCTGCCTCTCTTTCACAAGAACGATTTTCTGGTGTATATGTGTTGCACGAATTTCTGATATATCTAACATACAACAGAGCTCCCATTTTATAGATGGAAAATGGAGCTGAAAACTGAAAACGGGATTAAAGAGGAGGAGCCTCCCCATTCGTTAGGCAGATTGAATATCCAATTCAATTCTGTAATATGAAACTCCTGCCTTGAATACGAATTTTGAATGGGAATGAATTCTGCCATAATCTCCTTATTCATGAGGGAGTTACCCAGCATTAATCTGGGATCGTATTGAATCCGTGGGGAGGTCTCGGTTGCCTCGGGAGACCCTCCGAGTGCCCCGGTTTCATTCACAAAATTTCCAACAGATTCCTGTCAAATTTACAGGATAAATTTGAATGAATCAATCAAGCCTTTACCGATATCCAAATGAGTTGATTTTTCACAGGCATTCTTAAAAACATATTTTAAACAACTTGAACAGATCCGATTGTAAGCGTGGGGCTCTGATTATTGTTGTGTTAAATGTTGTGTTATTCGTTGTGTTCATGGAATCGCCCCGATATATATATATATATACACACACACACACACACACACACACACAGAAATGTACACTCTATGACATGTCTTTTTGTTAGGCCCGGAGTGTCCCGTAGATTTAGTTACATCATGTCACTCCCTGGGATCACTTTAAAAATAGGTTTGTCGGTGCGATAATCGAATGCCACAAAAGGCTTAATTTCCTAAACACGAATTAGTTTTAGGAGAGAGGGTGGAAAAACGGTCCAACAAGTGGTATCAGAGCCAGGAGGTTATGGGTCCGAGTCGCGGGAGGGAGGGATCGTTAGGCTCGAAGTGCCCCCATGAATTTGGATACATAATGCTGCTCTCTGCGATCACTCTAAAATCAAACTTGCGGATACGATGTTGAATGTCATAAAAGTCTTAATTAAAGCCCTTCTTATACACCAATTGGTTTTAAGAGAGATGGTGGAAAAGTGGTCCGACACTTTTGACCCAACCATATCTCTAATGATGAACTCCACAAAAATATGTGGTGTTGAGAGGTGCTGGGACACCACGTAACGGTGCCCCGAGACCCCCAATAATTTTTCTGTCTATAACTAATTTCCATCACCATGCAAGTTATTTCTAGCAAATGGGATGTGCAATTGAAATTGCAAAACTAAGATAACATGTGACCATTGCCGTGGTTTTGGATCATTTAAGGCTTTTTATAAATTTACGTATGCCTGGCATCTTCTTTTTACTCTAAGGTGTTATCATATCTTTGAAATTCAATTTCCTGTAAAGTTTATTTACTAGCATTCAATGGCGCATTTTTCTTAAGTTGGATTTCAATGTTTTTGTAGAAGATCATCCAATACTGCTAAAGTAATATGCTTCATTCCTTTCGAATAAATTTATATTCCCAGTAAAAACATAACCCGTCGGTCACATCGATATGTAAACATAGTGAGCATTTCTATCGAAGCTCCGAATAATTATCGCAAGTTGGTAGGGCCCGCGATTATCATCATTCTCATACTTCTATTTTCACAAACTGTATTATTAGTCAACCTAAATTAGACAAAGATCAAGGAAGATTTGATGATAATAATGGGCTTAGATTTTATGCTTAGTTAGGGAACTCATCTTTTTACCAAAGTGTCACGAATTCAACGAACAAAATGATGGTGTCCACAAGTGGGTATTGAAAAGCAATATACCGTTGCCCTGTATATTGACTTGGCTGTTCACCTATATATCTATGGCTATAAATGAGGAACTAGGGCCATCTCCATCGTGGCGCAATAGATTCTGTTGTGCTTTTAACGACGTTTAAAAAGTGATTGAAACCGTTTATTTCTTTTTACTCGCAAAGTAATTGAATATCGAAAAAAAAAAAAAAATTGATAGAACATTCAGGAATATCCATGATTGAGACACGTTTATCTTGAAATAATAGATCCAGTTGTGCTTTTAACGATGACCCTTTCTTGATATCAAAAAGTGATTGAAATCTTTTATTTTCTCCGACTCGTCAAGTAATCATCGTATATGTAACAAAATCAAATTGATATAACATGTGTAGCAATATGATTGAGACACGTTTGTCTTGAAAAAATTATCTCAAATTCACGTTACGTGATTAGTTTTTTTTTTTTCCTTCTCCTCTCTAGATAAATGTTTCTCAATTTCATTGGGTCCTAACACAGGATCACACAGCAGGGGCCCGGTCCGGCTCAGAGAGGGTATCAATCAAATCACAAAAAGCATGAACATTCTCATGGAATGCCTGAGGCTTAGTTTTTCATTTGATTTTGGCAATTCAGTTGCCAAAACAACCATAGTTTTAACAAATGAGTTCAGCAAATGCTAAAATTATGATATTTCAAATCAAAAAATGAAGTGGTTCCGTGTATCGTTTTTCGATTTTTTTCGCCCCAAATTAAAGTACTCCTTGTGTACTTTAATTTGGTGTGAAAAATTCAAAAAATAATATATGGAAACACTTAATTTTTTGATTTGAAAAACCATGATTTTAACACCTGCTGAACACATTTGCTAAAATCAAATGGAAAACTAAGCCTCAAATATCTTGCCTAGGGTCTTTGTGTTTGGCCCACAAACATTGGACCCATCCAGCCAAAGTCATTCATCTTTTTAGGTAACATGCTAACATGGCCATCTAATTGGGTGGTCTTCAACTTTTGATATTTTTCTTTTTTTTTTTTGGAGATTTTATTTTTAACTTTTGATTTAATCATTCCTTTGATGACTTTGCGAAAAGTTGCTTGTCAAACACAAGGAGCTATCGCTTTTTGTTACCTTACACAACCCGCCGAGTGTCCGGAGTTCCCATAGTGATGTTCAGGGAAAGTTGCTATGCCCAGCTACTCCCTCCTCCGTCCGTTTTCGGGGGGAGGGGGGAACACACAAGGAGTTCATCTAGTATACGAGGCCTATATATACATGCCTCGTATTAGATGTTTCTATCATTTAGTTTATCTTTTGACGCCTTTTCAAAATGTGTTTGAGAAAATTCGAAACCAATACGTTTGGATTATGAATATTAATTCGGAGTCATTGCAAGTACTAACTGATAGGGACACCAAGTATTAAGGGTGTTCACTGCCCAGGAACTAGACCATTCTGAATGGTTTTAAAAAATTAGAAACCAAAACTTGACACATATATTCGTAGAACTTGACTAGAACCAAATTGTAAGACCGGTTTGGTTTTGTTTTAGTTCTAATTCTACCCAATTAGCATCCAAACACTTTTTCAAAGTATATAAACTCATAAAATAATTATATGAATTTTATTAAGATTTCAAAATCAATTTGGTAAGTACTGAAGTAGGAAAAGAATGAACTTGGGTACTGGGATTTTCTACTCAACACTCTAACAATCCTTGATTATAACTTCATAAGAAAAAAATTAATTTACCAAATCAAAACACAAAATTCTATGCATATATATATATATACTAAATGATTCAGTTCGGTTCTAACAACGTTCTTAAATTGATAACCAGTAACCGAACCAAAATCAATAGTTCTTATTTTTTTCAAAATTATAACTGGACTAAAGAAGGTTCGGTTCGGATCGGTTTAAGTGGTTAAGTCGGTTTTCTTGAACACACCTACCAAATATAAATTTTGTCCGTGCCATCTAGTAGATGGTGAGATGGGTTCCCCAATTAGATGGTTCATTGGTCTAAATAGTAAATACCCAGTCATAAAATAAAAATAAGAATTTAATTAGTTCTCTCTCAGCCTTCGCATCATCTCTTAATTTGTTTAGTTACTCCATAAATCACTCTATAAAGTTCTTGATAAATACAACTGAATTCTGCCATTTTAAATTGGTGTCCATCTCAATTCTCAATTCTTCATTTTTGTAATGTCCCGCTCCGACTCGCACACTATTGTTCGCTTTGGTAACCTAAACCACATAGACTTCACTGATCACAAAAACATTAAAAAATAAAAATAAAAAATCCCATATACTTACATGTAAAGCACCCCTCCCTAAGTATTGTAGGATGAGCTAAACTGAGAAGTTTCCATAGGAATTAGACGACCTCATGGTTATTAAAGACCTTGCACAAAGTAGGGTCACGATTAGGACTGAATTTGCATCCACCGATGGGACTTGTGACCACCCATCCAGACATAAACCGGGATTCTCTATCGGAGCCCGGCCTCATAGGTAGCACCATAGGCAGGCTGGGTGTCGCAATTTTCAATTTTTCATCCAAAAAGTTAGTAGTAAAAGAGAAAAAGAAAAAAGGACGAAAATGGAGAGAGTCGGCCCAAAAGTTTTAAGCCCAACTAATCGAAAATATTCCCCAGCCAACACATGGAGCAATAATAAATGGGCTTCTCAAGATCTACATAAGCCTGACACTCATACAATTCTGCCTGATACACATGGAATGGGCTCCTAGTTTCATTAAGATGGCCTTTAACTTCTTTGTTCTCTTCGGCCCATTTTTAGTTGGGAAAACACGTAGGACAGTCGGCACAATGTTCAAACAGGCCGCTAGGGTCCATAGCAATGCTCCAAAAGTAGTGAATAATGTCTTCACAGAATTACATAGGTGCACACCGGCTCGGAAGCCCGCCCAACCCGACCATCCTAGCCCATTTTTTTCAAGGTTCACAATAAATATTTAGGTCCATGCCATAGTGCTAGACTGGGTTGAGATTTTAAGCTCATTTACTATGGGCTGGGTGGCCCGGCCCAACCTGATTAAAATAATATTTTATTTTAATAGGGTATATATATATATATATATATATATATATATATATGTGTGTGTGTGTGTGTGTGTGTGTGTGTGTGTGTGTGTGTATGTATATGTTGTTACCGCTATAAGTCCTAATTGCTTAGCGGTTTTTTGCTTGAAGCGGCACATCTCCTTGATTATACCTTAGTTCGGCTCCTTTAGGCTTGTAAATACAAAACAAAATACTAATAAAATTGAATTTGTTGTGCTTTGTTCTTGAGAAGTACTATTCTTATTTGGTTTATTTGAGAATTTCTTTCTTTTGCTCAGGTCTGAGCTGGATTGATTTTCCAAATTCAAGTGGTCACTCAACCTCCGAGAGCGGTTCAGCCTATTTTGGGCTGGGACATTAATCTTGGGTGGGGAATTACTAGAAGTGTCACCGTTTTAGTTTTTCTTTTGGGCTTTGACCCCTTCTTGTACCAAAAATAAAAGTAGAGAGGCTTCGTGTCGTGAATAACCCTGTTGCGGCACAGATTTGCACATTTACGAAAGCTAAATTAGAGTATCAATATGTGGCTACTCAATTTAACTTTACTTAAAGTTAAATTGAGTAGCCAAACCCCCCAAACCCACCAAAAATCAGGCTCTTTATTTTCACTCACCAAATTGTTTTTGCTACAGTACCGCACCAAATTTGGTGCGGTACTGTTCACGCACCACTTATTATTTTATTGTTTTTGCCGGTTTCTTTAGAGCATCCTTATCAGCCTACTCAAAATTTTCACCAAATTTAACCTCAAAAACACTTTTTATAAATTAGCAAGTCACTTTATCAAAAACTCACAAAATCAGACTCTCTATTTTAACTTTACTATATTAAACTACTCTCCTCAAATCTATAAAAAAAAAAAAAAAAAACTCCCCTATTATATTAATTTCCCCCGCTGGGGAGTTTACTGTTTACGTCAGGAAAATGTTGAAAAAGTACAACTTTGGTGCGGCAGAAATATTGATCCACTGGTTCATTACGTCTTGCCCCCAAAATATTGATTGAAGCACACGTGTCACGCAGACATGGACTCCTCCCTCTCTCTCTATCTGCTGTGAACGGCTGGCAACAGTAACCGAAAACAATTAAATAATGGTTGATGCGTGAACAGTACCGCACCAAATTTGGTGCGGTACTGTAGCAAAAACAGTTTGGTGAGTGAAAATAAAGAGCCTGATTTTTGGTGGGTTTGGGGGGTTTGGCTACTTAAAAGTTAAATTGAGTAGTGAGATGGGGATGCCCTTAATTGCCGATCTGCTGCGCATAGGAAGAGAGAGGGAGGGGAATAGGAGGGGGTGGGGGTCCATTGTACACGTGGCGAGCTGGGTGTGGAGGAGAGAAACTTTTTTTTGGGGGAAAAGTACTGTTTAGTACTGTGGTGTGGCAGAGTACATCTCCCCAGGCGGAGGAGATTAGTTTTTAGGGGAAACTTTTTTTTTTTTTTTAGATTTGAGAGGAATAGTTTAATAAAGTAAAGTTTAGATAGAGAGTCTGATTTTTTGAGTTTTTGATAAAGTAACTTGCTAAATTGTAAAAGGTGTTTTTGTAGTTAAATTTGGTGTTTTTTTGGTCATCCTGATTAGGGTGTCTACAAATGTGAATATTCAAAAGGTACAAACCTACACCAGATCTGCTCTCCAAAAAATATCATCATCATTTACCTACTTGAAAGCCCATTACTCATTATTTATAGTTATAAAAAAAGTGGTGACTTAGTATATATATATTACAATATCATTTGAACCTTCTTGGTTTAGAGTTTTCCCTATGTTCACACCTGCCACCAATAATATATGTAATCAACATATGATAAATTAATGAAAGGCCCACTCCCCTTGTCAATCAACAAGTTGTTGGAAATAAATTAAGATCCAACACTAGTACATTCTCTATGTGCCACTTTGTGGGGCTCTAGCCATTGATATCAACACTTTGGAAATTAGTGACACTATGATTGAAAATTATTGAATACATAGTTGAAATACCCTACCCAAAAGGTATTGATTTGATCGATATCTTATACTTCAAACATTCTTTAAATTATTACTAGAGTAGTTTACACGTATTTCCTTTAGTATGAACTAACTGCAGGCTTACGTGCACACAAAACACTCATCTAAGTGTACACCTACACGTTGTTATGCCTTTAAGACTTTGTTTAAATTTAGAAAAAAAAAGAACAAAAAGACAGAAAAATCTATCTTCGAGAATTTTCTTTTCTAATTACCATTCTAATTTCTATGTATTAAGAAATCCAATTCAAGAACGAAAATTTCAACACAACCTAAATACTCCATCATTCTCTTTACATAGAATAGGAATTGCCATCATCTCGATGATTCATTTCTTGCTTGTGTATTTCTGTGCTTCATGTTATTCGACCCTACAAATGATTGGTAACGGGTTGTTTCCATATAGTATTCAGTATGTGAGGGCCAAAAATCTGAGAGATCCCCTTTTGCTCTTGAACTTTACCTTGAACTTCGTTCTTAATAATGGAAGACTTTTTGACTATTTCTCGATCGATCTCCTTTCTACATGCATTGAACCAATCAAACCCGTTAGAGGCATTCCGGTCCCGGGGTTTTCGATCTGAAATACCCTCCAACAGTTAAGTCAGATACTTAAGAGGAAATGTATTTTGTGGTTCTGTGAATGTAAAAGGAAAAGGCTACAATACACACCCTTGCAAAAGTTACGATTTTTTGCAAAAAAGTTACGAATTTTTTTGTAAATGTTACGAATTTTTTTTTGTAAAAGTTACGAGACACACCAAAATGTTACGAATCATATTGCTGAAAAGTTACGAAAAACTAAAAAACGTTACGATTGTCGATGAAGTGGTCCAATCTGGACCATACAATATGTGCATATGGTACACCCAAATAAGGGGTGTATATTGTAGTCATTTCCATGTAAAAAGTGAGTCTACTTGGTTCAGTCTGAATTTTCCTTCCTGTATTTAATATTTATAGGTGTTCTTGTGATACTTCTTGCCTTCTTGGGCAAGTTTCCGTTTTATCGGCAATGAACTGCTCTTAGATCATGCCGCAGTTATTGAACCAGGCACAGAGCCAAAATTTTAGGTTAGTGGGGTCAAAAATTAGATCAATGTATAAGTTATTTGGGGCCGGATCCGGGAACACAAATTTTAACACAACTTTAGACACTCCATCTCAGCCCTTCAAATCAAGGGCTGAGATTAGAATACCCTCTCTCCTCCCACCCCAACCTCATACGACGTTATCTCTCTCTCTCCCTCCGTCAATTGTCATCGTTATCTCCCTCCCTTCCTCTGTAATCGATTGTTAACAGAGAACCACTGGTCAGGGATCTACCTCTCCGGCTACCCCATCTCCAGCCTCCCTCCATCTCTGCTCCATCATCACTCTCGCTTCCCCTGGGAAACACACGGACGTGGAAACGAATCAACTCCTGTAAATTCCTCCGCCTCTCGTCGAAGACCGCACCACCTGTAACTCTGTAAGTCCCGATCTCTCTCTCTCCTACCCCAACCCAGTAGCAGATTTTCCTTTTCTTTTTCTTTTCTCCTTTGAAGAAAAATTAAGGCTCTTCGGTTTTGTTTAATGTAAAATTTAGGGCTTTTTGATTTTCTATGTTTTAGAGGCTCTGTGATTGTAAAATTAGTCCATCGTCATCTTCATAATTTTTTTGAGGCATATGCTTTGACAGATTTTGGTCTTGATTGTGGTCTTCATGCAGCAACCCAGATCATTTCAACATAAATATTATTTTGATTTGGATTATATTTCAACATAAATATTAGTATTTTGATTTGGATTATATTATACAGTAAAGCAAATTACATAACAAGACTCCAATCTAACAAGTCAAACTGCATTAGCATTGCCATTGAAAGACTGAGCTGAAAACTACTGGGTGTGATGGTGAAAATGATTGCAGAAATATGAGTCATACTATTATTGGTTATGAGCTAAACTATACCCTGATATTTGAGGGGGGGAAAAGGGACTTTATCTCATGTGCTTTTACGTCACTCTGTAATACTGCAATGGTAGCCGACTTCTCCTGAATAATATTTTCCATCTGCTTGATGCAATGGTTTCTATTTTGATTTTTCAAGAAACTGCTCTTGTACTATGTAGTATCCTTCTGGTGTTGTACTAATTGAACGAGTTTACTACTTTCAGAATGCTAGAGGATCTAATTCTATGGGTATTCCACTTTTTTTTTTTTTCAGGAAGTAGAAAAAATGAGAGGATTGCAAAGTTGAAAGAACCGTCTCTAGTATACACTGGAAAGTGGGCCAAGGCCACTACTGAGGAAGTAGAGGAAGAGCTTGCAAGTTTGTTCAGTTGCCTTGCACGCCTTCTTTTATTGCTGTAAAAATGCCCATGGTTAATGAACAATTTTTTGTACTTCTTTATGAAAAGAATGGAATGAAGATCTATTATGAAA